>OX235276.1:58596675-59325998 GCA_944472155.2 Trichobilharzia szidati
GTGAACATCAACCCCCCGACGAAATCAGAAGTCCTGAAGGCAATCAAGATGCTGAAAGCTGGGAAAGCAGCAGGACCAGATGGAATCCCAGCAGAAGCATTGAAAGTCGACCCAGAGACAACAGCAGACCTGATGACGCCACTACTGGAGAAGGTGTGGAAAGAAGGCAAAGTACCCGAGGATTGGAAGAAAGGATACCTATTCAAACTTCCAAAGAAAGGAGACTTAAGTCAATGTAAGAACTGGCGCGGAATTATGCTCCTTTCCATCCCAAGCAAAATACTAAGCCGCATCATCCTGGAAAGGATCAAACAAGCCTTGGATGAAAAACTTCGACCAGAACAAGCTGGATTCAGGAGTAACAAGTCATGTATTGATCAAATCGCCACACTACGGATCATCATTGAACAAAGTTTGGAATGGCAGTCACCTCTCTATCTCAACTTCATCGACTTTGAAAAGGCCTTCGACAGCGTCGATCGAGAGGTGATTTGGCAACTACTTCGCTACTACGGGGTGCCGCCGACAATTATACATCTCATCCAACAGTTGTATGACAACGCTGCATGCCAAGTAATCCACAACGGGAAGCTCACGGAATCCTTCGAAGTGAAGACAGGAGTAAGACAGGGTTGCCTACTATCGCCAATGATTTTCCTGATTGCAGTAGACTGGATAATGCGACAAACAGCGGGCAATGAGGAAACAGGCATAAAATGGACTCACACAAAGAACTTGGAGGATCTGGACTTCGCCGATGATATATGCCTGATTTCCCACAAACTGGAAGATATGCAAGTGAAAAGTAACAAGTTGGCAGAAGAAGCATCAAAGATAGGACTTCAGGTGAACATAGAAAAAACAGAGGTGATGAAGATCCCTGGCCAACACCAACAACAACAACAGACAGCAATCAGCATAAATGGAAAAAACCTGAAAGAAACAACCTCCTTTACCTACTTGGGAAGCATTGTTTCAACTACAGGCGGAACTGACGAGGATATCAAAGCAAGGATCGGGAAAGCAAGGCAAGCTTTCACTACTCTCAAGTCTGTGTGGAGGACAACATCATTCAGCGTCAAAAATAAGATCGGGATTTTCAACTCCAATGTGAAGTCAGTGCTACTATACGGATCAGAGACTTGGCGTGTCACAAAGAGCACCTCAAACAAGCTACAGACCTTCATTAACAGATGTCTTCGCTCAATACTCAAGATCAGATGGCCGGAAAGGATCAGCAACAAAGATCTCTGGGAGCGAACCAACCAGGAACCCATTGTGAAACAAATAGGCAGGAAAAAATGGAGATGGATTGGCCACACTCTGAGGAAACCATCAAGTGACATCACTAGACAAGCCCTCGAGTGGAACCCGAAAGGGAAGCGGCGAGTTGGTCGTCCAAGGGTGACCTGGAGGCGATCATGTGAAGAGGAGATGAAAGCATGTGGGCAGACCTGGAGCCAGGTGAAAACTCTAGCAGAGAATCGAACGCAATGGAGACGCATGGCTGAAGCCCTATGTTCCTCTAGGAACTAAAGGAAATAATAATAATATAATAATAATAGTCAATTGACGAATAATTGCATAATCTCCGAGGGATCTTGATAAGAGAATGGTTTCCCACCCAGAGTCATAGAAAAGAATCTAAAACCAAAGAAAACGCCTGAAAAGGCCCAAGTCGACTTCAAAAAGATGCTAATAGTTAACCCTGAATTTAAAAGTGACACCGAAGCAGAAATTCCCCGTAGATGGCTTTTAAAGTCTCTCAGTAAAACATACTGCGCCACCGCCAGTCTACGAGTAACATTTTCCTGCAAGAAACTATTCAACCAACATGTGAAAGACAAGGTGTCACAGTGCACCATTTCAACACGCATATACCAGTTCACTTGCTCGTGTGGAGCCAACTACATTGGCGGTACCATGTAACCACCTGTAAAACGCGCTGGAGAACAGGATCCAGCATGGTTAGTTAAGGAGCAAAGCAAGGGTGAATGTAGTTCGGTAACAGAATGTCTGGTGAAATCAGGAAAAGTCCTTCAAAGTCATATACAAGATCCTATCAAACCTATCAAAGGGAGTGAAATCAAGACATCTAGGAATAGCTGAAGCACTGGAGATCCAAAAACTCAAGACCAATCTATGTGTTCAAAAGAAATACGTCTCTACCTTGGCCATCATCAAAAGTCAGTCCCCCCAATAATGATTATCCTATTACCTTTCTTTCCCAACCCTCCTGTTTATTTCTGTTATTTTTACGGTCTTAATTACTATCTGCGTTACTAGATTTGGTTGCTGTTTTTATTTTTATATATGTCCGTACTTCTTACGCATTTTGTTATTACTACGTCCTTAATGCATAATTCGTACAAACAGTCAAGTTTTTCCAGTAATTATGATCCTGTTAAGTCTTTATTACACTTTGTAATTTTATAAATTTAACCTTTGATCGGAAATAATTATGGAACTTTCTCACGCATTTACTATAAATACACGAGTGTACAGCCTAGTTGATGACTTTGTTGGAAAGAAACTTCTTTTCGTTGTAACCGTCTTTTTAATAATTCCTATGACCTAATGTGTATATATACATATATTATTCCCTTGGATTCCGAGTGGAGCATAGACCTTCAACAGCACATCTTCATTTCACGCTTTTCTATGTAGTTCTTTTAAGCTGATTGTACAATTTTCCACAAGCTGTCATCTCCTCTTCACATGATATCCACCATATTTCCCTCAGGACCATGCCCAACCCGTCGTTCCCTATTCGGGTTCCACCCAACAACCTGTCTGGAACGCTGTGTTACCCAACGACCTTTCAAGTATGTGTCTGATCCATCTACATTTTCTGTGGTATATTTGTTAAGCAACAGGTTCTTGATTAGTTTGTTCTCAGAGTCTCTTGTTTCTAATCCTGTCTGGCTATCTGGTCCTCAGCACAGAACACATGAAGACAGCTGTTGAAGAAAGTCTTCAGTGGGGTGTTAGAAATACTTTTGGTGATATATCAAGTCTGTGAAAAGTAT
Source organism: Trichobilharzia szidati (assembly GCA_944472155.2). Taxonomy (NCBI): domain Eukaryota; kingdom Metazoa; phylum Platyhelminthes; class Trematoda; order Strigeidida; family Schistosomatidae; genus Trichobilharzia; species Trichobilharzia szidati. Next base: position 58,599,705 of record OX235276.1, read on the forward strand.
AGAAACACTAACTGTCCTGACATTGGTGCTGAAAATCCGAATTTTTCTGTTTATGCTTAGTGTGGCAGATTTCCAAATTGATTTCAGAGTGATGAATGTCTGTCTTGACCTCCTGATTGTGGCTAGTTTCGACATCCTCATCTGCGCCTCCGTCTGTAGTTGAAAGGATACTGCCTAGTTAGTTGAAGGAAGTGACCTGTTTCAAATGTCTTTCGTTGATAATGATTGGTGCTTGTTGCTATTGTTGTTGGTCGCCGGGTATCTTCATTACTTCCTTCCTCTCTATGTCCACCTGAAGTCGTGCCTTTGCTTCCTGTCACTTTTGCCAACTTGTTGGTTTTGGTCTGTAAGTCTTTGAATTTTTGTGACACTAGAAATAAATCCTCTTAGAAGCCCGTATCTTCCAGAATTTACTTGTCGGTTCAATGCATTCCTGTATTTTCCCTCTCCCACAATGTGATACATAATCCAATCTACCACATTTAGGAATATCACTGGCGATAATAAACAAGCAAACATGTCTCAATCTTGTCTTCACTTCAAAAGCTTTGCTGAGTTTTCTGTTGAGGATCACTTTACGTGTGGCGTTTTCGTATGGCTACTGAATGAGATTAATAAAGATTTAGGGCATTCCATAGTGTTGAGGAAGTTTCTAAATTACTTTACGATTAACGCTGTATTAGGCCTTTTCAAAGTCGATGATATTGAGGTAGAGAACAGACCGCCAATCCAGTGCACCTTTTACTCTCCTGCATAGCACGACTAAATATTCTGCTTAGAGTGGACAAAAGTGTGATTCCATGCCATTTCTTGCAGAGGCTCAAGTCTCCTTTCCTTGATAGTTCGACAAAATAGCCTTTCTTCCAATCAGTAAGTGCCTTTCCTTCCTCCCAAACGTTCAACAACAATGGAGTCAGCATATCCGCTGAGGTCCCTGGATCCGTTTTCAGTGGTTCAGGAGAAATCCCGTCCAGTCCCGCTGCCTTTCCGACTTTCTGTAGCTTGACTTCACTTACGACTTCTGCTTATGTTGGAGGATTGGTAGTTCTCTGCATGCTAGTGATATTTCTCGACATGCTGCAGTTGGTAGTCGGTTCAGGAACCCTTTAAAATGCTCAGGTCATTGTGTCCTTGGTTTTTCCTCTTTTGTAATTGAGTCCCCTTGACCAACTTTTATGTATTTATACATAGTTATTTGTTCATAGACTTTACGAAGTTTATCTCATCAATCTAAGCGTTCGATTGCTCACTCCATCTATCGAAGTTTGGGCAGCCAATTAGCATTACCGGCTCTAACACAATAGATTTGACTCATTGGCAAGTGAATGTAAGTGCTGGTGGTTGAGTATTATTCGTAGTCTCATTTATTTAGTTACCTTATTAAGTGATATAAAACTATCAGTCTGATCATTTTATCAAGTTCTATAGTTAACTTCTGGATTTCATCATTCTACTTCACTTTTAAAGAGAACTAGATGCAAAAAGTCAACATTTCATAACGAAAACTGTCGGGTAAGAAGCATACATAATGACTGACTGACTAACTGAGATCCAACATAGAACTTTGCACAGAAATGCAGCATTTCATTTCGCTACACTCCATATACTAAACAAACATAGAGAAAAGAGAAGTTCAAACTAACTATAATGAGCGGAGATATGCAGGAGAAAGAATAGTAATGTGGAGAACAGTGAACGTTTAATAGCTATGGGAGGTCAGCCGCGAGGTTGAATAGCTCAGTGGTAACGTCTCTGACTGCAGCAGTGGGAGACACGGGGTCGGATCTCAGAAAGGACATGAGTCCCTCCAAGGTTGCAGATACGCTTCACTGATGGGTGCCAACTAGTACGAAACGTAGATCAGGTGAGGCTTCTTTATGTTGATTGCCTCCAGCCATCTAATATCAAAAGGTGAATTCATTGATGTCATTGATGATGGTTTCAGGCATGTCACCAACAGTCTCTATCTGACGACTGTTACCTTATCGAGGACCCTAGCCTGGCAGTCTATACCTCCCTACACAGCTGAAGGCAACAATCAAAGGCTTCATGGATTGATGCCAGATTTTGATTTGATAGCCCATAACTCTTTTCCAACGTAATCCTATGTCATCCAACATAGGCTATCTTGGAGTGCCACTACTCGGTATGCGTAACATGTGCCCACCGCATCTCAATCGATTAACTTACCTTCCTTATCTAGTACTCTAAGCCTAACCTCATTATTAGTCGATACATTATGCTACTTAACACGGAAGACAAAAGGCAAACATATATGGTCAAAGACAGCTAAACATGTATCTGGCTGTATGATCAAAACTTTTGATACACTGTATCAATAAATTTGTTAAATAACAAGTTTTCACTAGATTGATGAAGACCAATTATATGTTTACTCCTTAGAACTCACTAAAGTGTTTTTATATCATTTATATAACGGGACAGAAGTAAAATAATGCTTTACTAATTATAGCCAGTTACCACTGCATGCATGTCTTAAGTAAACCAATCAGAATTTGTCATAAATTATTCAATGTTAGGCGTTTTTATTTACCATCAAATACCGACAAATGACATCTCTACAGATCACTTTATTTTTGCTTTCTTCAGTTGCCTGTAACACTGAATAATAAGTGATGAAACAGGCAGAGAGAGGTAAAAGTGATAGAATACTCGTTGATTCTTGACTAGACAAAAAAACAGCATGTTTCCTCGATAAAAAGCAAAACAAAGTGACTTTAGAAGCACATTATATTTTCATAGTCAGTGATAAATACCACAGAGATGATGATAGTATATAATGCAGAAGAAGAATTATCTAGGATGAAGTCGGTTTGAAACGAATTACTGAGAATTTTTTAAAAATGACAAATTACAACAAAATCAGAACTGAATAACAGACGTGCTTAAATTGAATATGAAAAATAAATTAACTCATAACAGCCTATAACTAAACGGTTCCAGTGTTCTTTAAATATGTGATATTTTGAAGATATATAACCAATGTATCCTAGTGACTTGTACTCTATGGGGGTTTAACTTATCTTGGAGGAAAATTAAATGCTTCACACATGGTACAGAAGTTGACGTTTATCCATTAGACTCTAAGTGTTTGAAGTATGTTTTGTGCATTTTAATATTTGCAAGAATTAAATCCATTAAGTTTGAGATATGTTTTCAGAAATAACTATTTTGTTTACAGATATTGTTATTATTTATACTATTGACAATAATCTACCGGTATTGTGATTTTCCTTGTGTATTATTCTCGGAATTCAAGTCCATGTGATGATTTAACTCTATGCAGAACATTCAGTTTCATTTGATCAACATTTTGTAGATTCCAATCGACTGAGTAACAGTCAACAGTTCATTAGGTCAACTTAACACACATTAGGATTATTACTATTCTCTTGGGTTCCAAGTAAAGGATAGAGCTTCAGCAGAACCACTCCATTTTGTTCTGTTCTCAGCAGTCCTCTTTAGCTTGCCTCACGATTTCCCATAAGTTTTCATCTCCTCCTCACATGATCTCCTTCATTATCACCCTCGAACCAATACCCAACTAGTAGTTTCCCATTCGGGTTCCACTCGAGTGATGGCCCGCATTGCGCGTGATGTCACTCAACGATCTCCTCAGCATGTGTCTGATCCATCTCCATTTTCTTCGGAATATTTGTTGAGCAATACGTTCTCGATTAGTTTGTTCCCAGAGTTCCCTGTTGCAAATTCTTTCTGACTGGCCATCCATCCAATCTCCAGCATGGAGCCAACGAAGTCAGCTGTTGATACAATTCTGTAGTAATCGGATAGAAATACCTGTGGTGACACGTCGAGTCTCCGAATCATATAAAAACGCCACGTAGCTTGACACTAGTGCTAAAAGTCTGAATTTTGTTCTTTGTGCTTAGTGCAGTAGATTTCAGCACTGATTTCAGAATAATGAAGGTTTGACTTGCCTTTCCAGTTTTGTTGTCACCTTTAATTGAAAGTTATCTTCATCACCTTCGTCTTCTCTATGTTCACTTGAATTCCTATATTTGCTGCCTGCCTCTTCTGCGAGCTTGTTGATGGTTTTCACCTGTAACTTAACATATATTGCATACGCCTAATCTTAGAAGAATTTTATTCCCGATATGTATGCACGAACTAAAATAATGCGTCTTACTAACCAGGACTATTGAAGGTTGTACAGTAAAAACATACTGCATGAAAATGACAATAGCATAAACTTCCTAAATACTGCTGTAAAATGATTGACAGTCTCAAGAGACTCACGCAGTGAAATTCCAAACGGACAAAACTGTACACGAAGTTCAATAGCTCCCTTAACTTAACGACCAATAGACAAAATCTAGTCAAAACTCTATTTTATAGAGCTTTCATTACATATGTTGAATGAGTGAAAAATTGGTGGGATGAAAGAATCATACAAAACAACAAATGGTCACAGAAATGTATATGTGGAGTACGTAACAATATGATTGTATACTTTTTGTTAGATGTTGAAATTAAATATATTGTACATAACTTTTGTTTAAAACGATTCATGTTGGAATATAGATAACTTCCGAGTACAATCTAAAATACAGTGTACCCCGATGGGTGCGTACTGCCGAAGAGTCCCAAAATAGGACGAGACAGCTGTCCAGTACTCCCAGGTTTCCCAGTGGTTCTCTAACCAATTTCAGCTCATGATGAAATCCTGTAACCAATACAGTGTACTGCTGGCCGTTTCGTCTTCTCGCTGATCTATACCGTCTACTTGCTTCACTCATAACTGTTTTGTATACTTTGGATTTTTACAGGAACATTTTATCCTCATCTGAAGAGTATTCTACTACCGGTACACAGCTTCTACCAGTAGACACGACATAAGTAAGTTATTTGGAACCATTTTAAAAATAAAGATTTTTAACGATAGCTTCTTAGTTTGATTGAACACTAGTAACTAGTGTGGTGCGTCTAGTCCTTTCTTTGGTGGATCTTAGCCCAGTTTACTTAGAAATCTTTACAGAACTCTAATTTTCAACATTATGCACCCACATTCCCATCACTGGGGATCGAACCCAGGACATTCAGGTTACGAGGCTACACACACTCATTGACCATCTAACCAACTGGGCCACAATCTGATGATCCATGAATCCCAGCTTCGTTCAATTTGTGATTTTAATGCAATCGCGCCATCGAATGATATCAGCAAGTATTTGTCCTCACACTTGACCAGGTGAACCCTACTGGTCACAACTCCATACTAGAACTGCAGACAAGCAACTTCGTCCTGTAGACAGCCCATATGGCTGAATGGTCAAACAGCTCGGCCCCATAACCTGAAGGTCTTCAGTTCAGCCCTCAATGGGTTTTTGGGTACTACTGAAGCTCTCCAGTACTCCCTAGTTCTCGGTGATTCTCTAACACTGACATCACTCCATGATAAAAGTTGAAGCAAATCCAACTCCGACAAACCAACTCTTGAAAATTAACTCTACTCAGAGTCACTTATTGTCACGTAGTTAACTGAACACTAACTAAACTATGTTAAAAAGGCTTATGTTTAATGAGATTCGAAGTTTCTTTTATTGCTGTTCACCGCATGTTACACTGCTTTTAGTGAATGTTTATCTCCCTTAAATATGCAGCAGCATGTCTTGATATATACTTCTAAATTTTGTATATTCATGCCTACTTATATACGGATATGTGTGTGAAATTGTTATTTAAAAAACAATTTTCCTTCCGTGTAAAATAGTATTAACCCATTAAAAGACATTTTAGTGTAATTCCCTTTATCCCATTAGTCATCCCATAGAAGTCCATGAGTGAATCGGGTGTTTCCGTCGCTGTTAAAACTTTCGAATCTTAAGAGCCCATCTAAGATAAATAAATTAAAAGTTTACACGAATAATGGCCGGTATCTAGTTTAAGCTGTTTTATCATTATTTTTTAAAAGGCTTGTTTTGATACTGATCAGTATAGCCAATCAATAATTTTGAAACTATCAGTTAATTTTAAGAGAATTACTGAGGAACTGAACAAACTGATGTCCCTTTACCAGAAGGTGTAAAATAGAGTGGATATGTTCACTTCACCTTTGTCACACTAAAGATGACTGAAAATTTAAAGGAAATGAGCTACGCATTTATGTTACAATATGTCAGTGGCGTTTCATCATCAAGTTAACCCATGAAGAGTGACTCGTCCTGAGGTTTGCATTTATTCTTACTTTATAAGATTGAGATACTACTAAAAATTAAGTTTTCGTGTTTAGTGTGCGCCAACGACTCTAAGTTCTAGAGAGTTTTAAACAATGATAGTGGTCGACTTACTTAGCAAGAATATTTAAAAGTTCTAGTGAAAACATGTGAAGAAGAAATTTAAAGAAGCAAGTATATAATTATACATGTTGCTCATAATCAGGTGCATACCTTCGCAATTAATGGATTTTCTGTGCTTGTAACTATCGAGAATAAGGAATCAGAAGTAGTTGTAAGAACCTCGGCTAACTGTAGACCAGAGTTGTGAAATGTTATGGAGTATAATGAACTCTGCATAAAGCCTTTTCAAGTTTGAACACCAACGTACTTCATTTATTAGATTTCATTTGAAATGGAGTTACGTAGATATGTTGGGGAGGATGCGAAAATTGGGGAATGAACTGACCAAGGGGTTTCCAAACCTTCCATATAAGAAGAGATTGAACTGAGTAGATTTATTTTCACCTTAAGATCACTGGTTGAACGGTGACCTGATTTATCCTTTCATATTCAAAGTAGAAACTTGGGTGTGCACTTACTGTGTCTATTTCACCCTCTTCAACCTACAACTTGTGAGTTCATCACTTTGAAGTTCAAAAGCCACAGTGAAATCCTCTATTCAGAATTGTGAACCGGAGTAATTCTCTGCCTGAACATGACGCATCAGCACCTTCTGGTTATTAGTTCGAAGTAGGACTAGACCTTCATTATTTTGCAAATCGGCAGAACTAATGAAGACCTAAAGCCTACTGTCTTTCTTAATCTGTAAAGCTTAAAGTATGTGTTTCTGAGATTGTCACAGCTGAGAGGTGCAAGACAACTGTTTGATAATCCTGTGTGATGAGACGGATACCAAATAAAACGACATAGTAAAGAGGTTTGGGAAAGTCACTGAGGTTTCATTTCAGGTAAGAATTTAGACAACTGGGTTCATAATGATATAATAACTACTTTAGGAGATAAAGGGATGTTAACGTTTACGTAAAGTACGACGTATACAAACTCAAGTTCTTATACCCCAATCATTATAGTATTTTTTTTACCTAGACAAAAAACAAATCAAAACACCAAATTGATCATACAAAACACGAGATGCATTTCGGGGCCAAAACTGTAGCACTATGATGGTGACTTAGCTAGCTAGGGATCATCTATGAACTAACGAAGGAAAGTACCACGACATTGTGCCAAAAGGCGAGGATGCTGGACAGCGAACTTTCAGATTGTCGAGTCGAGTTAAACTGTGACGGTGAGCGTCGAATATTGAGTGGAAAGCACTATGGGCTAATAATTTTGAGGAATAATTTACCGCTGCACTACAAACGTAAGAAATTCAGATGTTAGAAACTGTGTTTATAAAGGTAGACAAATTTGAAACCTTTGTACCAGGTTCTAGTTCATCCCACTTCTATCAAACGCCATAAAGGAGAATAACTCGAAAAATATATGAAACCGATAGTTTGACAGATTAACTCCATAGAATTTTGCAGAGTTTTTCTAAAAGTTATTTGAAGCAATATGTTTTTATCTTGATGTCTTATTTGATGGATTTGTATGTTTAACTTTTTATATTCCGAGTAGTTTGGAGAAAAACGTAGGTTCAAGACCTTTAAGGTAATACAGACACAAGTTTGACTTCATGCAGCAGAACAGTAAACGCTACGCGACCAAATTCATTGTTAGTTGTCGGCTTAGCTGAGCTAGCAAAAGAATTATAATTCCATATAAGGCCACCGTAGAAACAAACAGCAAAACACCGCAGGAGTTACATAGATGTGACTGCATCTTATGAAGTAGAGGGCCTTTTAGTATGACATTTCCGAAATCCCTGCAGAGCTCTCAACTAGAGAAACTTTTCCCAAATTTGCAGTCGGTATCGAAGTAAATACTAGTCCCAAGTAAAATATTCTGTGGTACTTTCTGGGTAAACAAATCAAATAAATTACAAAATTTTTAAGGAAGTGAAATGTTTTCCCGACAAATACCCAAAACACCTCAAACCGCTCCAAATAGTCACAAAACTGGGATCCTATTGAATCTTGAGGTTTCCATTCATGGCATAATTACACTAATTCAATTTTAAATGAAAATTACTTCAAATAATAATCAATAAGGCGGTTCTGTTAACAAATATATATCATAAATTCTTAGTATGAAGTGGTACAACAGGAGAACGAATACTCACCTGCAATTTGTCATGCTGAAACATGTTATCGCGCAATTAGCAACAGGCGCTCATATTCAATTTCCAATGTTTATTCAATATCCAATATCCTGATTACGAACTAGTATAAACCAGTGATTTCTTTAGGCTCCCTTCTTGATTGTAAGGTAGAGGTTCCAGATCTTCGGTGAACTTATGCGTAGTAAGTCCCGCCACTCGACTGCCTTAGCTCTGGTAGACTCCAAGAGGAGTGGTGCGAGGATTGGTCACTCTAGTAGACTGCTTGAATTTCACTAATAAAAATGATATTTTGATTCATATTAACTGGCATTACTGGATTCTATGGGCGTCTTCTGTATCTGATCAATTTATGAACAGAAGTGGCAGCAATTCGAACTTTCAATTTATTGGTTACTTACACTTTTGAAATGATGTCAAATTATCACCCTCTGAAAATTCATGAATAATGTGTACTCAGTAGACTGTCTCTACAATCCTCTTATTTTCATCATAATGGTAAACGTGTACACACTCTTACTACCCTTATTCAAAATGTAGATAATTTACATCCCTAGAAAACTTGAACTTTTTATTCACAGTTTACTCTTCTAGTTGCGGAGGGTCATTGGTTTGTGGTGGCATTGTTATTCAGAAGCCACATGACACCATTAGTTGTGTTGATGGCCGCATCCACTGATATATCTAATAGAAGTACTCTAATGAAAATGAGGAGAAAACTGGAGAATATACACCTGAAACGACCACATTTTTCAGTTAATGGAGTACCCATTTCTCACATGCATCACAAATTACCCAACTCTGCATTAGCATTTGTGAAATTGAAAGTTGGATACTAGCTTCATTTTACAAAGTTCTCAGCTCCTTCTTATTCGGATGATGCATTCTCAAACGTAATCATTAAAGAAGATTCAGTCCCCATACTTCGTCTCTGAACAACTAAACCAAGTGAGAGGTGTGAATAACTCATGTATAAAATCTTGACGGTAATATCTTCGGACCATATTTCAGAAAGCAATAGTTCTTTCTCCTTCCCTACCGTAAGTCAAAGATAGAATGGTGGCATCACAGATGTCAGACTCTCATGGTTTGGTGATCATAAATGTGGCCGGAAAATTTAAAAGGTCGGGTTTGGAAGTAGAAATCCGACCGAGTGAAAGTACATCAGAAATAAGCTTGTTTATTACCAGGATCAGAAAGACTCCTCAGTTTGAATGCAAATGACATCTGCAATGCCTTAGATATTTTGGAAAGCATTTCGACCACGATATATTAATCACGATCATATCAGGCCGGAAAACCAGTCATATTATATTTTATAATTCAGAACCAAGCTGCTAATGCTTCTCATTTTTTTCCCACAATTCATATGTTCTTTGGTAATCAGGTGTCGGCTAGAAGTGCTTCAATTGTTTTAAACAGTAATCTTTTCATATGCATTTACAGATCAGAAGATGGCTGTGCATTACTGGAAAGCTTGGTGGATCATATCACCTGAAAGAAAATCACGGGATTCATGTGTATACAGCTTTTAGTATTCCATCGCTTGAGTTCACAAACGACATGTCCTACACACGGTGTAAACGTCTGGTTCTGAGAATAATTCATACGGATATCTCTCATGGAGCTGAGAGCGAGTAGTAATTGAGTAAACGATGAGGAGACAACAGCAACAGTGCTACATTCAACTGTAGAAAATTTGGTAGGGTGAAGGAGGAACCCCTCTTAAGTCTACGTGGGTAAATGAATAGTTTTTTGTCGCCTGGAAATTGTGTGAAATATATTGGCAGGTCCGGTAAATGAATAGCTACTTCCGACCACACTCATCAAGAAGATACAAAAACCCGGTTACTCGTTCTTGAGTAATTGCTCTTGCTTATCCAGTCAGGAGATGTGTAAACAGTATGGGAACCGAACATATCAGATTGCTAGGTAGGGATGGAGTTTAACCGAGTGGACTTAGCAAAACTTTACCTCAGAATTAGTGAGCATCTAGGAAGTCAGCTAGTTACATTGCCTGAACGAATTCGAGCTCCTTTCCCAGTTGGCTTCAACTGGAAGAAACGTTCACAGCTGTTGCTATCCATTCTGATGATTTAAGTATGGCGAACCTTACCTATAGCCGAATGCGAAATATGAATATAATGCTTCTATTCAAGGATATAATTATCAGAGATAGTACGAAGGGAATATAACAAAGCACAATCATACCACAATGCAATAATTGCTCTCTTGTTCACTAAAAACCCAATTTTTCCCAAAACAATTTAATCAACACAGATTAGCGAATGGACAAAATGGCTGAGAATCAGCTGAGTAGACAAATTTCCTCGATCCCCTACAAGCAAATCATCCACATTTAACTACCTTCTGATGATTCTCTTCACCGGACTATTCCCGACGTTTGTGCTAATTACTTTGAAAATGAAACCCATACACTTTTCCGAGGACTAAAATTCATCATATCAGTTTTCGCCCAGCTGAGATGCATAGCTGAGTAGATTCGCTCCGTCTAAACACAAGCAGAAGTGACTGCAGTTTTTATGTATATAATTAGCATAACTTATGTCGCCTCAATACTGCTACTAATAAAAATAATATATTCCCATGTTTTGTACATGAGGGACGCCAGTTTACAGGCATCATCAACATGGTAAATTACATATACGATAAGTAAGCATATTTACTAATTATAATGTAATAAAATGTGCTTACTGTTTTAAGTTTATTCTTCACTCCTTTCCCCCAACTTATGGTGCCCTACACGTGTTTTTTCACGAAAAACTGGATCAGAACGCATGTCAGTATTATTAAGCGGTACTCTTCACAAAAGATATCTCCATCCTCTTCGTTGTCAAACCGTCTTCTTCACTCGCTCTAACATTTGGAAATGAACTACTATATCCGATTTGTCAATATGTTAGCATTTCTTCTGTGTGATGAGGCTACCTTGTTTAATAATTTCATCTTCTATCCTTCAAAATGACTCGTAGACTCCTGTCTGACAAAAGCCTCGAGAGACTTACGCCAATTGCTGTCATTAACAACATAAGCAATCTCTAAATGACTCTCGACTCAGTTTATTGCATCTTTTTCTCACCCATACTTCACAATAAACCTATCATCCTATCCTTTTGTCGATTGCATTCGGTATCGCTGGGTTTTAATTAGAGAACTAAATGGAATATTCTTTACTGCTTCTGTCCGTTATTCAGCTTCTTATTTCTCCCTCTCCTTTCCACAGGAGCTTCAAACACCTATGTGTGACGCCTCATCATGAACAGAACGTTATCCGTGAATTTTTAACTCACCTGGTGGCGTGAAACCCGACGAGAAATGAAAACAATGAAAACAGTGCTCAAAATGAAGTCCATAGCATCAGTGCTTTCCGTCGAAATAATTTGGACCAGTTAAAGATAAAGTATTCGACTAATAAAACTGTTGTCAGCGGTTAATACCTGAGATGGAGATTATAAAGCAACAATGGTAAGGAACACTTCAAAGTTCAGGAACATAAAAGTAAACAGAGTAGGGGAAGCTGATCAACCAGACATGGATGCTTGCTCCTTCAATACGACATGCTTTTTCCTCCCTAAACAGGAAATACCTATTTTGTGAATTATCCCCTTGGGAAACCTGATCCTCCAAGCCGGTGAATTCAATTCAACCATCAATCCACATTAAATCTCTTTGGTTAAATCCAACTGTCCCGAACTATTGATAAGGCTTCAGGGTCTACATCTGTAATAGCATCTCCCTCACTCGTTCAGACAAACAAGACCTGTTGGCCTGCCACATGACTGCTGTAAAGCCTAGTAACCTAAAAGTTCCAGATTAAGTCGTAAACCTTTTATTTATCCTATTTATGCTTTGTCAATCTATTTGTTCCTGTTGCATTGGGCAGATGTCGCTATCTCTTATTTGCATGCAAGCACGATTTATGATAATTGGTTATATGGTGGCTGAAATCAGCCTTAAAAAGGGCATTAAGCCACCTTATTCTCTAATGACTAAGGTTTCAGCCAGAGAAAGAAATAATCTAAGGATATTGATCCCATTTCACATGCCAGTTCTCAAGACCCATGTAGATATCCCCTGGTCTGATAGCATGCCTTGATTGCCACAGTCCAGCACACAAACTGTACAGGCGAAACCAAGTGGACAGGACACCACGCCTGTTTCCATGGGAAGCCAGTGTCACATGGCACAATTAAAATGATACGCTTAAGACGTCATAAAACCTCGAAGGCGTCTTCGGGAAAAGGAGACAACTGTCATGCCTGCAGTGTTTTTGTTTCCAAAAGTGACTCAGCATTTGAATGCAATTTTTGCAAACGAGGGGTGCACTGCCGTTGCAACATAGGAGTGCCCAAGCCGTACTGTGAGTTCATGCAAAATGACCTGTGCCCATGTTTCTGGTACATTTTTCCAATTTTTCGCCCGGCGCAGTCTCAAAAAGAATGCTGCTCGGATAACAGAAACAGCACGCGATTGGAAATTTTTGCAGATATCAAAGAGATCTTGCAAACTTTTAAGAGGTTTATGAGTGATGCATCCAAAAACGGTAACATTCATTGTCGACTGTGCAGCTGCACAGATCGATGCTTCGAAGCAGGAGTTTCCACGACTCAGCGTTGTTTTATGTCTTTTTCATGCATGCCAGGCCTCTAGAAGGAGGTTAAGTTTCATTCTAATCAGTGAACATAACCAAAGAAGTTCTCATATCAGCATGTTTAAAAGCGGTTGTATCAAATAGCGTTAACGCGAAGTTTTGACGGGTAGGTTAACAATTAAGAGTGTATTGCAAAAAGTTTTGGATATACATAAATCTCATGGGTACGATAGATGCCGAAGCTGATGTCTACATCAAAAGGTGTTGGCTAAAAGCCCAAAAATATTGGGTTACGTCGTGCGACCGGTTCACTATCAGCATGGGGAACAGTACTAACAACAGGGTGAAGAATCCTCACAGGCAGCTGCAAAGGTATTTGGTACAATGAATAGTTTGTCTTAACCTGGTGTACACGAAGTAGCTCAATGATTGCGGGTTTACCACAATTACTGACTACCAACTTAATAACTGCGAAATTCAGACTAAAAATAAGCTTATAGTAGCATCCACTGAGAGAAACTGACCCCGACACTTCAAAATATGCACAAAGTCGAAAGAATCTCTTTGAATTTCAAAAACAAACGAATTCACGAAAACACATAGACAGTCAACGCAAGAACCCATCATGACCTTGAGTCTGGATTTACCTTCCTTCAATGCGTGAGGACATATCCGACGCTGCTACAGCAGATCTCTAACCATCAGCAGGCAGCAAACTGAGGTTATGATACATCCTCATGCCTCAGTGACACCACAGCAGTGCGGCCTTGAGAATGACAGTCAGTGTAACCCAAGTGTCCTAACTGAATCCAAAGGAAAAACAACAACAGGCCGGTTCCATCAGGATCGGTCAAACAGTTCCAATGTCAAATCCTCTAGCAATTTAGCGTCAACTACTCCGCAGTACGCTGAGGTGGTGAAACTTAGTGTCAGCTGCCTGTATAGCAGTGTGAGAGGACTGAGAGGGAAAGTAAGCGAACTCGGAAACATCCGGTCCCACTTACACCTTAGAGTAACCTGACTAACAACCCACCATCGCCGATAACGAAATCAGTATAAGTGTTATGGTTCTAGTCAAGAGAGTCAGGGATTACAAGGAACGGAGAAGTTGCTATATAATTTGACAGGCATATTAAATGCGTACGTGCAGCGGATTCACCAGTTTCTGAACTCCAAGACTCTGTATGGTGTCATCTCACCATAGGCCACACCAAGCAATCACTGGGTTGCATCCACCGATCGCCCACCCATGGAGCAGAACGCAACCACTTACCACTCAGCACCATCAAAGGGAAACATGACCTGGATTATGGCCAGATCAACATAGCTTGATACTTCAATGTCCCATCCCTGCATCTTGGCTCGGAATATGCTTGGAGAAAATTAGGTAGAAATCTACTACAAACCACCAGTAATATAGGACTAACTGAGAACGTCGGAGACAGCACTAGGTGAGGCTGTAGTGGAAAGTTATCGAAACTAGTTTATATTCTGATTAGTGTCCAACTACTTGTCGCAAATGTCCAAATAATGACCCTCCCTAGGAAGCAGTGAACACGCAGTCATACGGTTTGGTCTTGTTCTCCGTGAGCGCTTGGAAACGTGGGAATTATTGAGAATGTTGGAGACGACACTATGTGAGGCCCTAGTGAGAAGTCATCGAAGCTAGATTATATTCTAATTGGTGACCAGTCACTAGTCGAAAATGTTAAATCATGACCCACCAGGAAGGTGTGACCATGCAGTCATACTTTCGGTCTTGTTCTCTGTGAGCGCCCACAGTGGGACGCTACGCGACCATGTCTGTGCTGTGACAAGGGTGACTATGCCGGAATGTGGAGGCTTTTGTCCGACGCGGAATGGCTCATAGAATGGGCTGAGTTGTCTGTGAATGAACGTTGTAAAGTGGCAAAAGAGATTATCCACACAGCAATCTCAGATACGTCTCTCTAGTCACAACACAGCCGAATAAATAGACCTCATGCAACGTATTCTGCAAGCAAAGCGGTAGGCTCGGTCTACGTGGCTAATATCCAACAGCTGGACCGACCACGATGCCCACCTGGAACCCAGGAACCGACGCAGAGCAAAATTCAGGGATGACGGAATGTAACTTCAGGCTTAACTTGTAAAACCTCCTGGTAAACCCCAAAAGCCTGTACCGACTAATGTTGGGAAGATAACCAACCAGTCAGGGGGCATGCACCATAGTAGGTCTAGACCATCAATATCCCACTAGTCTGGAGATGGCTAAAACGTCCAGTTTAGCCTTTGTCACACAGTTAAACAGCAATGTGGGTATTACTGGTATAGGCCATAAAGGTGGCACTACTATCTTGCCGAAAAAACCTAGTGGCTACTGTTTAAATGAAGCCGATACAGGTAATAGGAAAGTTGCAGTGACCTAAGTCTGGAAAGTCCCCAAGTTGTGACGGCGTCAGACCATTTGATCTGAAACAGTGCGTGTAAGCTCTCTGTAGGCCCTTATGGGACCTGTTCCAACACTCAATGGACTCAGGTAAACTGCCAAGGTAGTGGGAAAGAGCCATCCTTTTTCCGATTTTCAAGGGTGGTGACAGGCGTAACGGCACCAGCTATAGACCAGTGATGCTACTCCCGTGGATATCAAAAGTACTGGAAAGTCTAATTGATGATCACATCAAGGAACACTTTGATAGGACTAATGCACTGCATGAATCACAACTTGGTTTCGGGAGGGGCAAATCCTCTGCAACAAACCCGCTGCTTAAAAGAGACGCGGACCCTTTGAAAAGAGTTCAAAGACGAGAGACAAAAGGCGTGGTGGGTCTCCGAAACAAACCATATGGTGAACGACTAAATAAATTAAGTCTCTTCACACTTGGCTACGGTCGGCTTAGGGGGAACTTGATTACTGCATATGGGATTACAAACGACCATAATCACCAAAACAAAGGTGTTCTACCGTTAAGTACGTACGGGCTTCCTCGAAGGATAGCTCACCAGAGGGCAAAGATTCAAGCGCGCTCCCATTTCTTTTCACTGTGAGTTTTCCGTCCCTGTAACTCTTTGCCAGCAGTTGTAGCTACGACACCGTCTGTGGAAAGCTTTAAGCGAAGTCTGGACAATCATGCAGTGACACAAGAACTACGTCCAAACAGCCTATCCCCCCTGAAACCTCACACACGATAAATGGGTAGACACCTAAGCCAATTGTTTTACTTCACATTCCTCCTTGTCTTACTCTCCTGACCACCCCAGCTATTACGTCCTTACACTATTATTAATGTGCATATGTATATGCAAGGTAGGTTGTAGAGTTGTCTTCGGATAAGAATAATAGGTTCCTGCAATAAATCCAAAGTATACAACACGGTTTGAGTGGAGCAGGTAGACAGAAATGGCCAGAGAGAAGGCGAAGCTACCAACAATATAGTGTATTTCAAATCGCACTCGGAAGTTATACTTATTTTATATAGATCGTTTTAAGCAAGAGTCATGTACAATGTTTCTAATTTCAACATCTAACCAAAAAGTGTACAATCATATGGTTACGTACTCCACATATATATTCTATCCTCTGCATAACTCGGAATTACTTGCCATTCCCACAGAAGCATTTCTTCATAAATTCGTTATGAAGTTTGTATCCTCAGATTCTGATAATCTTACTGTTTTATTTTTAACCCAGTGCATTAATAATGTGTGGTCCTTTTTCCTGCACAGCATCTGAGAGAATCATGAACAGTTAATCCACCTAGCTCACTTTGCTTTTATCTGTATCTGGAGTTCGGAGTATGTAGTTGCGTAGTCTTTTCACTAATAAATTGCAAAACACTCTCGTTAATGAATTTTGGATATCTTAGGCTGAATGAAAATCTGTCAGCTTCCCAGTGGACTAAAGTAACTGAAAAAATCTCGCAACTCGACACACCCAAAAGTAACACAGATAAAATTCTCAATAAACTATTTTGCAGGACGTCGCCAAGTATTCACTAAAGCGCAATGGTATGCGAAAAGAAGAAGGACAGTTAGCGAATTTGGATCCTAAATTTTCATAATATAGTTAACCTTTTGACTTTCTCCTTATTTTTAGGCCTTTTTTCATACATCAAACTACTAAAGTGCACCAAAATGACATTAAATTTCTTATAAGAAATCGGGAGCAATAATCCAATCGATTGGCGACCCCTAACTTTGATTAACGCGTAATATCTAGGATCCACGACTTAGGATAACAGCCGTCGAGAGCTTTCCCCTCGTAGTATCCGAAACGTCACAACAGATATTCCAGCTGCATAGAAAAGTTGATAGAACACGCTTAATACAGACAAAAGTAACATCTAACATGATTACAGCATTCCTTTAGGCCCATAATATAAAATCAACTACATGAGAAAATACAGTCCTACAGTGACTGTTTTTTTCTAAACATACACTTAAACTGAAACGAAAGCTCAGCAAGTGTGATCTGCGATAGCGTACGTCCTAACAGAGGATATAAGCTATTGAGTTTTAGGTTTACCGCGATTTTTCCCGTCCTTTATAGGCTAGAATAGTGGCGGTCTATAGGATATTTTATTTTCCGTGGGCAGCTGCTATTGTGTATGGCGTTACGTGGTTTTGTAATACGTGTTTTGCGAAGTGCTGTAATGACCTCAAACGTAGCTATCCTGATCCAATGGCCCATGAATTCCTGTATTTTCCAATGATTGAGTAAATGACGTCAACTTGTGATCAAACCCCTGACCAATCAAATCCCTACAAACCAACAATTGACAATTGGATATTTGATCATAGGGAATAAAAAGACAGTTGCAGCGAAGAAAATTTTCTTTTCGACGAAGTCATCATCTAGGCTGTACATTCGTGTATTTATATCAAATGGATGGGAAAGTTCCAGAACAATTTCTGGTTAGGGGTTGAATTAATAAAAATTACAATTAGGAATTGGAATGCCATAAAAACAGGGGGATGGGTAAAACTCAAACAAAGTAGCATAATAACTAAGAAAATTGACATTGTGCAATTGGGGTTAGAAATGTAAAAATAACAAAATATACAGGATGTTTGGATAAGAAACTAGTGTGATGAATAATTGTTTGTGCAATCAGGGATTAAATATGTAGAGATAATAAAATGACAAAATAAACAGGAAGTGTGGATATGAAAATATGGTAGTGTAGACAGGGATTAAGAAAACTTAAAATAACATGAATAAACAGGAAGTTTACATAAGAAAGGCGATGGGATGGTCATTATTAAAAAAAAAAAATTTTACCTGTTTACGATGGCCATGGCAGGGACAGGGGTTGAATGTATTTCTTTTGGATACAAAGGGTGGGTTGGAGTTTTGTCATTTTATTATCTCTACATATTTAATCCCTGATTGCACAAACAATTATTCATCACACTAGTTTCTTATCCAAACATCCTGTATATTTTGTTATTTTTACATTTCTAACCCCAATTGCACAATGTCAATTTTCTTAGTTATTATGCTACTTTGTTTGAGTTTTACCCATCCCCCTGTTTATTATGGCATTCTAATTCCTAATTGTAATGTTTATTAAAACAATTATTCATCACACTAGTTTCTTATCCAAACATCCTGTATATTTTGTTATTTTTACATTTCTAACCCCAATTGCACAATGTCAATTTTCTTAGTTATTATGCTACTTTGTTTGAGTTTTACCCATCCCCCTGTTTATTATGGCATTCTAATTCCTAATTGTAATTTTTATTAAAACAATTATTCATCACACTAGTTTCTTATCCAAACATCCTGTATATTTTGTTATTTTTACATCTCTAACCCCAATTGCACAATGTCAATTTTCTTAGTTATTATGCTACTTTGTTTTAGTTTTACCCATCCCCCTGTTTATTATGGCATTCTAATTCCTAATTGTAATTTTTATTAAAACAATTATTCATCACACTAGTTTCTTATCCAAACATCCTGTATATTTTGTTATTTTTACATTTCTAACCCCAATTGCACAATGTCAATTTTCTTAGTTATTATGCTACTTTGTTTGAGTTTTACCCATCCCCCTGTTTTTATGGCATTCCAATTCCTAATTGTAATTTTTATTAATTCAACCCCTAACCAGAAATTGTTCTGGAACTTTCCCATCCATTTGATATAAATACACGAATGTACAGCCTAGATGATGACTTCGTCGAAAAGAAAATTTTCTTCGCTGCAACTGTCTTTTTATTCCCTATGATCAAATTGGATATTTTCCCCTTTTGTTTGTCTCGCTACGGATTTATTGATTATGTCTAGTGGGGTGTGACTGAGTACTTTTTAGAATGAACTACTCTGTGAATATACTTTTCTGGCTTTGTTCTCCGTTGTACATTAAGAAATGTGAAAGAATAACATGAGCGAAGTCAAACTTTAAGGACAACACACCAATAGCTTTGGAAACAGGCATAGCGCTGAAAGGTGAATTTGGTCTTCTAACTACAATGTTTGCTTAACCTAACCCTAAGATGAAAATACCCCTAAACTAACCCTAATCTAACTCGAACTAACCCTAACATATCCCCGTATTAGGCTAATCTAACCCTAACACGTTCTTAGCCTAAATCTTAACTGAATCTTTCCCAAACCTAACCGGAAACTTACCAGATATCCCGTTTAATAGCATAACACTTTATTAAACAAAACTGTATTCATTTTTAGGTCAAGGTAAACTTTAAGCTCCGGTAAGTAGCAGTGGAGTGCGACCGTACCAATGAACTTGAAACACTCATTGAACAGGTTAGTAAAACCTAACAAATAATGTTTTAATCATGAATGAAACATGCTTAGTGAAATGATATGATATTATATACGAGATCTGCTAAGTTTCAGGTTAGGTTTAGGAAAGATTAAGTCAAGATCCATGCGAAGAACATGTTAAGGTTAGGTTAACCTAATTTAGGGAAGCGTTAGGTTTGGTTAGAATTAGATTACGGTTAGTTTGGGGATATTTTTTTACTTAAGGATTAGGTTAAGGAAATATTAGGGTTATTGTTAGCGTTAGAAGACCTAGATAATTGATTACATGCATAGAACGTGATTAAATTACTCTGTTGACACTCCAATCCAAAAATGAGAGGCATTTTTACCATACATTAGAGAAGGGTATCCGTGTAACAGTTTCCCGCCTTTTAATTCATTACGTCCATGAATATATATGTATTTTATACGCAAAATTTGCCTTTATCATGTGGTTGGTGCATTTAAAGTCATTTGTCCGTTGGTACTTACTGGTGCTTGAAGTTTGACTTTGTCCACGAATTATGGTGTCATTCATCTGGTTTCACTGACTTGCTAACTGAACAGCCCAAAATCATCAGTATAACTACGCCTCTTTGGTGCCTAAAGGTTATGTTCTAACGGTACTGACTTGAGCACCCTATCGCTAAATATGTTATAACGGAGTGCTACTCATTTGTAATTGTCATCTAAGCTGACTACAATGCCCCTTCAGTCACGGCAGAATAACCAACTGACTACTTGAAAAACATTCCCTACATTGAGATAGATACAAGAGTGATATTTAACTGTGGCAATTGTGACTACAACATTATATTATTTCAAATACGGGCTATAAACATATCGTTTACACATCCACAGAAATTTAAATCACAAATAGATAATCAATATCTGATTGATTGCATAACCTTGAAGATAGTCCAAAACAGATCAATCAGAAGCTGTCGAATCAGGTTATTATGCGAATGAGTGAGTGCATCAGTCATGACTCTGTGACTAACAACAATAGATTGTACGTCCTCAGAGTTTGACAGTTTACGTGTACACAGTTAGAGTCATATCGAGCACAATTCACTATGTGACGGGGAAGGGGACTTAATATGATCCATCCATTGAATATGCTGTTCTGTAGAACAAACTATTCTGTCCTTTATCATTAGAAGACTCAATTCTTCACGAACCAACACCTGTCAGAGACCATTGAAAACCACAGAGCATTGGACAGCTTTCTCGTTCTAGTCTGACACTCTTCAGCACTGCACACCCACGAGTCTACCAAGGGTCGAACTCATCACCTTGAGGTTCAGAAGCTAAGCTCATCGACTACTCAGCCACTCTAGCTGGAATTCAACGACCCGTGAATTCTATCTTCTGTCATCTCATCATATAGTGGAATCCCAAATCAACTTCTTTGATGAGCTTCTGCTTTACCTTGACATGGAGGAATCCACTGTCTTAGACTTCTCGAGTCGTTGAATTCTTGCCCAAGTGGTCGAATAGTCAACATGTTCAACATCGTGAACTGAAGGTACTGAGTTAGTGGGTATGCGTTAGTAGAGCGTTCCAAACTATGAGGAAGAAACTGTTCAGTGCTCCTTGGTTTTTAATGATCCCTAGCTGGTGTAGTTCATCGCGAAATCGACTTTGAGATTATTTACTAGTCTTAAATATATACTACTCACATTACTACTAGTACTACTACTTCTCCTTTTTATTTCTTCACACCACTGCCAATTTCTAAATCAACTAACACTTATCAGTGAATGAATGAAGTATTTCACTAAGAATTATTGTTCTGTCATGTGCTAGATTACGTAACCAAGAGAGAGAGAGAAAGACAAAGCAGGTACAATCACGTTTCATACAAGAAAGGTTATGCAAACAATAGTCCATTAATAATCATAATAATAGTTATTATAATTATGAATGACATAATTAACCCGTGTACACACACACGCACACAGACACAAATACTGTTGTGACCTTCTCTTGACATTCAGGAAGAACATTGGACAGACTATAAGACAGTTTTTATAATGATAGAAAACACAGTTTAATCTGACAAAACATAACAAGAATTTAAGCTAAAATGTGATATTATTGTTATGTGACTGTATTGCATAAAGATAACAGGTAAGCATAGACTACAACAGACGTTCAATTCATACTATGGAAGATTTCAATCACTTGAACATCTCCATAGTATCTTCAAGATTCATAAATGCACCTATGAATTCAACTACTCTTATGGAACCACTTAACTATTTATAAGGCAGAAATCAAATGTTCAAATAGTACGGTCTAAGTTCATCTCAGCAGATATACTGGACATTCAGTAAAACTGGAAGAGGTGTTCTCAGTCATCTACCGTAATCTAGAGAAGATCCTGTCACTCTGCCAACCCTGACCATGATTTTTAGATCATCTACCGAATCCATGCTAACTTGCCGGCAGCGTTTTCTTCTTTACAGACTTCTAAAGACAGCGGAGGCATTGGCCTTTCATGAATTTAAGCCAGACTTTTGTGTACAAAAGAAGTATGTACAATCTCTACTTCTGTCTTGGCCGTAGACGGATAGACATTTATTTATTTACGTATTTTATTTATTTAGTTATTCTATGTACCTTTCTGTTATAATTATTTGTAATAGCAGTATTTTGTAATTACCGATTTACAGGAAATCAACCAACAACACAGAGAGGGATGAATTTAGGAATTTGTATTTGGCGGAATTATTTGTAATTCATATACTAAATATTAACAAACAACAGTAAGTATTTAAACAATACAGTTATAGAAATTGTCAATTTCCACAGATTCCCTTATTACTACGACTATTATTATTACTATTCTCACTCTGAATTGTTTCCGCTTGTCCCACATTCTAAATCCAAAATTCTTACTTTTTTTTACAATACTGAGTTCTATCTTATCAAATTTCACACCATGTTATGTAACATTTTATATTCGCCTACTAATCCTATAATTTCACACCTCTTCCAAGTTCTACACATCATACGAATTGTTCTATATATGACATTCATTGTTTTGCAACTTGACATTTAACTATGATTATAATCGCAAACATTTTAATTACATTTCACACTACTTTTATTATTTCATGTATTCACACCTTTGATCTGATTCCCTCACCGGATATAATTTTTTTAAAACCATATAAATACGATTGTACAGCTTGATAATAAATTCGTTGAGAAGAGTCTCTTCGCTGAATATTGTGTTCTTAATGCTACAATGGAACTTATTATGTTATCTATCACTAATTAAAGTGGTAGCAATCAATACCAAAGGACCCGGTGTCTGTATACAGAATAAAAGTTTGTCTAGCCACTTTATTTTCACCTTGACCCACAATAAGATCAACAAATCCCTCAATAAACAGTGGTAATTAACTTTATATAAACTATGATCAAGATTTGACTGAATAGTTCCACAATAATAATCGGTCTGTGATTGAGAACTAGACAAGCTTATCTAAACAGCACAGTATGAATTCCTTTCTCACTTTCTTCCCTTGGTTTCATTTAAAAATTGCTGCTTCATACATTTTATGAATTCATGACCCTTCTTGTTATGTCTATTGCTCTTAGTTTAAATAATGTTATTCAAACCTATTATGGTATTGACACAATCCTCATCAGTATACTTCATTAAATTCCTTATTTAAAACAAAAAGCAGCTGTGAAAAAAGAAGTATTCAAAGAGTTATCCATAAATTCCAGTGGAAGGACACATCAGCTGAATACTCTTCATTGTTGCTCATAAAATTTTTTGTTTTACGGCTAAATATATATACGTACACATGACCACTGTGACAATAATCAATAAGTATTAATTTGAACAAATATATGATCAATAAGTGGTGAGAGATAATCATCTGTTAACATTATTATCATTATTGTTCCCTTGGGTTCCCACTGAAACATAGGGCTTCAACTGCACGTCTCCACTTGCTTCTGTCTTCTGCTCTACTTTTCACCTGCATCCATGTCAGTCCACACTGTTTCAGCTTCTCTTCACACGATCTCCTCCATGTCACACTTGGACGTCCCACTTGCCGCTTCCCTCTCGGGTTCCACTCGACCACTGACCTGACGCGCGATGTCACCCAGCGGCCTCCTCAGCGAGTGTCCAATCCATCTCCACTTTCTCCTGCATATTTGTTGGGCGATTGGTTCCTGTTTTGTTTGTTCCCATAGTTTCTTCTTGGTGATTCTTTCCAGCCATCTGATCTTCAGTAGTATAGAACGAAGACAGTTGTTGATAAAGGTCTGCAACAGGCTGTTGGAAATATTCTTTGTGACCCGCCAAGTTTCTGATCCATATAGCAAAACTGACTTGACGTTTGTATTGAAAATCCGAATCATTTTGTTGTTGATGCAGGCTGAGTGACGAAGATTTTCAGATTGGTTTCAGGTTGATGAATGTGTTTCTCGCCTTCCCGATTCTCGATTTGACATCCTCGTCCGTTCCTCCTGTAGTTGAGACAATTCTCCCTAGATAAAACATCATCATTAAGTGAATAATATTCATCATCAAAGCCAATTTGAACAAATAAACCGGAGGTATTGTGGTAGAATCAAAACAATTAAAACCATCTACATATGATGATAATATTAAAATAAACAATAACTTCATAAATAAAACAAATAAATAAACTTAAAATATATGAACAATTACTTAGTGGATGGTGACTAGCAGTGGAATCCAGGATAACGGGCATTTCGTCCTGTTTTAGAACTCTTCAGCTAGATTTACCTGAATTTCGCAGTGAGTGATGATGTTCCCACTGGAACTTGAACCCAGCCCATAGATTCAAACTTCAAGGCGTTATCCACAATACCACTTGTGCCATGAGAGCCACCCCTTGTGCAACAGGTCATATTAATTATTTAAGTGACTTTCATGTTTTCCCGTCAAATGACTGGACCTAAGTGCTCGGTCTCAGGTTTACATGTGGCCCAAGCGGTTCAGTGGATAACGCTATGGCGTTTGAAACTACTGGCAACGCATTCGAGCGTTGGTGGAAACATCATCACTCACTGAGAAATGCAGGTACATCCAGCTGGCAGACGAGACCCAAATGGGACGAAATCCCTGTTGTCCTGGATTCCACTGCTAGTCACCATCCACCAAGTAACTTCTAATTACATCCCTAGATATCGTCGAAGCATCTGCACAGGAAGCCGACATGTCAACCTGAGACCGAGTACTTCGGTCCAATCAATCGACGAGAAAATTTAAAATTGAATTTAATATATGAACAATATTGGACAAAATAACAACATTCTAACATGTCTCATTTAAACACATAACGTAGTTTGAACACCCAACTATGATTTTCGATTTTCACACATCCAAAGCAAACTAACAATATTCATATAATATTTGATCAAGATTTGACCGAAAATTTTGAAATAATTCGGTTCTGAAAGAGAAATAGACATATGTAATAACTATATTTCTAAACATTCACCGAAATTAAAATGAGTAATTCCAATATTTCCTTCGGCAAATTATTGCAAACTTCTTCAGGAAAATTAGTTGAAATTAAAAGAACAGAGGTTTATATATATATATATAAAAGGGGAAAGTTCCACTTCCTCAACATTGCCATGGAACGCCTAAAAGACGGTAGTCTTCAGAAGTCCATTTATCGAATGCCTACATGGAAAGGACAATACTTACATTTTAATAGCTTTTGTTCAAATAGCTTTAAACGCGGACTGGTCAAGACTCTGTACTATAGAGCAAGGAGAATATGCTCTATAGAGAAATTAGAGGAAGAATATGAGTTTCTTGAAAAAACATTGAAGAGCAATGGGTACCCTCAAAGGTTCATCAACAAGTATGGAAGATCTGAAGTCACAAATGTAAAACAAATCACAATGAGTAAAAAGCCAAATTTCATTCAGCTTGATTATCAAGGTGAAAACATTACAGCGATGATCAGCAGAAGGCTGAGCACATCACTAGCCATAGCCTATCCTACAGCTAAGCTCGTCCCCGTCTATCGAACAACTTGCTCTTTGGTGCAATCAAAAATTGATAGATATCCTTCTCATGTTAACTCCAACTGTATATACAAATTTACACGTATCTACGGGAGCAGTTACATTGGAAGAACAGAAAGAAGGGCATATCTACGATTTTTCGGATATGTACCAGAAAGCTTATGTCTAAAGGGAACAAATGCTTTAAACAGTGCCATCGCCAGGCATCTCCTCGACACGGGTCATCAGGTGGACGTCGAAAAGTCGTTCAAAATTATCAGTAGGCAAAAGAGCTCAATTCTCCTCAAGTCTGCTGAAGCAATTTCCATCAAGCGCCTGAAACTTGATTTATGCGTCCACAAAGAAGCGGTAATCAGTCTTTCTTTGCCCTGGTAACTGGATATTTTTCATCTCTCTTTCATCTGAATGTGAAATGCTGAAAAGTTTTCATTGTGTATGATTATTATTGTTCGGAATAGTGTTTAATATTACGTATATATATAAATATATATATTATTACTGTATGCATATACTGATCGATTGATTTTTGTTCAAAATGAACTCTGTGCAAGTATGTTAAAATTCTTTTTATAGATATATTTAATAATGTCTTTGGCCTGTAGGCAGATGATGAGAGGCCATCGAAATAACTGATGGTACCATCTTATTCTGCAAAAAATGTAGTTCTTGTTTTGTTCAAATTCAAAAAAGACATCTGTTTTAAAAAACTTTGTCCAGTCATATGAGTCATGAAACAGGCATCCAAATTTAATAAACAAAATTCCGTGAACTGTGATCAAAATTTGACCTCACATTTACAAACATTAGTCTACTTTTGCATCAGAATTTCAGTGATTACGTCCGACTAAAGTTCATGGCCGTAGATAACTGAATATGAAATATAAATATATATATATATATATGTATACGCGGTATACAATGGTGTGTGTGCGAATGTGCATGAGTAAACAGTTGTAAAACATTTGTTAGCCTCTTTATAAGAAGAATTAGACAATCAGGAGTCTAGATCAAGTATGATTGATTGATGATACATATCCAGTTTTGAATTAATAATCAGAACTCAGCACCTATCAGCCAACATCATGCCTTCACGTCTGTTCAAAATTTTGGGATTCATACACATATGTAGGTCTTCTGCAGTCGGTCTCTCTTCACTCGAAACCAAAACCTTTCTGTGTAGAACCTCCGTCCTATCAGCGAAGTCGCTCTTGTGTCCCGTTTCTATTGAGTGCACTGCAGTGCAGTGTAGTCACCGATCTCTATTGCAGCATCTTCAAGTCTGCAGAGGTCTTCGGAACCACCTCGAGACATTGTTTATGCTCCTTCACTCTTACATTTACCTGTCTGCAGGTTTCCCCTACATATACGGGTGTCACAATCGCCACTACTGATCTGACACATAGAATTCTGTTGGTAGTCGTCTTCTATTTTATTATCCTTAATCTTCAACACTTATGGGCGTAAGGTGTTAGTTTTACGAAAACACACTCTTATGTTTTCATGATTGTTAAGGATTCGCTTGATCTCATCCGATGTTTCTTTCCAGCTCCAAAAAGTTACAGCCCCTGTTGATTTTATGGATTACCAAAAATACACAAATCAGTCGTCCCATTACCAGTTTACCTAATAAAACATTGGAATTTCTCGTTTCATTTTCGTTGAGAATTTACATATATAGAACTAACAATATATCGGATATATTAATAATTGTGTAAGAGCCTTGGAAATGAATATTGGAGGGAAGTATTATTTTAAATTGGAATTCTGATACCAATACAGATATAAGCTAACTGCTACTTCCTTTTTGTGTACGCAGATGCAGTTTCTTTAACCTGATTGTTCCGGCTTCAGCAAAACCAACAGCGTTGTTTTATTACCTTGCTAATCAATAACTAGAAAGCTTTTACTCAGCATCATCGTATAATCACAGTCGAATAAGTGTCGTTTGATTGGACCCCTCAGGATGCCATCATGTGTACTAGAGAGTCGTTTAAGGCAGTATTCAGTAACGCGAGCCGACAGATATCTTTTCGTACATCCAATGTATTTGCTTCCACAAACAAATGTAAACTGATATACACATTTTGATGTAGCCTGGATCGATATCTTATCCATTCCCTGTTGCTTGTAATATATATTTGTATATAATAACATGTAATTTAATGATGAATATTATTCACTCAATAACAGTGTTAACAGATGATTACTCACCACTTATAGATCATATATTTGTTGAAATTGACACTTATTCGTTGTTGTTACAATGTTCATGTGTTTGTATGTGTATTTAACCTTATTATAGAAATTGTATTAATAATAATGTTTGTAGAGGAGTATTCAGCTGATGAGTCCTACTAATGGAATTTATGAATAATTTATATATGTCCAAACCAAGTTCACTTTTAACAGTTTGAACAAAATTTTGGCATTGGGTATATGATATTTATTATAATAAAGGTTTTTTTTGTATTTCCCAATGAATGAATGAAAAAGAAAACGATATTGTTGTTATTACTGACGTTTAGCTATTTAATGCTTTGGCTAATAGCTTTATCAAAGTATTATTACAGAACCAGAATTAACAAAATCTCAGCATATATATAACAAAGAGTTAAGAGGTGAGGAAATAGACTTAGGTCAAATTAAAAGGACATATTGAAAGTCAAAATAACAATGAAGATCACTAAACCAAATAACAGAGGTAATAGTACATCCGGTATGGTATCAAAACAAAGTTTACTAACTTGATCATCGTTCCTCAGTCTGGGGGCATTTTTTCGTTGTCAAGTTGGTCAATTGGTAAAGATAACAAAACCAAGTGTAGATTGTTGGATTTGATGAGCGTGTAAAATTGTAAAAACAGCGTGCGTTTACATAATGAAATTGCTTATCACATTCGTGTTAATTTTGTTACTTCATGGGGGAGGGGATGTTGTAACCAGATCAAATTCTGTTTCAGTCCATCATTCCTATTCAGATAATTTGGATTCAACTTGATATGAAGTGCTTCTAATGATGTTAGACGTTGTTTGTGATTTCTGAAATTTTTTTCTGAATCATTTCAACGTTGTCAAAATCAATTTTGTGACCTGAATCTATAGAGTGTAGAGACTCATGCCTGATGATTTTTCAGGCTTTTCTAGTTCAACTGGTCAAACAGATGCTCTACGGTGTTCATTTCTTCTGATTTCGATTTCTCTCTCGCGATGTTTGTCCGATGTATACCGCATCACATTCCAAGCACTTTATTTTATAGACGCAATCAGATAGAGAATCTTTAGGGGTATGGTCTTTTATATGGACAAGGTTGCTTTGAAGTGTGTCTGATGTTTTGAAGAAAACTCTAATGTCGAGCTTGTTGAGTACTCTTCTGATATCATCTGACGTCTCTGCTCTATATGGAATGATGACTGTTGAGGTCCATGTTTTCGGAATACGTTTTCACCCATACTTAATGTCTCTGTTGATTCTGTTGATGAAGTTCGTTGGGTAGTTGTTTTGCTTGAGAGTTTCAATAATGTTTGATATTTCTTCTTCTTTTTCTTTCTTATCCGTTATGAATAATTCATTGAATATTGCTTGTTTTCATAGTTCTTGCTTGTTTTAAATTTACTATGGGAAAGAAATGTTTTGAAATTCATTATTACCTCACAACTGTTCATGAATAGTACTTTTGTGTTTACACCGCACCGTAGACATTATCTTATCATTATTAAAGCTACTTGTCATCGTTTGAACTTACATCTAACCTATCCCATTTGTTACTTTATTTCTCTGTAGCATTTATATTTTCTCTCTCACATTATGGACTACATTCACCGTTGTAACCTGTACTTTTTGTTAATTATGTATATATTATACAGACATACACCATCGATTACACATATTTTAAGTGCCAAATAAAACCAGCTGACCACTATTCCGTACTTGTACCATAATACAATCTCTTATATAAATATTTTTAATTCCCCCTTATTGGCCATTGTATGCTAAAATTAATGGATTTATAATTATTATGTAGGCTGAAGAATTATTTGATTGGAAACGACTATTCGCTTTAATTATTCTTGGTTCTAAATATCGACATTTGAGTAATTGTCAGTTATCTATTATGATTATCTTTGAAATACACATAAAATATGTATGCTCAGTAGGAATATGAAATAGAATGTAATTATTTTCATTGGACACTAGTAACTAGTGTGACGTGTCTAGTCCTTTCTTTGGTGCAGACTGAATTCTATCAGTCAGGTATTTTGCAATGCGGCCACCATTCTAGGTAGCTCTCCATCATGGTGCACATTGATTTGATGATATCAGACGGTTGGAGGCAATCGGTAGGAAGCATCGCCTGACCTGGGTTTTGTGCTAGTTGGCACTCGTCATTAAGGCGTATTTGAAACCTTGGAGGAACTCATATCCCTTCTGAGGTTCGAACTGGCATCACCCAGTGCTGCAGACTGATAGAATTCAGTCTGCACCAAAGAAAGGACTAGACACGTCACATTAGTTACTAGTGTCAAATAAAAAATATCCACTACAGTCCTAAAGGAGGTCAATCGCGAGCCCGAATAGCTCAGTGGTAACATCTCTGACTGCAGCACTGGGTGACACGGGTCCGAATCTCAGAAGGGACATGAGTTCCTTCAAGGTTGCAGATACGCCTTGCTGACCAGTGAGTGCCCACTAGCACGAAACCGAGGTCCAGCTAGGCTTCCTGTGGCCGATTGCCTCCAACTATTTAATATCATCAGAATGTAATTAAATAACGGAATGATGCGTTTGTGAATTTGTAATCACCTAAAGTATAGGTTTCAGAGGGATGAGCTATAGTCAGTATTATGAGATAAGATGTGTCTGCTGCTTGACACCTGTTTCGTCCTATCTGTGACTCATCAGTAACCATAGGGATTTCGTTGTACGAATATTGGTTTGGTTGGTAAGTTCAGTTCCAATTTAGCAGAATGTGTTTGATGAACGATTTGGTCAGTCAGTTCTTCGTCATTTCATTAGCAGTTTCATCTTAATGGCTTAATCTCAAATATAAAGTTTTTTTGTTTATCTAGTATTTAGGGTTATCCCGTCTTATTGTACCCGACATGTATTGCCTTCAGAAATTCTTTGGATAGCCGCCGTCTTTCAGTGTATGATCTGGTTTAGACATCATTGTACCTATACAGTCAATAGAATATAAAAAGTTCAACTCTACAGCTAAGACACTTAACTTTCCTATGAAGAAAGCCATTTGAAACCAGTCCAAGTGTTCCTGCTAAATAACTTTTTCAAGAGTTTATTTTTTAACGATTTGATGTGCTTTTTCGAGTGTGACCACGGATTCATATCATTTAGAGAAGTGGACAGCTGTTTCATCCGTCCTAGTTTGGGAATCATAGGCAGTACTCACTCATTATTGGGTTTCGAACCCACTACCTTCCGGTGACAAGGAAAGCTGGCTGTTATACCATTCAGCCACTAGGACTCGATTCAATGGCCAGCTCATGAACTCTAACTTCTACCGATTCGTGATGCATTTAGCGTGACCACTAACCAATGTCATCGGCGGGACATCCCTCCTCACACTTGATTGGATGGATCTCATTGGTCACGAATTCTCACTAGAATTCCAGGAAACTCTGTCCTGTAGAGCAGGTCACCAGTGAGCATCAGATATCCGTCTGGTGACACCAGTTTTAGGTCGTTTCTCTTATATGGATCACCATCTTGGCGCGTCACGGAAAGCATTTTCATTGTTGGCTTCATACTGAAGGTCAGATGACCAGTCAGAAGGAACTAGCATCAAGAAACTGGTAACGAACTAATCAAGGAACTACTGCTCAACAATTACGTAGAAGAAAATGGAAGTGGATCGGACACACGCTGAGGAGATCATTGACTGATATCACGTATCAGTCAGACCCACAAGTGGAACCTGAATGGGAAATAACGAGTTCAGCATCGGTCTGACGGTGACATGGAAGAAATCGTCGGGCCTGCTGAAGAGGACGAAATGGTGATGTTCTGCTGACGTCCTATGTTCCACTCGGAACGCAGGCCAACAATATTAATAAACTTTTCACAGATATTGATGGTAAATTGTTCTTTTATACCAATGGAAAGATTTCATCATCGATCCACTGTAAAACTCAGGCTTTTCTTTTAAAGCCGCAGGTAATTCCTCAGGATTATTGACCACAGCATTCATCAGTGAACATTGGATGCTGACCCTCACTGTTTAAGTCTACTTATCTAGTTGAAGGATCACTGTCAAGTATCCACGCCATTTGGCACGCTGCTGTGTTACGTTTGGTTGTTCGTGAACGATCCCTAGCTGGTTGAGCAGTCATCCTCGCAGTACTATTTGAGGCCCGAGATATACTTCGTATTTTGGACGATTAATTCAGTTTTTGATTGTGGAACAAATACTATAGGAGTTGTCAGCATAAGATCTTGTGTTAGTACACGTCATACTAACCGTGAACGTCAACACCCTCAGCCTCTACACCTTCAACCTAAATGGCTGCCTCAGTAGATCACTTTAATTCATCAGTACATATACATATATTTAGTTACGATAACTAGTACATAAAACTATTTTCTCATACCGTGATTGTTAAAAAATCTTTCAGTAAACACTGAGTATTTAATCTACATTTTTTTTACAAAAATACATTTAATTATTTGCTTAACTAACAAAACAAATAATTATAACAATCTGTAATTATGTAGCATATAACCGAAGAGAAATCAATACGCCCATTCAAGGTCATACATACATAATGTGAAATGTATTATTGTTATTATTACTAGGTCAGCTTTCTTTCAAGCAATAATAATTTGTGCATTTCATTAGTTTCGTCCAATATATCATTATTGTTCTTTTGGGTTCCTAGTGGAACATAGGGCTTCAACTACACGTATCCACTTGCTTCTGTCTTCTGCTGTACTTTACACCTGCATCCATGTTAGTCCATACTGTTTCAACTCCTCTTCACACGATCTCATCCATGTCACCCTTGGACGTCCCACTAACCGCTTCCCTTTCGGGTTCCACTCGAGCACTGGCCTGACGCGCGATGTCACCCTACAGCGGCCTCCTCAGCGAGTGTCCAATCCATCTCCACTTTCTCCTGCATATTTGTTGGGCGATTGGTTCCTGTTTTGTTTGTTCCCATAGTTTCTTCTTGGTGATTCTTTCCAGCCATCTGATCTTCAGTAGTATAGAACGAAGACAGTTGTTGATAAAGGTCTGCAACAGGCTGTTAAAAATATTCTTTGTGATCCGCCAAGTTTCTGATCCGTATAGAAGAAGTGACTGACTTGACGTTTGTATTGAAAATCCGAATTTTGTTGTTGATGCTGCGTGACAAAGATTTCCAGATTGGTTTCAGGTTGATGAATGCGTTTCTCGCCTTCCCGATTCTCGATTTGACATCCTCGTCCGTTCCTCCTGTAGTTGAGACAATGCTCCCTAGATGAGTGAATGAAGTAACCTCTTTCAAATCCCTCCCGTTGATGGTGGTTGGCGCTGGATGTTGCTGCTGCTGCTGTTGTTGGTTGGTTATTTTCATAACCTCCGTCTTGTCTATGTTCACCTGGAGTCCTGTCTTCTCTGGCTGCTTCTTTGGCCAGTTTGTCGGTTTTCGCTTGTAAGTCTTCGATTTTGTGTGACATCAAACATAAATCATCCACGCTCGAAATCCATGTCTTCTAGTTTCTTCACGTCGGTCCAGGATATCCCTGTCTTCTCGTTTCCCACTGTCTGACGCATAATCCAGTCCACCACAATTAGGAATATCATTGGTGATAATAAGCAAACTAATATTATTATATATAACAATAATAATAATAATATTAGTTTCGTCCCAGTCCAATACGAAAGGATTTTCAACGTTATTCGATACAGCAAGAAGGATATGTTCAAGTGGCAGACCAGACTACGAAGAGAAATTCTTGCTGGAGACACTAGTAAGTTCCAGAAAGGTTTATAAATATGGATGGAATAGGCAATAAGGGGAAAGTAATATTAGAGAATGTTTTTAAAAAGATGGTTTACATAAAATTACACTTCATGAGAGATAACATTACTTAATTGATGAAACTTCGCTTAGAAGAAGCAGTTATACGAACCTATTATGCGGTTGATATGTTGCTTATAAATACAACAAAGGGGATAGTGCAAGCGATGGGCGGTGGATAAGATATCGATCCTCGCCATAGCAAAATGTGTACATCAGCTTACATTTGTTTGTGGATGCGAATATATTAATATATTTATACAGAAAGATGTCATTCGGTTCGTGTCAGTGAGAACTGCCCTAAAATGGCTTTCTAGTACTCATGATGGCATACCAAGAATCACAGTCACACGGCATTTATTCGACTGTGATCATCCGATGACGTTGAGTAAAAGCCATATAGTAATTAATAAGCAAGGTAACAAAACATCCTATAGTTTTCTGAAAACGGATCTCTGTATACAAAAGAGAAGAGAGTAGTTATAATACTTTGATAAAGCTATTAGCATTAAATAGCGAAACGTCAGTAAAAACAATATCGTTTTTTTCATTCATTGGGAAATACAAAAACCCTTATTATAATGAAGTGAGTAGTTACCTTAAATCTACCTTGATAACATACTTTCCTCTTCTGTTTACAATGCATATCCCATTATTATTATTATTATTATTACTGTTATTGTTATTATTATTATTATGGTAAAGTTAAACTTTAAGCACCACTAACTACCAATCAGCGAATTACCTCAACGTGAAGGAGGCTTTTTTGTGCATGGAATATATATATATTTATGAAAAAAACTGCTTAAAAACTGCATAAAGTGTTGCAGAGGATACCTTTCCTCTCACATGTGATAAAAATAGCTCTCAGGTTTTAGTTGGAGTATCAACGGAGTATAATTCCACTGTGGATAAAATTAATTTTGATAAAGTCTCATAGTGTAATACAGTAATATTTACTGAGCAATAGATTATGCTCGAAACGTCATCAGTAAATATTACTACTGTATAACACTGTGAGACTTTATCAGAATAAGTTTTACCCACAATGGAATTATACTCTACCACAGTGCACAAGTTCTATTCTTATGTAAACAGAGTAATTTAACCACATTCTAAGCATTTAATTATTTAAATCTTCTAACCATATCAATAACTCTAATCTTTCCTGAACCTAACCCAAACGTTAAAATATCCCTAAACTAACTGTAATCTAACTCGAACCAACTCTAATAACGTCTTTATTAAGTTAACCTAACCCTAACTTGTCCTTGGCTTAAAGCGTAACTGAATCTTTCTCAAACCTAAGCTGAAACTTGGCAGATATCCGATTTAATAGCATAACGCTTCGATGATCATATTTTATTGATGATCACAAGATTATTTGCCAGGTTTCACTAACTTCCTCAGTGAGCGTTCCAAGGTCACTGGTGCGGTCGCACTCCATTGATAGTTATTGGTGCTTAAGGTTTAACCTGGCCATTATTATTATTATCATTTTATCTGATATACTATTAGGTTTCTTAGGATATGTGCAAGCTGAAAAACATACTTGAGTATTCATCTGAGTGAGGAGTGTTTAAACTGTCTTATAGGTTTCGATCAGACATGTTCAATTCTTGTTATTCAGTCCTATATGACATGTGTAAATTGGACATCTATTGTTTTAAAAAACTTTGTCCAGTCATATGAGTCATGAAACAGACATTCAAATATATAATTAAAAAATTGCATGAACTGTAATCAAAATTTGACCTCACATTTACAAATATTAGTCTACGTTTGTTAACCACTCTAAACAGTGTGTTTTCTTGCATCAGAATTTCAGTGATTACGTCCGACTAAAGTGCATGGTCGTAGATAACTGAATATGAAAAATATATTTGTGTATATGCGGTATACAATGGTGTGTGTGTGCGAGTGTGTATGGGTAAACAGTCATAAAACATTTGTTAGCCTCTCCATAAGAAGATATAGATACTCAGGAATTTAGATGAAGTATGACTGATTAGTGATACATATCCATTTTGATTTATTAATCAGAACTTAGCACGTATCAACCAACATCACACCTTCACGTCTGTTCAAACTTTTGGCAATCACCCACATATATAGGTCTTCTGTACTCAGTCTTTCTGCATTCGAAACCAAAACCTTTCTGTGTAGAACTTCCATTCTATCAGCAAAGTAGATATTGTGTCCCGTTTCTATCGAATGCAGTGCAGTGCGGTGCAATCGCCGATATGTTTTCTAGCACCTTCAAGTCTATAGAGGTCTTTGGAACCGCCTTTAGACATTTTTAACGCTACTTCACTCTTACTTTTACCTGTCTGCAAGTTTCTTATACATATACAGCGTCGCAACCTCTACAATTTATCCGTTACACACACTATTCTGTTGGGGTTGTCTTCTCTAAGTGATATAGTTGGTTTAAATGCCACCTAAATCCCAGCCTCTTTAAGAATCCTCCGTAAGGAATTCTGATGCTCCTTATCATTTAAGATTTTTTCAGTCATTTTCATTAGTACTTCTATTTTTTCTTATGGGTGTTCACATATTTTTTTCAATAAAATATTAGTAAGTAGTTAGTTATTCAGTGTAAATTGATATAGGTATAGGACTTGAGCACTGTGCTAAAGTATAACTCCATTATGCACGCAGTGTTATACAGTAATATTTACTGATGACCACGTTTCGAGCACAATTTATCACTGCCACTCATAATAATATCAAGTCATTCACTCACTCACACAACTTTCTTGCTTCATTTATATGCGTGAGTAAAATTGATGATTAGACATTTGAATAAAATCAATATCAGATAAAGTACATTCAGAAATAATAATATGAGTGTTATCAATCAAATACAATCAGATGGGAAATAAGACGAGTGCTTTTATAGTCAAAATAAGTAACTTGTTAGCATGTTATAATGTGAATTGATGCAGTACATTTTAACATTTTTTATTATCCTCTGATTTGACTGGTAATAATATCTTCTATATCTCTGGTATTTCCGTTGAGTCGTTTCTGTTTTACGTGTTGGGTGTGTACACTCGATGAACCAGGTAGGCTTCAGTAATCAATCTCTCTCTCCACCTACACAGATTACTTCTTAGAATCTTAATCCTCTCCCACCCCATTGTGTGGTTTTGTGTTAATGCATGTAGTGCAGTTGCTGAGTTTTTCTCTAAATTACCTAATATTATTTCTGAATGTACTTTGTCTTATATTGATTTTTATTCTAATGTCTAATCATCAATTTTTACTCATGAAGCAAGCAAGTTGTGTGAGTGCCTTGATATGATTATGAGTGGCAGTGATAATTTGTGCTCGAAACGTGGTCATCAATAAATATTACTGTACACCACTGTGTGACAATTTATCAAAATAAAATTTTAACCATAATGGAGTTATACTCACTCTACCACAGTGCCCAAGTTTTATACTTATATCAATAACTCCAGTTTATTTGTTCATATTGGTTTTCGATGATGAATATAATTCAATCAATAATGATGTTAACAGATGATTATTGCTCACCATTTATAGATCATATTTGTGCTGAAATTGTCACAATGTTCATGTGTTCGT
Source organism: Trichobilharzia szidati (assembly GCA_944472155.2). NCBI lineage: Eukaryota > Metazoa > Platyhelminthes > Trematoda > Strigeidida > Schistosomatidae > Trichobilharzia > Trichobilharzia szidati. Next base: position 58,637,155 of record OX235276.1, read on the forward strand.
ATGTGTATTTAACCTTAAAACAGAAATTGTATAAATAGCAATGTTTGCAGAGGAGTATTCAGCTGATGAGTCCTTCTAACAGAATTTATGCGTAATTCATTGAATATTGCTTTTCTTCATTATTACTTCGTTTAAATTATTTTGTTTATTTATTTATTTAACTAACTAACAAACCAGATAATTACAATCTTTCTAATTGTTTAGTACAATATTAAAATGAAATCAATATGCATTTTCTAGGTCATACATACATACTACACATAATATGATGTGTATTATTATTACTATTAAGTCAACTTTCTTTGAATCAACAAAAACAACACTTGACATTTTGAATTATGCGAATAATGAAATAATCAATAAATCGATAAATGTGTATGACTTGATAAAATTAAACACAACCATCTCTATCCATAAACTACACTGATACAAATAGCAACAGATGGTTTGTCAAGGAGTTAAAACCTAAGACGAAATATGATTATATCATTTATAATCGCGGATTGATATCAATCTGAGATATATATATATATAAATTTTATATGCATCTGCGGAAGCAGTTACACTGGAAGAGCAGAAAGAAGGCCATACCTCCGATTTTCTGAATATGTACCAAAAAGCTTATGTCTAAAGGGAACCAATGCTTTAAATAGTGCCATCTCCAGACATATCCTTGACACGGGCTATGAGGTGAACGTCACAAGATCGTTCAAAATTATCAATAGGCAAAAGAATTCAGTTCTCCTTACATTTCCCGAAGCAATCTCCATCAAGCTTTTGACACCAGATTTAGGCGTTCAGAAAAAAGCAGCCAGTATCAGTCTTTCCTTGCCCTGGTAACTGGATGTTTCCATCTGATTACGAAACGCCGAAAGTTTCCATTGTGTATGATTATTATTGTTTGCGATAAAGTGTTTAGCAAATGGTCTTCATCTAACGGCCTTAAACTAAATCCTTCCAAATGTCAGACTGTTGATTTCAGTTTCCAATGTAAAAGAAAGTTATAATGAAGCTGTTGGTTCCTATGACCTTTGGAAAATTGATGATACTGATATAGAAAGCAAGTCTGAAGTTAAGTATTTTGGATTAATTCTTTCTTTTGACCTATCCTGGTCCTCTCATGTCTTAGCGATTTCTAAAAGAATATTTCGTCTGACTTCTTACATTAAGAAGTTAAGGCACTCAGGCATAACTCAGCCACTCCTCTTACAGTTTATCAACTCGTGCATCTTACCTATTCTTCTTTACTTTTCACCCTTATTCTTTCCTGGATTGCTTAAAAAAGACTATGTCATACATTGTAGAACTCTGAAGACTGTCAGTAGGACGAGTGGTATCCCATTGGGCCATATCGTTGACATTGTCACTGATAGGCACTTGATGTCATGCAACAAATTGCCAAATGGATTTTGTCAGACTTTGAGTATCCACCGCAGCACCCGCATTTGCAACTTTGTGTCTCCTCAGGTAAAACAAGAAGTCTTTTCAGAAGACTCTATGCACGTACGTCTAAGTATAAAAATTCCACTATACCATATTTGGCACGTATTTTATGTGATGAAAATAGTGTCAGGCATGAACTAACTAACCTTCTTTGTAATACTTAATAAGCCATTTCCTCCACCCTTACAACATCAACTTTTATTGTTATCGTACTTCTTATATTTATAATCCTCTCAATTTTTTGTTTTTATTTGTTTATTTTTTCATCAGTGTGAACATTTAAGCTGTGTGATAACTATTAATTTTGTATTTCCCCTCACCATACTATATCGACAGAACATTAGATTCAATAATCTATAACATGCTAAAATTTCCAAACTGAATCGACAACACCGTTTGAAACAAACCCGCTGTTATTATTATCATTATATGTAATATTCTCATTTCGTGCTTCGAATATTTTTGACTTTATATCGTAAACGTGGACAAATTCCTGTGGTTAATTTTGTTTTAATTTTATTTATATTTTAAGTAAATCAGATGCAATACTGTGACAAATGCTGAGAATTCTATTCTGTATTATAAGTACTGTTTTTAGAATAAAGTATATTTATTATTATTACTATAATTGGTAGCATTGTATGCAGATATTGATTCATTGATTTTTGTTTGAAAATGAACTCTGTTCAAGTATGTGAAAATTGTTTTTGTAGACATACTTAATAATGTCTTTGGGCTGTAAGTAGCTGATGAGAAGTCAACAAAATAAACAAAGGATGGTACCATCGTCTTATTCTGCAAAAACTGTTGTTCTTGCTTTATTCAAATTAGAGGACCATTGAAAATCACTGAGTAATAGCGAACTGTTTTATCCTAGTTTTTGACTTGTTACCGGAAGTTACTGGCTTGGAAACCTGGTGGGTGCTTACTGACGATGAGTCCTGAACCAGGACGAAACAGGCAACTGTCTAGTACTCCCTAGCGGTTTTCAATGATTGTCCTACTGATATCAGTCTGTGACCAGACTTGAAACAAGTCAAAACCTCAAGAGGTTAATTCTCATAAATTAATCCAATGCTTGATAGCGACTAGCTTCAGGACAAGGTTGTTTAGAGTTCTAGTGAGAAATTGTGACCAGTAGATTCCATGCGGGTTGCGCTAAAAACACGAATTGTTAGGAGTTAGAATTCATGAGCTGGCTATTGAGTTGGGTCCGAGTGGCTTAATGATGTATGAGCTCGCCTTGTAACCAGAATGTCCTGGATTCGAATCCCGGTGGGTGACTAATGATGATTAGTCCTAAACTGGGAAGAAACGGCTGTTCAGTACCCCCTGGCGGTTTTCAATGGTTCTTTAACTAGTATCAGTCCGTGGGCGCGACCATAATACAAAAGAATTTGGATAACACTTTCCTCGGAAGCACAACAGTGTAGCAGCTTTATAACACAATAACTTCCATCATCTGACTTGGCTGCCTATAAGTGCACAACTTGAATCCATTGAATCTCAAAACCACTGACTCTAGAATCTGAACCCACGGGCACTGCTTTGCCTGCCACCACACCTAGGTTTTTTTGTATATATCAGTGTCCTGGATACCGGTTAACCCCCTTCACCACTATGCAAGCTTCTGTGCTACGCTGTAAACTATACACTTAGCGCAACAGTACATCATGGTATTCGCTGGTGAGCATGGTCTAGTGTGACGTAGTCACTACTAAACTGAATACGAAACCAAATAAAGCATTGAAAAGACAGAGGAACACACCTTTTGCCATCTTGGAAGTTGAGACTTTTTTCAGGCGTGGAAAACACCAGTCCTGCAAGCAGTGTCAATATCGGCCACTGCACAAAAAGACATACAAGAAAACGATTACAAAAGAGAGAACAACAACCATCAAGCAGTCAGATACATTTTTCAAAGTGTATTTGTCATTTTCTTCGTCTTGTTTTGTCTAGAAAAGATGACAGTTCAAACAAAATGTGCATAAATATATATTAAAAGTGACAAAAAAAAGTAGGAATATACGATGTATATGCGGTGTATACAAGTGTACACAAACAGCGTATTACTGATTTTATAAACCAGTTATAGTAGTAATATTAGTAGTAGTAGTATACTGCACAAAAATTTACTGATAATATAATGAATGTTTGACAGTTTCATAGTATTGCAAAAGACAGTTTTGTTTTAACCAGCTGCTAACTGACTACACTGAATGCAGCAGTTAAAAAATTCTCATAATTCATTTGTGCCGTCCCATTTCGTTGGTAATCGTATAATTTGAAGCCATCAGTTAAATTCTGTCGAACAAAATGAAAAAACAAAACAAACAAACAAAAGAAAACGTGTATACTCAACTCCTAGCTTAGTGATAGCGAGTGAAGTGATAGAACATATTGACCACTTCACCTATTTGGGAAGTTGCACCAGCACCAACGGACTGATTGGCGATGAAATCTCAGCAAGAATCCAAAAAGCTCGAGATGCTTTCACTAACTTACACCATCTCTGGCGTAGGCGTGACATCCGACTACCAACCAAAGGATGTGTGTACTGCTCAGCAGTTTGCTCCGTCCTTCTCTATGGCTTTGAAACATGGCCAATACGAGTTGAAGACATGTAAAGGTTGAATGTTTTTGATCATAGATGTCTACGACCTCTTTCTCACGTTAGGTGGTATAATAAGGTAAGTAATGATGACGTTAGGCGTAGAGTGTTGGGCAAAGAGGGAAAATCAATCGAAGAGGCTATAAAATTACATAGATTGAGATGGCTAGGTCACGTGCTGCGCATGCATAACCATCGCCTCCCCCTATGGGCATTACTAGCTGATATAGGTCCAGGTTGGAAAAGAGTAAGTGGTGGCCAAACAAAAACATGGCATCAATTCATGGAATCCCTGACAGTTAAACTGAGTTAGGTAGGGAGATGCACGCCTCCGGGTTGGGGCCCTCGGGACTCTGAGAATCAATAGGTGACATGGCTCAAAATCGTTGTCAATGGCTTACGCAGATGTATTCAGTCTCTGTAATCTTTCATATTCCTTTCTACCATTACTCATTCTGTTTCATTCTTATACCTGTCAAAACTCTATTGATTCTCTTCACTCATTTTCTTGTCTACCTTTGTGTGGTATTTGGAACGTGGCAACTCGAACTGCTGCACTTCGGTGCCAAGTTCTATGTTGAATCCAAACAGACAGTATACATGAAGCAGGCTTGTGTTTCTTCGAAAAAACGAGGCTATAGATACGTCTCAGTGACAGGTGTGAAACAATCAATAAATCTAGACCGAAAATCCGTTGAGCTATTGGATCACTTAAGATCTAAGGGTGAGTAAGTGAGTGAGATCTCATTTACCTGAGACAGCACTGTTTCTACATACCAAGAGCTTCAAGCTATACTCATTTTGTGAGCGCCAACTGACTAATTAACTGAGAGGTTTTCAACATCGTACTTTGCACAGAAGTGTGCTGCAGCAGACCGTTACTACACTCGATGTGTATCACACAAAAGTAGAGAAGAAAGGAATTCAAAAGATCCACGATGGACTGAAGAAACAGTAAGCCTGTTAATAAGAAGAGTATGAGGATTGATAAGATCTGGGATATGACAAAGAGTGAATGCATCTGCAGTAGTGCGAATGATTTTGAGCCATATCGTACCAATAGTCTGACAACAATTTGATTGGAACAATGTAGAAATTTTAAATAGAGATAACAACAAAAAATGCCAGGGAATTCCTGGAAGCCTGGTACTCAAGTGGATTAGCAATTAAAAAAACATATTATCATTATAGACCATTTTACCAGGTAATAAAAAGCAAATCACATGACAATTTCGAATTCCAAGTCGATAGAAATGATCAACAGAGATGAGAATTAACAACGAGTCACCACAGTGATCGTTTGAATAAGGCAAGAATAACAGTTTCTGAAGAACAAGACGACGGTACCATCATTGCTTATTTCATTGACTTCTCATCAGCTGCTTACAGGCCAAAGTCATTATTAAGTGTATCTACAGAAACAATTTTAACAAACTTGCACAGAGTTCATACCTCCGATTTTCTGAACAAGTACCAAAAAGCCTATGTCTAAAGGGAACAAATACTTTAAACAGTGCCATCGCCAGGCATATCCTTGACATGGACTATGAGGCGCACGTCACAAGATCGTTCATAATTATCGTTAACCAAAAGAATTCCCTTTGCCAATGGTTCTCTAACTGGTGTCAGCTCATGATGAAATCCTTCAACCAATCTCTTTAAGTTTGCTGAATCAATCTCCATCAAGCGCCTGAAACCCGATTTATGCGTTCAGAAAGAAGCAGTCAGTATCAGTGTTTCCTTGCCATAGTAACTGGATGTTTTCATCTTCTCTTCCATCTGATTACTTAATGCTGAAAGTTTCCATTGTGTATGATTATTATTGTTTGCGATAAAGTGTTTATTGCTATTAGTAGCATTGTATGGACATATTGATCCATTGATTTCTGTTTAAAAATGAACTCTGTGCAAGTATGTTAAAATTGTTTCTGTAGATATACATAATAATGACTTTGGCCTGTAAGCAGGTGATTAGAAGCCAACGACATAAGCATTGATGGTGCCACTTAATTCTTCAAAAACTTGTTCTTGCTTTATTCAAATTCATTAAGGGGAATAAATGTATGAAATTACATCATTCATGTAGAATTTAAATGAGTTCATTTTATACTAAAATCTGCACTAAAGACGTCTAGAAGGATGACAAAACCTTCGCAATTAAATCAACCAACTCAGAGAACACAACTAATTCGATATCCTCCCCTGAGCTACAAATCTTCTCCATTATTTTAATACCAATAGTCTCCAGCCGCTGATCTCCAGCATCCTAAGGACTTCAATCAGGCTGTGTATACCTTCTTATGTGGCTCAAATCAACTTTCGAAGATCACTGACTGATGCAATCTTTTGGTCTGGTCAGCTTTAACTCTTCTCCAAGTTAATCCTATGCCAGCTAACTAACATAACGCAATGAGGAAAGCGGTATCGTAGCATGCACAGTAGGTGTCTAATCCGTCTTAACCGAGGGCTAACGATACTCACTAGTTGTGCATACTGAAGTAGTCGGTCTAGCGAGATCTGAACCAGTGACCAATGGGCCAAAGGGTCAAGCGCCTAAGTCAACCAACCATGCAATATCTGCTCTTAAGACCTAAGAGTTGTTGCAGTTGCTTAATGAGGAGCGCGCTCCTTAGCTAAGTGCTTAGTGATGGTTAAACAACAGTTGAACAATGTAATGTCAATATCTGCCATTTCAGACAGTCTCACTCACAAATGACCAACTGCACTCCACCTCATTCCCGCGTGTCTTCCATTCAATATTATAAGAGTTGGAGAACAAGACGATTTAGTTGGATAGCTTATATGATGATTTCTAGAGGACAGTTAAGTCTCGTCAACTATCACTATTGCTGGATTAAATCCTTGTCGTGTCTGAAATACTAATGTTTCCTGCATTCACAGACTATTATGTCAACTTCAATCCATTAACCTAAAAGTATTTTTCTGAAAGCCTTATTAACAAGTATAAAGAACAAAATAGTAATAATTTTCGAGTGATCAGGAAAACTTTGTGCTTATGGAAGTGTGTCAGCGGTTATTACTTCCCGGTTGTCCCCACAAGATGGAAGTTGATTTCTTCTTGGGGTACCTGAAGCCCAAGCAGCATTGGTGCTACGCGACCACAGAGCCTAAGGGACAGCTGTTTGAAGTCAGTCAAACACGGCCTGTTTAATTTGTGTCCGTATGAATATTTTACCACCGGCTACAAACCATAGCAAGATAAGTCGGGAGGTACAATTTTCGAGGTCGAGGCAGCATTGCTGGCTTTTTGATCGTCTGAGGGAAACACCTTACTGTTGTTACATTCCTATTCACCAGAAGTATGACTTCGTCGTCAGACACTCAATATAGCGTGATCGGCTTACATTATGATGGCAACTGATTTTAGTTTAACCGTTATATAAACAAGATTTCCAGCACAATACACCAGTGCAGCTCGTTAGATTAATGCGACATACAATCCCGCATCACCACGTCAAGGTGATAGCTATCGGTTGGGAGTAATAGTGTTAGTATCACTTAAAATAAGACTCACATTCAGAATCCCCTTGTTAGCAAAAGTGAAAAAGGGTGAAATAAATTGTACAGATGACAAGCATTGAAAATAGTGTGTCGACAAACTTGGCATCAGTTCATAAAATCTCTCGGGATTCTAATAACCAACGGCTGGAGACATAGACTAGGAGATGGCTAGGACACGTGTTACGTATGCCTGTTCATCGCTTTTCTCGACGGTCAATGTTAGCTGACATAAAATTAGGTTGGAAAAGGGCTATTGGTAGTCAAACGAAAACGTGTCATCAGTTCAAGTGGGGAGGTGTAGACTACCTGGTTAGGATTTTCGGGATACTGAAAAGCAATGGTTGCCGATGACCGATGATATGGCTGGAAATCATTGGCAATGGCACATATGGATTTACTCACTCTTTTTGATCTGGTATATCCGTGTTACTATTCTTCCTGTCGTTTATTTCTAACTGTCGTTCTTTAGGACCTATTTTTTCCCTTTTGTCTTTTTCTGTGTGCTACATGGAGTATGGTGAATTAAACTACTGCACTTCTGTGCAAAATTCTGTGTTGAAACCAGTCAGTCAGTCAACCAACCCACTACACGAATGTATTACAAATGAGCTTATCAACTGAGTGTATATTCAAATGTAGCGACAAGCGATACAGGGCAAAGCTTTCGCAAAACCGTATCTAAAATGAATGGTTACAGGATTTCATCATGAGTTGACATCGGTTAAAGAACCATTGGAAAACCTGAGAGTACTGGACAGTCAGCTGTTTCGCCAGGCTAGTTTGGGGCTCTTCACCAGTACGCAAACACCGGGGTTCAAACCCAGCAGGTCGGGTGTGAGGACAAGTACTTAGCAGCGATAACATTGGCTATTGGTTGCGTTATATCGTGAATTCACTGGTAGAAGTTGCGATTCACGGGCTGGCCATTGCATCGGATCCCAGTGAATGGTCTGCGAGCTCGCCTTGTAACTGGGTTCGAAACGCAGTTAACAATGAACTGCTTAAAACTTAATATGATTACGAGCAATACAATGTTATCTGAAACGTCATTCAGTTAATAATAGCATCTGAAAGTGAACCATATCAGATAAGATTACTTAACATGGAATTATATTCTACCATAGTGGTCAAAATTCTATCCTCGCATTAATTTTACAATGTTATCACTACTAATGTAGACTAATTCGAAAATAATTCCTTTAATATAAACCAGTATGTGTTTTACACTTGGCTACAAGTCACTGACTGACTGACTAATTGAGTTTCAACAGAACTACAGTAGTTCAACTTACCACACTTCATGTAGCACACAAAAGTAGAGAAAAAAAGGGAAAAAGATATTTAAGAGAACTACAATGAGAAAAAAATGTTGGGGAGAAAGAATAGCAACATGCAAAAGCCTGAGGATAATTACAAAGAGTAAATGCATCTGCACCACTCGGAATGACTTGCAATCAAGATACCAATGGTCCTCAGCTACTGATCTCCAGCATCCTTAGGATTCCAACCAGGCTGTTACAGTCCAACTGTCAAAGATATCATGGACTGATGCTAGGCGTTGGTTTGAGTATCCCTAACATTGCTCATCAAAGAAGGCAATGGCTCTGGATAATCCATATGCATTTTAGCCATCTCCTAGTCTCAACTTCACCAACTGATTCTAGCCACCGAGATATATGAATTGTGAATAATTAATAGCTAGTGTGGATATTAAAAGAATTTGCTCAGCATAGAACAGTTTAAGTGTTCATTAAAAATTGATGATGATGATGATGAACTTTACCATCTTACCTTTAAACAAACACATGCCAAAATGAAATCATCAAATGATATTGATCCACGTCGATGTCGATCAAATTTTCGAATTAAGAGAGTGATAAACTGTGGAGATAAACGATAACCGAACGAGGAAAGAGCAGTTTGAAATTCATTGACATCAATAGTACCCGATCTATCTCTGTCGTAATTACGAAAACATGTTTGCCATTGTTGTACATAGTTGAATAATTGACTGAATTCTTCTAAATTCATTGTACCATTCATATCCTTGTCGAACATGGCTATCATCAAGTCAACTGTCCTCATATTGAATGCTGTACCCAGACCTAGTTATTGTTTAGAACAAAAGCGAGTATTGTAAATCTCTTTGTTTAGACAATACAATTTCTATAAAATATTAGATGTTAAGAGTGATCACCGACAGGAAGCTCTGGATTACGATTTCGTACCTGTAAGAAAAAATGTCATCAGGAAGAAAAGTGCATTACGGTGCACAACAGTATGCTGTTGCCTAGTTTAGTAATCACAACGAACGAATTTGACCAACACTCATGAGTCAAAAGCTAAATCACTAATCATTTTTTGGCAACTGCGAGATTTCTGCACTTCAATAACAGATAAAAGGCTCTATTAGTACAGTGAGCAACAGTGAGTTTGAATGATGTTAAAGGTAAGTTTTATAACTGCACAGCTGATAAGAGTAAGTTATTCTAATCTACATGGTTGAGTTACTGTCGTCAGAAATCATCGGTCATACTCTCAAAATAGTACGTCAGTGGCAAGGCGGTAGAAGGCTTGCCAACCATGCATGTGGTTCAGGGTTCGATCCCCGGCTGACTCATTCCTTTACATCGCTAGATCAGTAATAAAACTGGTGAAGAGGGAAGGTTGGCCATGAAGCTTGTGATCCCACCCGACTGCTACCGAAACTTCAAACCTCTAGCTTGAAGCCCTACTTGTCACTGGGAACGTTAAGGAATAAAAAAACCTCAAAATATCCCTGACGAAACAATTAATGTTGCAATCAATTTCTATCTCCCTTTTAGACCGTTTATCTTCACGGCAGTAATATCATGACATTTACTTCTAGTATCTTTAGGAACTTAAACAGACGCTTATTTGTACAAGGTTCTACGAGTGCCCTTCCTTTTCCTTTATCTCATACAAGTTGGCTAAGTTATTGGCAACAAGAAATGCGCCATAAAATTCCTGTGAGGAATATAGTGGCTAGATTAATGGACTCTAATGATGTGTCTTTGAGCAGTGCATGCTAATAACACTATACCTTGTAGATACTCTCGTATTTCCTATTCTGGGTAGACTACAGTTATAATTATATATAATTACGACAATACTATTTGTGCAACGCGAACATTTCTGTCCTTTCAAAATGCACAACGAAACTATATAAGCTGGATCATACCTTAGATTTGCATTTTCTGTTACTAGAAAGCATTGCAATTCAGTACTCGCATGAAGCATGTTATAGGTTGATTACTCTTCGTCCCCCCCCCCTCTCCTATAAGTCCTCGGGGGAGAAAAACTAGGTTGAGTCTTAAAAAAACTTGTTTTACATAATAAATTCAATATTTCTGTCGCGTATACACGACCATGCCATTTTTATCTGATTCCAAAATAAATTCTCAAGCAAAAAGAAGAGCCGATGATGTCAACGTTCTTAAAGTTAGCTAAGAACTGTAGACACTTCACTTCAGTCATATTAATACAGTTCACATAAGTTGACTCACCATTATTTAACGCTCGCTGAAGTTCATCTGCAGATATGGAACCACTTCTATTTGTGTCAACTCTAATATAAAAAATCCAATTTTAAAAGCTCTAGAACACGCTTACTGGTTGAAGAAATTAGCAACCTGTGGGTTCACACTACACGGATTTCCGTACATCCCAGGTTGAGATTGAAAACTGGGTTATCCTTGAAGGTTAAGATATAAAAACAAAAGTTGTGGGATAAAACAACTTGAACGTGCAAAGTGCGTTGTGAAGACACAAGATTGAATATTCCACCTAGACTCCATCCGATTATGAGATATGCTTTTTTAATTTGTTCAGTAGTACTGTACAGCACTTGACCATAAGTCATCTGTGTATCACTAGACTTTCACAATGTGACAACTTAAATTTGGGTTCTTTGGGTTTTAGTCCTCTTGAGCTATGAAACATTCCATCTGTGAGCAGGCCTAGATTCTCCTTTTCTTGTATGAAATACTTAAAGTCGAAAACCCAAGTAGTTTAGAACAGATACTATCTTTCATAGTGATGCATGTGACGAAGAGGGAAGAAATTTTGAAAGTCACCTTCCCTAAAGCTTTTTGGAGGTTCTAAGTGTAAACACAAGTCACTATTTACAGATGCTGAAATAAAGTAATGTTTATAAGGGTAATTAGCTGAGAATAAATGGACTTCAAAACCAGATTTACGATGTTAAAATATCATATGCGAAACGATATTCTTCAGATTTCTCTGTTTTTCGAAACAGTGGGCAGTCCGCTACTTCTGACAATATGAAGGACCAACTCCCACACATGGCCACTCTGGTGTGCACACATCAGTTCACTTGCTGTTGCAGAGCTAGTTACATTATTCCTATTCACGACCTTACAAAACGTGTTAGAGATAGCTACCCAGCTTTGCTGCGAAGAGGTAGTATGGGTTCAGTCAGAAGCGTTAGTAATGGACAGCTCATCAGCACCTGTCACTGCATCTCAGCTAACTCGTCACTTAGATCCACCTGTAAAGTGATGAAAAGTCTACTAATTGCACTGTTTTCTTATTTCTTTTTACTGCAGAGGCCCATGCCATATGCATCCAGAAGGCAGAACTGTGTTTCCAAGAAACTAGTACAATCTCTACATCTACTACTGATCTAGCTTTGTCTGACTCCTGAACTTTCATTTTGCTCCATCACATTCATTTTTGTCTCAGACAGCTATCAAAATTATTTCATTTTGTTTCTATGCACATCCTGTTCACACATTTCTTCAATAAAAACTATTTCATATTTTGTACAGCTATACTCTAATCCTGCGCAGTTCTGTTTCTAAGCCCCTTGTAATACGTATTCACACCTTCAGCTATTTACATCAGGCTGAGAATTGTTATTACATTTGATCCTCCCTCGTGTTAAAATAAATAGTAATTATAACCACGCCAGCTAATGTACAGAATTGCGATTGTACATCTCTTGAGGATGAAATCGCCAAAGACACATCTGTGTTGAAAACTTACTCGTCTCTCTGTAATGCCTTGATTGGCTATTTGATTGTATATTTGTCTAAGGGTTGACATTGACTAGGATGATTTACGTAGTAGGTGATCTTCAAACCACCTATAACCCAACCGTTCACATGGTATTTAAAGCGCATATGCTAGTTGGGGCGTCAAACAATCAGTCATCCAGTTTTACTGAACTACTGCAAAAGCTTTAGGGGCTTTAACGGCGTCTTCCTCACTCGTTCAGATAAACAAGACCTGTTGGTCTGCCAAATGATTTCTGTGAAGCCGAGTAGCCTAAAAGTACTAAGCAAAGTCGAAAACCTTTTTTCTTATCTTACGCTCTATCAATCCATTTGTCCTTCCTCTACTGGTCATGCACCGTTGCCATCTTTCATTCATATATAAGCACAATTTATGATGATTGGTAATGTGCTACCTGGGATTAGCCTTAAAAAGAGCACTAAGATACCATATCTTGCAGTAACTAGGGATTCGGTAAGAAGAAGTAACTCAAGGATATCAACTCCATCTCATATAGTGGCCCTTAAGACTCGTCCAACTACTTCCGAGCAAGTTAAATGCTTGAGTGCAGCGGACCCACCGCCTACTGGACTCCTAGAATCTACATACTTTCTTTTCACCGTAGGCCACGCTAAGCGCTCACTAGGTGGCATTTACCGATCACCCACCCGTGGAGCAGAGCACAACCAGTGACATGAATTGGATTATGACCAAATTAACATAGCTAGAGATTCCAATACCTCATCCCTGCACCTAGGCTCGGTGTATTCTTAGGGAAAATTCGGCCTAAATCTGCCACAAACCATTGAAAACGTGGGAATTTTTGAGAGCTTTGAAGACGACACTAAGTGGGGCCCTAGTAAGAAGTCATCGAAGCTAGATTATATTCTAATTGGTGACCAGTCACTAGTCGGAAATATTATATCATGACCCACCAGGGAGGTGTGACCATGCAGTCATACTTTCGGTCTTGTTCTCTGTGAGCGCCCAAAGTGAGACGCTACGCGACCATGTCTGTGCTGTGACAAGGGAGACTATGCCGGAACGTGGAGGCTTTTGCCCGACGCCGAATGGACTGTAGAATGGGCTGAGTTATCTGTGGATGAACATCGTAGAGTGGCACAAGAGACTATCCGCACAGCGATCTCAAATACTGTCCCTCTAGTTACAACACAGCCGAATAAATAGACCTCATGGCTGAAGAGAGGTACACAACGTATTCTGCAAGCAAAAGCAGAAGGCTTGGTCTAAGTGGCCAATATCCGAGAGTCAGACTGACCACGATTCCTGCTTCGAACTCTGGAACCAGCGCAACACAAAAGTCAGGAGTGACAGGATGTCATTTCAGGCTAAGCCGGCTCAAAACTTCTGGCGAACTCTTAAAGCCCGTACCGAATCATGTCGGGGAAAAAAGACCAACCAACCAGACAGCATGCGGCTTAGTATGTCCAAACGGCCAATATCTCTCTGCTTTGGAAATGGCTAAAACAATCAGTTTAGCCCTCGCCAAACAGCTAAGTAGCAATGTGGGCAGTATTGGCAGAGGCCATAGAGGCGGCACTACAATTTTACCGGCAGTGAACTTAATGGATACACCTTAAACGAAGCCGATAGTGGTGCTAGAAAGGTTGCAGAGACCCAAGTCTGGAAAGTCCGCAAGTTGTGACGGCGTCAGACCTTTTGATCTGAAACAGTGCGCGAAAGCTCTTTGTATGGCCTTAAACGACCTGTTCCAACACCCAATGGATTCAGAGAAACTTACAGGGGAGTGCAAAAGAGCCATCCTTTTTCCGATTTTCAAGGGTGGTGACAGGCGTAACGGCACCAGTTGTAGACCAGTGGTGCTACTCCAGGTGGTATCAAAAGTGCTGGAAAGTCTGATTGATGATCACATCGGGGAGCACCCTGACAAGACTAAGAGATTCCATGAATCACAACACGGTGTCAGGAAAGGCAGGTCCTGTGTAAAAAACTTACCTTCAGCTTGGGACGATTGGACATCATGCTGGAATATGAATATTCCAGTCCATGTAATCTTCCTAGACTTTGAGAAGGCATTTGACTTAGCTCACCATACCTTCTCCTACACAAAATAAGTCAGGCAAGTGTGGGTGGTATATGTATATCGGTTGACTGACTGTTGTTATGTTTTCTTATTCTTTTTCTGTCTGTTAGTCTGAATACCTTCACTAATTATATCTATTATTATTATTATCTCTTTTCTATTGACGACGATACCGAAGGAACAACTGGTGAAAGGATCAACTTCATTCACAGTAGTAGCAGTCTTAACACACCTCATACTACTAACCACATATAATTAATCTCTGCACTACTCCTTTTGGAGTCAACCAAAGCTACGACAGTCGAGTGGCGGGACGAGCTACGCAGACGTTTACCGAAGATCAGGAACGTCTACCTCACAATCAAGAGGCGAGCACAGAGAAATCAAATTGGTTTATACTAGCTCGTAAAAACGATTTTGGATATTGTTGCCTTGTTGCTATTGGTTTCAAGTGGCCTTGGTTTGGGGGGAAGATTTAACTGATGTAACATTGCCATTTCATAGACAAAGAAAGTTACTATCCTGAAATAAGTACAAGTTGTTCATAAAGTAAGGAGGACATTATTTTTCATTTTATTTGTATATATAGTGCATAATTCCTAGACCTGTTGTAATCATTCCCAATCCGACAAAAGTGCGGAAAATCGTGTCTATAAAGAGGACAGATCTGGGACATCCAATGGAGTTAAAAAGGGGACAAAACTCGGAAATGCTAAGACTTGTCCCCTTTGTCCCAGTTCCCCCCACTTTGTCCCCTGAATCAGCAGAATGTCCCCTTTCTTCTAAATCATGTTGTCCCCTTAATCAGCAGAATGTCCCCTATCTGTCCCAATAGTGTCCCCTTAATCAGCAGAATGTCCCCTATCTGTCCCAATAGTGTCCCCTTAATCAGCAGAATGTCCCCTATCTGTCCCAATATTGTCCCCTTATTCAGCAGAATGTCCCGTATCTGTCCCAATATTGTCCCCTTAATCAGCAGAATGTCCCCTATCTGTCCCAATATTGTCCCCTTAATCAGCAGAATGTCCCCTATCTGTCCCCTTAATCCGCGGAATATCCCCTTTATGTCCCTATATTCATCGTTTCTTTTTATCCTAAAACGCAGAATTCCTCCCTGTTACTCGCACCATTTTTCCTTCATTCTTTTAACGTCAAACAACTCAAAATTCAAAGAAAGGTTCGTTTTTGAACTAAATATATTTAATTTCAGTATTCGTTAATGGAAAAAAGGAAACAAAAATTCGGCAAGTTCATTCTTAAAGATTAATGAACATTAACAGTTACAAATGATACAGACAATTAATAATAATAATCCATGGAGCAATTCAAGAAATACAAAAATATTGTCTTCGCATTAAAAAAAAACCCAAGTATGTATTGGATGGCTTACAAATACTTGGGAAAAAATAAAGCTTGAAGTCATATGAAGTCTAAATGCGGCTTGACATCTGCTCGCCGTCATCCAGTAGGTCCATTGACATATTCTGAAAATTAAAAAAATTTTGTTAGCAAGGTAGTAATCAAAGGTGACACTTATCAAGACATTTGACATAATCATATACTAGACGTGTTTATGGAGGTTTAAAAATTAGATTCATTATTAACTACAAATAAATTATTTGTTCACGTACAAATACTCACAATGGAAGACCTTAAGTGTGAGTAATCTCTAATGTTCCATTTCCCAGTAAACATACAAAAATAATTGAGTCGTAAAAGGCAAACCGTGTACTGTTGAACAAACTATCTACCTAAACACCTAGTGCATGTAACTAACAGAACTAGTTTTCATAACGTTGACAATTACACGCTATTTACTGGCAGTGGCATCATACATTTAGACAGCATTCATTTAATGAAATTGTCACTTACAGCAGAGATGTTCTGGTCACTCTTCTTCTTGTCAACAGCAACCTGTGAAAAATAATTTGCGTTTATTGATATTCATACAAAGGTTTGCAGTTTAGTAACTTTAATTAACCAGAAACTTTACTTACTCTTGGCCGGCTACACCTTTTGTCGACACGATCACGTACGTCGAGGAAGTAGGCCTTAGTAGTATCTGTCAAAGCTTTCATAACTTCGTCCTCGGGCATCGTAGCAGAAGCGAACTTGCTGACAATGACGGCTGAAAGAAATATTTAAATAAAGCACGCTTACACGTTATAACTTTATAGAAGTGACATTTTAAGAGAGCTAGCTTCTTCGATGTTCCGTACGCAGTGAAGCGACTTGACAGCTTAGGCTCCCATATGTAATTCAGCATTCGTTTCAAGGAAGATTGCGGATTGTACGATAAATTCTCAGCCAGTTTTGTCATCTGAACGTAATTGAAGGTTAACTGTGAACTTACGAAAGAATCTCTGAATTTTGGGTTTTTCACTGAAGCTTCAAGTTGGTTAAACTCTTCTTCAGTGGTCAAGGGGAATTGCAGTTGACTGTTGTCAATTGACGACTTCCCGGTTCCCAAGGTGGTGACGTCGCCCGACTTATTTACTGAAACAAACTGCCTCACCAGTTTACTAAGGGACTGCATTTCTTCTTGAAAGGAAGCCATTTTTCCATTCAAGAAATCAATTTTTCCTTCAAGGGACTTCAATTTTTCGCTAAGGGAGTGTGACTCAGTCACCGATTTGTTATAGGAATCAGTGATTTCCTTACTGCAAAGTAACTAGTGATTAAAAATAACATACGTGGTCTGCCTATTTGGCTGTGTGATTGGTGACGACGTAGCCACAGGCATTTGTTGACTGGAAGTGCTGAAGGAATAAGAATATTAAATGAATGCGCTACCTGGCTGTTGGTGCCATGAAATTGGTGTTAGGGTATTTAGATGGCCTACACACTTTTTGTGCCTCCACAGCTTCCAATTCAGCCGAGTCATAAAGGTACGAGGCGAAGTTCCTTGTCCCCACTCTGTATTCTGTCATTAACGGATAAGAAGAATCTACCTTTGACGTTTGGAATCGGTTAGGGGCAATGTCTCCTCGAGATTAACTGAATTGGACAGGATATTATGCACCCTTTGTACAGACGACAAAGCACTCTTGGCTTCTCGAAAAGAGTCTATTTACGGGAATATAGTTAGTACCAAAAAATAGTTACCTTTCTCGACTACTATCTGACAGGGAACAATGAGCCAATTCACTGCAGGGTTTACACATGCTTCGACTTCACATTCTGTTACACTGCTCGGATAAAGGCACACATTATCCGTCAGCATCCACCTTTTCGCGGCTAGGAAGTATTCATTGACACCAGGTTTTGTTAAGACAACGTAAGTCTTCTTTTGTCTGTTATAAGGTGTTAGGCTGCTGCAAGGTGGCGATGACACTACCTCGGTTTCAACGGTCATGGTATCAGTGTTCACTGAAGACGACTCGACTTCAACAGGAAGGACAGCAGGTGTGACAGCCTCTGTTGACATCGACGCAAGTAACTGCGCATAGTTACGTTTATACCTTCTGTAAAATGTGGTGTAATGGCAGGTCAATCGTAGGTTACGCTGACGTAATCTTTTTAGGCTTAATATAGGGAATTTAGTGTTAGACTAGGAGAAAAATTAGACATGAACCACAGCGACCACTTACCTGCATCGTGAAAAGTTTGAAAGTGCGCGCACAATGTGTGACTAAACAAAAAAATTGGGCGCTCTGCAATAAACACTGACCACAGATGTTTTCATAAAATCCACTGATTGGTCAGTAAGCATGAACCAACATATAACACCTTCTTTGTTAAACGATGAGTCACGTGAGTGACATTATTCGCAAATACCTTGACCCCTTATATTATCACAGTCAAAGTGACAATAACAAGTCACAGGTAGATTTCTCAGTGTGGCTGCACTCTAATGCTATTGGTCACTATTCTTAAAGTATCTGCGTTTATATGCAGGCATACATACATACACATATGTGTATGCGTGTGGGTCTGTCTGGATTACTATATGACGGAAAACGCTTTAGTTATCAGGAAAAAAACTACTACCATTCTTGCTTTTTAGTGTTAGCACTTTCTTCTGTGTTCTGCTTGTAGGATGTTTTAAAAATATTCTACAGGAAACTGTAGATGTAATTACATTAAGAAAAACGTATCAATTAATTGATGCGTTATTCTTCAATTGAAGTAGTGGTGACGTAATTTCAGCATAAAAAGTTTACTACTTACAATTTATCAGTAACCTCCAGTTTACATTAAAATTTTCCATGGTTTCCCCTTTTTTGTCCCCTTGATTTGGATTTTTCCCCCTTCTGAAATAAAATACACTCTTTTCGTCCACGTTTTCCCAAAAATGTCCCCTTTTTGTCCACACATTTTTCCGAGTGGGTTACCAGGGAACAGTCTTGTCAACTTAGTGTATGCTGATGATATTGTCCACTTAGCCAGTGAGAAGTGACCATTGAAACTGGAAGATATGAAAAGACTACTGGTTTTTGATCGTAGTGTCTGTTCCCTTTCTTCTGTGTTAAGTGGTCTAATATGGTGAGTAATATTGAGGTTAAGCTTAGTGTTAAGTAAAAATGTGACTCCAAACATAGTTAATAACACAGATGCATTCACTTTGTGTAATCTCACATACCTGAGCAACCCTTATGTTTCTTCCGAATCACTGTTCGTTTTCGATGACATTTATGCTCATTAGAGTTCCATTTAATTTCTTTTTTCTCTACCTTTGTGTGCTACATGGAATGTGATAACTTAAACGGGTGCACTTGTGTGCAAGCTTCTGTGTTGAAAGTCTGTCTGTCAGAATGATCTATAGTCCAGACATAATAAAATGTTAAAACGTGGATAAAAATAAGCGAAATGTCAACAAATGATAATCGTATCTTTTTCATTTGGTTCTTGTCTAACTGAAAAAAGAGTTATCTTACAATAATTTCTCCTCTTACCCGAGATAACTATCATCCTCTGTCTCGCTATATCTCATGAGTTAGTTTATTTTACTCGGTAGCCCATGTTTTGGTTATTACCAACTAAATATAACATTTTTCAAGTGTGGAGTGTAACAAATCGAACTGCTGCACTTCTGTGCTGAGTTCCATGTTAAAACTCAGTTAGTCAGCTTTGTCACTGCAGCTGGCTAGTGTCACAACTCACTACAGTGTTAATTGGCTAAAACAATTATGAATGCCGTTTCTTAAGTACTCTATACATTTCCCAATTCCTTAAATTGTCCAGATAAAGTGCACTGAAGAAAACATTAACCAAAAGTCAGTAACACGGACATAAGAAATAGTCTGAATAGAAGTGAATGAGATGGGTGATTTTTTTAAACCTGTAGTACGCTCAACTAAAATACTCATGTATATGAATGAAACAAAAAGTTGTGTAAGTGACTTGATATGATTATGAGCAGCAATAGTTTCTGCTCGAAACGTCATCAGATAATATTACTGTACAACACTGTGTGATTTATGAAAATAAAAGTCTTATCCATAATGGAGTTATACTCTACCACAGTGCACAAATTTTATATTTATATGAAAAATAGGTATTTTATGCGTTATATATCTCCTACTTGTTTCATTTTTATCTTCCTCAATGCAGGTTGTCAGTCTTCTTAGACATTCTACTAGATGTCGTCATACATAGTGTCTGCAAGCAGTCTTTCAATACATCCACTCCCACAAAGTTGTAGGTATGAAGCCTTGAGATTATTCAATTCGGACCGTAGTACAATTAGTATGCTCACATTACTGATGCAATGACATGCAAGACTTGTACATGTTACTGTGAAGTTTGCCTGTAATAACATTCCCTCCATAGTAAATACAATGCTCGTGATAACAATTCGTCATTATCTTTTCATTGTGTTGATAGGTGCGGATATATTAGAAAAAAGCTAACCTTGTCGTATTAGTTCTCTGAAATACTTTCACTAAGTGCCCATACCTCTACTGAATACCAATTGCTACTTGTGGCCCGTGAAATACTTTTAACCGCATTCGTAAATAACTACCTAACTATTATTATAAGGAGTAGTGAGACAGAAGGTGTATGAAATTTAGATATTAATGTGTATCTGAAGTTACTGACACAATATAATATATGTGCATGTTTCGAATTGATATCATGCGTCTAATCCTATTAACCTACGGATATAGTTCTTCCTTCACGATATCTCAGAAGTCAGGAGCACACTGTCTTTGGCAGATCTAGTTTTACTTTGTGACTATTTGGTGAGTCACCTAGTGTTGTGGCAGTAGAAAAAACAACTTCAAGCCTGAGTATTTTCTAGATGGGGACATTTTTACTTACTTCGGCGACGATTTAGTCTTTTAATCAAGAAATCCCTAGAGATATCAACCTTTACTTAGTAATTTGGATCCGAAAGTAAACGCCATGTTACTAAGCTATTCAAAAGACAGAATTATGAGTGAAATAGTCTTAAATCAAAGACAAATTTAGTTATTCACTAAATTAGTAGTTTCAGGAGGCTACTCTACTCTTGCCTTCGAAATACTTTGCCCGATCATGTTTTACTTCACATTGTGTGTATGTTGGCCAGTTGATGTTGATTATCCAGTTATACTGTTATTCAGTTGCGCTGTCCCACCTCTGTTCCTATCAAACAAAGTATCCCTTAAACCATCAACAAGTTACCTTAACTATTCGCATGTAAACGATGCTGTAAGCTTTATCCCTTACGTGATGTTTCAACTTTCGAATAATCAGTTTTCCCTTACGTGAGCACCTATTTCAATTTCAACGGATAGCTCTAACCTTCGACTACTGCACTAGTATGCTTCGTTATAAACCATCCTTCCAAAATATAGGTAATGATAATGATTACTGCTAAGAAATTTATCACGACAACAAGAATGTACTGCATATTAATGACAATATAAGTCAAAGGCGAACCTCTCTTCTAAATGCACTACTCAATGTAACACATGAAGCTAATCTCCCAAACTCTGTAGCTCACAACCTTCGATAAAGTTAATGTTCACTATTAACAGGTAGAATATCCATTTTAGGAATAGGCAATACATTTATTAGTGATTTAACACAGAATACAAAATCAAAGATACTGGGAACCACTTTCTTCAGCAACGAATCCCACGAGGTCACTGGAATTACAGAGTAGCTAAAAAAAGAAAACAAGGGTTTACATGATGTATACACGAATATCAATATTAATATAATAATTAGCACAGTAGGAATAAATAAACGTTTATATCAATGTGCGTTACATCAGTCACTATTTTTGACACAAGTGGATGTTTAGACAAAGTAATAGGAAGACGTAGTTTTAAGAAAGCAATATTCAGCGAAGAGACTCTTTTAAACGAATTTATTATCAAGCTGTACAATCGTATATATATGGTTTTTAAGAAATTATATCCGGTGAGGGAATTAGGTCAAAGGTTTGAATACATGAAATAATAATAGTATGAAATGCAATTAAAATATTTGTGATTATAATCATAGTTTAATGTCAAGTGGCACAATAGTTAATGTCGTATACAGACTAATACATAAGGTGTATAGATTTTGGAAAAGGGTACATAATTACAAGATTACTAGACGAATATAAAATGTTACATATCATGGTATGAAATTTGATAAGACAGAATTCAATATTGTAAAAAATATAAAAACTAATAATTTTAGGTTTAAAATGTCAAGTGGGTCAAGTGAAAAAGATTCAGAGTGAGAATAGTAATAATAATGATGATAATAATATTAATAATAATAATAGTAATAAGGGAAGACGTAGTTTGTCTGAATCGGGTAGTGTTGTATTTGCGCAACACATTTTGGACAATATGGTCACGCATGGACTTGTCATAGGAAAACATATGAAATTAATAGAGTTAAGAGGCTAGAAAATTAATCACCATTAACGTTTGGTAATGGTCAGCGACAAGGTCTTCTCGAGATTACCTGACCTTTCCATGATATTTCTCATTCTCTGTATAGACGACAAAATATCCTTGGCTTCTAGAAAAGAGTCTAATTACAGGAATGTAGTCACCCAATCGGACAAATGTGTGGACAAAAAGGGGACATTTTTGGGAAAACGTGGACAAAAAGGGGGTGTATTGTACTTCAATAAAGGAAAAAATCCGATTCAAGGGGACAAAGAGGGGAAACCATGGAAAATTTAAGTGTAAACGGGAGGTTACTGATAAATTGTAAGTAGTAAGATGTTTATGTTGAAATAACGTTACCATTACTACTACTACGCATCAATTAATTGATACGTATTTCTTAATGTAATTACATCTACAGTTTCCGGTTGAATATTTTCAAAACATCCTACAAGCAGAACACAGAAGAAAGTGCTAACACTAAAAAGCAAGAATGGTAGTAGTTTTTTTCCTGATAACTAAAGCGTTTTCCGTCATATAGTAATCCAGACAGACCCACACGCATACACATATGTGTATGTATGTATGCCTGCATATAAACGCAGATACTTTAAGAATAGTGACCAATAG
This sequence comes from Trichobilharzia szidati, assembly GCA_944472155.2. Classification (NCBI taxonomy): domain Eukaryota; kingdom Metazoa; phylum Platyhelminthes; class Trematoda; order Strigeidida; family Schistosomatidae; genus Trichobilharzia; species Trichobilharzia szidati. The sequence continues at coordinate 58,660,283 of OX235276.1, forward strand.
CATTAGAGTGCAGCCACACTGAGAAATCTACCTGTGACTTGTTATTGTCACTTTGACTGTGATAATATAAGGGGTCAAGGTATTTGCGAATAATGTCACTCACGTGACTCATCGTTTAACAAAGAAGGTGTTATATGTTGGTTCATGCTTACTGACCAATCAGTGGATTTTATGAAAACATCTGTGGTCAGTGTTTATTGCAGAGCACCCAATTTTTTTGTTTAGTCACACATTGTGCGCGCACTTTCAAACTTTTCACGATGCAGGTAAGTGGTCGCTGTGGTTCATTTTTAATTTTTCTCCTAGTCTAACACTAAATTCCCTATATTAAGCCTAAAAAGATTACGTCAGCGTAACCTACGATTGACCTGCCATTACACCACATTTTACAGAAGGTATAAACGTAACTATGCGCAGTTACTTGCGTCGATGTCAACAGAGGCTGTCACACCTGCTGTCCTTCCTGTTGAAGTCGAGTCGTCTTCAGTGAACACTGATACCATGACCGTTGAAACCGAGGTAGTGTCATCGCCACCTTGCAGCAGCCTAACACCTTATAACAGACAAAAGAAGACTTACGTTGTCTTAACAAAACCTGGTGTCAATGAATACTTCCTAGCCGCGAAAAGGTGGATGCTGACGGATAATGTGTGCCTTTATCCGAGCAGTGTAACAGAATGTGAAGTCGAAGCATGTGTAAACCCTGCAGTGAATTGGCTCATTGTTCCCTGTCAGATAGTAGTCGAGAAAGGTAACTATTTTTTGGTACTAACTACATTCCTGTAATTAGACTCTTTTCTAGAAGCCAAGGATATTTTGTCGGTTATACAGAGAATGAAAAGTATTATGGACAGGTCAGGTAATTTCGGGGAGCCCTTGTCGCTGACCAATTCCAAACGTCAACGGTAGATTCTTTTATATTTAATGACGATATTGCAGAATGGTGAAAAAGGATTACTCCTCTTACGTTAATGACTGCGCTAAACTAGAATCAGTGGAGGCGCACAAAGTGTGTGGGTCATATGGATGCCCTGACTCAAATATCAGAGGGACTGTGATATCACCCATAGCCAGGTGGTAGCCCACTCATTTAATATTCTTATTTCTTCAGCACTTCCAGTCCACAAATGCCAGTGGCTACGTCGTCACGAGTCACACAGCCAATTCTTCAGACTACGTATGTAATTTTGAATTACCGGTTACTTTGCAGTATTACGGATTCTTCTAACAAATTGGTTACCGAGTTACAGTCCCTCAAAGAAGAAGTGCAGTCCCTAAGAGGAGAAATGCAGTCCCTAATTGAAATGGTGATGCAGTTGATTTCACTTACTAGGTCCAGCAACGTGTCCCTCTTGGAAACCAGTAGGTCCTCTATTGACAATAGTCAACTGGAATTCCCTTTGGCGACCGAAAAAGAGTTAAACCAACTGGAAACGTCACTGAAAACTCCAGAATTCAAGGATTCATTCGTAAGTTTACATTTTTAACCATTGATTACGTTTAGATGACGAAAATGGTAGACAGTCTGTCATTAAGTCCGCAGTCTTCGTTGAAAAAAATGCTTAATTACATTTGGGAGCCTAAGTTGTCAATTCGCTTCACAGCATATGGTACATCAACAAAGTTAGCCCTCACAAAATGCAGATTCTATAAAGTCATAATGTGTAAGCATGCTCTATTTGAATATTTCTTTCAGCCGTCATTATTAGCAAGTTCGTTTCTGCCACAATGTCCGAGGAAGAATTGCAGAAGACTTTGAAAGCTTGCACTAAGGCCTACTTCCATGATGTACGTGATCGCGTAGCAAAAAGGGGAAGCCGGCGAAGAGTAAGTAAACATTTTTTAGGTTAATTAAAGTTGATATACTAATACAAACAGTTTCATTGTATGTATGTCACTCAACGAAATTCTGATTTAATTTTTTACAGGTTGCTGTAGACAATAAGAAGAGTAACCAGAGGCTCGCTGACGTAAGTGACAATTTAATTAAATGAATGCTGTCCGAATCTACAATACAACTGCCAGCAGCGTGTAATTGTAAACGTTTTGAATAATTAATACTGTTGATTATACGAACTACCTGTTTATGTAGACAGTTGGTTAAACAGTTAATGGTTTTTCTATAATCTCTCAGTTGTTACTATATCGGTGGGGAAAATTTCCACCTTTAAAAAATAGACCGTAAAGTGCGACCATTTATTTATTTTGAATAAGTAATTTGATTTCTGCTCAATAATTATGAAAATTTTCACAACTGAATTACCCAGTTTATAATGCCACACCTCAGTATAAGTGTGACTGTCGTTTACTGCCTTGCTCACTAAAAATTTGTTTCCTTTTCAGGATACTTCAATGCTGCATCCACTTGGTGATGGAGGGCAGGTGTAATGCGGAATTCACACATCATGTTTGTATTGTGTATATATATTGTATATAACTCTAAGTGTTCATTAATTGTAAATAATTAATTTTGCAGAATCATTGTTAAATTTTTTCGATTCCCTATTAAACAACTGGAATATATATATGCATGAATTAATCCCAGCGTGTTCACCAAAAAAAAACAAGAATTTCCTGAACGTTTCACTGTATAAACCACAGCTTCCTCAACAGAATTATTCGGATTTTATTAATCATCAAAATATATATTCAAAATTTTCTTTTACATAAACTGAAGTTTGTTTATTTGAAGGTTGCTTGTGGATATACATTTGTACCGATAGAAATATGTAAGCAGTCGTCATATATATCTGCAATGACTAATGTCAAATTGTTATTGTGTATATTTGTCTGTATGCGTGTTTGTGTGCTATTTGTCATATGGCAGAGACTTCAATTCACGTGTGGCAAATACGATAATACATTTTTTGAAGGTCATGGAAGTTCATAGAAATTTTTGTTGTTTTCTTGTCTGTCTTGCTTCATTAGAGTTTGCCATATAGGTGATAAGTCTATCTCTTCTTCCTTATTTACTGCATTCGATGTGGTTAAACTGTTCAAGGCTTCAGAGGTCAACCTTTCTTTACTTGGTGAATGAAATCCTCTTCCAAGAATTTCGACATTGTCGAAATCAATCTTTTGTCCGCCGTCTATCGCATGTATTGCTATAGCCGATCTTTTTAATTCTACTTCATTTCTAGGTGGACGTTTCGTGCATAGTCTATGATTGTTCACTCTGAACTTCACTTGTCTACTGTTCTCCCCTATATAGCATGCATCACATTCTGAACACATTATCTTGTAGACGCAATTACTTTGTGACATTTTGGGAACTATATCTGTGACATGCACCAGCGCTTTCTCTAGAGAATTAGGTTTGACATAGGCTTTAATATTATATGAGGCAAATAGTCTTTGAAGTTGTTCAGCTGTGTCCTTTCAATGTGGAGTGGCTATCGTCGATAGCCAAGATCTTTCAAATTTCTGTTTTCCCTAATGCTCCTTTCTATCGATAATAATAACTAGCAGCTTTTTCGGATAACCATTTCCAGTCAAAATATGGTTCATGTTGGATATCTTGTTCTCCATATCATCATTATTTGTTATAATGTTTCTAGCTCTGTGAACGAGATTTAAAGCTACTGAAACTTTCATTCCTATTGGATGATCTGATTGGAAATTCAAATACTTGTTGGAATGTGTCGGTTTTCTGTATATTGTAAACTTTAATTTCTCATCAGTTTGTCTTTTTACAAGATAATCAAGAAAGTTTGGAGTTTCCTCAGCCGATTTTACCTCATTAGCAAACTATATATATATATATATTATAGGATTAAGTTAATTTGTGTGAGAACGTTTTATGATGAAGAGCGAAAGCTGCTCAAACGCAAGCTAACCAGAAGTCTTTGTAACGACCGTGAACAGTAGTGGGCGACAAAAACGAAAGAGATGGAAAAGGCATCGGCGATTGTTAACGCCAGACAACTGTTTAGACTTATCAGGGAAACAGGTGGTAATAGGCAAACGATAAGTGAAACAATCTTTGAGAAAAGTGGCACCATAATTAGCTCCCAGGATAGACGACTGAAACACTAGAAAGTACACTTTGAGGAGCAGTTTAATTGGCTTACAACCACACTCAACTTACTGAACATCCAACACCTCCCTGAATGAGATTTAGGCACAGGTCCTGCGTCCCTAACTGAGGTTACTAAGGTTGTCACTAGCCTGAAAAAAGGCAAAGCAGCAGGACCCGATGGAATCACTCCAGAGGTATTTAAGTACGGTGGAGACAGCTTACTGTCCGCGTTAACTAAGGTACTAGGCAGCGTCTGGATATCATAGAAAGTCCTGTCGGGTTGGTGTAAGTCATTGATGATCCCCATATGTAAGAAGGGAGACAAGTCTTCCTGTGATAATCACAGGGGGATTAGCTTAGCCAATATGGTATCTAAAGTTTTAAGCTCAATAATCATGCGTAGACTATGCGATCCACGGGAGGAACAAAAACGAGAGAACTAGGTAGCCTTTAAACCGTTAGGGCGTATTGATCATGTCTTCACCCTTCGACAGATTCTGGAACATGGCATACTTAACGACGTCCAATAATCGTCATATTTCTTGACTTGAAAGAAGAATTCGATTTCGTCGACCGAGAGGTACTCTGGCGATGTTTGGTTGTGAAAGGAATGTCGAGAAAATACATTGCACTGATCAAGGCACTCTACTCCAACTTAAAGCCGGCCAGGTGCGAGCTTACGGCAAGTTGTCATCTGAAGTGGTGTCCGTCAGGCATGTCCATTATCCCCGTTTCTATTCAATTTCATCATAGATGTACTAATGGACTTGACCCTAACTCACTTCAGAGACTCAGGGATTGACTTGCTACCAGGGAATAATAATCTCGTTGACTTAGAATATGCAAACGATGTAGTCCTTCTAGGCGAGGACGCTGACAAAATGCACAGTCTTTTGAACACCTTGAGCTATAATTTAGGAATGTTTGGCATGCGATTCGCTCCCGCCAAATGTAAGATGATGCTACAGGACTGGACTACACTGACTCCTAGTTTAGAAATAGGGAATGAATTGGTACAGCGTGTTGGCCAATTCACGTATTTGGGTGGGAAGTTGCATCAGCCGGTACCAGTAGGTTGGTCGCTGACGAAATCTCAGCACAGATACAGGAGGCTCGTTTAGGATATGACAGTTTGCGCCGTCTCTGACGTAGACGTGATATCCGGTTAGCTGTCGACCAAAGGGTGGGTGTACTGCTCAGCAGTCCGCTCCGTCCTTCTTAATGGCTGTGAAACCTGGCCATTGAGAGCGGAAGACAAGAAAGGATAAGCCGTCTTTGATCATAGGTGCCTGCACTCTATCTCCCGTGTGAAGTGGTATAATAAGGTGAGCAATATTGAGATTAGGCGTCGAGTGCTAGGTAAGGAGGGGGAATCAGTCGACGAGGCTGTGAAATTACATCGACTGAGATGGTTGGGACATGTGTTACTCATGCCTAGTCATCGTCTTCTTCGACGGGCAATGTTACCTGACATAGGAGGGATCAGATTGGAAAAGATGTAGTTAGTGGTGGTCAAACTAAAACATGGCACCAGTAAATGAAATGCACAACAGTTAGATTAAGCCAGCCACGTAGGAAGGCGTAAACTTCCTGGTTAGGGTCCACGGGACGGTAAAATCCAGTGGCCCGAGACAATCGGTGATATGGCTCAAAATCGTTCTCAATAGCTAGTGCAGAAGCATCCACTCCTTGTGACTTATAATTTCCAGTGAAACTATATTGTTCTTCGTTATTACTATTCCTTTTGTCTCAAATCCCTGTTTACTGTCTCTATTTTCCATTTCTTCTCTTACTTTGTGTACTACAAGGAGGGAGTGTGGCGACTTGAACTGCTACACATCTGTTCAAAGTTCTATGTTGAAAACAGACAGACAAATTAGCCGAGTTTCTGACCCATAAAGAGGAAATAAGTTAACTTTCATGTTTAAATTCTGAATTTTATTATTTACACTGAGTTTAATTGATTTCCTAACCGATTTCAGAGTGATCAGAAGTTTCACATGCTTATTCAGCCTTGCCGTTGGCATCTTTATTCGTGCTGAAAGCGCGTAGTTGAAAAGATGGTGTCTAGATCAATGAAAGAAGGAATCTCTTTCCAATTTCGTCCACTGATAGTGATTGGTTCTTGTAGTTGTTTGGTTGGTTAATTTAATCACCTCTCTGTGTTCACTTGATGTCCTGTCTCTGTTGCCTGCTTCTCCTCCCAACTTGTTGGTTTTTGCTTATAAGTCTTCTGGAATTTTTTTACATTGAACATACATGAATAGCTTAGTGTCATCAAGATTTGCAGAAGTAGAGAAGAACTTAGTAGGACAGCAACGATTTGTGAGAATCGAATAAAGCAAAAAAATTATTATTATCTGTAAACCAGGGAGGCTATGCTGGTTCATTACTGTTCATTCCATTATCCAACTAAGATAGGTTGTCACCAGTAGGGTGCAGCAGGTCGGGCGTGAGGACAAATACTCGCCGAAGACATTGGCTAGGGGTCGTGAATTGGCAGAAGTTAGAATTCATGGACCATTGGATCGGGTCCCAGTGGCTTAATGGTATACGAGCTCGCCTTGTAACCAGAAGGTCCTGGGTTCGAATCCCGGAGGGTGCGTACTGATGAAGAGTCCCAAACTAGGACGAAACAGCTGTCTAGTACTCTCTAACTAATGTCAGCTCATGGTGAAAATCCTGTAAGATAGGTTGTGTTAAGAATTTCGATGATGATGAACTTGACTAATCGTCACTCTTGGAAAACTAGCTCCATGGAAACAGTTCAACTGGTAAATACAAATAGAAAAGGCAAAATTTTGTCTTTATTACGTGTTGTTTTACATGTTGATCACGGATTGATATCATTTAGAGGACCATTGGAAATCAGGGAGTACTGGACAGTTGTTTCATCCGTCCTGGTTTGGGAATTATCGGCAGTACGCACGCACTGGTGTTCGAACTCAGGACCTTAGTAAGGTGCCTCTTCAGTGGAATCCAACGAATATGCACTGAAGACGCACTTGATGAAGAAGAAAGAAAAAAATGGTTTAATTTAATGCCTGAAACTAATAATGCTAGTGGAATGTATGGCACTATTAAAATACATAAACCAGGGTACCCCGTACGACCAATAGTAGATTTTAAGAATACTCCTACTTATGAATTATCAAAACACTTAGCTCTAATACTATGCCCCATTAGAAATCGCTCAAACTGTAGACTAGCTAATTCATTTGAGATGAAAAATAAACTAAATGACATAAACCTAGATAATAATGAAACAATGGTTAGTTTTGATATAACCAGTCTTTATACTAACATACCAATCAATATGGCCTTAGAAGCAGTTAAAAAAGAACTAACTGCAGACCTTGAACTCACTTATAGGACGACACTACCCATTGATGAAATTATTTTAGGAATTCAGTTGTGCCTCATATCTACTATCTTTAAATTCCAAGGCAAAATATATAGACAAACTGAAGGTGTAGCAATGGGATCACCAATATCCCCTATCGTAGCAGATATATTTATGGATAGCTGGGAAAATATGGCTCTTAATACGCTTAATCCTACTCCAAAAATATGGTGGAGATATGTGGATGACACTTTCACAGTGTTGAAAACAGAACATATCTCTAGCTTCTTGACACATATAAACTCACTAGTGGAGGGAATAAAGTTCACATTTGAAGCCGAAAATGAGCAAGGAGAATTAGCTATGTTAGATTGTAAAATAAAACGAATAGAAGAAGGCAAACTACACACTAGTGTTTATAGAAAACCAACGCATTCTAATAGATATTTAGACTTTAATTCATCTCATCCTTTAACTGTTAAGGCAGGCTTAGTGAAGTGCTTAACAAACCGAGCAATGGCACTAAGTAGCACAGAAAAGACCTAAATGATGAGATAAAACAGATAGAAGAGGCGTTGGTGTTAAATAACTATCCTTTAAAATTCATGAGGAAGATTGAAAAAGGCCAAAAGAAAAATAAAAAGAATAGTGAAACTAGTAATAATAACATAAATAAGAGAGAATATAAGTCATCTACAGTTATACCATATAAAGAGGGGACATCTGAAACCCTACGTAGGATTCTAAATAAAGTAGGAATTAGGGTGGCATGTAAACCTACAAACTCACTGAGGGACAAGCTCTGTAGGTTAAAGGACCCAGTGAACGCAATTAGACAAAATAATATAATTTACAAAATACCCTGCAATGACTGTGAGGTCAACTACATAGGTCAAACTAGTAGGTCAGGGGTAGTCAGATTGTCAGAACATTGACCCAGAGAAGATAAGTAATTTAGAAAAAAGCTCAGCAATTGCAATGCATACATTAGCACAACAGGGTGGGAGAGGGTTAGGATTCTAAAAAGTAATCTAGGTAGGTGGAGAGAGACGTGGTTGATTACTGAATCCTTGTTCATCGAATCTACACCCAGCACATGCAATAGGGATGATTCATCACTCATACCCGAAATATTGAAAATATTACTACCAATCAAATCAAGTGAAAAACAATGGAACTATATAAATGAATTTAGGAAGTCGTGTGATTACCTTGATATGATTATGAGCAGCAATAAATTGTGTTCGAAACGTCATCAGTAAACATTACTGTATAACACTTGAGACTTTATCAAAACAAAATTTATCCATAATGGAGAAAGAAAGAAAGTTGACACAAACTCTGGTTGATAACAACTATCCAGACAAGTTCATCAGGAGATACAAAGTAGTCAGAACACCAAGACTCACTCTGCAACTCGCCCCTAAGAAAGACGTGTACACCAAGCTACCGTGTATGGGGCATCATAGCAGCTTGATAGCTAGACAAATACTGAGCACTGCTGTTAAAGAGACCTTTTATGCAGCTAATATCATAATAATAGAGAATGTAAGGCCAATATATCTATCTAAGCCCTTCGAAAATGCGAAAAGTGATGTCACATCCCACTGTATTTACCAATTTGAATGTACGTGTGGACACACATACATAAGGAGAAGTCGTCGATCTTTACAAGTAAGGGCTTCAGAGCATATTCCTAAATGGCTCCAAAAACAAATGGAATCTTCAGAACCCATTAATGGTGGGAACAGAAGACCTAGCTCCTCTATTACGAAACATAGTATAGAGACAGGACATAAAATTGACGTGTTTTGGGCGTATTCTAAAGTTTGTGGAAACCCTAGCTGGCATTTAGGAAGTTTAAACCACCTTTATGAGTTCAAAGCAACAATTCGTCATCACTCTAAACTACCTTGCTTGGTAAACTTTGTTTCGATACCATGACAGATGTACTATTACCTCTGTTATTTGGTTTAGTGATCTTCATTGTTATTTTGACCTTCAACATGTCCTTTTAACTTGACCTAACTTGTCTATTTTCTCACCTCTTACCTCTTTATCAATTTCATATATATTCCTATGACAAGTCCGTGTGTGATCAGATTGTTCGAAATGTGTTGCGCAAATACATGACATACACGAGTCAGACAAATTACGTCTTCTTATTGTTTGATCTAAATTCATAAAGGGAACTAATTGTTTTAAATTAATTATTCTTTTTAGTGAACATTATTTTACAGACTATTGGTTGTGTAGTAACTTGTTGATAGTCCCTATGAAGCAACAAATAATCTCATGAAAGTTTATTAACATGCATCTGAGTGAAAAGTGGCAAAATCTATGCTGAATTTAAACAAATTCCCTAAATTCATTATAATAAAGGTTTTTCATTGTATTTCTCAAATGAACGAAAAAACAAAACGATATTCTTTTTTGTTTTACTGATGTTTCGCTATTTAATGCTGCTGCTAATAGTTTTATCAAAGCATTATTTAACCAGAATTTACAAAATCCACTCAACTTATATATAACAAAGAGTTAGGAGGTGAGAAAATAGACTTAGGTCAAGTTAAAAGGACATATTGAAGGTCAAAATAACAATGAAGACCACTAAACCAAATAACAGAGGTAATAGTGTGGTGAGAGCTGTCTACTAGCCAAATTGGTAGACAGTAATTTACGTCAATGTTTACGTTCCCAAGATTTGTCGTGAGAAAATATGAACAAAGATTGATTCAAAACCGACCACAGCAGACTTTGCGTAGGCGGATGCAGTTAACATATAGAGGATTTGACATTCAAGAAACAGTCACAAAGAGAAGAAAGATTAACTTTAAGTGAGAAACAACCAATCGGAAGACTGTGTTTGTTTGCTTAACTAATCTATAATAATGTACATGAAAATATATAAATATGCTTTGATTTCCTTAATAAACGATCTGTTGCCTGGCCCTTGTCTTCTGTTGTTACAATAGTACATCTGTTATGGTATCAATACAAAGTTTACTAACTTAACCACTGTTCCTCAAAATGGGGTCATTTTTCGTTGTCAAATTGGCTAATTGGATTTGATAAGCGTGTAAAATTGTAAGATCAGCGTTTGTTTACATAATGAAATTGCTTATCACATTCGTGTTGATTTTGTCACTTCACTGGGGAGGGGGTGTTGTAACCAGGTCAAATTCTGTTTTAGTCCATCATTCCTATTCAGACAATTTTTATTCCACTTGATAAGTATTGGATAAGTAATTGTTTTACATTTAAAGGGAGTTTATATAGACAGACAAATAGTGTAAAATATGAATGTAAAATAATTACTTTCTGGACAGAATTTAAAGCTCTTAATTATTTCACTGGTGTACAGTGGACATCTTTGTGATAGAGTTGTATCTGATTCTAGTAGACTGGAAATGATATCAAGACTTTCAGTAATAGGGATACTAGTATATAATGAGTTAATATCATAGCTTACCCTAATGTCTTCTTTATCAATTTCTCGGTGTTCTATTTGGGATTTGAAATCACATGAATTTTTTGCAATATTTTAAGTGTCCTTTTGCAGGGGTTGTAGTCTCGAAAATAAGTATTTAAAGAGGTTGTATGTCGGTGAGTTGGTGAAATCTACTACTGGTCTTAATGGATCTGTGGGTTTATGTATCTTTGGTTGACCATAGAATCTTGAAGGTACATCAGATTTTGGTTTTAGTTTAAGCCATATGGTTCAGATATGTAGATGATACTTTCGTAGTACTAAAACGAGATCTACACAGCTCATTCTTGAAGAAAATAAACTGTCTATCTCCCAGAATCCAGTTTACTTTGGAAGCAGAATCAGACGTTGGTGAACTACCATTTCTAGACTGCCTAGTTAAGAGGAGGGAAAATGGACATTTTAGTATGTCTATATTCAGGAAGAAAACCAACTCCAATAAATATTTAGACTTCGGATCATCACACCCCACCAGCGCAAAGGTATCAGTTGTTTCAAGTCTTCTTAGACGAGCATACTTTCTGATAACGGATGAGAAAGAAAAAGAAGAAATATCAAACATTGCTGAAATTCTCAAGTAAAAGAACTACCCAACGAACTTCATCAACAAAATCAACACTGATATTAAGTATAGTTGAAAACATATTACGAAAAGATGGACCCCAAAAGTTGTCATTCTATATAGAGCAGAGACGTCAGACGATATCAGAAGAGTACTCAATTTATTTTATTTTTTGATTACAGCTTGATACCACACCGCATTTTTTGGTACAGGTATGGAATTTCCAGCATGTGATATCGGTAGCCCAAATTTTGCAGGCCGAACATAGATATCAGGAGTTTGTCGGCAGGGGATCGAACCCCGGACCATGTGCATGGTCGGCGAGAGTCCTAACCACTGTGCCACATCAGAGTTTTCTTCAAAACATCAGACACACTGTGAAACAACCTTGTCCATTTAAAAGATCAAATCCCTAATGATTCTCTACCTAATTGTGTCTATAAAATAAAATGCTTTGAATGTGATGCGATATACACCGGACAAACATCACCAGAGATAAATCAAGGTAATCAGAAGAAATGAACACCGTAGAGTCGCCTCTATTCGACCACCGAGACATTCAGTTAGTGAACTAGAAAAGCTTGAAAAATTATCAGCCATAGCTCATCTACACGCTATAGAATCAGGTCACAAAATTGATTTTGACAATATTGAAATCATTATCCAGAAAAATTTCAGAAATCACAAAGAACGTCTAATATCAGAAGCACTTCATATCATCAAATGGAATCCAAATTGTCTGAATAGGAATGATGGACTAAAACAGAATTTGACCTGGTTACAACACCCACTCCCGCCCCCATGAAGAGACGAAATCGACACGAATGTGATAAGCAATTTCATTATGTAAACACACGCTGTTTCATAATTTTACACTCTTATCAAATCCAACAATCTATACCTGATTTTGTTATCTTCACCAATTAGCCAATTTGACAACGAAAAATGACCTTACACTGAAGAACGATGATCAAGTTAATAAACTTTGTTTTGATACCATAACAGATGTACTATTACCTCTGTTATTTGGTTTAGTGGCCTTCATTGTTATTTTGACCTTCAATATGTCCTTTTAACTTGACCTAAGTCTATTTTCTCACCTCCTAACTCTTTGTTATATATAAGTTGAGTGGATTTTGTAAATTCTGGTTAAATAATGCTTTGATAAAGCTATTAGCAGCAGCATTAAATAGCGAAACATCAGTAAAACAAAAAAGAATATCGTTTTGTTTTTTCGTTCATTTGAGAAATACAAGAACATCTTTATTATAATGAATATCATATAACCAAAGCCCAAATTTTATCATACTGGTAAAAGTGAACTTGGTTTGGTCATATATAAATTCCCTCAATAACCAAAAATTCTAAACATACATTTTTGTTTAAAGTCATTTGGTGGCTGGTGACTAACAATGGAATTCAGGATAACGCGAATTTCGTCCTATTCAGGACTTGTCATCTGGATGTACCTGCATTCCACATTAAGACAGTGATGGTGTACACACCGAGGCTCGGACTCAGCGCCCACCGTCCCAGAAAACGCCATAATGTTATCCATCAGACCACTTGTGTTATGACAGTCCATTTTTTGCAACTGGTCTTATTAGTTATTTAAAATTCAATTTTGAAGTTTTTTCCGTCGTTTAATTGGACCGAAATGCTCAGTCTCAGGTTTACATGTTGGCTCCTCCTTGTGCAGATATGCTTCAACGATATCTGGTCATGTAACCGAGCACTTTGATTCAATCAATCGATGGTGAAATCTTAATTGAATTAGATAACATTGTTAGTACTGACAATCTGCAAATTAGTTACACCACCACAGTTCCTTTTGGAAACCGAAATTATTTAGATCACTTACTGTGATCTGCTTGATACCATCGACAGTAATCGATAAACTAATCATATTAGCATAAAATCACATGCTACTTATTGACTGAGATGACTAGTTATGTACCACTAGTATTTTCGAGTGCTGCTCACAGCCAGATACAGATGATTTATGCGTTAGACGGCCGTTCGCTCATTTGCACCAAGGCTCATTATTTGTGACATCACCAGTTCTCCCAGCTAGCTAGCCAGACATCCAGTGGTTTGAACTGATCTGACCATCTCGCTGGGCTGAGTCATATTCTGGGTAAACTGCTATTGAGCTAGGCTTTAAACGAGCGAAATGGCCATCTTGTGTTTAGGTCACCTTGACCTGCTTAGCAAAGCACTGAGTGGCTTACAGCTACTCATTTCAGTCATTCAGTAGTATATAGTTTTTGTGCAAAATTTATTGTCATTCACCCACATATCAGCAACTTGGTGTTAATTGTTACATAGCCAACTTGTGGTATATATGGTATTACTAGGCTGTGTGTGGTACACTTATTGTTACTATAAGCCAGCTTTGCTGAACAAAGAAAGTTTTCTTTTCATTTCTTTTACAGTAAGTTAGATTGTCATGAAGGCAATATAATTCCACCTTTGAACTTCAGGAATATTATTATTGTATTATTGTTTCCTTTAATTCCTAGAGGCTTCAGCCGTGCGTCTCCATTGCGTTCGGTTCTCTGCTAGAGTCTTCACCTGGCTCCATGCCTGCCCACATGCTTTCATCTCCTCTTCACATGACCTCCTCCAAGTCACCCACCTCGCACTGACGACCAACTTGCCGCTTCCCTTTCGGGTTCCACTCGAGCAATGGCTTGTCTAGTGATGTCACTTGATGGTTTCCTCAGAGTATGGCCAATCCATCTCCATTTCTTCCTGTCTATTTGTTTCACAATCACTTCCTGCTGTGTTGGTTCGCTCCCAGAGATCTCTGTTGCTGATCTTTTCTGGCCGGCCATCTGATCTTGAGTAGTATTGAGCGAAGACAACTGTTAATGGAGGTCTGTAGTTTGTGTGACATGCTCTTTATGACGCGCCAAGTCTCTGATCTGCATAGTAGCACTGACTTCACATTGGAGTTGAAAATCCGGATCTTATTTTTGATGCTGAGTGCTGTTGACCTCCACACAGACTTGAGAGTAGTGAAAGCTTGTCTTGCTTTAACGAATCTTGCTTTGATATCCTCGTCAGTTCCGCCTGTAGTTGAAACGATGCTTCCCTGGTAGGTAAAAGAGGTTGTTTCTTTCAGGTTACTCCCATTTATGCTGATTGTTGTCTGTTGTTGTTGTTGCTGTTGTTGGTGTTGCCCAGGAATCCTCATCACCTCTGTTTTCTCTATGTTCACCTGAAGTCGTATCTTCTCTGGATGCTTCTTCTGCCAACTTGTTGCTTTCCACTTGCATATCTTCCAGTTTGTGGGAAATCAGACATATATCATCGGCGAAGTCCAGATCCTCCAAGTTTTTAGTGTGAGTCCATTTTATGCCTGTTTCCTCATTCGCCACTGTCTGTAGCATTATACAATCTACTGCAATCAGGAAAATCATTGGCGATAGTAGGCAGCCTTGTCTTACTCCTGTCCTCACTTCGAAGGATTCCGTAAGTTTCCCGTTGTGGATTACTTGGCATACAGCATTGTCGTACAGCTGTTGGATGAGATGTATAATTGTCGGTGGCACCCCGTAGTAGCGAAGTAGTTGCCAAAGCACTTCTCGATCGACGCTGTCGAAGGCCTTTTCAAAGTCGATGAAGTTGAGATAGAGAGGTGACTGCCATTCCAGGAATATGAAATAGAGAATTCCATTTGGGAAATGTGGTATTAAACGAGTGATTTCAAGGGAAATAGTTAAGTACTTGACGCAGTTTTTTTGTAACATTGTAAGAATGTATCAATTTATGTCCACGATGGCATTCTTTGATTATGACCATGATTATTAATACAGTGACCTACAGTGTGTTTCGATTACCAGTCTACAAAACAGTAAAACATTATCTGGTTGTTATAATCACTTAGAGATCATGGGGACACATGAAGAATAGTGACCATGAACAGTGAACGTCCCAGTGACCTTGAATGAATACCACTGGTTGGATTACATAACCTGTTGCCGTGTATTCTACATCAAAAAACCGCCTATTTACCAGAAAAATTAAAATAATAATAATGAAATACATTAAAGACGATATTTTACTCCGATGTAAATGAAAAATACTTTTCAATTACGACAAGTAGAAACGGACCCAGAGACTGCGGCAAATGTGCTCACGCCATTATTGCAAAAGGTTTGGAAGGAAGGAAAGGTGGCTACCGATTGGAAGCAAGACTGCCTACCTTGTCAAGCTACCAAAGAAGGGTGACTTACGCTAGCACCTGCAAGAACTCGAGTGGAATAATGTCCTTGCCCACGAGAAGCAAAATATTAAATCCTGTCATCCCAAGGAGAATAAAAGATGCACCAGAGAAAGATGGATTCAGCAAAGGTAAACCATGTGCTGATCAAATCACAACTCTGCGCATCGTCAACGAACAAGACATAGAATGGCGGTCAAAACTCCTTTTACCTTAACAGCTTCATCGACTTCGGAAAGGCCTCCACCAGATAGCGTTGAGCGAGAAGTAATTTGGAAACTACTTCAAAACTACGGCGTGCAATCCCCGAGTCTTTATCAACCTCATTCAACAGCTGGCTATATGACAATGTCAGGCGTTAGGTGATCCACAAAGGAAGGCTCATCGAGGCGTTGGAAGCGAATACAGAAGTAAGACAAGACGGCTTGCCTGTTATCATCCAGATGATATTCCTAATTGTGGTGGACTAGATTATGCATCAGACTGTGCATAGGGAGTGAGAAGACAGGAATATGTTGATCCGATAAGCAGACTAGAAGATCCGGATTTCATGTGTGGATGATTTATGTTTACTGTCACAAAAACTCGAAAACTTACAGGCGAAAATAAACTGGCAGAAGAATCAGGCAAGCATCGAAGACAGGACTGCAGGTGAACATAGACAAGACGGAGGTGATGAAGATAACCAACCAACCAACCAACAAGAACAACAACCATAACCAATCACCATCAACGAGAGAGATTTGCCAGAGGTTACTTGCTTCAAATATCCAGCTAGGAAGCACGGTTTCAACCACTAGCACACGGCACGCATGAAGATATCAAAGCCAGCCAGCCAGAATCGGTGAGGCAACCTGAAACCAGTTTGGAAATCTTCTACACTAACTCAGCCAGCCAGCATAAACAACAAAACTCGGATTTTCAAGACAAATCTAAAATTAGTCATTCAGTTCTTCTATACGAGTCAGGAACTTGCACTGCGTGTGTCACGAAAAGCATTTCCAACAAGCTGCAGCAGACTTTTACAAACAGCTACCCCTTTCGCTGGTTCACTATTGAAGGTCAAATGGCCAGCCAGCCTGCCAGATAGAATTAGTAATAACAAACCAAGCAAGAGGCGATTGCTCAACAAATATGTAGGATAAAATGGTGACGGAAGGATCGGGCATACGTTGAGGAGGTCATCGAATGACATCGTGTTCAATGCACTTTGGTGTTCGAGTGGGAAGCGATTTGTTGATCATCAGTGTGACGGTGACATGTAGGAGGTCGTTTTGGGAGGAGGAGATGAGAGATTATGATCTTTCGTGAGCACAGATGAAGAGGACATCATAAAACAGGACAAAATGGAATTGTGTTGTTGAGGCCCTATGTTAAAAAAAAATGGTTACAATGAAGAGTACCAGTTTCGGAGTTTCGCAGGTATGAAAACGGTCTCATCTATATGAATAACGAAACGCTCTCCTCCCACTTATTAATTTACAAGCAAAATACAGATAATAATAATAACAATAATGAAAATACATTCCAGCGCCAATCCTAACCTTGAGGTACTATCAACCAATTATCTAAATAGTTCTTAAAATTGAGATTAGGAAGAAACCTGCACTTCAATTAGCGCCCACCGTTCATACTGGCTCTGTGATAAAGACAGGTATTGTAATCCAATAAATGGTATGCGCTTAAGGTCATCCGTGCCATCACACAACATGGTTGCTATTCATTAGGTTGGTCAGTTTAACTACTTTGAATTTTAACGAATTCTATACTACTCACATATCAGTTTGTTTATTAGATGTATCACACAGTGAAAAAGTATTATTTACTGGATGACATTTCGAACAAAATTTATTGTTCATAATCATGCCATCAATTATAACTACACAACTTCGAAACTTTCGTCTTATGCTTTTCTTTATTCCTGTCTATTTGTCGTAGTGTGGTGGTGGTGTGATACAGACAATGTGTTCCAACGTCGGAATATTATTCTCACATATTTCCACAGTTCAGTACTGTACTAGCAACAGAATACTGTACATGTATGTGAACATTCTATTTTATGTCATTTAGTGTAGACCAAAATCCACGCTCAATGATTGGTTAAACAATATAAAACCGCATATCTATCAATAGCGGTTTGATCACTTGAAAATATGCCTTTGCTTCCGTGTCTTGCCTTCTGCTGTTACAGTAGGAGTAGTATAATTTTCCAGATGTCTAGGAGAGGTGTTGAATCATTCCTATTACACGTATTCTAAGTTGATTCGATAAATAAAGCTCTCGTCATCAATCTATCCCTCCACCCTGTTACATTAGATTTTAAAACTGTCATCTTATCCCATCCATCCTATTGTATGGTTGTGTGTAACTGCATGTAGTGTTTGCGATAGCTTAAGTATTCTCCAGATTTTTCATCTTATTATGGTCAACTGATCTAGATTTTGCTGCTACGTTTTTGTGTTCCGCTAGTCTGACTGCACCTGTTGTACTACTTTGACCTATGTATTTGACCTGACAATCATTCCAGCAGGGCTGTTAGATAAAATAAATTGTTTTGTTTTAAAGGCTCCACAGGATCCACCATTTAACCTACAAAGCTTGTTTATCATTGAGTTTGTAGGCAGCTTGAATACCACTTTTATTTCTGCCTGTATTGTTAAGAATTCTCCGTAAGGTTCCCGAGGTTCCTTCTTTGTATGGTAGCATTACTGATGATTTCTATTCCCTATTGTTAGTGTTGTCATTATTTCTTGCATGTTTGATATGCATGTCGTCATTAATATTATTACTATTATCACTACCATTATTATTAATTTTATTTTTATATTTACCTACATACTTTCTAAATAATTTATCACGGTAATTACTGGGTTTCAAGGCTTCGCCTGTATGCCTCACTTCCTGTCTTAGATTCTTCTTGGTACTACTTAGTTTTTGTGCCCAATTACCTAAATATTTTATCAGTCCTATTTTTACTGACAGGGTGGGATGGTCGGAAATCCAAATATCCGTTAGAATGTGTGGGTTTCTAGGAAGTGAGGCTAGTACAGTATTGAACTGTGGAAATATGTGAGAATAATATTCCGACGTTGGAACACATTGTCTGTATCACACCACCACCACACTACGACAAATAGACAGGAATAAAGAAAACCATAAGACGGAAGTTTCGAAGTTATGTGGTTATAATTGATATGATTATGAACAATAAATTGTTTTTGAAACGTTATCCAGTAAATAATACTTTTTCACTGAGTGACATACCTAATAAACAAGTTAATATGGACTTACATACCTTCACAATGCCAAAATTTTACACATATAAAGTATACTACTGGCAAACTATTTGAGTAGTTAAATTTCGTATTGAGTTATTCATTGGATTTTATAAATTTGCCATATATGCATTCATAATCTTCACTTCTTTTGTTAATTATCATGTGTGAAATGAGGCTACTAGAGGCTATGAAGAATCCCTATTCAGGTAATAATGAAAAGAACAGAGCAAGTAGTTTGGCGAAGGGGCTGTTTTCGGTGAATTTATTTTCTGTATTTATACTATCGGTCCTATATAGAATTTTTTCCGATGCGAGAGGGCAGTAACAAAAGTGATGAATTGTCGAAGTCATAGTTGTTATTATTAGTCAGTGCGTAAGAAGGGTCAAATAAGTATATTACGGTTTTGTAATAGGATGAATAACTTAATGAGTGAGTTGTAATCAAAATGCACATAAAAACCACGGAAAACATGGTAGGGGACTTTAGTTGCCCCCTATAGCCTTCCTCACTGTTTTACATATAAACGCATGCGTATGAATAAATCCCTCTGAGTACAGCCTATGAAACTAGGTCTACAGGGGAAACTGAACTCAAAGATACACACTGTCAAGACCATCATTCTTTTTGGTCATGTATTCCTTAAAAGATTGAAAATACTATCACTATTATTGGTTGGAGGATTTCATGATAAGCTGACATCAGTCAGATAACCATCGGAAAACCTGGGAGTACTGGACATCTGTTTCATCCTAGTTTGCAACTCTTCATCAGTACGCACCCACTACCAACGACCTTCTGGGGTTCTAGTGGGAAGCCATGATCAGTAGGGTACAGCAGGTTGAAAGTGAGACAGTAACTCATCGAAGAAGACATTGCGAAGTGATCGCGCTATATCATGAATTGGCAGAAGTTGGAATTCATGAAAGGGCCATTGGATCGGGTAGCAGTGAATGGTGACTGGTCTACGAGCTAGCTCGCCTTGTTATCAGAAGGTCCTGGGTTCGAACCCCGACAGTTGGGTGGTTGCGTGCTGTGAAGAGTTCCAAACTAGGACGAAACAGCTGTCCAGTACTCTAGTGCTAGTTTTCCAATGGTTCTCTAACTGATGTCAGCTCATGATGAAATCCTCCAACCAATCAATTATGGGTCAGTTACAAAAAATTAACTAGCCAGATCAGCTATCTGCAACTGATTGAGATAAACTTAATTAATCAGTGAAGTCGTTAATTATTTCACCATTTGGATTATTTCCGTGTCACTAGGACGTACTAGTCATGTGGCGTGTGCACATCAATGAGAATCAGCCAAAACTGAAATCAACATTTTACATCAATGACTGTGCAGATAGAAGTGTTTATTCCTCAAATCTTGATTTAGTTTACGTTGTGGTCACGAAATAGCTTAATTGGACAACCTTGTTTAACACCTTGGGCCAACTCTAACCAATCAGAACGATTTAATTTATTCTCCTCTGACCTAACCGACTTTCAATGCGGTTAAGAATGTATAAATATGATGTGTTTTACTTTCATAAAAATGTCCGTTCCCACTTTTTTTTATCTTCTTCCGTTACAGTCGCATTAAACCATTCCACAGGACATCTGAGTTAAGAAAAATTAGGCCATCAAAAAATATTCCCTCTGTAACTTCACTTCAAGACACTACAGTTGTAATGATGTTTCAAAATGTCCATGGAAATGCCTGTAAAGGTCAGTTGTGAATATATCCTATAAACTCTTCAATTCAAAATTACCTTATATATATATGACAAACACAAAGAATAGCGACTACGGAGTACCAACACATGCATGACCTTGAAACACACAAATGAGGAAGAGCCTTGCTCTGGGCATGCTAAAGCCGCTTATTTAGAAGGAAAATACAGTTAATAAAATACATTGAAGATGATATTCTTCCTTGAAATGAGTTAAACATAGATTCCAGCTACGATGGAGGTGGGGAGGCGTTTCAGACTTAAAGTTAAACTAGTTTCTAAACACATACTCATCGAGATTTGAGTCGCTTATCCTCTTCCTAATCCTGTTTACCAGCCTCTCTTAAAAGTCTTCCATGTAATTAGTGTGCGCTCCAGCAATGGGTTCGACAAACCGTCTGAACAATCGACACTACGATAGGTGAATCCCAACTATGATAATCGAGTGTATCCTGACCAATCGTCTGTATGGATTATACTAACTGGAATTACCAACTGTTTAAAATAGTTAGTCCCTTTTATAAATTTTGATAGCATTATTAGAAGACGGAGATTATCTGAAAAATGTGATGTATTAGCGCTATACATTTCGAACAATCTGATCACACATTTACTTGTCAAGTCAATATATATGGAAAAGTTAAATTAAAACAAGGTGACAAAAAAATAGAATTAAGAATAATTAACACAAACGTTTGGTAATTCAATCAAATAAGGATTACCAAGGTAGGTTAAGAGTAATAACAAACTGTTTTTGAATACACAAGGGGGGCTTAAGTTTATGAATGGCTATAGCCTCAGCGTATTTCAGTAAACGTCCTTGACCGTTTTATAGATGACCTTAAAGGCTGAGTTAACATCAACCTTATGGTTTATCTCGATTAGATGTTTAGCTATAGACGAAGTTGGTAGTTCGACACCTGCATCTATTGGCTTTCAAATTCATTTTAACCATTTCGTGCTCACTCACTGAAACCGATTACTCCTCTATTATGTGTTCACACACACACACACAGAATTGGTAAATGTGTGGGTGTGAAAATCACTTGTGCACTTTTGAGGTTTCCAGTGAAGCATATTTTTAGCCTTTTCGACAATTACAAGCTGGGCTGCATAATAGGTTCTACGGATGATGGAATTCAACCTTTGTCTCAAAATCCTACTATTTATTTCCCCATTATATGGTAATTTGATGAAAACCTTTTTCTTAGGGACGGTATGGATTGTAGGTTTAGAGGCTAGTTGACTTCTACACCTGTTTAAAAACTTCAAAGGATATCCGTTTTCAACAAGAGTATCCATCAATATTTCGTTTTCCTTGTCTATAACATCAGCCGTGCAAATACGCTGAATCCTCTTAAATAGGCACTTCACCAACCTCTCTTATATTGTAATGGACAGAAGCTGTGAAAATTAAGGTACTGCTCTGTCCAAGTGGGCTTTCTGTAGATTGATCGTCTTATTAAACCATCATCTCTTCGACTCAGAAGTATGTCTAAAAATGCGAGCTGGTTGCGACTTTCTTCCTCGCATGTAAGACTAATATGATTCTGTACAGAGTTAAGTCTGTCCAATAGACGACTCGCATCTTCATGATCATCGGATATCAAAATGATATCGTCTTCATATCTCTTATAGAAAGGCAATTTAGAAATTAAATCAGAAGATAAGTTTTCAACATAAGACATAAAAACATCCGCTAATAAAGGTCCTAATGGACTCCATAGCAACCATCACTGCTAATGTCACTCAAACGTGAAATGGACGTTATCAGTACATAATAGTAATAAATCTTTCAAATAGGCGGAGAGCTTTTGCACTGCAATTTGGAATTACCTCCATAATTTCTTTACCAATGTTTGTATCATAAAGTTCCAATACCCATATATTATTCGCGAATCCACTGACCATTCAGCTACTGGGATGGAATCCGATGGTTCATTCCCGATATATACGCGGCTACCACGAACCAGTATTATCAGTGGGCATTTGTCCTTACACTTAGTCGATGAATGATCAATCATATCACCTTGTACTCTCTCAAGCGAATTCATAGATGCGTACAGTAGAAGAGTTTCAAACAAGGACGAAACATCTGTCCAGTACCAACATTTGCACAACAGGATAACCAGTGCTATTTAAATACTTTTTTTAATGGTTTTAATCTAGAATTCCGATGGCTGATTACACTCTCTGCAAAGCAATATAAATTCATGCTTTTTTTAGAAGGTTTCAATCATTATTGTAGTCAATACAAATCTGGTCTACAGAAGTACAAAAAAAAACATAAAAGCAAACAAATGAAATCATTCAATTGTATATTTTAAAAAATTATTATTGAAAACACTTCAAATTTTGCTATAAAACTTGCTGATAGTTTCTTTAAAAAAGACGTTACCTTATTTAGCAGGTAATATCCAATCAGAAAATAATAGAAAGTGATTATGAAAAGATAGCTAAAGATATTGGCGATTTTTCACGACTCAACTAGACAGTCTCATAATGTCTAAATGATGAATTTTTCTTTTTTTACTCTAGGTATTGTCTATTCATCTAGGTAACCAGACAGAATTTGTTGAATGGCCTCTTCTTCTTCTTCTTTGAATAAGCCAGTGAAAAAACTGAACGCTGAAAACAAGCGAAATCAATATCCAATGCTCAGATCACCTTAGTCTGCTTAGCAATCACATCAGTGATCTCATTTGTGCGTACCATTTTGTGCATTTTTTCATAGTGAGTGATTGGATTGACTTTCTGAGGTGGGATCACTAACCACACATCCAATCTTTCCTCTTTCTTTGGTCATATAACCGGCTGGAAAACGATGAAACTAATGTCTGCCTGTCTGTCTGTTTTCAACATAGAACTTTGCACCGATGTGCGGCAGTTCGTGTCGCCACACTCCCTCCTTGTAGCACACAAAGCAAGAGAAGAAATACAAAGTAGAGACAGCAGACACGGATATGAGACAAATGGATTAGTAATAACGAAGAACAATATAGTTTCATTGGAAATTATAAGTCATAGGAAGTGGATGTATCTGCGCTAGCCATTGAGAACGATTTTGAGTCATATCACCAATTGTATCCAACCATTGGTTTTTGCCATCTCGAGGACTTCAACCAGGAAGCCGGTCTACACCTTCCTACGTGGCTACCTGGCTTAAACTAACTGTTGTAGATTTCATTTACTGGTGCCATGTTTTAGTTTGACCACCACTAGCTCTTTTCCAGCCTGACGCTATGTCAGCTAACATTGCCCATTGTCGAGGAAGGCGATGACTAGGCATACGTAACACATGAACTAACCATCTCAACCGATGTAATTTCACAGCCTCATCGATTGATTTCCCCTCCTTACCTAGCACTCGACGCCTAACCTCAATATTGCTCACCTTATTATACAACTTCACACGGGAGGTAGAACGCAGGCACTTATGATCAAAGACAGGCAGCCAGCATTTTCATGTCCTCCACTCTCAATGGCCAGGTCTCACAGCCATAAAGGAGGACAGAGCGGACTGCTGAGCAGTACACCCACCCTTTGGTCGATAGCTAACCGGATATCACGTCTACGACAGAGACGGCGTAAACTGGCATATACGAAACGAGCCTTCTGTATCTGTGCTGAGATTTCGTCAGCGACCAATCTGCTGGCACTGGCTGATGCAACTTCCCACCCAAATACGTGAATTGGCCAATACGCTGTACCAATTCACTCCCTATTTCTAAACTGGGAGTCAGTGTAGTCCAGTCCTGTAACATCATCTTACATTTGACGGGAGCGAATCGCATGCCAAACATTCGAAGATTGCAGCTCAGCACAAGGTGTTCAGTAGACTCTGCTCTATTTTGTCAGCGTCTTCAACTAGGAGACAGGACTATATCGTCTGCATATTCTAAGTCAACGAGACTATTATTCCCTGGTAGCAAGTCAATTCCTGAGTCTCTGAAGTGAGTTAGGGTTAATTCCATTAGTACATCTATGATGAAATTGAATAGAAATGGGGATAGTGAGCATCCCTGACGGACACCACTAGTTGTCACCATTTCAGATGACAACTAAACTAGGTGAGGTTGAGGAAATACCTTCGTAGGTCGTTCAGCCACTGGGACACGATGAGAAGACTCCAGAAAATCTGGAATTTGTGGACAATTTGTATGTAATGTCACGTAAATTCGAAGACACACACATGTAAACCAACAAGTTGGCAGAAGAATCTGACAACGAAGACAGGACCACAACTGAAGATAGAGAACACAGAGGTGGTGAAGATAACCAACCAACAACAAGGATCAATCACTATGAGTGGAAGATATTTGAAAGAGGTCACTTCTTTCATTTATTTGGGTAGCAGTATTTCAACTACAGACAGTCGGCAAGAATAAGTATGTTAAAACTAGAATCTATAGTGGACTCAACGCCTAAGTTCGTTTATAGGCGAAATAAAAAGGACAAAACAAATACAAACATGTTTGACTGCATGGAGGATTTCATCATGAGCTGACATCAGTTAGAGAACCACTGGAAAACCTGCCAGGGAGTACTGGACAGCTGCTTCGTACTAGTTTGGGACTCTTCATCAGTAGGGTCAGTGCTATCCCTTTGACTCAACTAACTGACACTGTTGTCAATAGGCATATGAATTCTTGTAAAGTTATCTTGTCTGATAGTGAACATCCTCTTTATTCACAATTGTTTCCTTGTATCTCTTCGGGTAAAACCAGAAGAAATTTCATAAACATTTATGCTCGTACTACAAAATATAAAAATTCGACCGTACCATATTTGGCACGAGTATTGTGTGAAGAGACAAATATCAGAAAAGAACTTTTGCAACTTTTAAATCATTAAATAAACTATAAAATGTAATGATGCATATTAATGCATGTGTTATTTGTTATATTATTTACTTATTATTCACTATGACCTAGCAATGGTGTGATTTTGTTGGGGTTTTATTTTTTCCTATTAACTATAAATATTTAAACATTTTATACATTTATATAATTATAAACAGAGCTAAACCATTGCAATATGTAAAAGAAACGCTGAAAATTCCATGCTGTAAATTGTTATTGTTGTGGAATAAAGTGATTAATATTAATATTATTATTATTATTATTATTATTACAGGATTTACAAGTAAAGTAATAATCTGAAGCATGTCTTCATTTCGCTGAAGAATTGCACAGAGTTCACTTGGAAGCGAGTTAAATCAGCGCACAATTAAAACAACGGTAAATCCAGATGATATTAGGCATTTTCGTGGAAAGCAACTTCGGTAGCCCAATGATCCAAGCAGGCCGCCTATATGGGTCAGAGACCTGGCAAGCTCGTCACGGAAAGCATTTCTAACACGCTGTTACAGACTTTTGTAAACAACTGCCCTCAGGAGCTCCATGCTGAAGACCAGACGGTCAGAAAAAGGGAGAAACAAGAAACTCTGGGAATGAACCATTCAAGAATCTATTGCTCACAAGTTTGGATCAAACACAAGCTGAAGAGACTGTCGAATAATATCGTGCTCCAAGTTGACCGTTGAATAGAATCCGAATTAAAAACGACAAGTGTGGCCTGGTGTTGAGGGTGACAAAGAGAACCTATGAGGAGGAGGTAAGGGACCATGGGTAATCGCGTGGCCAGTTAAAGAGAACCGCAGAAGATAGGACGAAGTGGAGATTCGCTCTTGAGGCCTTATGTTCCACTCACAACCCATGGGAGCATTGGATCGTGAGGAGTTAGAAGCATAACCTTATGCTTAGTACACGGAAGTTCTATAATTTATTAAGAATCTTCACTTTGAGAGGTGTTCATAATTCATGATTCCACTTTAATAAAAAAATCTGATAAAGTAGCACAAATACAATTCTTCACCTAACTCTTCAATGAAATGAAAAGTGAAAAATTTCCCCTTGTGAATCAAAACATTAATTTGATCCGAAAAATCAAAAACAAACTGCTTGTTTCTCAATAGTTGGATAAACATTTACGTTAATTGGTGGATAATGACTAGTCCAGGATGCGTATTTCGTCCTTTTTGGGACTCTTCATCTGGATGTACCTGCATTCCTCAGTGAGTGATGATGTTCCCACCGAGGCGCCAGCCTAGTGCCCATAGTTTCCAATGCCGTAGCGTTACTCACTAGACCATTTGGGCCACGAGAGCCAGCCACCTCTTGTGCAACGGGTCATATTAATTATTTAATTGAATTTTAGATTTTTCCGTCGATTGATTAAACATAATCACTCACTAGGGAATGCAGGTACATCCAACTGGAAGACGAGTCCCAAATAGGACGAAATGCGCATTGTCCTGGATTCTACTGCTAATCATCAACCACCAATTAACTTCTAATTACATGCCCAGGCATTGTCGAAGCATCTGTACAAGAAGCCGACATGTCAACCTGAGACCGAACACTTCGGTCCAATCAATCGACGGGAAAATCTAAAATTCAATTAAACATTTACGTTATTGCATTTTTCTTCAGAGTTTGAAAAATTTCCATCTTATGTAATTTAGAAACACATGAGACGACAAAGAGACTGTCTCTTTTCAATAACTTCACTTCAAAGATGCACAGTTATCTAACTAGGGATTTATATATATGCAATGTACAGTGACACACCAGAGGTTAGAGGTTATTGTCACTTAGTAACAAAGTGAATCAAAGTGAATGAGCAATAAGTATACAGTTAGTCATTTAGGAAGACAAAGTGGGAAGAAAAAAATAATACTAAAGCCATGATAGTAAAAGAGGCTGGGTAAAAATGCATCTGAGCAGAAAGTTCAGGTTTATCCTTAAGGATTGCTAAACCTTCAGCTGCATGAAGAAGATACAGGGGAAATCTTTTAGATTGTCTTTATCGTACACAACATACTGGATGTGAAAGAAGTCTCTGCTGATGCCGCATGACCGGAAGTAATAATATGCTGAAGAATTCAGCTGCTGACTGTTCTACGTTCTTCTTCTGAGAACCATGCTGGTAAGCGTTCATGAGACAACATCGAGACAATGTCCTTCTGGTGTGGTCTAAGCATGTAGCTCCATAGGAGCAGGTGATTTGTTAAATATACACTGAAGCTACCAACAGTCGGATCTTGTCTCTGACGTTTTGGTGAATAAGAGCATGTGTGGAGAAGATGAGGAGTAGAGATACATCCGAGTACATTCTGAATTATGCTAACACTGGGCAATACATTTGAAGATTCTAAATGCAGTTCAATTAATCTACACAACTTCACATAAGGAATGTCAATGTGAGATTTCGTAAGACGAATATGATTTGAAAAATCCGGTTGGAATTTAGATGATCTAAGAGATTTGTAAACTGCAGTTTAGGAATGTGTGATTACAAAGACAAGGTTTATAAAAATCCACTTTCACTTTTTCAGATGCTTATTTTACACTTAAGGTTAAGGAGCTCTTTTAAGCGATTAACAGAGCATGGAGCCAGCCTTCTTTCCAAAAAAATAAAATCATTTAGTCCCATTTAATAAATCTGCATAGCTTTATTAGGCGTTCATCTGAAGCCCGTCTAAAAATGTGATGTACCTGCCCAAGAATACAGGAAAATTTTGAAGAACCTTTGGTCATACTATGTGTACATATTGTAGATCTAAGTCAACAAACTGTGAAAGTTTTTATATTCCTCAACCAACAAATAACAAAACGAAACTCTTTACTGACGTTTCTCTATTTAATGCTGCTAATAGCTTTATCAAAGTAATATAAAACCAGAATTTACAAAATCTCAGATTATATACAGTAACTTCATCTCACTTCTTTAACAAGAGGTAATTTTTATGTTGCCAAGTTGTTGAATTGGTGATGACAACTAAACTATGTATAGATTGTTGGATTTGATGGGTGTATAAGATTATAAAAGCAGCGTGTGTTTACATAATGAAATTGCTTATCGCATTCGTGTTGATTTTGTCACTTCACTGGGGAGGGGGTGTTGTAACCAGGTCAAATTCTGTTTTAGTCCATTATTCCTATTCAGACAATTTGGATTCCACTTGATATGAAGTACTTCTGATGTTAGATGTTCTTTGTGATTTCTGAAATTTTTCTGAATCATTTCAATATTTTCAAAATCAATTTTATGACCTGATTCTAAGGCGTCTAGACCTATGGCTGATGATTTTCTAAGCTTTTGTAGTTCAACTGGATTTCTCAGTGGTCGAACAGATGCCCTAACTTGTTCCTTTCATCCGATCAGGGTTTCTCGCATCATATTCCAAGCATTTATTTTATAGTCTTTTACATGGAGAAGGTTGCTTCGTAGTGTGTATTATGTTTTGAAAAAACTCTGATTTTGTGCTTATTGAGTACTCTTCTGATATCGTCTGATGTCTCTGAATTATATAGGATGACAACTTTTAAGGCCCATGCCTTCGGAATACGTTTTCGATCGTATTTAATGTCGGTGTTGATTTTGTTGATGAAGTTCGTTGGGTAATTATTTTGCTTGAGAGTCTCAGTAATGTTTGATATTTCTTCTCCCTTTTCCTTCAGAATCCGATATCAAAGAGTGGGCTCATCTAAGAAGACTTGCAACAACTGATACCTCTTCACTGATGAGTAAATATCATGTACCCAAAGCTCAAATTTTTTTTCAAACTTTTAAAAGTGAACTTGGTTTGGACATGTATATAACATGATTTCCGAAAATTTCAAAAATCATGTCAAAAGCACTTGATGAAAAATGAAATCCGAATTGTCTTCATATGAATGACGGGTTAAAAGAGAGAATTTCACTTGGATCTAACATACTTTTACGAACTCAGTGCCTATAATTTTTAAAATAACTAAAATCGCTCAACTTGTTTTAGACATTTATTCGTATGACCTTAAGGTTTAAATCGTTATCTAGATATTCACAGAGTTTGCCTTGTAGTATTTTATAACGTAAACATGAAACCTACAATTGTTGTCTTTAACTTAGAAGAAGACATATAAGCGAACAGTATTATCGTTTTTGATTAGATCTTCTGCAGGCTTTACTCTAATTTACATAGATTTATACATAAAAAAATTTTCAACCAATGGCTGTGATTTTGTGGATCAAATAATAATGATAATAACAATAATGTGGTAAATGCTTTGAACGTCAGTAATAACGATGATTATAATTATAACAAAATAATGATAATATGGTCTATGCATGTGGCAATAAGAATAACGAAGGTAGTCAGTAATATGTGTATATGTAGACAATTCAATAAATAAATTAGGTCAAACCTAAAAAGTTACGTAATACTAAGGGTGAAGTGGACAGATAATCAGAGTTTAAATACATATCATAAAAGTACGAAGGAAATGGAAAAAGAGAAAGGGTGGGAGGGTTTTGAATAGAATTTACCTAGGCCAAGGGAGAGACAAAGGTAGAACAAACTTCTTTTGTTGTATGCAAAGACTAGGAATGTTCTTTCGAATTCCCATAGCTTCGTCTATTTGTAAAAGGAGGGTTCGAATTCCGTTCGAAAGGTCCGGTGGAATGCGATAGATAACTTTGAAGGCACTATTTTTGTCCACTTGGTGACTGCTACCAATCAAAGTGAGTCAAAATAGAACTTCTTATAGATTTTATTTGACGTTTTCCGACTAATGAAGGAAGACGCTCATTGATGCGTTTGTTAAGCTGTCTAGTTGTTCGCCCTATATAGCTCTCTCCAAAGGAGCAACTAAATTTATAGATACACATCGAAGTGACACAGCTAGGTAGCTTGTCTTTCACTTGAGCAATCATAATTGGTCGGCTGGAAGATGACAAACAAAGGGTGGCATCAGTATAAGTCCATTTTATCACTCTCGATAATCCCAGATGTAAGACTTCGCTAGGTCTTTAACTTAAGCATGTTTTTAGAGTATTCATGGACGGGTCCCAGGAATCCATCAAATATTCCTTTTTCATGAGTCTTGCTTATTTTAAACAGTGTGATAAACATACAATGCTCGTATACGTGACAGTGAAAGTAATACACAGTGATGATTTTTCACCCATCTGCTTTTAAATGAAGACATAATGCATCATATTATTGATTTGGTTGTGTTTTCTGAGCTGACTGAGTTAATGGCCGAACTTTCGTTGCCCTTCTAGGACAACATCTTCAGCACAAGCTTTAATATAAAGTGAACTTGTTTGAAAGCCTACGTCTATAGGACAATATACACATTTCTTCAGTTTTCTGCCAATTCGATACAAAATACATTTGGTCAAATGCCTCACAAATAGAGCAAGACGGATCTGTACAGATGACTCCCTAGAAAATGAGCTAGGATATATCCAAAATATGCTGGTCCAAATGGGTTATCCTAGTAGATTTGTAAGGAGACAGACACATGAACACCAGGTAAAAGAAAAAGAGACTGACAAAAGTCAAAAAAGAAACAGCTGTTCCTAAAATTGCAATTTAATGGGGAGTTCTATTTTGACTCACTTTGATTGGTAGCAGTCACCAAGTGGACAAAAATAGTGCCTTCAAAGTTATCTATCGCATTCCACCGGACCTTTCGAACGGAATTCGAACCCTCCTTTTACAAATAGACGAAGCTATGGGAATTCGAAAGAACATTCCTAGTCTTTGCATACAACAAAAGAAGTTTGTTCTACCTTTGTCTCTCCCTTGGCCTAGGTAAATTCTATTCAAAACCCTCCCACCCTTTCTCTTTTTCCATTTCCTTCGTACTTTTATGATATGTATTTAAACTCTGATTATCTGTCCACTTCACCCTTAGTATTACGTAACTTTTTAGGTTTGACCTAATTTATTTATTGAATTGTCTACATATACACATATTACTGACTACCTTCGTTATTCTTATTGCCACATGCATAGACCATATTATCATTATTTTGTTATAATTATAATCATCGTTATTACTGACGTTCAAAGCATTTACCACATTATTGTTATTATCATTATTATTTGATCCACAAAATCACAGCCATTGGTTGAAAATTTTTTTATGTATAAATCTATGTAAATTAGAGTAAAGCCTGCAGAAGATCTAATCAAAAACGATAATACTGTTCGCTTATATGTCTTCTTCTAATACTAATAATGGAAATATTTAAAGGCTTGTTTGAATTCTTCTGACAACCGTTGTCGTGACTGGTTGTTAACTTACATTGATAATTTTTTTGAGTTGGAATTTGACGTTTCTCGTAATGTCATTTATCTGGTTTTATTTGGCACATTTGATCTATGTTATTGTGTTTGTTAACCGTCGATTCGTCTGAGTACGAGGCTTCTAGAAATTTCCTGACAGCAATTTCGGTGTTTCCGCTATTTAAATTTTTTACATTCCTCCTTCAATCAACTTCGTGTCCGTAATTGTCTACGCATGCATCGATATGAATGAATACGTCTCGTGTATTTTCAAAGCTAATTTCAGTTTTTGGATTCGGATTCAAAGGAGATGCACACTTTGACGGACTTAGTGTTTATTGCAGTTTTTGGAATTTATTTTGTAGATGGTGTGTTGATCTAATCTTCTTTTGCTGTTCGATCCTTTGGTCTGCATAACAGCGAATGGAGAGATTTTGCTGATTTGTGTAATACGTCCATTTCAAACTGTCTTAGTATTCTAGCTGTTATTTCAGAGATATTCTTTATATATGTCAGAATGAATTCTCTTGGGGTTTTTGAAGATGGTTTTTCGTTGGTATTTCCATTTCCATTGAAAAAATTTCTGGTGAAATCGTATGGGTATTCATTCTTCTTGAAGATAGTTCGTAGCAATTTGGTATATACTCTCTTCAGAAATAAGGTGCTGTAGCATGTCTGAACTCTTTTGAACAATGTCTGAACAAAGCTGCTTTTGTCAGTCATTGGATTATTACTATTATAGTTAAGTATTTGATCTGTGTATATGTGTGTTGGTTTTCTGTATACTTGTTTTTCTAAATTTCCTGTGCTTGTTCTCTTGATTAAGACATCTACGATTGGAATTTTGTTGTCTGATTCTTCTTCTCTTGTGAATTCAATGTTATTGATTAATTTGTAGATGTATTCCAAATGATTTCCTTCAGTTATTACGACTGCATCATCAACATTAGGTACGCAGATTTTCGTTTAATTATTTATACTCTGATCTGTATGTGATTTAGTTGCGAACATTTTGTTGTCTTTCCTAGA
Organism: Trichobilharzia szidati; assembly: GCA_944472155.2. Taxonomy (NCBI): domain Eukaryota; kingdom Metazoa; phylum Platyhelminthes; class Trematoda; order Strigeidida; family Schistosomatidae; genus Trichobilharzia; species Trichobilharzia szidati. The sequence continues at coordinate 58,693,068 of OX235276.1, forward strand.
AAATATATTCAGTACTGACTTCACTGTGAAGTGAGGTTTTTAGAATCCTCTATGAACTGAATAATTGTCCTGACAACCTGAAATTTTCTTACCCACTAGTCCACTAGTGTTGGTAGTGATTATTTTGTTGATCTGACCGCCAACCTTTTGTAACTTAGTTTTCACTGCCTGACTAATCCATCTAACTCATCATCATATCAGTGTGTCTGTTGATTGCAGATGCATGCAAGTATCAGGCTCCATGTAATTCTCTACCACTTTTAATGCTCCCTTTTTCTAAGCGCTGTATATTATCCCAGTCAAATTGGTGTACATTACTATCTGAATGCATTGATATGAGAGATATCATGCCACTTGACAGCCAGTTTATATTCGTGGATGCATAGGTGAAGACAACGTTCACTTTGACTACTAATTTAACCTCTATTAAAGTCACTGCAGCTTATTTTTTACCGTCTAATTCTGTTTCGTCATTCGGTTAACATAGTATAAATTAACGCTACTTTATTGATTTTTGGGTGACATCCATTCAGTATTTTCAATAGCCTTGCAGTGTTTTTAGAGATGCTCTTCATGTGTGGTAAAAGGATTTATGCTTTGTGCTTTATTTTGGATGATTCTGAGTCGGTCATTTGGATTAAAGGTAATCATTTTTTTGATAAAGTCTCGTGGATATTTTCTTTTTCTGGAAGACGGTCATAAGACATTTCACTTTTATCTTCCTAAAGGCAGGAGTACTGCAGTGTTTCTGTTATGATGCCACCAACTTTATATTTCACAATAACCAGAAGATCCTGGGTCCGAACCGCGGAGGTGAGTGCCTGCTGCTGAAGAGTCCCAAACCAGACTGACGAAACAGTCGGCTGTCCAGTACTCCCAGCTGGCTTTCCAGTGGTTCTCTAACTGATGTCAGCTCATGATGTAATCCTGCAATGAATCAAACAGAATCCCTACAAAACCAATATTTGAAAATGAAGATATTATTGTTTATTCCCTTGGGTTTCCAGTAGGACATAGGGATTCAACACCACATCTCCACTCTGTCCTATTCTCCATGATCCTCTTTAGTTGGTCCAACGATCACCCATAGTCTGTCATCTCCCTCGGAGGCTATATTCTTCATTTCTTATTCAGGTTACACTTGAGAGATATCCTGGCCCGCGATGCCACTCGACTGTTTCTTCAGCATGTATCAGAATGTGAAGAAAAATTCTGATTAATTTTTGAATAATGAATATTGTTCCTTTTAATTAGAAAAACGTTATGTGAACACGTTCTAATATTTGACTACCACTGCCTATAAAACAGAAGTATTTAAGATTGGATTCACAAAGGTTATCAATAAAAAAAATTGAAGAGAATAGGTCAGTTTCTGGAATTACATTAGATTTCATGTGTATCAGTCGTACAATGGTAGAATCCTTACCTCATCGACCATGTACGTGGTCCAGACTGGATTTCTAAACAATGTACTCTAGTAGTAGTAAGTTCAGAAAGGAAGGTAAGTTGGGTGCAAGGCTAGAGACCTCCCATCTTAAACACAACTGCTACTCAAAGTTTAAAACCTTGAAGCTGTTTGTTCCACTCAGAAAGCAAAGGAAGTTGGTAAAAGCACACAAGTACAATAATGATATAACGAGACAAGATCTGTAATGAGATTTATATAAGCACTATAAATATTCAAGCCTCTGCCTTTTCACACACTATTATCAATGAAACAATTGATGTGTAATGAAAACAGTTAGAGAATGATAAAAAAAAACACACACTAAAAACTTGGAAAAAAATAGTACCTCTACTAATTATAGTAGTAATAGTAGTAGTAGTAGTATCTATTCTACGGTTTATTGATTGCACTCTGTCATAACAATGACTTACATACGCCATTTTCTGATTGATAGAACATGCATTATTTATCAGACAACTGATGCTTGCTTGCTTCTTTGTTATTATGTGAAATAATAAAAATGAGCATTTATATAAATTGTCTATACATATATGTGATAACTGAGTTTTAAAGAATAATAGATAAGTTAAACCCTAATTTTACTGCAACATAATGCTTCTTTCTAATTTCTACACATCCTATATCTCTATATTTAGTAGACGAAAAAAGGGGGCGATAAGAAGAGTAAAGACAAAGAAATGCAAACATTAATAATAAGAATGATAATTAAAGGGTTATCGAATGCTTTAAACTAAAAGAGAAGAAAAAAAACATAAGATTATGGCTTGTAAAAATAGAAGTATGATATCTGAAAAGAAGGTTTCTTATATTATTAAATCCCTTTTGTAGACTGGATTTCGCTAGATGCAAGCTATCGATCAGTTATTACTACTAGTATGAACATTTTGAAGATGCCATGAAGGCTAACTTGTGGGTTGGTGGCACAGCGGTAGAATGCTCGCCGACCGCGTGACAGATGGTTCGGGGTTCAGTTCCCGGCCACCGACGCACTCCTCCTTTTCTTCGCTGAACCATTAATAAGACTGGTAAAGAGGGAAGGTTGGGCATGAGGCTGGCTAGCAACCCAATCCCTTAGAAAATAAACATCGCTGCTGCCGAAACTTCAAGCCTGTAGGTTGAAGCCCCATGTTCCAGTGGGCTAACTTATTTTGATTGGACACTGGTAACTAGTGTGATGTGTCTAGTCCTTTATTTGGTGCAGACTGGATTCTATCAGTCAGGTTTGAAATGTGGCCACCACTTTAGCTACTTCGCCATCACGGTGCACACTGATTTGATGATTTTAGATGGTTGGAGGCAATCGGCCACAGGAAGCCCAGCCTGACCTAGGTTTCGTGCTAGTTGTATCCCACTGTCGAGTGACAAATGGGAGGAAACACACCTATGTCATGAATTTCACCGCTTGTCCCATCAGACAACTAAGTAACACCGGGGGATGAATATTTCTTCGTCACGTCTTTTTGTGTTCCACATCAGTTGGAATCGCCAACAACTGATTTAAATCCTTAGATAGTAAAGCATAACATTGGGGAATTTCATATATTGATATCATTTCCTGATTTAGTTATATTTAGCTTCTGATAGGACTTCAAAGATAGGACTTCAGGTGAACATAGAGAAGACAGACGTGATGAAGATTCCCGGGCAACACCACCACCAGCAACAACAACAACTGACAACAATCAGCATAAATGGAAGGAACCTGAAAGAAGCAACCTCTTTTACCTACCCACCTGAGAAGCATCGTTTCAACTACAGGCGGAACCGACGAGGATATCAAAGCAAGGATCGGGAAAGCAAGACAAGCTTTCATTAATCTCAAGTCTGTGTGGAGGTCAGCAGCACTCAGCATGAAAATGAAAATAAGATCCGGATTTTCAACTCCAATATGAAGTCAGTGCTACTATACGGATCAGAGACTTGCACTGCGCATCATAAAGAGCATCTCAAACAAACTAAAGACCTTCATTAACAGTTGTCTTCGCTCACTACTCAAAATCAGATGGCCGGCCAGAAAAGATCAGCAACAAAGATCTCTGGGAGCGAACCAACCAGGAACCGATTGTGAAACAAATATGCAGAAGAAAGTGGAGATGGATTGGCCATACTCTGAGGAAACCATCAAGTGTAATCACTAGACAAGCCATTGCTCGAGTGGAACCCGAAAGGGAAGCGGCAAGTTGGTCGTCAGTGCGAGGGTGGGCGACTTGGAGGAGGTCATGTGAAGAGGAGATGAAAGAATGTGGGCAGGCATGGAGCCAGGTGAAGACTCTAGCAGAGAACCGAACGCAATGGAGACGCACGGCTGAAGCCCTATGTTCCTGTAGGAATTAAAGGATACAATAATAATATAAATAATAGCTTCTGATGACCTTGTAACAGCAAAAGGCAAGACACGGAAGCCAAGGTATACTTTCAAGTGATCAAACCGCTATTTATATCTATACAGTTTATATGTCTTTAACCAATCATTGAGCATGTGATTTCGGCATATACATTAAACGACATCAAACAGAATGTTTCAATACATATATATGTTATTCTGCGGGAATATGTCAGAATAATATTCCGCCGTTGGAACAAATTGTCTGTATCACACCACCACAACCTTACTAAACTCCTTTTGGAATAGAACACTCAATCAATACCAATAATTCCGTAAATCAAAAGGATAAGATTCTTTAGTAAATTCACAACATCACATTCAGTGGTTAACTACAGTAAAATACTTTTCTCTAAATTAAAGACCATGTAAACAGACTCCAATTATTGATAATTTTATCAACAAAATGGTCATAAGCGTAATGGAATAGTTGCTGTAGAGTGTAAATTATTATTCTGACATTTATGTATCATGTGCTGACTTCATTCTCATTATTTGTCATTGTCACTGTTTAATCTCCGATTTTAATGATTCTGTTTGAGGTGTATTTATAACGTTCTCTTGATTGTTCAGCTTTCTAACAACACTGTTGAGGTAATTTTGAGTATTTGATATTATTATTAGTGTTATTAAATAGAACAACATGCATCTATTGACCACTAATTGTATTTTTTCTGCCTTTGGAGCGTTTTTTGATTGTGCATGTCTTAAAGAAGTTTTGTTTAGCTACACAGTAGAACTCAGGCATCAGTTTCTTGTGTTCAGACCACAACCAGTCAGTTTTAGTCGTTACAGTAAGCGAGTGGTAGCAGATGTAAGTTTCAAACCCAACGGTTAGTTGGTGCCTTGAGATGTGGTGGTTGGGCTTGCCTAACCCAGTGACGCAACGGGCAATATTAATTGGGACAAATGTTCCTGTATGTCCTGCCTACCATGCTAGAAAAGTTGTTTGAATAGCGGTTAGACTAAAAGCAGTTGCTACCATAGTGTAAGCAGCTCACTTTGTGTTAGGGTTATTTGCTTGAAATCGTACTAATGGGGGATAGGGATTTCACCACAATGGGGTGTTCCCCTTACAAGACGAAGAGGTTAGCTTTAGCGTCCTTTCGCTCTGGAGAAGGAATAGTGATAGGTTAGGAAAGGTCGACCCCGAAAAATGCACATATTGACGTACTTTGTGACGGTCCGTAGCTTACCGTACGATCTTATTACAGATGCAATTCCGAAAACTATTTCAAACGGGCTGTTTGTGACTGGCTTCAAACAGTTCTCCTCACTAATTATTCTTCTTATTTTTTAAGTACCCGGCGAAGAAGTCAACGTCCACAATGTAGGCAGCCAGGAAGTATTGAAACTCCAGCACATTTCCATAGGCATACAAAGTCTTCCTAGTCATTAGTCATTTTCACTTCTGACTTCCAAGCCCTATGCAGTTCAAACTCATTTATCAGGGTTTAGCATAGACAACTAGCTGAATGATAGGTAAATACAGTGTAATATGGATATGTAGGAATATAAAAGTCAAATAGACCTGTAAAATTAATTACTTCCGATATTTAGACAGTTTAGAAGTTCTGCCGACAAAAAAGTGGAACACTTCTGCTTTTCCCAGTCCCTCTTCAATGGAACCTATGTCATTTACAGTGGAGAGAGATATACTCAGTGTACAACTAATTAGCATCAGACATGTATAAAAAAGATAGAGTTCTCAAATGGATTGATAAAAAGCGCTTTTACTTCAGGCTTCTGTTAAACAACATGCTACACATTTCACCTTGTTACCATCATCATTCCAAATACCCTGATACGACCAAAACTGTCTCGGTGTGATGTAAACACAAGAAATTGATCCCTACGTCCTACTGTATAGCTAAACAAAACTTTCTTGTGACACGCACAATGACAAAACTCTCCAAAGATAGAAAAAAAACAATTAGTGGTCAATAAATGCATGTTATTTAATTCAATAATAATAATAACAGACTGCTTCTTGGCAAGTTTGGAGAATAGTATGTTACGACCTACTATCGATAGTTTCCATTTGTACCAAAGATACATGGATGATACTTTCATCATATGTGACGACAATAACGACATCGAGTTGATGACTAAGGAGTTCAACAACTGCCATCATACCATTCGGTTGACGCCGGAATCAGAGATTAACTCGGAATTCCATTTTTTGGATGTTTTTCTAAAAAGGCGATCTGATGGTCCTCTTCAAAGATCTATCTACAGGAAACCAACATGGAATAGTCAGTACATAAATTTTCATAGTTGAGTCTCTCTGAGAAGAAAGAGAAACCTGATTCACTGCTTATCCTCAAGAATAAGAAGGATACATTACAGTGACCCGATTGATGGAGAACTGGGGCGACTCAGATAAGCCCTCACAGAGAATGAATATCCTCCAAGATTTATTGAGAAAAACATGAAGTGAAGGGAAAAGCCTGGAAGAACCCAGATGGTGCCTAAGAAGCTGCTATTTATGAGCGTTGAATTTAAAGGTGATACTGCAGCTGAGATTCTGAAGAATCGCTTATGCAGATCACTGAGGAAAGCCTTCTTTATGGCTGAGCTACGTATCAATTTCTACAGCCGACAAATGATCAACGGATATGTGAAGGATAAACTGCTGCTTTGGGCCACCTCAATCTGTGTTTATAAATTCACCTGCACGTGTGGAGTTAGTTATATTGGCCGCACAAAGCTCACACTTTCCAAACGCATCTCTGAACATTATCCGGCATGGTTAGCAAAAGGACAATGCAAGACAATCACTAGTTCAATTCTCGAGCAATTGGTGAACTCAGGCCACGCAGCTCCACCAGAGTCGTCTTTCAAGATCATCTAAAAGGTGAGGCTAAATGGTACAAAGAGCGTCAGGTTTTGGCTTTTGTGTATGGCCGAGGCGCTGGCAATTCGTCAATACAACCCCGAATTCTGTATACAGAAAAAGTTTGTCCAGTCTTAACCTGTTCACTAGTCGTCCCCTGTAAAATATTTTTGATATTTTTCTTATCTTTTTTTTAATTTTTAATTTTACCTTGAGTTTGCTTTTGCTTTAATAATTAATTCACTATTATCACTCTCATATGTTCCTTTTGTACATTTTCACACCCTCTTCACACTAGTTGAATTGACACTCAACTACCTTTATCCTCACTCAATAGAAATTTTAACCTTATCAAATTTCTAACTTTGTGCCGTTGAGTACCACGTAATTTACAACTTTTAATTTTTTACTTCTAAAGCCAATTTCGAAAAATTATATCAACTATGTCACCTCCTATTACTCAATAATAGACCACTATATATTTTTGTAAGTATAAATACGACTGTACAATCTCTGAAGATGATTTCGTCGATAAAGAAACTTTTCTTCGCTGAATTTGTCTTTTATTTTCCTTATGACTCAATGGGAATTTTCGGTAATATCAAAAGGTCAAAATTACCTAAACAGTGCTGTTAGCAAGCTGAACAGTCAGGAGAACGTTCCAAATAAACCCCAAGTACACTAGAACAAGAATTAGTTAACCGAAATTCAACTGTGAGAAGTACCTGAGAATCGAGTAGATTATTCTCCACAATATAGTGGGATCAGAACTCTCTCTACACAAGAATCACACACTAAGGATTCCCGCGCACAATACAACGTCGGAATCACCTTGATTCACTCAAAGAAAATCACATCGTGAGACAACAAACACACTATCAATGTGTCGCACAACCCAAAGAGAAGCAATGGAATTAGAGATTAAACAGTGACAAAGACAAATTATAAAAAATATATTGATGATTCACCGGAATGCCAAGTTTCTAAACATTCTCTAGCATTTTTGCTGTTTCCTCTCTCTAATATTTGAACATTGTCCCAATCGAATCGATACCCATGGTTATCTGCATGTAGTGATATGAGGGGGTGGATGTCATGTCTTTTGACGGCTAGCTTATGTTCGTGGATACGAAGACGAAGAGGACCTTGTCCACTTTGGCCAATGTAGTGTTTTTCACAGTTGTTACAATTTATCTTGTAGATAATATTGGTTTTATCTTCTTTCGCTGTTGAGTCTTTTGGTTGACATAGAACTGAGTGAAGTGATTTTGTTGGTTTGTGTGCAACGTCAATTCCTAAAGGTTTGACTAGTCTTGCAGTAATTTCTGATATATCCTTTACATATGACAGGGCGACTTTCTTTGTGCTTTCCTTAGAGGGCTTTTGGTTTGATTGGTTGACGGCTTGGGGGTTTATGTCTTTTGATGAGATTTCATGGATATCCATTTTTTGGGAAGACATCCATGAGATATCTTTCTTCAATTTTCCTTAAGGTGGGAGTGTTGCGATGAGTTCTGGTCCTCTTGAATAGTGTTTGTATGCAATTCCTTTTGTGTGCTATTGGAATGTTGCTGTTGTAATTCAGGATTTGGTCTGTGTGGGTTGATTTTCTATAGACTTGAGTTTCTAAATCCCCTGTGGTTGTTCACTTGACTAAGACGTCCAAAAATGGAGGTCAATATATAATATGTAAATGTCAGAATAACGATACGTAATCTAGGAGAAAAATCGATAATAGTTACTAAGTTAATTGAAACATCCAAGTATGTATCAATATTGTAACCAGGTCGTTCTTCAGGGATTTCCGAAAGAATTATTTCGTTACATCACTTAACTTTATTTGACTCACTTTTTACTTCTTAAAATCAACTTATTTCTTCAATAATATTTAGTGTATTTCATCCATTACAAGCCTCAATCTCTGCTTTCATCTTTATTATTGATATTTCATATTTTCCATTTGGCAGTAAGGACAAAAACACAAGTTTACACAAGGATAATAAACCTCTTTTAGGAAAGAAGAGAGATGTTTCATCTCTGAATGAACCTTTGTTCGTCTCACTCAAATATCTTCACAAAGAGTAGGTTATGAGCCTGAAGAGCTCAGCGATAATGTCTGTGAATGTGGCAATGGATGATGCGGGCACGAGTCCCTTTAGGTTGGAATTTAGGACGCCCACTTCCTCCTACTTGAGGCTCATCAGCTTACAGGTATCTAAATTTTGAGTATTGATGTTCACAATGAGAAATGAATCTTACAACCATCTCTGCAAATGCTTTGCCTGATGGGTCCCAAATAGGACGAAATAAACATCCTGGATCACCATGATAGCTACTACCAACCCAAATAACATTACGTTGATCATCAACAGGAGAAATCTGAAGGGTGTCACTTCGTCTACTTACTTCTCTGAATAGCGGTTTTAACTTCATGAGGTATAGAGAGATTTTTCAAAGGCAGGATCAGAACAGCAAGACTGATGACTTTCATTGATCTCAAATCAGTGCTGCACTCAGTATAAAGAAGAAGATCCAGATTTTCAACATTAATGTCAAGTCAGTCAGTGCTGCGATATGGTTCAGCGACTTGGCTCATGTGTCACTAAAAAGCCTTTCTAACAGGCCACTTGTTATATAGACCTAATTTACGTCTAACTTTACAGTTTTGTATAACCTAATGACCTTGGAATCCTATTAGTCGTTGGTTGTTTCGAATTATCAATGTAATTAGTGTTCCTCAAGGCCATTTAAGGTATATATATGCACAAAACTGCTGTCAACCCTTTTCGCCATTGATATGAGATAGTTAATGCTGTCTACGTCAACGGTATGTCTTCTTATCTTCCTAAGTCGACGTTTCAGTGGTGTTACATCGCATCATGTCTTTGTTTTCGTTGCTAATAGTGTCTGAAACAGTAGGCTTGCAAATCAACTAGGTAGGAGGTTTGTTAGTAGAAACTCTGAAATGTATTAGCGGTCATATCACCACTACAGCCTTTCATTAATGAATGTCTTCGATTGATACTGACTACCAGATAACGAGTTAGGAAGGAGTAGCGATAAGGAACTCCGACAGCTTACCAACTGGGAATCTATCTTCTAGCAAATATGCAGACAGAAATGGAGATGGATTGGGCACATACTGAAGAGACTGCTGAATGACATCATGCGATTGGCATGGCTGTCTAGTGTGAACCGAAATAGTAAGCGACAAGCTGGATGTCCGATGATGACATACAGCATATTGTCTGTGTGTATGTGTGAAGGAGATGAAAGCCGATAAGCAATTGTGGAGTCAACTAGGAAAGGCTTTAAGTGAACACAGTGAAGCGGAGATGTTCTTCTGAAGCCTTGTGTCCCAAGAGGAACAGTATTCAGTCATAGCCTAAGAATCCGTATCAGGAGCCAACGCGTCAACAAACACTGAGGAGCATTTCACCTCAACACAATCAATCAATGAAAAATGTTGTTGATTTGATTGATATACATAGTAACTATACTGAAAAGATCAAGTGTGTAGGCGGTTTCTCCACCCACTACGCCTAGCCGTCTTTTTATCACTAGTCGTAAATTGCAGTCACCCTACTAAAAAAAAACATTTTCATTTTGATTGACTAGTTAATACTTTTTTTGGCAGGTAAACATAAACATTCTTTTTGTGTGTCCTCAATTTATGCGTTGGAGGTTGATGTTCTTCTGTATTTCATCACTGACTGTTTAGAAGAAACATGTTTAATGGCTACAATTTTGTTTTAATACTACTCACAACTGATGTTTTCCACTATGAGATTTACATAATTGTATATTTTTAGATTTCTTTTCGGAAAGTACGTCATTCAGGGTTAAAACGTGAGAGTTTGGACTATGAGAATACCTTACACACACACTTGTATGTGTGTAGGTGTGTAACGTGTAGAAATGATCAGTGTGTGTGCGTGGGCGTTTGTACTTTATTCAAATGGGTTGCTTTCTAGTTCTGCACAGACTGTGTTGACACAGTGAAGATGAACTGAAATACGTTTTCATTTAATAAACTCAATAATAATAATAATGAAAAACCACAAATTTGGGAACTATTCGCATATTTACATCGTAAAATGTACACTTGTAGTTTGATGTTATAGTGCTTGACAATGACACACGAGGTTAAGCGTTCGGCTTTTCCGCCTGATGAACTGCTCAACTTCGTATAGCTAGTGATAAGCCTGGTAAAGAGGAATGGTTGGGCAACATTAACCTGTAAAAAGACATCACCACTACAGAAACTTGAAAACTAGAGCTTGAAGTCCTAATCCCTTAAGATATTGTATTCTATCTATAAGAAACTTTGAGGCAGAGTGGTTAAGTATGTTGTTTCAAAGGCGAGATTTGATTGGACACTAGTCAGTAACTGGTGTGATGTGTCCAGTCCTTTCTTTGGTGCAGACTGAATTCTATCAGTTTAATTGTTTGCAATGTGGCCACGATTCTAGGTAGCTCGCCATCACGGTGCACAGTGATTTGATGATATTAGATAGTTAGAGTCAATAGGCCACAGAAAGCCAATCAAAGTATCCACTACAGTCCTACAGGAGGTCAATCGCGAGTCAGCCTGAATAGCTCAGTGGTAGTAACGTCTCTGACTGCAACACTGGATGATGCTGGTTAGAATCTCAGAAGGGACATGAGTTCCTTCAAGCTAGTTGCAGATACGCCTTACCCGGCTGGTGGTGAGTGTCAACTAGCACGAAACCTAGGTCAGGTGAAGATTCCCGTGGCCGATTGCCTCCAGCTATCTAATAACGGAGAAATTGTTTAGAACGTATCTCCTCAACAATCTAATCACAATTTTTACACTCATTTTGAAATTTCAAACGATTCTGTAATTACTATCCCTCTTTCTCAAAGATTTTTTTTCCTTCACGTTCCCCAGTGGAACATAGGGCTTAAAGCTAGTTGGCTTGAAGTTTCTGCAGCAATTTTTATTTTACAGGATGGAGTTACTAACCTCATGCCAAACCTTTCCTCTTTACCAGAATTATTTCTGGCTCGGCGAGGTAAAGGAGTGCGTTGGCCGGGGATCGAACCCCGGACCATGTGCACGGTCGGCGAGCGTCCTAACCGCTATGCCACCGACGCACCTTTCTCATAGATAGTATATCATTATTCTGACATTTAAATATCATATGTTGACTTCATTCCTATTATTTGTCTTTGTTACTGCTTAATCTCTAATTTCAATACTTTTATTTGTGTTTGTGAGATACATTGACAAGGTGTTGTTTTACGATATCGATTTTGTTTGGATTAGTCAAGGTGGTTCTGACATTGGACTGTCGGGGGGAGGGGAATTGCTGGTGGGTGTTTCTTGTGGAGAGAGTTCTGATCCCCCTATATTGCTGGGAATATTCTACTTGATTCTCAGGTACCTCTTACGACTGAATTTCGATTTACTAGTTCTGTCCTATAGTGTTTGTTTTGTACTTAGAATTTTCTCTCGACTGTATAAGTGGCTGGCTGGCTAATGGCACTTTTGGGGAATTTTGAGTTTTCAGTGTTATTTTCAACAGTTGGTTCGTAAGGATTAGATTTGTTTTTTGTTCGAGTTTGACCACGGATTGATATCAGTTAGAGAACCATTGATAACCAGCCAGGGAGTACTGGATAGCTGCTGTTTCATCCTAGTCTGGGAATCATCGGCAGTACGTACCCACTATTATTATTATTGTTGAATAGAATCGCACAGATGTGACGGCCAATAACCGTCTTTTTGCTGTCTTTGGGGCGTTTTGTGACTGTCTGTGTGTATGTTTCAAGGAAGTTTTGTGAGATATACGGTAGAACTGAAGGATCAGTTTCTTGTGTTTAGACGACAGAGGGTCGGCTTTGGTCGTAATAACCCTTTCTATGCTCGGATAACTTAACTGACACTGATCATTAGTAAATAAATAATGCTGTATCACAGCGTGTATTCTATATCAAATAAAATTATCCGATTACAGATTTTGATGACCAAGTTAGTGGTTGTTGAAAAATCACTCAGATGTAAATATTTTTTACAAATTGTAACATCTTTATTATCTGATTAAAAATGCCCACTAAAATTTTTCAAAACAATGGTTATTGAACAAAGAATATTCCTTTCGATAACTCCTTCTTCATCAGGTTCTACAGTTATATGTACATACATAATAGTGAATGAATTAGTGTTATTAACAACATTATTGTTGTTTAAATAACATCGAATCAATAATAATAATAATATCAATGGATTACAGTTAAGTAGCATCAAAGTCACAGTACACACTGAATATCAGACAGGCAAATTAGTGAAGATAATTGTAATACTAATACAAATTCATGAATTTATAGTCTCCAGTGAAGGACAGTCAAGGAAGTGGTAGTTTCTGGAACTCTGAATGACCTTATCAGAAAATTCTCATTTTATTACCGGTACATAGATGACACTTTCATTTTTTGTGATAAAGATTCGGATAGAAACACAATAATAACTGAATTCAATGAAGTACATTCTCCTATGGAACTCACGTGAGAAAAGGAATCCCAAAATAGAATTGCGGTCGTAGATGCCCTCCTTACAAGAAAACCACATGGTAGTATAAAGATAAATTTATGTAGGAAAAGCACATAGACAGGGCAATATACACATTTTCACAGCTTCGTTCCTACCCAGTACAAAAGAATTTAGTAAGGACCCTCAGCCACAGGGCTACAGTTATATGCTCAGAAAAGGTAAATGAAGATGAACTAAGGATTGTATGTGATGCATTGATTGAAAATAGCTATCCAGATGAATTCATCAGGAAACTTATGGCTAAGAAAGTTGAAAAGGACAATTCACTATCCGTAAACAAGAAGGAACGGATTGTGAAACAAATAGGCAGGAAGAAATGGAGATGGATTGGACATACTCTGAGGAAACCATCAAGTGACATCACTAGACAAGCCATTGCTCGAGTGGAACCCGAAAGGTAAGCGGCGAGTTGGTCGTCAGTGCGAGGGTGGGTGACTTGGAGGAGGTCATGTGAAGAGGGGATGAAAACGTGTGGACAGACTTGGAGCCAGGTAGCAGAGAATCGAACGCAATGGAGATGCACGGCTGAAGTCCTATGTTCCTCTAGGAATTAAAGGAAACAACAATAATAATAAACAAGAAGCCTTCATACATACAACTGCAATTCAAGGGCGAAATAATTACTAAGAAGTTAAGAAAATCAGTTCAAAGAACTTTTAATGTTGATAGATAACAAGTCTTATTTTCTGCAAGACCGATGGTGATTCCTCAAGTGAAAGACGATGTACATAAGCTAGCCACTTCTAATTATATCTAGCAGTTCAACTGCGCTTGTGGTGAAGCGAGTTATATTGACCATTTCATGCTCGGGAATATCTACCAGCATGGTTAAATGAATGTGTAGTGAGAAGCATCAGTAGCTTGATATTATAACACCTGGTGCAAATTTGCCACGACGCTAATATTCAAGAATCCTTCTCCATCATCTATCGGGTACCAAATAAATTGCCAAAAACATCTAGGTACCGCATACTGCAAACAGCACAGACTGTCGTGATTCTCCTGAAACAACTGGTGCTCTGTATGCATAAGAAACAAGTCGAACCACCACTATTACTACCCTGGCAGGCCTTCATTGGAGAATATAAATTCATGGATTTGTATCATTATTATTTTTCCTAGTTTTTCTGATATTTTTATGTTGATGCCGTCGAGCTGTAATCCACTGCTATTATTATTGTTGATTCGATGTTATTTAAACAATAATAATGTTGTGAATAACACCAATTCATTCATTCACTATTGTGTATGTATATATATACCTGTGGAACCTGATGGTAAAGATCAGGTTATCGAAAGGAATATTCTTCATTCAGTAAACATTTTTTTGAAAAATCTCTAAAGGGTATTTTTAATCAATTCAATATTATTCGGAAAGGGACATCCACGATGTCAATAACAATCACTCTTTAAGTATTATTTTTTACATTTAGCTGTAGTAGCCGGATGAGGGGGGAAGTTATCGAGAATATTCTTTGTTCAATAACCATTCTTTTGAAAAAGTTTTATTATCTCCAAGCTTATTTGCTTTTACGGTTAGATTTCGTCAGGAACTAGAATCGGTTGGAGAACCTATGAAAGTCAGAGAATATTCAACTACTGTCTCTTCACTGTTTGAAACTTTTCAACAGTACATTTCATCTAGGACCATCAGCTCATGAAGTTAGAATGCCATCGGCGAGCGATCAGATCAGTATTTAATTCTATGGTATCAAAGTTTCGGAAACTGAAAAAGTGATGGAATAAAGATGTTGTGAACGTCAGCTCTCTAACTGAGTGACGATATAGTGACGACCTCAGTTTTATCCTTTCCTCAATGAAAAGTATACATTGAAAAACAATCCGAAACGAAAGACATTCTTCTTATTCACACTGCTGAATACAGTTAGTAAATATCTCTCTTCTATTCTCTTCAGCGCCTGAGTCCTACAGTATGTTTGAACTCTTTTAAACAGTGTCCGAATACAACTGCCTTTGTGAATCATTGGATAATTGTTGATATCGCTGAGTATTTGATCTGTGTTTATTGATTCCTTGTATACTTGTGTTTCTGCATTTTCCGTGTTTGTTATCTGGATTACGACATCTTAAGAATGGAATCTCATCATCAGGTTCTTCTTCTCTTGTGAATTTAATATCTCCAAATATGTTGTAGATTAATTTGTGAGTGTATGCTAAATCACTACTTTTAATTATCACGAATGTGTTTCATCAACGCAACGTACTCAAGATCTTGATTTTATTATAGGTCAAGCTATTAATTCTAATCTTTGTATAACACCGCAATTCCATTAGTGATTTTTTATCTATCCGTGTATGTGATTAGTGAATTGGAAATATGTTTTGTGTCGGTGGTACAGCGGTTAGGACGCTCGCCGACCATGCACATGGTCCGGAGTTCGATCCCCGGCCACAGACGCACTCCACCTTTACCTCACTAAGCCAGAAATAAAGCTGGTAAAGAGGAAAAGTTGGGCATGAAGCTGGCTAGCAACCTCATCCTGTAAAAATAAACACCGCTGTCACCGAAACTTCAAGTCTCTAGCTTTAAGCCCTACGTTCCACTGGAAACGTGAAGGAATTAAGAAGAAGAAAAAGGATACTAATAATTCCATGAATTCCACCCAAGTTTAATATTTTTGTTTCTATATATTCACGGTTATAGAGTATTTTTTTATTGCGATGCCTACACAACAACCGCCATTTCAAAGTACTATTTCACTAAATTGTACTATGCCAAGGTTATCCTCCGCCTCCTCAGTTTCACTGGTGTGTGCTAATATGCAAATTTTCTTGAATATCTGAAATTCTTTTAAATACATTACACCTCAATCACATTTTTCACACCCGAAAGTTTGACATTCGTCTTAACACTGAAAGTACTAGGTTTGGCAGTCAAAATATTCACTTTAAAATTTTCTGCACTTTACGTAGTGAATGTGATTCTGTTGATACTTTGTGGGGGCGTACCGTTTAAAAAAATAGAAAACAAACACAACAGAAAATAGAAACTTTGATGGATAAGTTGACAACTGAATAAGCAATTAAAGTGTATGCACGTAGTCACTGATAGAGTGAACGATAATTCCGCTTGTTTCTCTGTCTACTACTACTACTACCAAAATTAGTGTTAAGGTGAATTGATGCCATTAGGACTGTATTTCATGGCTATTCCAACACATAAATTAGAATTTGAATACAATTATTATAACAGTGTTTGGTTAATGTAGATACTGTTATGCATGAGGCATATTCCGCCATCTTTGGGTCTTATCAGCTTCACACCCGAATCCAGTGAAATCAATCACCAGGAGATTGAGAAACAGTCATCTCAACAAATGGAAATGGATACCTGTTGCTCTGCTCAAAAGGGGGCGGCTGTCGTGACAAGATGCTCTGGTGCGGTTAGACTCTGGCGTTTGAAACCATGACTATCGGGTAGTATGGTGATTGATGTCCAGCCTGAGAGTAAGCAGATAAACACTGGATTATCCGTTCTCACGCCTGAATCATTGGCCATATTTATATTATTGTTCCCCTTATAAGTGCACTTCTTTTTCCATCTCACTTCGTGTCGTTTTTTGCTCAGGTAATGCACTGGGAAATCAAGTAGCTGTCGTATAGGTCGCTAGCGCAGACAAACAATACTCGTGATCACTGAGTTTGTAAAAGCTTCGGCGTCCCAAGTCAATTACAATATTTCCTAACATATTAAAAGTGGCAGTGGAGATGTTAGATCCTTCAAAGTTGGACAAATTTCTTGAACAAAAACTGAAAACTGTCGAGTTGCTTACACACTCAAACATTTTTAGTAGTTAATTATTCCAGACCTCTACGACTGTAATAGCCCCTGCTGACAATATTACATTTGATACTTGGTTCAGGAGATATGAGAACAATTTTAAGGTGAATCTTGCTTAGAAATATGGTTCCTGGAATGTGTACCTCTTACTTTGAAAACTGGTGTCATCAGAATTCGACCAATGCTGCTATATAAATTTACCTCAAAATTCACGTGACCGCATATCCGACGCCACACTACAGACTTTAATGCGGTACTTTTCAATGTTTGTTATCAGTCTCTTAAACTAACCATGTACGAAAACGATGATTTCCTCAGGCATGTTTGTTTTGTCAACCGTGAATATGAAAAACTTATACTGACGTCTTTAATGGCTGATCAATTTAAATCATTAATACCCATTTATGGTTTACATTCCCCTAAGTTTGCCGACAACAAAACAAGGCTGCTCAGTTTCTTAGAGCGAGAGCTGAATGACATCATCAACGACTGGTCAACCTTCAGACTGATACAATTTTAGGTCAATATGGATACTAGGGTAGTACTGAAATCAGTGTAATTCTAAAGACTTCGCAAATTTCTGCATCTTCCCATAGTCAAATAACCTCCCCCCAATTCTGCGTTGACCGTCCATTGTCACAGTTGCTGGCACAGATGAAAGATATTCGTGATTCCTACATTTGTTCTATCTCGGCGCTCCTATTCAGGTTAACGCCTTCCAAAATAATAAAGTCAGGTTCGACTCTCAGTGATTTTATTCTAACATATTTGAAAAGTCCAACAAAATGCTTACTACCATCAGGCCTTTGATTACGATGCAATAATAAAATATGTGGGCTATTCATTTGTATTAAAAAGGTACTGCTTATTCTAAAAAATGTAATGATAGGTTGATTCTTTGATCCTTGATGGTGCTTAATTCTAGAAGTATGCGATTAAGATACTAAGTCAGGAATACTGACACCACTTAAGAGTGCTTACTATGCTGATGCTGGTCGACCGAGGAAGAGGGCTCTCGAGTGGTTGCGCCACTGGATGATCCTGAATGCCGGTCTCGTCTTGCAAGAGGCAGGGCTGGTTGTGTTTGATTCTCCTGCGTCGGTGGCATAGCGGTTTGGAAGCTCGCCGACCATGCACATGATCCGGGATTCGATCCCCGGCCGACGTACTCCTTTACCTGGCTAAGCCAGAAACAATGCTGGTGAAGACGGAAGGTTGGGCATGAGGCTAGCAACCCCATCCTGTAAAAATAAACACTGCTACAGTGTTCAATCTACTATGTATAAGTGCTAAGCCATTCTTTATTTTGAAAATGGCTCCCACTGTGGTACTGATTATCACAGCCCCCGGAACATTTTCAAGGTACGCTTAGTGTACACACCCAGGTGTTGATGATTATCCTTTCTTTCTGTTTGTTTAATGAAGAAGCAAGCATGGTAACATGCCTCCTAATTTACAAATTGTAATATATATATATATATATGTATATAGTCACATGGTGTTTGTACTTTAGTAGGTAGCTAGCTAAGTAGCTCTTTGTCCTTTAGTATACCTTGTATTATCCAATCATAATATTTTATGATCTGTCGTCTACCACTGAATATGTGCAATCTTTAGCACATGTAGATTGCAGTGTGTGTGTGTGTGTGTACGTGTGTCTTTGAGTGAAGGTATGAGCGTGAGCAATTGTTTAAATATAGATCTCACCGACAATATATGTCATACTGCACACTATACAGATGGAAGATATTACACTGAGCAGTAATAATACTATCAATATCGATATTAATACTATCGTTACTAGTTATAACGGTAATCATACTAACAGTATTCATTGAACCATTTAATCAGGATAATAACACATTGTGATTGATTGATTGATTGATTGATTAGTAATGTTCAATGTTCCAATTGTTCAATTATCAACACTATTTATCACTCATTTACAAATAGTAGTTCCATATCAAATTTTCATAATGTTAATCATCCGTATACCATTCGCATTGATTATCCTCGTGGTGCTGATCATTGTTTATGCAGACAGTGAACCGATCCTGTTGGTTGATGAAGTGATACGTGGTGAAAGAGAATTAAAACAACTCAGATATGATGCCTATCGTACAGATCAACAATATCAATGTATTCCATTGCCTGAGGATATACACAAACTCACTGAACGATCGGAATTAATCATTGCTGGACGATTAAGATATCATGATTGGAATCAAAATTATGGTTCCGTTAGTAGTAGTAGTAGTAATAATAAAAATTACTTCAATCTAACTGTTATGATCACAACAATTTATAAGACAACCTATCCAATTCAACAGAGTCAAATAACCATTGGACCTGTATTTCTACCGGATGACAAACATCGAAGTGGTGCTGGCTGTCTGCCGGCATTCTTTGCCAATGCTAAGTATATATTCTTTTTACGCAAAAGCTTATACACACCGAATTATTATGAACCGTTGTGTGAAGCAGTTGAATACTCTGAATATGCTGAAAAGAAAATCTATACACATTATTGTCAAGATTGTGGTAAGTTTTGTAAATTCTCATTGCTCATTAGAGCAGTTTCAATGGTTTGATTACTGAACAGAGAATACTCTTTTCGATAACCTCTTCTTCTTCATCATCGGGTTCTACAGTTATATGCGTCCATAATAATGAAAGAATTAGGGTTATTGATAACAACTCGCTAGTGAGTTACTTGATGCAGGACGGAGTTTTCTGGACTTTTAGTGAGAAGTCGCAACCAGTGGGATGCAACCAGTCGGGAATGAGGATTGAGCTGGTGGTTGCGCTAAATCACGAATTGGCAGAAGTTAGAATTCATGAGCCCGTGAATCGGGTCCCACTGGCTGAATGGTATACGAGCTTTCCTTGTAACTGGAAGGTCCTGGGTTTGACTCCTGGCAGTGGGGTGGATGCGTACTGTGAATGATTCCCAAACTAGGACGGAGGAAACAACTGTCCAGTATTTCCTGGTGTGTTTTTAGTGGTTCTCTAAATGACATCAATAATAATAATAATTTGCTTTATTCCAAAACAGTACTTGTGATACAGAATGGAATTCTCAGCATTTTTACTACAGTATTGCATCCAGTTAGTACATTATTAATAAGTAGAATTCTACATAGATTAAGGAAATCTCAGTTCATTATGACAACAACACATTGGGATGTCGGTAGCAAAGCCAAAGTTGAACAGTGTTTGAAGGTGTTAGAAAAGTAGGTGCTGTCATACTTACTGGCGTAAGCGGAAGAAAGAAACAAAACAGCACATAACGGAAAAAAAGAGATGGAGAGAAAAGGAAAAGAAAGAAAGAAAACGTTGTACGTATAAATGATATTAGTTGGAAAGACGGGATCCAGTTGTTCTACTGACTATTTAATGAGTTATAGGTATCACACCTAATGCTTTCTTTATCGCACAGAACACGAGCTAAGTAGGGTATGGTTGAGTTTTTGTACTTGCTGGTGCGAGCATATAGTTTTCTATATAGGTCTCTAGTTCTGCCTGATGAAATACAAGGGAAGAGTTGTGAGTGAAGAGGGTGGTGTGAGTTCAACAGAATGGATTTGGCCCATTTTTCACATGAGTCCATGTGCCTGTCGACCAGAATATTAACAAGCTGGTTAAGTGGCACGTTGCTTACCCTACTGACAACCTTTAACATCCTGCGTAATATGTTATAGTCTTTCTTAAGTAACCCGGTAAAAACTAAAGGGGAACAATAGAGAATAATAGGCAGAATGCGAGAGTTAACGAATTGTAGGAGTAAGGGTTGGGTTATACCAGAATGTTTTAACTTCTTGATGTAGAAGGTAAGATGGAACATTTTCTTAGAAATCGCCAAGATATGACACAACTGGGAAAGATCAGCAGATAGAATGACGCCTAGGTATTTAATTTCCGACTTGGTTTCTGTTTCAGTGCCATCTATGTTGCATACCTCGTGAGAGCCAACCAGTTTGTCTAGGTCGGATTTATGTCTCAAGGTGAAGTTGACTGTTTGGCATTTGGAGGGGTTTAAGGTAAGACCATTTTCCTTGGACCACTGGCTGATTTCTGACAGAAAGCCGTTAAGTTTAGAGCAGTCACTTTGATATTCGACAGGCAAAGATCAATCCGTGGTCAAACTCGTAGAAAGAAAACCGAATCTAATCCTTACAAACCAACTCTTGAAAGTTATTGATTACATTAGTGCATTTTTTTTCTAAAGGTAACAGTGAATCATTGACGTCAGAATTCCACAGATTACTTGCAAGCTAAACAAACAAATTATGATCACACTTCTGTAGTTTACACACAATGAATGATAAGTTTTTGTTTTTTGGTAATATTTCGAGCAAAATTACTTTCCGTGATCACACCGACTATTATTATTGGGTGTAAACTATTGAAATATAATTTATTTGATCTACTCCACAATGCCTAAACTTTCTACTGACATTAATTACAGATAGAATAATAAAGATTATAGTCTAAAACACCTGCATGTGGTAGTGTAGGCATAAATGTAAAACCAAAGTGAACACCGATATTACAAAGTAAATGATTATGTGAATAACAAGGAGTATATATAGTAAGGGATCCTTACGAGTCATTATTATTATTGTTCCCTTGGGATCCTAGTGGAACATAGGGCTTCAACTGCACGTCTCCACTTGCTTCTGTCTTCGGCTGTACTTTTCACTTGCATCCATGTTAATCCATACTGTTTCAGTTCCTCATCACACGATCTCCTCCATGTCACCCTTGGGCGTCCCACTCGCCGCTTCCCTTTCGGGTTCCACTCGAGCTATGGCCTGACGCGCGATGTCATCCAACGGCCTCCTCAGCGAGTGTCCAATCCATCTCCACTTTCTCCTGCATATTTGTTGAGCGATTGGTTCTTGTTTTGTTTGTTCCCATAGCTTCTTGTTTAAGATTCTTTCTGGCCATCTAATCTTCAGTATAGAACGAAGACAGTTGTTGATAAAGGTGTGCAACAAGCTGTTGGAAATATTCTTTGTGACCCGCCAAGTTTCTGATCCGTATAGAAGAACTGACTGACTTGACGTTTGTATTGAAAATCCGAATTTTGTTGTTGGTGCAGGCGGAGTGACGAAGATTTCCAGATTGGTTTCAGGTTGATGAATGTGTTTCTCACCTTCCCGATTCTCGATTTGACATCTTCGTCCGTTCCTCCTGTAGTTGGGACAATGCTCCCTAGATAAGTGAATGAAGTAACCTCTTTCAAATCCCCCCCGTTGATGGTGATTGGCGCTGGATGTTGCTGTTGTTGTTGTTGTTGGTTGGTTGGTTATTTTCATAACCTCCGTCTTGTCTATGTTCACCTGGAGTACTGTCTTTGCTGCTTCTTCGACCAGTTTGTCGGTTTTCGCTTGTAAGTCTTCGATTTTGTTTGACATCAAACATAAATCATCCACGCGCGAAATCCAGGTCCTCTAGGTTCTTCACGTCGGTCCAGGATATCCCTGTCTTCTCGTTTCCCACTGTCTGACGCATAATCCAGTCCATATTAAATTCTATTCATATTGATTATAAACTTCAAGTGGATGAATGATAATCTCAAAGACGAGGGGGGGGCAGGAAATTGAGGTTAATGGTGTCTGTGTGTGTGTTAGTGCGTAAGTTTTCATGCCCGGAAACAAATACCAGTGTAGCTAAACAAAAGTACTGTGAAAGCTATCAACATTTCGACATTACACCACCTGATCCAAACCATTCACAAAGAATTCTTCCCTGTATCATCTCTCTGGAAGCAAATAAATCGTCGAGTGGATCCAGATATCGAATACTCCAAATACCAGAGGTTATACAGGTGCTCTGTGTACAGAAGAAACAGGTCCAACTATTATTGCTGCTCTGGACTGCTGTAGACTCTGCAAATTTACAATTACCTTATCACGTCAGCCCTTTATCCGGTAAATATAAATTCTCTTACCCCTTATTTATATGCACTTGTATAAACCAACCTATTGTTTTCTTATGTAAACGTAGTCATTAAGTTACACACTGTCACACACATCCAAAATGGTCATAACCTTCTGCCAGTATTGTCAATAACAATCATTCTCTCATTATTATGGATACATAACTGTAGAAACTGAAGGAGAAGTTGTCGATAGCAAATAAGAATATTGTTTGTTCAGTAATCAATCTTTGAAAAATTCTTTGTTTTTTGTTTTTTTCTCATTGTCAATTTTAAGGTTTCCCCATTGAACTGTATAGTCTGGAGGAATTTGATTCCAGTTTGGGTTTTAAAGTGGTAGCCTTGGTCACAAACACTGAAAACGACTGTTTAATTTTTAACATCAAACTGACCAACACAAGCAGTTAATGTTGACACTCACTGATTTCTCGTATCGCTCACAGCAGTATGTGTCACATAGGCATTGTATTTTCCTGCGTCACATGAAAGGAATTTTTAAATGCTGAGTAGACAGACGCTTTCAGGAATATGAAAACGGCGCAAAGTATTTTAGACAGCTAACTGTATTTTCAAGTATTGGTTTGTAGGGATTTGATAGATTGGTTACAGGATTTCATCGTGAGCTAACATCGGTTAGAGAACCATTGCAAAACCAGCACTGGAGTACTGGTCAGCTGCTTCGACCTAGTTTGCGGCTCTTCATCGCTACGCACCCATTGGGGGTTCTAACCCAGGACCTTCTGGTTACAAGGTGAGCGCGTAGACCATTGAGCCACTGCTACTCGACCCAACGACAAGCCCATGAATTCTAACTTCTGCCAAGTAACGACATCCGGTACTCCCAGTGGATCAATGGTCTACGAGCTCATATTGTAACCAGGAGGCCCTGGGTTCCAACCCTGGCGGATGCGTACTGATGAAGAGTCCCAAACTAGGCTGACGAAACAGCTGTCCACTACTCCAGTGCTGGCTTTCCAATGGTCCTCTAACCAATTTCAGCTCATTATGAAATCCTGTAACCAATCAATCAAATCCCTACAAACCAATACTTGAGTATCTTCTGTATATATGGAAATAAGCACACGTTTTAGAAGTGAAACCGCCAACGCAAGTTTACGCATACAATTAATAAATGTGATATGAATGAGCTTCTTAGAATTTGAAAAATTAATTAATACCTTAAAATCATAGATCTATAAAAGTTATTATTAGTCACCTGAATTGTCATCAGTTTACGTCTAGTATATACGTGTATATACCACATGCATTTTTCAGATGACATATTTTTAGAGAGATCAATAAAACTAGACAGTTGTTAAAGTCATTTGAAAGGTGTTGAGCTAAAAGTCACTTTCCATATATGTATTTTTCTTTTTTAACTCTGACTTTTGAGAGATTTTAGGATCATATCTTCAAAGCTATATGGGCCATTTTATACTCTAGTGGGTGTACCTTAGAGATTAGTGACAATCGACACCGAGTTTTTCTTAGGATTAAGGAAGAAGGCAGCTAGTAAACTACGGGTGTCTTAAATACAACGAATTCTTCGACTGCTACTGACACGTTCACTCAATAGTAACGATACCTGATATCTGTTCCACGAGGAGTGGCTCAAGTGGCCGAACAGGTAACACTTTGGCGTTGAAACGATGGGTTCTGCCTTCGAATCTCATTTGGTAACACTATCGCCACCGGGGATTCCAGGTACATCCAGATGACGAGCCTCAAACTGAAGGAAATATGGCTTGTCATAAACTTCTCTTGTAATCAAATTAGTAGTTAAAATAGAACTAGACATTATCCGGTTCGTATACATTTATATTATTTATTATCCATCCTTCGTGTTGGCAGTGTGACATAGATTTCAAGCGGTATACCTCTATTTCACTTGGTTCTCTGATACCGCTAGCGAGTTCTCACTTATTTTTCACATTATCATCTATGTGTCTCCGTCTGCACCCGACTGGTCTCTTTCTTATCTGGTTCTTCTCGAAGACCTGACAAAAATGTCAATTGAAACCAATGGAAACTAAGTCTAACACAAAATGCCTTGGTATAGTTCTATTCTCTTGCCCTACTTGGTCATCCCATATTTTACCGATCTCCAAGAAAATGTTCCTTCCAACCTACTCTACATTAAAAAGCTAGGACAATCTGGAATCACTCAACCTCTGCTTTTACAATATGTTAACTTGTGTATCTTACCTATTGTACTTGACTGCTCCGGCTTAGTCTTTCCTGGACTACTGAAAAACGACTATGCCATATTGAGAAGGGTATTAAAGGCTGTCACTAGGGCAGGTGGTGTACAACTTAGTTAGCTTGTTACTACATTAGTTGATAAGCATCTGAACAACTCATGAGAGAAATGGTCTAAATCCATATTTTCTGACCCTCAACACACAAACCCCCTATTCTCAATTCTCCCCTTGCTGTATCTCATCTGGTAGGACTAGAATTCAGTACAAAAGATTACATACTGGTACCACCAAGTATAGAGACTCAACGATACCATTTTTGGCCAGTATTCTATGCAACAGAGATAATGTTAAGCGCGAAACTTATGAATTACTATGTTGTTAGCATGATAATCGGCTCTTTTGTTATCTCCTATTTGTAATCTATGGTGACACCACCTCCTCAGTTAACTGACAATCTTAGCTATTAACCTGATTATTATTTACAATTTTTTGCATATTTATATTGATGTGGTTGTGTTATCTGAGCTAGATAATTAATTTTCGAAGCTTTCATTGCCCTACTGGACAACATCTTCAGCGCATACTTCAATTTGCAAATCATTACCGGCCATATGGTTTTCAGTTTTCACAGGCCCATTTATTTTATTCATGAGTCTGTGGCACAGCGGTAGAAGGTTCGCCAGCTACTCAGGTGGTCCGGAGCTCGATTTCCTGGCCGATGCACTCCTTTACCTCACTAAGCCGGTAACAAGACTGGTAAAGAGGGAAGGTTGGGCATGAGGCTAGCAACCTCATCCAAGCCTCTAGCTTGAAGTCCTTTATGTTCCACTGGGAACGTACAGGAATAAAAAAAGTAGTTTATCCTACTCGCTTGTTACATAGTAATCTTTTCGTCACAGATCTTTATAGGTCCTGTGTTTGAGAAGTGTCTATAGACTTCAGGGAAAATTTGATTTTGATGTTATTAGTCTGAAATTCTATTCAGTTGAAATTTTTCAAAAATTTATTGATTGCCTTCAGTTCTGGATTTTCTTCCCATTCCTTAAACTGTCCATCTTATTTTGTTAATCAGAGTGTAGCAAACACCTTTGTGAAGCTTACATCACTTTCGTCGTCCTTTTCTGTAGACAGACAACGCGTCAACGGCTTCTTTAAAATAATAAAATTGTATGAAAGTACACCAAGATGTTTATGAATTAGATTGTGTAACGCCTTTGAAGTAGTCTGGATATCGTGAAATGCTTAAAAATGCAGGTTTTTTCCTACATAATATTGCTAACACAGGGTAGGTAGACTTGGTATACTTGAAATCTAATCATTACTCTGGTGTATTTCACAAGGAAAATAAAGAGAAGAAAACTATTTGAAACGCTTACTAAATTGTGGTATTGATTGTGTGAGGGTTATTTGTAGGTAGCGTTTTTTTGCATTAGTAAGATTTCATCACACGTGATGATTGACAGACATAATGATGATAATGTGATGTGTGATGTATCTGTTTACTTTGGATTTTTTGCATTATAGATTACTTGCTAGCATTTCGGTTTTCTTGAAAAGTATGTCAATGCGTGAAATAATTAGTGGAATACTAGAAGTAAGAGATATAAGCCTGTTACTCTCACTCCCTCACTCACTTCTCTCTCTGTTATTATTATTGTTTCCTTTAATTCTTAGAGCAACATAAGTCTCCAGCTGTGCGTCTCCATTGCGTTCGGTTCTCTGCTAAAGTTTTCACCTGGCTCCACGTCTGACCACATGCTTTCATCTCCTCTTCACATTACCTCTTGCAAGTCACCCTTGCACTGATGACCAACTCGTCGCTTCTTATTCAAGTTCCACTCGGGAGCCTGTCGTGTGATGTCACTTGATCCATTTCTTTCTGCATATTTGTTGAACAATCGGTTCCTGCTGGGTTGGTTCGCTCCCAGAGATCCCTGTTGCTGATCTTTTCTGGCCAGCCATCTAATCTTGAGTATTGAGTGAAGACAGCTGTTAATGAAGGTCTTTAGTTTGTTTGAGGTGCTCTTTATGACGCGCAGTGCAAGTCTCTGATCCGTATAGTAGCACTGACTTCACATTAGAGTTGAAAATCCGGATCTTATTTTCATTTTCAGGCTGAATGGTGTTGACCTCCACACAGACTTGAGAGTAGTGAAGGTTTGTCTTGCTTTTCCGATTCTTGCTTTGATATCCTCGTCAGTTCCGCCTGTAGTTGAAACGATGCTTCCCAGGTAGGTAAAATAGGTTGTTTCTTTCAGGTTCCTTCCATTTATGCTGATTGTTGTCTGTTGTTGTTGTCGGTGGTGGTTTCGCTCCAGGAATCTTCATCATCTCTGTTTTCTCTATGTTCACCTGAAGTCCTATCTTTGATGCTTCTTCTGCCAACTTGTTGCTTTTCGCTTGCATATCTTCCAGTTTGTGGGGAATCAGACATGTATCATAGGCGAAGTCCAGATTCTCCAAGTCTTTCGTTAGGGTCCATTTTATGCCTATTTCCTCGCTGCCCACTGTCTGTCAAATTATCCAATCTACCACAATCAGGAAAATCATTGGCGATAGTAGGCAGCCAGCCTTGTCTTACTCCTGTCCTCACTTCGAAGGGTTCCGCAAGTTTCCCGTTGTGGATTACTTGGCATGCAGCGTCGTCGTACAACTATTGGATGAGATGTATAATTGTCGGCTGTACCCCGTAGTAGCCAGGTAGTTGCCAAAGTACCTCTCGATCGACGCTGTCGAATGCCTTTTCAAAGTCGATGAAGTTGAGATAGAGAGGTGACTGCCATTCCAAGCTTCGTTCAATGATGATCCGTAGTGTGGCGATTCGATCAATACGTGACTTGTTTCTCCTGAATCCAACCTGTTCCGGACGAAGTTTTTCATCCAGGACGGCGTCTTTGATTCTCTACAGGATGATGCGGCTTAGCATTTTGCTTAGGATGGACAGGAGCATAATTTCTGCACCAGTTCTTGCATTGACTTAAGTCTCCTTTCTTTGGCAGTTTGAATAAGTATCCTTTTTTCCAATCCTCGGGTACCTAATAAGTGTCTTACACAAAAAGACGTCTCGGATACCTTTGTAAATGTATAAAACCTTATGATATCAGTTGACTAGGAAACGAGTAATTCAGGGGAGAGATTCGATTTGGAGACTTGATTCACATAACTGTGCAGTCACAGCGTTTTTCACCTGAGTGAATGAACGTACCCGGAAAGAATCACTTCGCTAAATTGTATATATTCTTTGAAAATTCCATAAAACTATATACCACTAATCAATTAAGATGAGTAGCGTATACCACTCATAGCAATCAGTAGTGCTCGCCAGCTAGCCAGATCCAGGTGATCCAACCAACTGGCGGCTGTTTCACTCGTTTGGGATTAAGCTCATCAGTGTCGTTTGCAGTTTAACACAGCTCAAAGAGCCTAATCAATTGGTTGACATGAATGGTATGCAAATATGCATCTTAGTCGATTGGCAGTATGTTGTTCTATGCAGATTTCCTTGTAGTGCCAAGCAGATGACATATTGCGGTTACATGAATGATATTGGTTTCCAAAGCGAACTACGATGAAATTTTACCACCCGAATTCTGTATACTCCAAACTGCGAACTTTGAAAATTCCCATTCACTACATTAAGAAAAAACAACAACAGATTGAGCTAAGAGATATGCGTTCCTTTTCAATAAGTTCCTCATCATCTACTGGTTCTAAACAAATGTGTATAGTTTTTTCTTTTGCATCAAAATGTTTTTTACCAATCAAGTAATTATTTTAGTTGATCAGTTTTAGTCTTTGGAAGAGGCGAAATTAAGAGATTAAAGGTCATCAAAACAATTAACTGAAAGATTAAAACAATTAGTCCCTTTGATAAATTTGAATAAGGCATTTAGAAGACAAATTCCGCTAGATGATGGCATCATTTCGTAGTTTCTTTACAACTTTATAAATTGTCATAGTAAGGATAGAACACATTTAGGAAAGACAGCTTTTGTACCAAAGAAAGCTATCTTTATTAACCTACCATTCAAGGGTGACCACATTATGCCATTGACAGCTAGTTCAAAGACTTCCGGCAGCCATCAAACGCACATTCTATGCCGCATCTCTTTGTCTCACGTGCCGAACATTTTCGATCCCTGTACCTACTAGTAAAGGACCAAATTCTCTGGACTCTACTTCAAACTGTATCTACAAGTTCACCTACATTTGTGGAGACACCTATACAGGTAGGACCAATAGAATGTTCCAATGTCATCTAAAAGAACATGTTGCAAAGTGGTTATTAAAACAGAAAATCTCAATGGAACTAATCTGAATAGAAATTCAGCATCATCCATTGCAAAACACTTATTCATGTCAGGTCACAAAATCAATATTAATGACTGTTTCACAATTATTTCAACACATAACTCTAATTCAGCGTTGGCTATTGAAGGTGATGGAAGCACTTTGGATTAATCACATACACCCTAAACTGTGTGTACAAAAAACAATAGACTTAAATCTTCGCCTACCATGGACTACATGACCTTTTAAATATGATTGGTCATTAGTATGTACTTTTGTTTTCAAATAACTGAGTAATTGTCATGATCTTTATTGTATTTTAATATTGTGAACCATGTTAGTTGTAAAACGGTTGTAAAGAAACTACGAAATGATGCCATCATCTCGCGAAATTTGTCTTCTAAATGTCTTATTCTAACTGATAGATGTTAACGCCAAGATATCTAAGTTTTGAAGGAAACAGGAGTGAAAATTAATTACGGAATTAAATATTCTCCTGTCGAAACTGGAGAACAGTCCTCTTAAAGATGTAATATTTTAATCTTGATTTCTATTGCCGATTTGTCGATGGTACATTTATAGTTGTTAAGAAAGAAATTCAGTTAAGCACATTCTGGTATAAGCTTATCAGTAAAGAATTGGAAGAAAATGACTATATCTCCATTTTGGACATGTTAATGACTAAACGGACATACAGAACAATATGTAGGGGTTTGCATCGGAAACCTACTTCCACTGGGCAATATGCTCACTTCCTGAGCTTCATACCTCTACGATACAGACTTAGTCTGGTTTGATGTTTGATGTTTGCCAGGTTTCTTCAAATGTGACACTGAATGAAGAGCTTATTGACATTCGTAATCGACAGAGTAGAAACAGATATCTGACTAAATTCGTGAACAAACACGGGAACTCAGAAAACAAAAAGTTGAAGGTGTTCACCGTTCCCCCAGAAAAATGAGCCTTCCTAAGATTATAATTTAGGTATGATGTCAATGATGAGATCTCATGACAACGTCTGAGACTGGCTTGTTTAAATGAATTCCAATTGCCTCTGCTATAATTAAAAGTCGTACTTATAGACCGTGTGGGAGGTTGAGTGATATATAATAAATAACTTTAAAAGCT
Source organism: Trichobilharzia szidati (assembly GCA_944472155.2). Classification (NCBI taxonomy): domain Eukaryota; kingdom Metazoa; phylum Platyhelminthes; class Trematoda; order Strigeidida; family Schistosomatidae; genus Trichobilharzia; species Trichobilharzia szidati. Next base: position 58,723,694 of record OX235276.1, read on the forward strand.
GTGTTACAGTCGACTTGATCTCCAGCCAGTATCGACGAGATGAGCTAGTATTGAGCTGCATATAGCTTTATTCGGACCTTTGCCGAACCAGCATGTAAGGGTACAATTTTGATGTAAAAAAAACTATATATTAGTGTAGAGTCGATGATGTGGAACTAATCGATAGGAGTTTACTGCTTCATTCAGTTCGTTTTTATATGTTCTTGTTCCAATGCTCAAATGGGTGTTCCCTTGAATGTGTCAAAAGTCATATAAAATGAGAATAAAGCAACACTAATAAACTTGAATGATATAACGGCTAAATTCTCACTGATATCGTTATTTAGGGCGTAAAAAAGGTACAGAAATCTTACATTTGGACAGTTCAGTGCTTAAGAAACTCAGAGAGATTGTCTGATAATCTGTAAAGAGGATCACATAAGGCACACAGTTGGGAAGTTTCAATGACATTATTATTGAACAACATCTAATGTCAAACAAGTTAGAGCTTTACACTTGAGAAGGATTACACCTACATCATGCCACAAATAGAATCGACATCCATTATTGGAAATTTTGTTCGAAAATCATGCACTCATAAAGATTCACCAAAGGACAAATGTTTGAATTTACCCCAATGACGTTTACTATACTATCCTCCTATATTGGGAGTTCAGTATGCATTCTGATGCAGTCTTCTAGGTGGTACAGGGTTAGGGGTGTTACGAGGCGGTGAGGGTCCTCACTGCTTGTTTCCTTAACCGGTTAATTTTGTAGTTTTTATATTTCTGCTACATTTTGGGGGTATCCTACACGGATTTTGAATATGTATACTTTGATGATTCTTTGTTAATGATCATACCACGACATTACATAATATACCACTCCTGGCCTGGTATCAATGTTAACGTCCGTTTAATAATTTACACTGGTTGTTATCTAATCTTCAGTTGTACATAATACTTGTCGTATTCATTTCTTATATTACGCTATTCTTTGTCACATTAATGTCAGTTACACCTCCTAACTTATTCCTGATTGTCATTTCAGCCCTTTTCTTGTTCATAGAACGTTTATCTCGTTATTGTGAACTTGAAAATGTCGAGAAGGTAGACGGATTAAAGTGATTGTCAGAAAAACGAAAATTTACAACAGTAGTCTTTAAGTGACTTAAATCACTTCTTAGTTAATCCCTTTTCGATGAAGGTGACAGTCGACAGTTGAAACGGAAACCTAAATCAGGAAAACAATTGAAGAGATAGCCTAGATAGCATTTGTATGTGATTCCGGCAACAGAGCTCAATCAAGGAGAAAGTTTTGGGTTTATTTATAAGAAAAAGGGTTTTCAAGTGTTGGTTTGTAGGGATTTGACTGATTGGTTACAGGATTTCATCATGAGCTTACAGTGGTTAGAGAACCACTGGGAAACCTTGGAGTACTGGACAGCTGTTTCGTCAGGTTAGTTTGGGACTCCTCATCAGTACGCAGCCACCGGGGTTCGAACCTAGGACCTTCTGGTCAAAATGAGATGCTCACTAACGACTGACCCTGTATTCCACACAGAACACACTAGAACAAAAATTATTATTAATAACAGTCTTGAATTAGGGAAAACTTACTGCTTGTCTGTTACATTCTCTACATGCCATCTCTGCTAACCAGCTGGCTACAGTGAACTAAATCCATCAGCAGGTTTATTCAACTAATTTATTCTCAGGTCTATCACTACAATGAGCCAGTCAGTATAACCAATTTCAAAAACCCACTAACCACTCCCAACTACAAAGTTTCTCTCCAGTCCCATTATTTCCACACAAATTGAAGTTCCAAAACAAACTGTCAACAAAATTTACTGAAATTATACATAATTAAATTTACACAGAGCTTAATTATAACATAAGAAATGTGAATCACGCCAGCTGGAAGACGTATTACTATGTGGGTGTGTATGTGTGTGTAGGTGGGTAGGAGGCAGGGATGACACTGTCAATTTCACCCTCCTGTTAAATACCACACAGATTAATCTACTGACAGTTCAATGCCACACTCATCATAACAACTCCATGTCTTTTGTATTAGATTATATCATTTGAAGAAAAAAAACACAACAACTATTACATGATACTTTTAAATTACTAAGGCATTTGGATAAATCGACCAACCTTGGAGACGGCTTCTATTCAGGTCAAATCGTAGGCGGTTCCACAACAGTGATGATTAATAAGCAAAATATGCGTAACGATGTGACGTGACGTGACGTGACTAATGACTCTCATAAACTGGCACACACACACACAATCATACACACATGTATATCATTACTCAAACGAAAGAAGGACAAAAGAAGAGTTGAGAGATAGAAAGAGAAGTGAAATTCTTTCGATAATAATATCAGACAAAATGCAACCCATATAACAATAATGCTGACTTTATTGTTGAGTAGATATCTATACAATGTGTAGAATTCTGAGCCAACTTGATTGCACATCATTTTCTCTACAAATGATGACTTCTCCAGATTCTCATCAGGTAATCGTCGGTGATGAGGAACGGACGAGGATGTCAGATCGAGAATCGGGAAGGCGAGAAACACATTCATCAACCTGAAACCAATCTGGAAATCTTCGTCACTCAGCCTGCATCAACAACAAAATTCGGATTTTCAATACAAACGTCAAGTCACTTCTTCTATACGGATCAGAAACTTGGCGGGCCACAAAAAATATTTCCAACAGGTTTCAGACCTTTATCAACAACTGTCTTCGTTCTATACTGAATATCAGATGGCCGGAAAGAATCACCAACAAGAAACTATGAGGACAAACAAAACAAGAACCAGTCGCTCAACAAATATGCAGGAGAAAGTGGAGATGGATTGGACACTCGCTGAGGAGGCCGCTGGGTGACATCGCGCGTCAGGCCAGTGCTCGAGTGGAACCCGAAAGGGAAGCGACGAGTGGGTCGTCCAAAAGTGACATGGAGAAGATCGTGCTAAGAGGAGTTGAAACAGTGTGGAATAACATGGATGCAGGTGAAAAGTACAGCAGGAAACAGAAGCAAGTTGAGACGTGTGGTTGAAGCCCTATGTTCCACTAGGAACCCAAGGGAACAATAATAATAAGAATAATCGTGGGTGAGAACAAATACTCACGTATGAAAAAATCGCAAACTGACAGAATTTATAATTTACGGGCTACTGAATAGCGTCTCAGTGGCTGAATGGTCCACCATTTCCTCTGGTAACCCGAAGTTTTCGACTTCAATCCCTGACAGTGGGTTAATCAGTGTTTACCTCTAACCAATCCCGGGCTGGGACGAAACAGTCTCCCAGTACTTCCTGGTCTTGAATCCTTGTTTAGCTGATATCAATCCGTGAATAAACTTGAGATCAATTAACACATGAAGACTCATTATTTTTCTTGAAGGACTTAGACGAAGAGAAAGTGATCTGTAATCAAATTGGCTCAGAATTCTACACATTGTATAGATATCTACTCAACAATAAAGTTAGTATTATTGTTATATGGGCTGTATTTTGTCTGATATTATTATCGAAAGAATCTGACTTCTCTTTCTATCTCTCAACTCTTATTCTATCCTTCTTTCATTTGAGTAATGATATACATGTGTGTAAGCTTGTGTGTGTGTATGCCAGTTTATGAGAGTCATTAGTCATGTCTCATCACGTCACATCGTTACGCATATTTTGCTTATTAATCATCACTGTTGTGAAACCGCCTACGATTTGACCTGAATAGAAGCCGTCTCCAAGGTTGGTCGATTTATCCAAATGCCTTAGTAATTTAGAGTATGATTTAATATATTTTTATAGAATGATATAATCTAATACAAAAGATATGAAGTTGTTATGATGAGTGTGGCATTGAACTGTGAGTAGATTAATCTGTGTGGTATTTTACAGGAGAGTGAAATTGACAGTGTCATCCCTGCCTCCTACCCACCTACACACACATACACACCCACACAGTAATACGTCTTCCAGCTGGCGTGATTCACATTTCTTATGTTGTAATTAAGCTCTGTGTAAATTTGGTTGTACATAATTTCAATAAATTTTGTTGGCGATTTGTTTTGAAACTTCAAGGTGTGTGGATATAATGAGACTGGAGAACTTTGTAGGGTGTGGGAGTGGTTAGTGGGTTACTGTGATTGATCTTACTGACTCAACACTCTACTGATAGATCTAAAAATAGGCTAATTGAATAAACCTCCTGATGAGTGTAAGAGATATAAGCAGGTGATCAGAAGCGATTTCACGCAGTAACAGTTACAAAAAACTACCCGAACTTGGTATTTTGTTTCGTGTTCAGCCATAATCCCAATATTTGAACATCACTCTTCTGCAATCGGACGACCTTATATAGCTTGACCGATTTCTCACCACTAATTCATTATGTTCAGTATTGTGACAAAATGACTTGTCTAGGCTACTAATATTGAACTGTAATCTTTGTGAGTGGTTGAATCGCACACATTAGTAGCTAGAATTCCAAATCAGTAAATATCGAGGCTACCAGTTGAATTATTTTCACGATGTAGTTTTCCGTTTCCTATACAAAGATGAGGTCATGGTCATCTAGTACTCGCAGATTTTGAATACTTTCCTGACTGATATCACTCCATGTGATGAAAATTCTAACATTAATCACTAGTACATCGCTAGAGGTGGCATCGTGGTGGCATCGGTGGCATATCGGTCAGGACGCTCGCCGACCATGCACATGGTCCAGGGTTCGATCCCCGGCCACAGACGCACTCCGCCTTTACCTCGCTAAGCCAGAAATAAGACGGGTAAAGAGAAAAGGTTGGGCATGCGGCTTAGCAACCACATCCCGTAAAAGTAAACACCACTGCTACCGAAACTTCAAGCCACTGGCTTGAAGCCCTATGTTCCACTGGGAAAAGTGAAGGAAAAAAACATCGCTAGAGGTAATACTACCTGATTTAAGGCAAATCAATCCACTGTCATCGTTTTACTTCATCTTCTCTTAAAAATGCTTAGCAGTTGGTTGAAAGTTAAATACGAATCTGCTTGAGTTCATATTACCATCCATGAATATAACTGAACGAATTAAAGCAATAAGAAAAATAGAAAATTTAGGTAATCCTGGGGATTTAAGCAGGCTTGCTCATATATTACCAACTTGATCATCGTTCGTCAGTCTGGGATCATTTTTCGTTGTCAAGTTGGTCAGTTGGTAAAGATAACAAAACCAGGTATGTGTAGATTGTTGGATTTGATAAGTGTGTAAAATTATAAAAGTAGTGTGTGTTTACATAGTGAACTTGCATATCACATTCGTGTTGATTTGGTCATTTCATGGGGGAGGGAGGTGTTGTAACCAGGTCAAATTCTGTTTTAGTCCACCATTCCTTTTCAGACAATTTGGATTCCATTTGATATGAAGTGCTTCTCATGATATTAGATGTTTTTTGTGATTTCTGAAAGGCGTTTTCTGGATTATTTCAATATTGTCAAAATCAACTTTGTGACTTGATTCTATAGCATGTAGACCTATGGCTGATGATTTTTCAACGTCTAATATCAGAAGCACTTCATATCAAGTGGAATTCAAGTTGTGTGAATAGGAATGATGGACTAAAACAGAATTTGACCTGGTTACAACACCCCCCTCCCCCATGAAATGACAAAATCAACACGAATGTGTTAAGCAGTTTCATTACATAAACACATGCTGTTTTATAATTTTACACACTGATCAAGTCCAACAATCTACACCTACCTGGTTTTGTTATCTTTACCAATCAGCCAATTTGACAACGAAAAATGACCTTACACTGAAGAACGATGATCAAGTTAGTAAACTTTGTTTTGATACTATAACAGATCTACTATTGCCTCTGTTATTTGGTTTAGTGATCTTCATTGTTATTTTGACTTTCGATGTGTCCTATTAACTTGACCTAAGTCTATTTTCTCACCCCTTAATTCCGGTTTAATAATACCTTGATAAAGCTATTTGCATTAAATAGCGAAACATCAGTAAAAGAAAACAATATCGTTTTGTTTTTAACTCATTGTGAAATACAAGGAAACCTTTATTATAATGAGTATCATATACCCAATGCCCAAATTTTCTCAAACTGCTAAGAGTGAACTTGGTTTGGACACATATAACTGCTCATATATTCTTATCCTATATATTTCATTTAGCTAAAAAACTTATCTGATATACATAATCCAGAATGTCAACTGGGAATCAAGCATATTCCAACAGGGCATTAGATTCCATCATAGTGAATGAATAGTTAACAAATTGGCTCTGTGACATGAATGTCTCTGCAAGTGGGATCACAGGTGCGTACTGCTGAAAAGTCTCAAACGAAAACGAAACAGCTGACCAGTAATTCTCTTACTTGAAATCAATCCAATACTTGCAGACCGATACTTGAAAAACCTCACGTAGAACTAGTTTCATAGAAACAGTGGAACTCTGGAAGCTTAAGACTTGGTAAAGAGATGGTTATTTGGAAATCGGTATCTCTAGATAGCCAAATTATGTATACATTATCTTCAATGCACCATTTGCATAGATCTCCCGTGTTGTGCTACTTCTGAACTTTATGCTGTGTTTTTTTCCCGTCTCCCATGTATCTCTACAACGCTGTATCATTTGCCTTCTCTGAAATCAAATGCCCCTCCCTGCTATTTGATATTTTTTGCCTATAAATGTCTATTTATATACTTCTGGTAAATCTTATCTGTAGCACTCGCCACAACAGTATGTTTATAAATAAACATACCCAAAGACAAGATGTAACAGATATCTGTTATTGAATGCAATATATATGAATGAAGGTAAAATGCGAATTATCCTACCTTGCCTTACTGAAGTCATGCAGAATTCCCCCACGTGATGAAAGTCCTTCTGGAATAGCTCACGCTTACACCTGGAACCACCACCTTTTCACACTCTGGGAAATTTTCAATAAAATCCCAAAAATTGAGTATAGAAGTACTGAAGAAAACTAGAAGTCATGTTCCTCCTTTATATATTATGAATATCAGCTAGTAATTAGGTGTTGCAGTGTGTCACCTCTCATCTCGACTTAAATGTGTGAACTCTAACAATGATAATCTATCCTACAAAGGGTTAACTCAGTGAATCACTTTCGCTTTTGAACAGTGTGCTGATTTTGACTGATTGAATGGTGAATTACACTTGTAGATAGACAACATAATATTTGTAGAATATGAACCTAAAATGTGACATGTTCTTGTTCATACATTCCCTCTAAAAAATATTACTATATAAGCTGACATCGGTTAGAGAACCATTAGAAAACCACCTAGGAGTACCAGACAGTTGTTTCGTCAGCCTAGTTCGGGGCTCTTCAACAGTACACACCCACTATCAGGGCTCGAACCAAGGACCTTCTGGTTACAAGGCTAGCGAGCTCATATACCATTAGGCCAGTGTGAATCGACCCCATGTCCAGTCCATAAATTCCAGCTTCTGTTGAAGAGTCCCAAACGAGGAAGAAACAGATGTCCAGTAATCCCAGCTGGTTTTCCAATTGTCTTCTAACTGATGTCAGTTCACAATGAAATCCTGAAACCAATCAAATCCCTGCAGACCAACACTTGAGTACTACACAGCTTTATTTTAGACAATGTTTTAACAAAATTTTCAACATATTTAGATTGCAAATTATCTACTCTTTGTACAGGATATTCGAGTAAAACAGTATTCGGTAGTATATTGTGTGATGCTGTTATTCCAACTATAGTAATATCCAATCCTCTACGATATTATTTGCACACTACATTTGGCAGGCGCTAAGAATTACGTTGACAGCAAACTAAAAATGTGAATGAGTTCATGTACTGATTCGAAAACAAACAAGATGGTTAAGATAGTAAGATATAGGGAAGAGTTTGTCTATTATAGTAGATGGAAATTCAAGTAGTCCAATGATTTAGGCAGGCCATTTGCATGGAAAATATCTCAGTTCTAATGAAAATGTTACGGGTCCCGATCCCGTCTCCATTTCACTCTGTTTTCTTCAATCCTCTCAAGCTGGCTCCACAATTTCCCATAGTCTCTCATCTCCTCCTGATACGATGTCCTCCATGTCACCCTCAGACCATCGCTGAACTAGTCGTTTCCTATTCGGGTTGCATTCAAGGGTCTGATCAGTACGTAATGGCATTCAATGGTCTTCTCAACTGGTGTCCAATCAATCTCAATTTACTTCAGAATATTTATTAAGCAGTAGATTCTTCACTGGTTCATTCCTGCAGTTTCTTGTTCATAATACTTTCTGGTTGGCCATACGATATTCGCTATGTAGCCAGAGAAGGCAGTTGTTGATGTAAGCATACAAAAGCCTGTTGGAAAAGATTTTCATGACCCAAATAAAGGACTGACTTAACAATGGTGTTGAAAATTTAAATCCTTTAGTTGCTGCTGGATGCAGACGATTATCAAACGAATTTCAGATTAATGGAGGTATTCAAGTGTTTGCCATTCCGATTCTGGCTGGCTTTGACATCCTTATCCTTCCCGACTGCCTGTAGTTGAAACGATGCTTCCTAGACAAGCTAAGGAAAGGATCTCTTTCCAATTTCCTTCGTTGATAGTGAGTGACTGGTTCTTCTTGTTTGTTCTTGTTATTTGCTTGTCTTTATCACATCTGTCTTCCCTACATTTACTTGAAGTCTCCTGTCTTTGCTGCTTCTTCTACCAGCTTGTTGGCTTTCACCTGTATTTGAGTATTCGAGTTTGTGAAATTAGGAATCTATGTCATTTGCGAAGTCCAAATCCCCAGGAATCTTTTTATCGGTTCAACATATTCCTGTCTTCTCACTCCCTATGGATGATATATAACGCCCTTTATCTCAATTCTTTTGAAATTTATTTTCTGAAAACTTTTCATTTATCCTTTTGAGTCAAAAGTGTATAGAAAAAGAAGAGTTTTACTTTTTGACTGAGCATGAACATGACTATTCTGATTGCAACACATGTCATACAGACTGACTGTCATTTCACGTCCTCACAATGCTGTATTGCAGTACTCAATTGAGTCAATTTGCTGCTAGCATAGATGATAAAACAAGGCGTCTATTAGGCAGCATACATTATTCAAACTGATTCTGTAACTTAAAGACTTATAACAATGATTACCTGTACGGATTAATGGAGATTTGAAAGTTATTTAATGTACGAAGGTGAAGATAATTATTATATTGGCTTATTGAACATACCTTTTTATGAGGTTCACTGTTTGAAAAATATGTGTAGTTTGCAGTGACACTTCAGTATTTTTTATCTAAAATTCCTTAGATAACAGATAACGCAATTGGTAAGATTCTAATTCAGAATGTATACTCTACAAACACCGAAAATACCCATTGAGTCATGAAGAGAATAAAAGACAAATTCAGCGAAGTAAATTTTCATTATCGACGAAGTCATCTTCAGGGGCTGTAAAATCGTATTTATATTTACCAAAAATGAATAGTGGTCTATTATTGAGTAACAGGGGGTGATATAACTACTCGGAAGTGGCTTTAGAAGTTAAAAATAAAAGTTGTAAACTACGTGGTACTCAATGGCACAAAGTCAGAAATTTGATAAGGTTAAAATTTCTATTGAGTGAGAAGAAATGTTGTAGTTGAATGTCAATTTAAAAATTGTGAAGAGGGTGTGAAAATGTACAAAAGGAACATATGAGAGTGATAATAGTGAGTTAATTACTGAAGCAAAAGCAAACTAAAAGTAAAGTTGAAAATTTAAAAAATTAAAATTGTTTTGCAGGGAACAATTAGTGAAGAGGTTAAGACCAAGGTAGAATAAGAGACCGGACAAAATTCTCCAGTATACAGAGTTCTGGGTTCTACTGAAGAATCGCCAGCACCTCCGCCATACACGAATGCCGAAACCTGATGCCCTTTTTACCATTTGGCCTCACCTTGTCGATGATCTTGAAAGACGACTCTGGTGGAGCAACGTGGTTTGAGTTCACCAGATGCTCGAGAATCGAGCTAGTAATTGTCTTACATTGTCCCTTTGCTAACCATGCCGGATAATGTTCAGAGATGCGTTTGAAAAGTGTGCGCTTTGTGCCTCCAGTATAACTAGCTCCACACGAGCAGTTGAGTTTATAAACACTCACTGAAGTAGCCTTTCCAAAGCGGCAATTTATCCTTCATACATCCATTGATCATTTGTCGGCTGTGGAAATTGATACGTAGCTCAGTCATAAAGAAGGCTTTCCTCAGTGATCTGCATAAGCGACTTTTCAGGATCTCAGCTGATCAGCGTTTGAGAGAAGACTGCAAAACAGGATAAGAGCAATGAACGCTTCAGAAAAAAATTGCTCACTTTAAGTCACCTCGGTGAATACATGTACAGAAACTAATCTGCCTCAATACACTGATACTGCTCACTATAACTGGGACGTATGTTTAAGTCATGTCAGAGAAAGATATCCTGTTTAATGTGTTCACATGCATTTTCTTGCAAATAAACGTCATTTTTTGTGTGCAAAAGTCACTTGTTTTTATGGTAGGTCAGCTCAAGCTCACTCATGCTTTCGTATCCCTTGGGAGGCTATTGTTCAACTGAGCCGAGTCAATCTGATCATATTGTAGATGATCCTATCGTAGAATTAGTGAGTTATCTCTCTCTCTCCCTCTGAAGTCTTCAGATCACCTAAGAACCAGCTGGGTAGAAAACCAGCTGTGTCGATGTGAGTCCCTCTCAGCTATTTACATCAATCAACACGAATATACTGAATGTACACTGTTTAACACGTGTATTCTCTAAACCTACACCACTTGCATCAATCAAAAATAAAAGAGAAAATAAAATGTAAGCAGAGACAAGAATTATTTTGTTTTTTGAAGAAAAATAAAAGAAACTCTTATTCTGTGTGCTTCTTTGCTGCTTTCATTTATTTATGAAGTGAGTGTTACTCTGTACAACAGCATGCAGAAATGTCTAAAGCTAGCCAATATATACTTATACATATATGTATCTGCCTGCAGTGTATTATACTGGGTCACGGCATTTCAGTGCTGCATTCATTCACTTCAGAAAGGAAGGTGTAAAGAAACGCGCAAACAAATGATACAAGTTTAAACCTGTTTTCCAATAATACAGGTTAAGTGAGTGAGATCTAATTAAATTAAATTAAATTATTTGGCTTATGAATAAATAAATAAATAGCGATGAGTAGAAATCAGATTTTTGCTTAACACCACAGTCTTCATTTCTCTTTCTTATCTATCATAGAGTAAAGATTATCTTCGCTGACTTACTGACTCACTGACTGTGCACTCCATTCTTACTTTTCTATCCATCGATAATTAAAATGAAAGAATTTACTAATTTCTGAGGTGAATAGTTGGATGCCAATCATATGAACCATTTAGAATGCTTGTTGCCCAACCAGACTGAAATGATCTAAGCGCTGGACAGCTGTTTCACTCGTTTCGAGACGAAATTATCAATGGTGTAATCGACTTAACTCAACTGCAACCGAGTCAGTTCGACTGGGTATCCTGTAAAGGAATAACTGTTAGGGTAAACCCCTCTCAAAGATCGACAAGGAAAATTTAAAATTCAATTAAATAATTAATATGACCCGTTGCACAAGTGAAATGTGGCTGGCCCTCGCGACCCTAGCGGTCTGGTGGACAACGCTTTGGCGTTTGAAACTATGGGCACTGGGTTCGAGCCTCGGTGGTGGGAAAATCATCACTCACTGCAAAATGCAGGCACATCCACATGACGAGTCCTAAATAGGACGAAATGTGCGTTATCCTGGATTCCACTGCTAGTCACCATCCACTAATTAACCTCTGATCTAATTACAATATTTGTATTTATTTGGATATTTCGTCTAACTTTGTAATTGGTTACAGGATTTCATCATGAGCTGACATCAGTTAGAGAACCATTGGAAAACCTGGGAGTACTGGACAGTTGTTTCGTCCTAGTTTGGGACTCTTCAGCAGTACGCACCCACCGGGATTCCAACCCAGGACCTTCTGGTTACAAGGCGAGCTCGTATACCATTAAGCCATTGGGACTCGATCCAATGGCCCATGAATTCTAACTTGTGCCGATTCACGACATAGCGCGACCCCTAGCCAATGTCTTCGGCGAGTATTTGTTCTCACACCCTACTGATCATGACTTCTCACTGGAACCCCAGGTAACTACCTACCTGAATAGGGCAAGTCGCTAGTGAGCATCTCATTGATTTTCAAGTGTTGGTTTGTAGGGATTTGATTGGTTACAGGATTTCATCATGAGCTGACATCAGAAGGTCCTGGGTTCGAATCCCGGTGGGTGCGTACTGCTGAAGAGTCCCAAACTAGGACGAAACAGCTGTCCAGTACTCCCAGGTTTTCCAACGGTTCTCTAACTGATGTCAGCACATGATGAAATCCTGTAACCAATCAAATCCCTACAAACCAACACTTGAAAAACTTTGTAATTATTAGAGCTTTTTTCCCTAGACTGTCCTAAGGAATGTCCTTGTTTAATCTTTAATTTTAATGCTTCTGTTTATGGCTGTGTGGTAGCGTGTTGTCTTAAGACTGAGATTTTGTTTGAGTGAGTCAGGGTCATTCTAAACTTGGACTGTCTGCGAGAATCGTCTGCCAGTGTGATTCTTGTGGATAGAGGATTGATCCTACCTTGCTGGGAATATTCTACTTTTATTCTCAGGCACTTCTTTTGGGGTTGAGTTTTGGTTAGCTAACTTTGTTCTACAGTACCCGTTTTGTCCTTAGAAACTTGTCTTGTCTATATAGCTGCCTAAAGGCATTGTTGAGGTAGTTTTGAGTTTTTCATATTACTATTATTATTATTATTGAAGAGAACCATAGACTTTATGACGAATAACCGTCTTTTTGCCAATATTTGGAGCGTTTTTCGACTGTGTGTGTGTGTGCGTGTGTCTCACCCATACAGTAGGACTTAAAGATTAGTTTTCTGAGTTCTGATGACAACGAGTCGGTTTTGGTTTTAACATATACTGCAGATTTGGTTCTGTTTTGAACAGTTGAAACCACCGTCCCACGTTTCAATCACTTCGAACTGGCTATCAAGAGCTAAGAGTTGATGTGAGCGATTTTTTACTACTCATACTAATCAACCAATCAGTGGAACCTAGCTTCATAGATTTATTTTTTGTTTTCTTCATTACTATTTATGGTGTCAAGCAGATCACGTGTATTCCGATCTGAATAATTTCAGCTTCCACGCGTCGGTAGCACAGCGGTAGAAGGCTAGCCAACCATACCTCACATGGTTCGGGGTTCGATCCCCGGCCACCGACGCACTCCTTTACCTTCTAAACCAGTAATAAGACCGGTAAAGAGGGAAGGTTGGGCATGAAGCTGGCTAGCAACCCCATCCCGTAAAAGTAATAAACACCACTGCTGCTGAAACTTCAAGCCCCTAGCTCGAAGCTTGCTTTGTTTCACTGGGAACGTAAAGGAATAGAAAGAAGAAGAAACTGTGGTGTCACTTTACCACCTCGAGCTGTGTATGCTGCTAATTAATTTGTGAACCTCGAATTCAATCTATAATTTGTTAATTTTATTCATCAAAACAACTTAAATAGTAGTGATCTGCTAGTACATGGCGCCGCTAATATAAGTTTTAATCAAGACTTTTAAACTAAGCAGAAACGCCTGTTCATTATTTTCCCCTTTTTTTCCTTAAGGACTATGCTACTAAATATTGACATCTATGTATGGTAATGAATCGGTAATCGAAATCAGTTCAGCCCACATACATCAGCTTTTATCCCAGTGATGCATAGCCTCCTGATGACTTTTCAAAGTTTTAATGAGACTTATTTAAACAATTTCTTATCAGATATAATAGTCTTGTATTCTTCAAATTTCTTGAATTCATAAAAAAACAATAAAACCTACTATCCACTGAATACCAACCAACTCAGAGACTGAGCTGTAAAATGAGATAACTGCGAGTTATAGACTTGATTGTATATTGCTAGACTTCTGAAAGGTCACAATTTAGACTGAGGCTACCGATCAATACTTTTTAATGTAGGGTTTGTTGTGATGCACCTTTAACTCAACTAACTGGTATTAATAATAATAATGATAATGATAACATTCTTATTCTGGACAGTATTCTTATAATATACAGAATTTCCAGAGGAGTTTATTGCATGATATTTTCCCTTCGCACAATCAATATCTTCAAGTAAAGTCTTAAAACTGACAGTATATCCTTCCTGTGACACAATGGCCTCTGAGCTGAAACACAAACCATTCCATTATGATATACCTGCTTTTGTCTCCTTCTTTGAAGAAATCCACGATATCTCGTTGAAAGCCAATTATATGATGTTGAGAAGTACATTTTGAGATCCAAGGACATAACTGAAGTACATTTATCTCATGTATTGGAACACGCTGCCACCCACAATCAGACCTTTCCTCAGGTTTGTTAGGAACGTGAGAATCAGAAGCTTGTAAACATTTTAAATGTACACACAAGAGTAGGTAATCCCATCAGAGGTCATATCTCGGGCGATTAAAACAAATCGAACGAGAGAGAAAATATGCCATACAGAGATAGAAGTTATTGGCAGCTCAAGTTTTAAGCAGGCCGCCAGATGGATATGCATTTCAATTCTTGTAAACAGCTAGTTCAAGTTATCTTGTCTGATACCTAATATCCTAAAATAATGGAGAATATTTGAATTGGCTCTATTCTCTGAGCTGGTTGATTTAATTGACAAGATTTCGTCCTCCTTCAATACCTAGCATCCTCTTTATTTCCAGCTTTTACCTTGTATCTCTTCGAGTAAAACCAGCAGAAATTTCTTAGGAATTTATCCTCGTACAGCGAAATATAGAAATTCAACCATACCATATTGAGCGAGGATTTTGTGTGAAGTCTCAGATCTCAGAAAAGAACCCATAAACATTCTAAATCAGCAACTGAACTGCCAAACATAAACAAAGATTATTATTATTACTACTTGTATTATATATGGTATTATCTACTTACAATTCATTATGTTTCCACCAAAATTCTGCTTATAGAGGTTTCATTATTAATATTATTATTATTATTCTAAATTTTACGTATATATGTATTTATAAAAAGAGCTAAATTGTTGCAATATGTATAAAAACGCAGAGAATTCCATTCTATATAATTATTAATATTGTTTGGCATAAAGTAGTTTTGCGAATGAGACAGAAACGGTGTAACATGCTTTAATAACTTATATATTTTCCATCAAACAAAATTCGAATGAACACACGACTTCCTAAATTCATTTATATAGTTCCGTTGTTTTTCACTTGATTTGGTTGGTAGTAATATTTTGCATATTTCGGGTATGAGTGATGAATCATTCCTATTGCATGTGTTGGGTGTAGATTCGATGAACAAGGATTCAGTAATCAACCTCTCTCGCTCTCCACCTACCTAGATTAATTCTTAGAATTTTAACCCTCTCCCACACTATTGTGAGATTGTGTTTTAATGCATGCATTGCAATTGCTGAGCTGTTTTCTAAATTACTTATCTTCTAGGGGTCAACCATTCTTACCTTAGCTAAAGTCTTATGTTCCGACAATCTGACTACCCCTGACCTACTAGTTTGACCTATGTAGTTGACTTAAATCACAGTCATTGCAGGGTATTTTGTAAATTATATTATTTTGTCTAATTGGGTCAGCTGGGTCCTTTAACCTACAGAGCTTGTCCTGCCTGAGTGAGTTTGTAGGTTTAAATGCCACCCTAATTCCTGCTTTATTTAGAATCCTACGTAGGGTCTCAGATGTCCCCTCTTTATATCGTATAACAGTGGATGACTTATATTCTCTCTTATTTATGTTATCATTACTAGTTTCACAATTCTTTTTATTTTTCTTTTGGCCTTTTTCAATCTTCCTCATGAATTTTAAAGGATAGTTATTTAACACCAACGCCTCTTCTATCTGTTTTATTTCATCATTTAGGTCTTTTTTTGTGCTACTTAGTGCCATTGCTCGGTTTGTTAAACACTTAACTAAGCGTGCCTTAACAGTTAAAGGATGAGATGAATTAAAGTCTAAATATCTATTAGAATTTAGGAAGTTGTGTGATTACTTTGATATGATTATGAGCAATAAATTGTGCTCAAAACGTCATCAGTAAACATTACTGTATAACGCGGTGAGACTTTATGAAAACAAAATTTACCCATAATGCAATTACACTCTACTACAGTGCACAAGTTTTATTCTTAAATCAAAATTCAAATGAAGTCAAGATAGATTAGAGTGTCCAATGGGAAGCATACTACTAATCTTTGTGAACACCTGAATACTGATAACGCTGACCATCAGTAAAGCTTGTCAGCCAGTTCGAAATGATCTCAACACCCAGTGGCTGTTTCAAACGTTTTCAGCTTACTTTCGTAGTGGCACTTATAGTTTGAAGCAGTTCACAAAAAAAACTGTTATCAAATTTCACTACAAACCTTCATTCCCCCTTCACACAATCTCCCTTATGCCACCCTTCGACACACGACTCATCGTTTCTTTTTCGTGTTCCACTCTTATGATAGGCTCGCGTTGTCATTCAACGAACTCTTCAGAGTGGTTGTGTGATAGGTTCTCGGTTGGTGCGTTTTTTCGGAGAATTCCGTGTTACCGATAATTTCTAGCTGACCATCTGGTCTTCATTTTCAAACCAACGAAGACAGTTATTGACGAAATTCTGTAGAGCCTGTTGGAGATCCTTTTCATGACTTGTCAGGTCTCGAAACCGTGGAGAGGTATTGAAATCCTCATGATTCCATTATTCCTCATCTCATCTATGCAAAAAGAATACTTTGAATAGTGGGTTTCTATTCTCTCCGGTTCAATTCATTTCATTGAAAACATACCAAATAGTACTAGATATGCTGTAACATCTACACAGTGTCACAAAGTACAAAGTTCACTCTTGCTGTTTTGTTATTTTTTCTTCTCTTCAACCTCAACAACAAAATCACAACATGAAGTCATATATATTGTGTTCAGCCATTTTGAAACTTTGTGTCTTTTGGGTTTTTATTTTCAAGTGGTTTTATTGTTAGTTTATATTCCTACTTTTTTCTTCAAAACTTATTTTTCAATGAATAAGTCAATTGATACATTGAACTCAAAATGTATACATATACATGAAAACAGGAATTAATGTAAGTATATAAAGAAACACTTGAAACATTGAAAATCACCTTGGCAATTGAATGATTTCTTGATCGCTTTTTTTCACTTTTTTAATAATTGGCATAAATTAGAGAAAAGTTTACGCATCATTGGCTTGTTAGTAGAATGCTATCTGGTCAGAAAAGTGGTCTGCCTTTGACTCCTTTGAAGGATACACTGTCAAAAGTCTTGCCCAACCGTCAGTGTGGACGTAACATTAACAACCCTCTCTTCCGTAAAAGCGAAACCAATTCTAGTGAAATTTTGAAGCTTGAAGTCCTGTTTTCCGGTTGGAAGTCAAGAGGTGGTAAGGAAAACAGATGTTTGAAACAGAATACAGTATTGAAAAACTATTCCCAAAACTTTCAATCCACTTTGTTGATTACTATTATTAATACCATGTAAATCTCTTGGTTTCCAGGTGGAAGACAGGGTTTTAGCTGAGCACTTTTTCATTTAATCCTGGCTTCTGCAGTCTTCTTAAGCTGGCTCCATGATTTTCCACAAGTTATCATTCTCTCCTTACATGACCACCTCCTTCAAGTTACACTCGGATGCCCAACTTGTCGTCATTCATTTTGGTTCCACTCTAGAGCCTAGTGTAACGACCAATTTATTCATTTATGGTCTGAATGTAAGAAACTGAAATCTACGTTCTACCGTATAGCTGACAACAGTTTATTGAGACACTCCCTATCACGAAATGTTCGCAAATCGAGGAAATGACTATTACTCTTCAATATTTTAGCAGTTCTATAAATTAATAATAACATCAAATTCAAATTTACCCCAACAGTGCTGTGAGGCAGCTATACAGGCAAGGTATTAGATGGTTGGATGTAGTCGGCAGGAAGCCAATCAAAAGTTTCTAATACAGAGATCAATTGCGAGTCCGAATAGCTCAGTGGTAACGTCTCTGACAGATTGTACCACTGAATGGTGATCCGGATTCGAATATCAAAAAGGGGCATGACTTCCTTCAAGATTGCACGTACGCCTTGCAGACTGGTGCGTGCCAACAAGCAAAAAATTTAGGCCCAAGGTTTCCTGTCAATTGCCTTCAACCATCTTGTATCAAAAACTGAAAGTGCACCGCGGTGGAGGCCATCTAGTGGCATGGTGGCCGAATTACAAACTTGCCTGATAGAATACAGTCTGCACCAAAGGTAGGACTAGACATATTATACTATTTACTAAATAGTGTCCCCATCAACGGGCAAGGTATCTTTATAAATACAAAAAAGTACTGTAAGTGAAAATTAGTTAACCGAAATTCAACTATAAAAGATACCTTAGAATCAAGGAGAATAGATTCCCATTCGAATCATAGACCAAGGCTTCACGCAAACAGTCCCAGGTCAGAATGACCTGCATTCACTCAAACAAACTCGTATCTTTAAACAACTTATTGTCAATGTACACCCACACACGCGTCAAGTATTACAATTAAAGATTAAACAAGGACAGAGGCAAATGGTAAAGGTCAAAAGTTAACATGTCATATACAAATGTCAAATTATTGATACATAGTCTAAGAGAAATACGTATAATAATTACAAATTTTCAAAAGAATTGATACTGAACAAAGAGTACTCTTTTTGATAACTTCATCATCAGGCTCTACAGTTATATATACACATTATAGTGAATGAATGAATTAGTGTTATGAACAACATTAATGCTGTTTAAATAACATCGAATCAATAATATTGATAGATTACAGTTGAATAGCATCAACATAAAATAAGCTGAATGTCAGAAGAATTAGGAAAAATAAAATTACAAATTCATGAGTTTATAGTTTCTACTGAGGGCCAGGGCAGCAGTAGGGGCTGGACTTGTTTCTTTTGAACAAACAGCACTGGTTGTTTGAGGCGAATTGCAATAGCCTCTGCTGTTTGGAGCATGCGGTGCTTCGATGATTTTGGCAATTTATTAGGCACCCGATATATTATAGAGAAGGATTCTTCTACGCTGGCTTTGTGACCGGTTTGCACCAGATGGTCTAATATCGAGCTGTTAATAGTTTTAACTACACCTTAACTTAGCCATAGTGGGATATGTTCTCGAGCACGAAAAATCAAGTTCCTAGAGCAACGGCCAATTAACTCGCTCCACCACAAGCGCAGTTGAATTGATAGATACAATTTGAAGTGGCTAGTCTAGGTACTTCATCTTTCAGTTGAGGTAGCACCATCGGTCGTGTAGAGAATAATACGTGTAGTTCGCCAGCATTAAAAGTTCTTTGAACTGATTTTCTTAATTTCTTCGTAATTATCTCCCTTGGTATATCGCCCATGAATTGTAGTCGTATATTTAAAGGCTTCTTGTTTACAGACAGTGAGTAGTCCTTTTCCACTTTCTTTGTCATATGTTTCTTGATAAATTTGTCGGGATAGCCATTTTCGATCAAAGTATCATATACAATGCTTAATTCATCTTCAGTTACTTCTTCTGAACATATATCTCTAACTCTGTGGCTAAGGGTCTTCACTAAATTCCTTTTGAAATTGATGGGAACGAAGCTATGAAAGTGTGTATATTGTCCTGTCCAAGTACTTTTTCTATGCAAATTTCTTTTTATGCTACCGTCTTGTTTTCTTGTAAGTAGGACATCCAGGAGGGAAATTCTGTCTTGGGATTCCTCTTCGAATGTGAATTTCATAGCCGAATGTACTTCATTGAATTCAGTAATTATTGTACTCCTATCAGAACCATTATTACAAAGAATAAAGGTATCATCCATATATCGGCAATAAAATGAGAGCCCACTGATTTACATATTTAGTTAAAATGTCTAAATAAATATAAATATTATAGAAACAGGATGGATTTTCCAAACAATCAGTCCATTACACCTAGCATGGTGTCGCTGAACAGTCGTCTCAGAGAGTATCCGATCCACCACAATTTCCTCCTGCATGTTTAGTCGATGAAAGGTACTTGGTTGGCTCGTTGGCTGCTAGAGTTCCTCGTTACTGATCCTTTCATTAGTAATTGTGATAGAGAATCCCTCTGATAGCCATGATTGTTGTTTTTCACTAATTGCAATATATACAGATAGATGCCTGTCAATTAGGTTGGATATTCATAGCTTTATGTAGCGATTATTCGTAGGAGATGAAAAGTATAAAGTCAAAGGATTGAACAAATTAAATTGCTTATTGTACAAATTATTGGCGCACGCTAATTTGAGCTGGGATAGAGGTTCAATGGTCCTTCACTTGACGTTATTTCTTTATGAAAACACGTTATCTATGGTTGTTGCGGTAGATTAAATCTGATTAAGTCTAATTTCGATTTATGTAGACATTGAACATTTGAAAAATGATCCTTCCACTTCGTTACTTTAATCACTGAAATTTTTGAGAGTAAAAATGTATAAACATTATAAAAGAAAACTTATCACATGTCTATGTATTTACAAGACACGAGTTTGTATTCTTATGATTACAATTCACTTTGCTATATGCAGGATTTCGTGGAAAGGAAAATTAACTGCCAGATGTCACAAGAAGTAATCCTCACAGCTGTTTTTTATTTCTTTGGGTTTTCAGTGGAAAATAGAGCTTCAGACTTTAGCTTTGAAGTTTCAACATGACTGGTTTTCTTTCTACAAGGCGGGATCGCTGGCGTTACGCCCAACCTTCCCTCTTTGTGAGACTTATTACTAGCTACACGAGGTTGGAGGTGATGAAGATAACCAACCAACCATCCAAAAGCAACAAAACAACAACAACCAGCACCAATCACCATCAACGGAAGAGATTTACCAGAGGTCACTTCCTTCATTTATTCTGCCGGCTAAAAAGCATCTTTCAACTACAGCCGCATGGAACAGATGAAGATGTGAAAAGCAGCCAGCCAGAATCGGAAAGGGCAAGATACGCCCTCATCAACCTGGAACCAGTTCGGAAATCTTCTGCACTCACTCAGCCAGGAAGCATAAAGAACAAGATTCGGATTTCCTACACAAATGTGAAGTCAGTAAGTCCGTTCTCCTAAATGGGTCAGAAACTTGCGCCACCTATCACGAAAAGCATCTCCAGCAGGCTAGTGCAAACTTTTATCAACAGCTGTCTGGCTCCATACTGAAGACCGAATGGCCAGTCAACCGGCCAGAAAGAATTACCAACAACAAAATCTGGTTGGGAACAAGCCAACCAAGAGCCGATTTCTCAACAAATATTTAGGAGAAATTGGAGATAGGTGGATCGGGCATACGCCGCTTAGGGGGCCGTCAAACGATATCACGCTCAGTATAGGTCACTGATCGGGTGGAAACCAAGTGGGAAACGATTTGTGGATCATCAGTGTGAGGGTGACATGTAGGAGGTCGTTTCGGGAGGGGTAGATGAGAGATTATGGGCAATCGTGGGGTCAGCCAGCTGAAGAGTACGGCAGAGATTAGAAGAAAGCGGAAATGTGTTGTTGAAGCTCTGTGTTCCACTCGGAACGCAATGGAATAATAATAATAAACGAGGTTTAAGAGTGTGGCCCTTTTAGCGGATCGAACCCCGGATCATGTGAGCAGGTGACGAGCATTATGCCTCTACTCCAGTGACTCATTCTAGCTTTTAATACACATATATTTAAATGATTAATTGAAATATGTGGAATGCAGTGGGTATTTGTGAATTTTTAAGGGTTTTAAGTAACCAGAAGGCGCATTTCTCAGAAAGAAAGCAGTACACCGTGTATAAAGGGAAGTCTTCCACTTCATTGCCTACTAAAGATGGTGTCCCTGAAGGCGCTAATCTTTCGCCTTTTCTTTTTTTCTTTCTTCCTACATGACTTGCCTCAGTCTGATGAAGTAAACTTTGTGAAGTACGCTGATGATTTAACAGATTCAATGGCTGTTAACTCCCAGCTAGATTGTACCAAAACAAATAGCTTTCTGTTGGGAGTCAATAAATGGTCATAGTCTAACGGTCTTAAACTGAATCTTTTTAAATGTCAAACTGTTAATTTCAGCTTAAGATGTAAAAGACAGTTAAAAGAAGCCGTCGATTCTCATGACAGTTGTACGATTGACAACAATGATATAGGAATTAAATCAGAAATTAAGTATCTTGGACTTATTCTCTCTTCTGATCTCTCCTGGTCTTTCCATGTCTTAGCGATCTCCAGTAAAATATTCCGTCTGACATTTTACATTAAGAAGTTAAGGCACTCGGGTATAACTCAACCCCTCCTCTTACAGTTCATAAACTCTTGCATCCTACCTATTCTTCTTTATTGTTCACCCTTATTCTTTCCCGGTTTGCTTAAAAAGGACTTTGTCACAATTCGTAGAATGCTGAAGACTGTCAGTAAGATGAGTGGTGTCCCAGTGGACTACATAGTTAACGTCGTTGTCGATAGGCACTTGACTTCATGCAATAAATTTGCTAAAGGGATTTTGTCTGACTTGGAGCATCCACTTCACCCTCAGCTTTCATCTTGCATCTCCTCAGGTAGAACAAGAAGTAACTTCAGAAAACTGCATGATTGCACGTCTAAGCATAAAAATTCTATGATACCATACTTGGCACATATTTTATGTGATAAAAATGGTGTCAGGCAAGAATTGACTAACATTTTTTCATCTAGTAAATAAACAATTTTCTGCATCCATCCTTATATACTTTCAAGTTTTACTTTTATTATTTCTAATATATTTATGGTCCTGTTGCTTCTTTGTTTTTACTTTCATAACTGCAAACACCAACTTATCTCTATGACTGCTGTAATCTTTGTTTTTCCCCTCACCATATCATATAAAGAGAACATTATATTCAGTATTTTTAAACATGCTAGGATTTCTGTACCGTATCGACATTACTGTGTGAAACAAGCCCACGGCAATTTCCACTTGTATTATTATTATTATTACTACCTTAGCTGTTATCATTATTATTATTTCCATTTTATATGCTGCATGTTTTTGACATTACCCCTATTGTAAATGTGGAAAATTTTCTGTATGATTAATTTTATTTATAATTTGAGGAAATTAGATGCAATATTGTGATTAATGCTGAAAACTCCATTCTGTATCACAAGTACTGTTTTGGGAATAAAGTATATTATTATTATTATTATTATACCACAAGGAACAGTCTATAATATATGACTATTAGAGATAACTAGATTAAATAAGGGAATCCGTGTAATTCATTAAACTCAACAGTGAATAATTTTCACTTGATTGTCAATAATATTGACTAAAAAGTTTTAGGCCAAATTTCTGTGACTAGACGTTAAACACTGTCAGATATATTTTATCATTTTGAATACTATTCAGCAACCGGCTTTTACACTGCTTGAGATATTTTACAGGTTTAAGTATTTCTTCAAAACTCTAGAAAGATATTTAGTCATTATTTTCTTTTAGTTTGGCAAGGTGATGGCTAGAATGTAATCAGTTGTCTGTGAAGTTCACATTATGCCATACAAATAATAACGTGGGTATTTTGGTGTTAGTTACCACAAGACATATTGATAGAATTTCACCTTGAACTGTGTGTATTGTATACAAATAATTGCAGTGTGTTACTAGTTTACGCACACCTGATACCTGTGGTCGGCCTGCTAAATCTGGGCTACCGATATTACATGCTAAAAAATTCCATACTTGTATCAAAAATACTGTGTGGAGTCAAGCTACAATAAAAACTTTTAAAAAAATTAAAAAATTAATTTATTCCTGTTCATATCTGGGGTCCTGTATGATTACTGACAAGCTTGACTTCAACACTATATATATATATATATATATATAATTGGTTCACTCCACTCCTGAATCAAATAATCACCCCCAAAGCCTTTATAAAAGACATTCAATATGCGAAGATGAGGATGAATCGAAATCTGTTGCTAAGAATTGGATTAGTACAGAGGTGATTCCTTGCCACAAAGAGACATTGAACGGGATAAAGCGAATCCTTAGCAATCATGAAAACATAGGAGTGTATTTTCGTGCAACTGACACTCTACACTCATCACTGGTGAAGGTTAAGATTAATAAAATAGAAGACAACCAAGAGAAGTGTGTGTGTACCAGATCAATTGTGGGAATTGTGACACCCGTATATGTTGGAGAAACTTGCAGACAGGTAAACCTAAGAGTGAAGGAGTATAAGCAATGTCTAAATATGGTTCCGAAGACCTCTGCAGACTTGAGGGTCCTAGAAAACAGATAGGCGGTTGCACTGCACCGCGCTGCACCCAATAGAAACGGGACACAAGATTGACTTTGCTGATAGGACTAAGGTTCTACATATAAAGGTTTTGGTTCGTATGAAAAGAGACTGACTGCAGAAGACCTACGTATAAGGGTGAATCCCAAAAGTTTGAACAGGCGTGAAGGTGTGATGTTAGCTGATGCATGGCAAGTCCTGATTAATAAATAAAAATCAATATGTATCACTAATCAATCATACTTGGTGTAAATTCCCGATCGTCTATTTGATTTATAATTGTTTCCCCGTACACCCATGTACACACACCATTGTATAACGGATATACATATATATATTTTTCATATTCAGTTATCTACGACCATGGGCTTTAGTTGGACGTAATCATGAAAATTCTAAAGCAACAGTACACAGTGTTTAGCAAAAGGAGACTGATATTTGTAGGTCCGAGGTCAAACTTTGATCACAGCTCATACAGTTGTTAAGAAAATTATATTTTGATGCCTGTTTCATGACTCATAAGAGATGTCCTTTTATATATAAACCTCTGTTCTTTTAATTCCGATTAATTTCCCTGAAGAAGTTCGGAGCAGTTTGTCGAAGTAAACATTGGAATTACTCATTTCAATTTCTCTGAGATTTTACAAATATAGTATTTACATATGTCTACTTCTCACTCGGCGCCCAATTATTTGGGTAACTATTCGGTGAAATCTTGATCACATTTCATACGAACAGATAGATATATGTTGTTCAAATCGACTGAATCTGGTTGGCAATAAACGTTACTATCTGGTCATGTTTAATGACAAATGATTATTATGACTTAGGTGGAGATTTCTACTCCTGTCGTGCTTGTAATCATGGTGGTATATTAAGCGATTTACCTATTCTATCTTCTCTTACTTACCTAAATTTATCCTTACACCAGTTGAAACAAAGGACACTGAGTATGTTGTATTAGCCCACAGTGAATTATTATTATTATTTCCTTTAATTCCTATAGGAACATAGGGCTTCAGCCGTGCGTCTCCATTGCGTTCGGTTCTCTGCTAGAGCCTTCACCTGGCTCCAAGTCTGCCCACACGTTTTCATCTTCTATTCACATGACCTCCTCCAAGTCACCCTTGGACAACCAACTCGCCGCTTCCCCTTCGGGTTCCATTCGAGGGCTTGTCTAGTGATATCACTTGATGGTTTCCTCAGAGTATGGCCAGCCAATCCATCTCCATTTCTTCCTGCCTATTTGTTTCACAATCCGTTCCTGGTTGGTTCGCTCCCAGAGTGAATAATACTAATATACTAATAATACCCATCACTGGTTAGGTGCTATATGTTATTTGTGAACTTACAATTTTCTCAGCATTGAGTTAACTAAACAGGGGGTCATTACTTGATAACTGGCCAGCGTCTCTTTCTCAATGCGGTGCAAAAACACATAACGTCTTAGTTATAGGTTAATTGTAAAGTGAAAAGACCACAGATCTGCATGAACCAACCAACTGCTTTTCCTCCTCATACTTTGAATGAAACGGATGAAAAACAGAAAAGGAAATCCTGCTAAATTATGAAATTAGTTAAAGCTGAAAAATATTTAAAAGCATCACGAACAATGACAAGTGCCAGTCACCATTAATGACAGAAATTTGAAAGAGGTCACTTTCTTCAATTATCTAGCCAGAATAGCTTCAACTGCAGGCAGTCGAAATGGATGAGCGTGTCAAAGCTGGACAGGACAGCAAAGGGAAAACAGACCTTCATCATTCTGAAATCAGTTTGGAAATCTTCTGCATTCTGCGCAATGAACAAGATTCAGATTTTCAACACCAATGTTAAGACAGTGACTTCTTCTTTATTGGTGGAAACAATTATCGAATGCATCACATAAGGTATTTCAACAACAGCGGCTTTCACTGGCACCATACTGAAGGTCATATGGCCAGCTGATAAGAAAAGAATAGCAACGAAAAACTCCGGGAGTGAATCGATGAAGAACCTATCACCCAACAAGGTATTCCGAAGAAAATAGAGATGGAACGGATACGCTCTGGGGAGACTGTTAAATGACGTTGCTTGCCAGGTCATCGCTTGAGTAGAATGTGAATAGGAAATGACGAGTTGGGTGTCAATCTGTAGGTGACATGGAGGAGGTCGTATGAGGAGGAGAGGCGATCTGGTGGGTAATCCCAGATCCAGCTAAAGAATATTGCAGCGAGTCGGGTTAAATGGAGATATACTGTTAAAGCCGTATATTCCATTCGAAACCACGGGGAACAATATATCCATCAATTTTCAAGTATTGATTTACTCTGAATTCAATGATACCAGGTCACATTTCGTCATGAGGGAATATTAATTGGATAACCGGCGAAAACTAGGGAGTAATATATAGATGTTTCTTCTACATTTTAGACTCTTTAGCCCTATACAATAATAACTCCACTGGGTACTGGACCTAAGAACTTTGCGTTTTCAATTTGTTTCATTATTGATACTGGTTTGCGATGACATTTTACTTGAAGTCCACTAATCAACTTGAGCTTTAGTGCGAAGTGTTAATTCCTGAAACCCAGAGTATCACATTCATTATACTGTTAAAAGAAGCAACTAAGCAAGGCAAGAGCGATCTGCTCTGATGAATGTCTTGATGGCTAATTAATAATATTAAACGGTTGATAAAGTAAGAACTGTTATCCAGAAAGGTTTATTCATAAGAATATGAATCTAAAACCAAAGCAGCCCAAGGTACCAACAGTTCCTAAAAAGGCCTTATTCTTACAAATTCAGTTCCTCGGGGATAACATCAGCAAGATATTACCATATGACACCTTACAATTGCGATAAAAATATCATTCTCTGCTGCTGAATTACGCTGTGTCTTCAAAACCACCAATATTTCGCTTTCGGGAGTTAAAGATAAACTGCCTAATTTCGCCTCTTCAATGTTTATTTACTAATTTGACTGCTCCTGTGGAGTGAGCCAGTTACATTTTTTGTATTCCTTTACGTTCCCAATGGAACATAGGGCTTCGAGCTAGAGGCAGTGTTTAGCAGTGTTTATTTTGCAGGATGAGGTTGCTAACCTCATGCCCAACCTTTCCCCTTTACCAGCTTTATCTCTGGCTTAGCGAGGTACAGGAGTGCGTCGGCCGGGGATCGAACCCCGGATTATGTGCATGGTCGGCGAGCATCCTAACCACTGTGCCACCGACGCACGAGCCAGTTACATAGGCCTTACAACTGAGTGTGTTTCTCGTCGGATTTCCGATCGTCACTCTATGTGGTTAAGTAAAGGAAAAACAAAATCCACTCATAGGTCTATTCTATCTCATCTTGTGGATACAGAACATAAGATTAGTGTCAGCGAGGCTTTCTAAGTCATTCACAGCATACCAACTGATCTTAACTTTACCTTAAAAGTTTGTCTACTACATATTTATGTATCCAAAAGAAGCTGGTTCAGACACTGTCCCTACCTTGGCCATCAAGGTTTTAATGATCCTCAACTTTTTGTAGAAATTTCCTTAATTTTAGTTGATATTCTATTTGCTGTTATATTTGTATGCTAAATATAATTTAAGCATCTTTCCTCAACTGTAAATCCATTGATTTTACTTAACAAATCGATATTATTATAAAAAACACCAGTATTGTTATTGACTACTATTCTAGAATATTCTGTGTATATAAGCATATATATAATTGTAAAGCCAGAAGAGGAAATTATCAAAAAGGATATTCTTTGCTCAATTATTTTGTTTATTATGAGTGTGTAAAAACTTTTGTGCGGAAATATGTATTTGTGTGTCAGTAAGTTATTTAATCACACACTGCTTACAGATGAAGGTTTTCAAATTCCTGAAATTTTAACCTTGAGAATTAGTTTGTAAAAGTTCAAAGAAATAAATGTTTTATAAACTTTAAAATGATTAAACGTGACGCAAAACTGAAGCGACAGACATAGAATAATGCAGAACAACACTTTTTCTGTGCGTGTCTAAGGTAACACTCATTATGACTTTTGAAAAATAAAAGCAAACTTTTATTTTATCTTCGTTTTAAAAAAACAGAACACCACAGTGATGTTCCAAACTCCTACTCACATGTCTTTCAGAACACAATTTTGATTTTCAAATAGAAAAAATAACCTACCATATGTAGCTGCTTCCAGTCACATGACATATGTGTATTAAAATATATTTTAAAATTTGCTTTTACGAGACAGTGTTCTGTATAAACAGTATTATTATAGGATTGCCACTCCCTTGGTTTCTGCATGGAACATACAGTTTCAGAAGCTTACTGCCAGTTCACTGTATTCCATAGAGTCTTATTTAAGTGGCTTGACAGCTGTCGTTGGGATGATGTAATTTTTGAAGTTTGTTACGTATTCACATTGATCTATAATAATAATTATTATTGTTCTTCTCTTCGGTTCCGAGTGTAATATGCGGTGCTTTAACAGTAAATATGCACTTTGAAATACTACGGAAAATTTGTAGCTCAGGTGGATAATTTGCAATTAATTGTGTTCTCTGAGCTGGTTGGTTTAATTGAGAAGCCTTTGTCGTCCTTCTAGACAACATTTTCAGAGCAAGTTTTAGCTCTTGATGAATGACAGAACTGCGTCTCCTGGCAACCATCGTCGTGACTGCTAGTCGATGTACATCTGCATTGATCATTTTTTATTGACTTGGATTTTGAACTTTCTTGTCACGTGATTTACCTTTTATTAGTTGGTAAATTTGATCTGTATTAACATGTATGTTAATCGCTGATTCACTTGAATACCAGGCTTCTAGGAATTCTCTGGCACTTTTGGTGTTTCCTGTACTTCAAATGTCGACATTATTCCAATTAAAAAGATGTCCATAATAATCTACATGCTTCGATATGAAAGAATATATATCACGTCTTTTCACAGCTAATTTGTGTTCTTCGATTCTGATTCGAAGAGGACGCCCACTTTGACCGATGTAATGTCTGTTACAGTGCCTATAGTTTATTTTGTAAATGGTATTAATTTTATCTTTCTACCATATATAAAAATATCTCTGAAATAACAGCTAGAATACTGAGACCGTTAGAAATAGATGTAGCACACAAGCCAACCAGCTCAATCACTCCATTCGATACTGCGTGAACCGAAAGATCAAGCAGAAAAAGAAGATGGAATTAATACCATTTACAAAATAAACTGTATGAACTGTAGCAAGCATTACATTGGCCAAAGTGGGTGTCCCTTCGAATCGGAATCCAGAAACACAAATTAGCTGTGAAAAGACATGATATGTGTTCTCTCATATCAATGTATGTAAATAATTACAGACATCAATTTAATTGGAAGAATATAGAAATTTCAAACAGAGGAAACACCAAACAAATGCCAGGGAATTTCTAGAAGCTTGGTACTCAGGCGAATCAGCTAGCAATTGACAGACACATCATTATAGACTAAATTTACCAGCTAATGGGAAGTAAATCACATGACGGGAAAGTTAAAATTGCAAGCCAGTAAAAAAATGATCAGTAGAGACGTAAATCGACTACTAATCACCAAAAGGTGGTTATCAGGAGACTCAGTTCTATCATTCATCAAGAGAATTTAAATCAGTTCATTTTTGAGCTAAAACTTGTTCTGAAAATTTTGTCCAGAAGGACGACGAAAGCTTCGCAATTAAACCAAGCAGCTCAGAGAACACCACTAATTTCAATATATCCACTTTGACCTGTTCTCTGAAGTGTTTTCCAACCGACCTAACAATTGCTCATAGGCCTTCATTCCCTCCTTATACGATCTACTCCATATCACCGTCAAATCAACACTCAACTAGACACTTCTCATTCAGGTTTCAATCGGGGACGTGGAGCGTGACTTCACTTGTTAGTCTCTTCATAATATGTACAGTCGACAATTTTTTTGACTAATTCGTTGTTACAGTGCCCTTCTTACTTGTTTTTTTTTTGACCAGCCATTTGAAATTCAGCATTGAATGAAGGCAGTTGTTGATGAAAGACTGAAGTAGCCTGTTTGACGCCAGCACAGTCTTTGAACCATGTAGAAGCGCTTAGTTATACAAACCCTATTATTACATATTTGTTTGAGAAAGCATGCCTTGTTGTTGTTAGCGTGTCTTAAACTAAAAATATTCAAGTATCAAGGCATATTTAACTGCTTTTTCTACTCTCCAAGGAGGATAATATTTTTATTATTTATTTTATCATCATTATTATTGTTTCCTTTAGTTCCTAGAGAAACATAGAGCTTTAGCCGCACGTCTCCATTGCATCCGGTTCTCCACCAACGTTTTCACCTGGCTCCACGTCTTGCACTGACGACCAACTCGTCGCTTCCCTTCCGGGTTCCACTCGAGGTGTGGCCTGCCATTTGATGTCACTTGATCCATTTCTTCCTGCTTATTTGTTTCACAGTCGGTTCTGCTGGGTTGGTTCGTTCACTGCCAGAGATCCCTGTTGCTGATCTTTTCTGGCCGGTCATCTAATCTTGAGTATTGAGTGAAGACAACTGTTGATGAAGGTCTGTATTTTGTTTGAGGTGCTCTTCATGACGCGCCAAGTCTCTGATCCGTATAGTAAGTAGCAGTGACTTCGCATTGGAGTTGAAAATCCGGATGTCATTTTCATTTTCATGCTGATTGCTGTTGACTTCCAAACAGACTTGAGAGAAATGAAGTCATATATTGAAGTAATTTCATGCTCTGTAAAACTTGTGTGTCAAAGGTCATTTAAACTTTATCTGTCTAACTAACTCATTCATTTGTTTTCATTTTTTTAAATTCTTCTTCTATTTAGTTAAACCAATGATTGAGTCAATACCTAATCAAATACTAGAATATGGTTATGGAATGACTGTCAGTTGTATTGCAACTGGTATGCCTACACCAAAGATTATTTGGATTCGTGATGGAAAGTCATTGAATTTAGCGGATAAAAGTATAAGTGTGGAAACATTTGAGTAAGTCAAACTATTTTGAACCGATTAAGCTTTATGCAACAATAATATACATGATCGAGAAGATTGTGAATTCAAACAAAATTCATGGATGTCTGCGATACCTTTTATACACTCATTATAAAGCCTTTTAAGTTCTGCTGAGTAAATAAGAAGCATCTAGAAACAGTGCATTGGTGGCATAGCGGTAGAGTACTCGCCGACAACGCATGGGGTTCAGGGTTCAATCCCCAGCCACCGGTGCACTCCTTTACCTTGCTAAGCAAGCAGTAAGACTGGTAAAAAGGGAAGGTTGGCCATGAGGCTAGCAACCCCACCCTGTAGAACTAAACACTGCTGCTACTGAAACTTCCAGTCTCTAGCTTGAAGCTCACTATGTTTCACTGGGGGAACGTAAAGGAATAAAAAAACAGCCTGGAAACAAGTAATTATTATACAAGTGGCCATAGTAAAAGGCAAAAGTATATATACCAAGGGATCAGTTCCATCCTTAGAAGTGTGAAAGGTGGTTTCCGTAAGTCAACACTTGCGTGGGAGATATTCAATAGTTTAGGTGAAAGACACTTTTTAAGTTTTAATCCCAGTGAGAAAGTCACTTTTAACCACGACAGATTCTGGTTAACTATCCGCTTACTGATATCAGCTGGTAACCATACGTGTAAACAATCAAATCCCTACAAACCAACAGGTGACAAATATTGTTACTTCGTGTTAGACTACGGATTGATATCAGTTAGAGAACCACTGAGAACCATGGAGTACTGGGTATCAATTTCGTCCTAGTTTGGGATTTACAGGCAATACGCCCCCATTGGATTTTGAACCCACTGTCTTCCGCTAGTGACGGGCTATGAGATGCAGTTGCCTTGAATTCTAATGAGAAGTCGGGACCAGTGTGGTGCATCTAGTCGGGAGTGAGGATTGATTTCCCGCCGATGTCACGCTAAAATCATGAATCGATAGAAGTTAGAATTAATGTGTTGGCCACTGAATTGGATCTCAGTGACTGAATGGTATACGAGCTAGCTGGCCTTGTTACCAGAAGGTCCTGGGTTGGAATCCCGGTGGTGGGTGTGTACTACCAATGAGTCGCAAACTAGGCCGACGAAACAGCTGTCCAGTACTCCCTGGTTAGTTTTCAGTGGTTCTCTAACCAATATCAGTCTGTGGTCTAAATCGATCTATATCGCGATTATAATAATAACAATAATAATAGAGATCAATTCTAATACCGATATTTTTCATATTATTTCCAAAGTAATAAAATCCACTACCTATTAATCATCAGTAGTATGTTATTGCCTAAATATACAGAGCTTATTGAGCAGTTGTCACAGTGTAATGAGGCGCATTCAATTAATTGTCAAGCGTTTAGTTTCAAAACACGGAATAAAAACACTTATCACGAAGAGAAAACGAAAAACAAAATACAATGTCACTTGATGGCGATGATGATGCATTTACTCTGTTTAGCTGGCCAGTTAGTGTTCAATTAGTCAGTTTTTTCTTCAGGGATATTCTCGTCTGCTATACCATACACATTACACATCGGCATATTTACTTACCTTTCATTCGAATAGTTTATTTCTTGAGGATGGAAAAAATTCGAACTAGTTAATAGTAGGTAGGAAACTAACAACTGAGTGTGTGTGTGTGTGTGATTATATAGTGCGTGTGGTCTTTAATCTTCTTCGTGTTTAGGGTTATTTTGAAGACGAAACACTCAGGCGCTGTCTTTTTCTCTCTCTCTCTTTATTTCTGTCATACACACACCCTGACATCCGAAAAACTGCATATATCTGATACCCCTTTTCATTATTTGCATATTAGGGTTATTTTTAAATTAAGAATTAAAAGTCAAAGTTTTTTCTTCCTATTAGAATATGTTTAATCCGTCTTTAAGAACCAATCATCTGTGTATTCCCGAGTGACAGAGCTCTTCTCCTACTCCTCCTCAAAATGTAAACAGTTAGATAGACGTGGAGTATTCACTTTGTATCCCCGTGGGTTTGGTGTGTGTGTATGTGTTTGCGAAACAGAATGACCAAAAGGATTAGACCGTTGGTCTTCTATCCTGCCTTCTGTATTACACATTGTATCAATGGTAGGTAGTAGTAGTAGGCATAATAATCTATAAGTGACATTTTATCGACATCAGTTCAAAATATTACAGATTATAGATACATATATATATAGCGCATTTTATTTCCTTTATTATTATTATTTTTATTTACCTTCCAAAAAATAAACACTGAATGTTGAATTTTCGTCTAGACGTTCACTGGGACATGTGGAATCCATACTGGAAATACACAATTTAATATTGATTGATACTGGAGAGTATTGGTGTTATGCAGAGAACGCTTTAGGCATTGCTAAACAAAGATTTCTTTTAAAAGGTAAGTGTTTAATTATAAAGATGGGTGTTGATTTTTTTTCTTTAATTTTTAAATACGTCTATGTAATTATTATTATTATTCCTTTGGGTTCCGAGTGGAAAATAAGGCTTCAGCAGCACATCTTCATATTGTTCAATTCTCTGCTGTCCTCTTCAACTGGCTGGTCCCCGATTGACCATAATCTCTCACCTCCTCTATGTCACCTTCACACTCACGACCTACTAGTCGCTTCCCATTCGACCGATGGCCTTCACTGAGCGTGATGTCATTCGAGGGCCTTCTCAGTGCCGTATACCCGATCCATCCATCTCCATTTCCTCCTACATATTTGTTGAGCAGTCGGCTCAGCAGTAAAACTACGTCTGTTTGAGTAAAATTGCGAAAGTAAACAGAATTTCGTCAACAAAACGACTTAAAATACATTTAAAAATGATATGGCATTGCATGCTGTTATTACCACTGAAATCGTTAGATGAGTGAAGCTCCACTGATGTCATCGTATGCCATAACATCCCAGACATATCTATGTGATCTACAAAAACGCTTTAGAATGTCTCCTACTCCTTATTTATTCTCAAGCTTAATTTGCATTTCCCGTTAATTGATTATGTTAGAATAAAGTTCAACTGGATTCTTTGGACACGATGACACCTAGTAGGGACACTTTGAAGATGCCTATAAAAATAATGTGATATCATTCTAGATGATGGTGACTAGCGGCGAAATCCAGGAAGGGCAATTTTGTCCTGTTTGGGACTTGTCATTTGCATTTACTTATTGCACAAGAGTGGGCTTTTTCTGGGCCCAATGAAGTTTGAAACGTTGAGTGCAGCGTCTGAGTCTTAGTGGGATTGAAGGTAAATCCAGATGACGAGTCTTAGATATGATTAAATGCACATCCTGGATTCGGATATTAATCCTCATCAAATAAAAGAATATAAAGTGAGTCTGTTTGATTCTTTAGATGATTGCAGTATGATTAAAGCTGTGTATTGAGTAATATTGTTCTGAGTAATTTTAAGAAAGAACAGAAATATGTCAAAAAATACTCTTTGATCTAAAATTATCTTCAAGTGTTGGTTTGCAAGGATTTGATTTCATCATGGACTGACATCGGTAAAAGAACCGCTGGAAAACCTGAAGGGAGTCCTGGACAGCTGTTTCATCAACCTAGTTTGAAACTCTTCATCAGTACGCACCCATCACAAGGGTTTCGAACCTAGGACCTTCTGGTTACAAGGGCAAGCTAGCTCGCAGACCATTAATCCACTGAGACCCGATCCAGTAGTCCGTGAATTCCAAATTCTGGCAATCATGATATGGCGCAACCATTAGCCAATGTCCACGGGGAGTATTTGTTCTCACAGCCGACCTGCTACACCCATACTCGTATGTTATAGACCATTATTGATCAACTAATTAGGGTTCAAATGGCGTTGAAGGATAACTGGGACTGTGATGTTTGATTGTGAGAGTAATTTTGATTCAGCATTTGGTGAGATGTTTTCTTGACACTTCAGAAAGTTATAGATCTTAGTTCTCCAACATTTACTGCCCCTAAGAGTGTCAATAAATGTTTTTATCAACAGTAAGACATAGTTACAAAATACTAAGCGTAGCTTTTACGGTTATATGCTCGAAGATGTGCACGTTATTTCTTGTTGAAAACAAAACTGCTGAATAACAAATATCAAATAGTAAGGATTAACAAATTAATAATTTGTTTCACTGGTTAAAATTTAACTGGAGCCAAGTTAGATTTCATCACCAATACTAATCAGGAAAATAAAATCGGTGAAAATCAAGGATCACCAGAAATAATCTGTTCTGTAAACCAATTACACCAGGAGGTATCCTCGGTACAAGAAAATCAGTTCCTCTGAGGAACCACCAAACACTGACGACAAGTATTTGCTTAAAATGCAGAATAAGAGAGTTCACTGATAGCATTTGACTGTTGGAGCGGTTGGAAATTCTTTCAGAAATAATAGTTACAAGTTATTCATTCATTAGTAGTGTGGATGTGAATATTTTCATAGTTCTGAAAGATCTGGCAGCTGATTCCCATTCCAACGGAAATTCACTTCGGAATGAGTTAAATCCATCACTAAAACCTGACAAAATAATGTTACAGCCAAAATTGTCTGGTTGTTGTCTGACCTCAGAAAATCTTTCTTTGCGTCCTACTGCATAACTGAACAAAACTTCCTTGAGACACACGCAGTCACAGAGCGCCTCAAATATGGGGAAAGTAGCACGGTTATTCGTCATCAGATCTATCTAGTTCTGTTCAACAATAACATCAAAGTGTCAAAATTACTTCAACACGGACATTAGGCAGAAATACAACAGTCAAGAGAACTCTCAAGTACAAACCAAGTAATGCAGAACAAAATTAGTTAACCGAAATTCAGTCGTAAGAAGTATCGTAAAATGGAGCAGAATATTGTCAATAAGGTGGGATCGAATTTCTCTCAACAACAATTCCCGCTGACACTCCAATGTCAGAATGACCTTTATTCATCCAAACAAAATCGCATTTGGCAAACAACACACTATCAGTATCATCCATCACAGAATCACAAACAAAAGTATTAAAATCAGAGATTAAACAGTAACGAAGACAAATAATAAGGATCAAGTCAACCAACATATGACATGAGAACGTCAGAACAATGATATAATGTCTAGTAAAAAGGGCGCTAGTAATTACAAAGTTATTGAATTAAATTTTAGATTTTTCCCGTCGATTGCTTGGACCGAAGTGCTCGATCTCAGGTCGACATATCGGCTTTTTGTCAAAGCAATCGACAGGAAAGTCTAAAATTCATTTGAATAATTAATATGATCCGTTGCACAAGAAAAGGTGGCTGGCTCTCGTGGCCCAAGTGGTCTAGTGGATAGCGTTTTGGCATTTAAGACTATGGGCACTAGGTTCGAGCCTCGATGGGGACATTATCACTCACTGCAGAATGCAGGCACATCCAGCTGATGAGTGCCAAATAGGACATCACCAGTTAACTTCTAATTACAAAGTTAACTGAAAGTCATCTTCCATGAGGGATATCTCGAGCAATTATTCCTCTACACATCAATATTACGTTTGAAAAGTTATGAATCGCATTATTATCCCACCTTGTGTTCCAGACACGTACATGGTCCGAGTTCAGTTCCCATCCTCCTAACTCCTAAACCTCTCTATAATTACTAGACACTAGTAAACCAGGAGAAGAGGAAACATTGGTTATTGAGACTATCAACCCCATCCTCAAAAACAGCAACTCAGAGAATCAGGACTACCAGACGAGTGAACAAGATACTTCTCCAGTGTTCGCCATCATTCCTACCGGCGTCCAACAATCCTTCTATTTCTTGACCTAAAGGCGGCATTCAATTCTGTCGACCGAGAGGTTCTCTGGCGATGCTTGGCTGTAAATGGAATGCCGAGAAAATACATTGCACTGATTAAGGCACTCTACTTGTACTCATACAGCCAGGTGAGGGCTTACGGCGAGTTGTCATCTGAAGTGGTGACGACTAGTGGCGTCCGTCAAGGATGCCCATTATCCACATTTCTATTCAATTTCATCATAGATGTACTAATCGACTTAACCCTAACTCATTTCAGAGACTCAGGGATTGACTTGCTACCAGGGAATAATCTCGTTGCCTTACAATATGCGAACGATATAGTCCTTCTAGGCGAGGACTCTGACAAAATGCAGAGTCTACTGAACACCCTGTGCAACAATCTTCGTATGTTTGGCATGCGATTCGCCCCTGTAAAATGTAAGAGGATGCTGCAGGATTGGACTACACCGACCCCTAGATTAGAAATAGGGAGTGAAGTGGTGGAGCACGTTGACCGCTTCACTTACTTGGGAAGTACCATCAGCCCCAACGGGCTGATATCCGACGAAATCTCAGCACGAATACAGAGGGCTAGTTTCGCGTAGACGTGATATCCGACTATCGAGCAAAGGGCGTGTGTACTGCTCAGCAGTCCGCTCCGTCCTCCTTTATGGCTGTGAGACCTGACCACTGAGAGTGGAAGACATCAAAAGATTACCTATCTTTGATCATAGGTGTCTGCGTTCTATCTCCCGTGTGAAGTGGTATAATAAGGTGAGCAATATTGAGGTTAGGTCTCGGTCGAGTGCTAGGTAAGGCGGGGAAATCAATCGACGAGACCATCGACTGAGATGGTTAGGACATGTGTTACGTATGCCTAGTCATCGCCTTCCTCGATAATGGGCAATGTTAGCTGATATAGGGTCAGGCTGGAAAAGAGCTAGCGGTGGTCAAATCAAAACATGGCTTCATCAGTCAATGCAATCCACAACAGTTAGTCTAAGCCGACCAGCACGTAGGGAGGTGTAGACTTCCTGGTTGGGGTCCTCGGGACGGTAAAACCCAATGGTTAGATACAATCGGTGACATGGCTCAAAATCGTTCTCAATGGCTGACGCAGATGCTTCCACTCCTTGTGACTTATGATTTCCAATGAAACTATATTGTTCTTCGATATTACTATTCCTTTTGTCTCATATCCCTGTCTACTGTCTCTAATATGCATTTCTTCTACTTTCTTCTCTTGCTTTGTGTGCTACATGAAGGGAGTGTGGCGACTTTTATATATCGAAAACCGACCGACCGACCGACTGACCATCATTTTCAACAATTCATTTAGTTTAGCAATTGGATGAAATCTGTCTTTACAATCGATTTTATCCTTTTGTTGAAAAAAAGTATATACATCCTACCACACAAAACAAACAAGAAAGGAAATTTTTCAAAAAAAAGTCGTTTCATTTTTAATCTTTGTAAGATTAGTGTATGGATAAGTTTTACAATGGTTCAAATACTCTGTCCAACAAATCTTTCTATAGCAAGAGAGTTGTAGAACATATATATATATATATATATATATATATATATATATATATATCTTATATCGTAGCATAATCTGTAAAGACCACTGGATTATATCAAAGCTATTCTTTACCCTGACTTAGTTTTAGTGATGAGTGTGTTGATGCTCAATGTTGTTTACGCTGGATTGATTTAAATAAATATTTCTATTCTTACGATAGCGGGTTTATGTTTGACATCTATATACATATGTATATGTCTGTCAGTTTATACCTATGCATGTATGCGTCAGTGTGTGTGTGTGTGTGTGCGTGCGTAGGCGTGCGGCTTGCATGCGGACGCGTCCACTCAACTTTGTTTCTACTATTCCTCTTCCTCCTCCCCCACTGAACGCTGTAAAGAGGAAACTGCCCAAACATTATTCATCATAGAGAATAAATTTTGCCATAGAAGTTAGTTTGAATGAAAGAATTTTTTTTTGTGACTAATACTCATTAGATTCTTTTGGGGTTGTTTCTTTTATTTTTGGTTTCAATAATCAGAAGAAGAAAAGAAAACAGAGAAAAATTAACAAAATCTTTAGAAAGGCTAAATTTTCTGTTGATGTTGTTCTATTGAAGATTTTCTTCATAAGTGTGAAAACAAAAGGCAGGAAAGTGTGGGAGAGCGGGGAAAAAAGAAAGAAAGTGAAAGGCGGTTGTTGGGAAATGAAACATTTCTTGTCATTCATTGTGTGAATAAAATGACAAAACAAAACGAAACGAAACACGCCCACACAAATACACTAGTTTCCTTGCCTTTATTTTTGAAAAGTTTTAATGCATAACATGTTACTCATCGTATGTATTTGTCATTGATATCGGGAGAAAACTTGGGCACTGTGGTAGAGTCAGTATAACTCCATTATGGATAAGAATTTTATTTTGATAAA
Source organism: Trichobilharzia szidati (assembly GCA_944472155.2). Lineage (NCBI taxonomy): Eukaryota > Metazoa > Platyhelminthes > Trematoda > Strigeidida > Schistosomatidae > Trichobilharzia > Trichobilharzia szidati. The sequence goes on from OX235276.1 coordinate 58,763,256, forward strand.
TCATACAGTCACTGGGACCCGATTCAATGGCTCATGAATTCTAACTTCTACCAATTCGTGATTTTAGCGCGACCCCAACTATTGTCGTTGGTGGAAATCCATCCACACGTGACTTCTAATTGGACCTCACTGGTCACGACTTCTCACTAGAACTGCAGGAAGCTCCAACCTCTAGCAAGTCACTAGCGAGCATCAGAATAATCTTCTAAAGTTTGGTTTGTAAGGATTATTTATGTTTTAAGAGTTGATCACGGACTGATATCAGTTAGAGAACCATTGAAAACCAGGGAGTACTGGACAGCTGCTGTTTCATCCTAACTTGGGAATCATCGGCAGTACGCACCCACTGGGATTCGAACCCGGGACCTTCCGGTTACAAGGCAAGCTCGTATACCATTCAGCCACTGGGACCCGATTCAATGGCTCATGAATTCTAACTTCTAACTTGGGGTCGCGCTAAAATCACGAATTGGTAGAAGTTAGAATTCATGAGCCATTTAATCGGGTCCCAGTGGCTGAATGGTATACGAGCTTGCCTTGTAACCGGAAGGTCCCGGGTTCGAATCCCAGTGGGTGCGTACTGCCGAAATCATACAGTGTTATATAGTAGTATTTACTGATGCAACCACGTATCAAGCAGAATTTATCACTGCCACTCATAATCATATGAAAGTACAACTCACACAACTTTCTTGCTTCACTTATATACATGAGTAAAAATTGATGATTAGACATTTGAATAAAATCAATATAAGATGAGAAAGTACATTCATAAATAATATTGGTGTTATCAGTCAAGTACAATCACATGGGGAATAAGATGTTTTTATAGTAGAATAACTGAGTAACTTGTTAGAATGTTATAATGTGAATTGAAATACATTTTAAGATTATTTATTTTCCTCCTCTGATTTGACTGGTAATAATATCTTGCATACCTCTAGTATTTGTGTTGAGTTACTTCTATAGCATCTGTTGGGTGTAGACCCGATGAACCAGGATTCAGTAATAGATTTCTCTCTCCACCTACTTATATTATTTGTTAGAATTTTGACTCTGTCCCATCCACCCCATTATGTGGTTGTGTGTTAATGCATGCAGTGCAATGCAGTGCTGAGCTTTTTTTCTAAATTATTTATCTTCATGAGGTCAACCATTCTAACCTAAGCTAAATTCTCATTTTCTCATAATCTCACTACTCCTGATCTACAACTAGTTTGACCTATGTAGTTGACCTCACTCACAATCATTGCAGGGTATTTTGTAAATTATATTATTTTGTTTTATTGGGTCAAATGAGTCCTTTAGCCTATAGAGCTTGTCCTACCTGAGTGAGTTTGTAGGTTTGAATGCCACTCTACTTCCCGCTTTATAAGGAATCCCACGTAGGGTGGTCTCAGATGTCCCCTCCTTATATGGTATAACTGTAGATACCTTATATTCTGTCTTATTTATGTTATCATTACTATTTTCCCCATTATTTTTCATTTAGACCTTTTATCATCTTCCTAATGAATTTTATAGGATAGTTATTTGACACCAACGTCTGTCATCTTCTATTATTTAGGTCTTTTCTTGTACTACGTAGTGCCAATGCTTGGTTTTTTAGACACTTAACTAAGCCAGCCTTCACAGGCGGATAACGGATGAGATGAATTAAAGTCTAAATACTCAATACTAGAAGGCATTGGTTTTTTATAAACGCTTTATCTTCATCTATTCGTTTTATTTTAGAACATAGCTAATTCTCCTTGTTCATTTTCCGATTCAAATGTGAATTTTGTTTCCTTTACTAATGAGTTTATACACATCAAGAAACTAGAGATATGTTCTGTTTTTAACACTGTGAGTGAAAGTGTCATCCACATATCTCCGCAAAATAAATTTTACCCACAATGGAAGTATACTCTACCACAGTGCACAAGTTCTATCTATTCTTATATTTTCTATAGTTTGGTTTGTAAGGATTAGTTATGTTTTAAGAGTTGATCACGGACTGATATCAGTTAGAGAACCATTGAAAACCAGGGAGTACTGGACAGCTGCTGTTTCATCCTAACTTGGGAATCATCGGCAGTACGCACCCACTGGGATTCGAACCCAGGACCTTCCGGTTACAAGGCAAGCTCGTATACCATTCAGCCACTGGGACCCGTTTCAATGGCTCATGAATTCTAACTTCTACCAATTCGTGATTTTAGCGCGACCCCAACTATTGTCGTTGGTGGAAATCCATCCACACGTGACTTCTAATTGGACCTCACTGGTCACGACTTCTCACTAGAACTGCAGGAAGCTCCAACCTCTAGCAAGTCACTAGCGAGCATCAGAATAATTTTCTATAGTTTGGTTTGTAAGGATTAGTTATGTTTTACGAGTTGATCACGGACTGATATCAGTTAGAGAACCATTGAAAACCAGGGAGTACTGGACAGCTGCTGTTTCATCCTAACTTGGGAATCATCGGCAGTACGCACCCACTGGGATATTAATGATACTGGTATCAAATTTCTCTTATACACTTGTAAGGCAAGATTTTTTTGGAAGCACAGACAATAGCTATTTTCAATGGTATTTTAAATGTTTGCATTAATAACAAGCGGATATTTATTTAGTTCTTTGAATGATTTTATATGAGTCTACACGTGTTGAACTCTGGCTAATTCGATGAAATCTTCTAATCTCAATCGGTAGGATATTAGACGTGTGTGTCACTGACAAGTTCATTAGTATAAAATTGTTTGCTGAGAACTATACACACTGAAATGTAACTCAGGTGAGGTAGTTCACTTGTCACGAATACGATATCTAGTTTCAGAGTTGATTTCGTCAGGTACGACATCTACTTGGAGAACTAATTAAAACTTGGGCATACTTGATAAATACTTCCTTCTACTTGGAGACTTTTCAGCATTGAATACCAATGACTCGGTCCAACTAGATCTTACTGGTGAGTATGTATCCGTTAAGAGTTTAGTTTATAACACCAGGGAAATGTGGACGGAGACACTGACTGTTAATTTCATGATTTGAATCCGTTTTGACAGAATCTTTCGACTCCCTTCAAATATAAAATTTGAATATGTATTTAAATTGATACTGAAATGCTTTCTGTTTAAAATCTCAACTAAGATATTTGAGTTTAGGTGCTACTTATCTATGCATGATCAGTGAGCTAGCAAATAAATTTATCTATCAAAGTGTAGAGCGAATAGTGACAGTAATATATAATAATAAAAGGGACATGAATAGGAAGGACTCTTACTGTGTTAATGATCACAAATCATCATGGTTCCTTCGAGAAGTTCAGGTTAACTCAAAGACATCAAGTTAGGAAAAGACAGAAAACGTAATTTATGTCACAGATAATTATGAAACATCAATTGGATGGAAGGATACTTGTGGTTAGAACTAATCGCATTCAATTTTTTTATCGCTGACAAAATTGTGACTGTACTTCTAATTTGGAAAGTGCCTCAATGCCATTGAGCAGCTATATCATGATACCACATGCCAGGTGATTCACAACAGAAAACCCAGTGATGCCTCTGAAGGGAGGAGAAGAGTAAGACATAACTGCCATACCATCACCTACGATATTCCTCACTGTGTTTTACTACATTATGCAACACACCTCGAGTAGCGAGAGGGCAAGAATACCCTGCACTGATAAGAAGGCTCTGGAAGATCTGGACTTTGAGAATGATTAATGTCTAATATCACATAAATTCAAAGATCTGCAGGCGAAAACCTACATGTCGGTTGACGAAGCAAAGGCGAAGGGACTTTGAACATAGAGAAGATACCTAGCAAGCACCAGTCACCGTCAAAGTGAAAATTTCAAGGAAGCCACCTTTTTTACTTACGTAGGCATTACGTTTCAAATAATGAAGGTGTAAATGAGTATGTCAAAGCGCCAATAAGGACCAGTAAAGCAAGACAGGCATTAATTACTCTGAAATTAATGTGGAGAATCTGTCTGTCTGTTTGTCTGTTTTCAACATTGAACTTTGCACCAATGTGCAGCAGCTCAAGTCGCCACACTCCCTCCTTGTAGCACACAAAGCAAGAGAAAAAAGTAGAAGAAATGCATAATAGAGACAGTAGACAGGGATATGAGGCAAAAGTAATAGTAATAACGAAGAACAATATAGTTTCATTGGAAATCATGAGTTACAAGGAGTGGATGCATCTGCGCCAGCCATTGAGAACGATTTTGAGCCATGTCACCGATTGTATCTAACCATTGGGTTTTACCGTCCCGAGGACCCCAACCAGGAAGTCTACACCTCCCTCCGTGCTGGTCGGCTTTAACTAACTGTTGTGGATTGCATTGACTGATGAAGCCATGTTTTGATTTGACCACCGCTAGCTCTTTTCCAGCCTGGCCCTATATCAGCTAACATTGCCCATTATCGAGGAAGGCGATGACTAGGTATACGTAACACATGTCCTAACCATCTCAGTCGATGTAACTTGACAGCCTCACCTTTTGATTCCCCATCCTTACCTAGCACTCGACGCCTAACCTCAATATTGCTCACCTTATCATACCACTTCACATGGAAGATAGAACGCAGGCACCTATGATCAAAGATAGGTAATCTTTTGATGTCTTCCACTCTCAATGGCCAGGTCTCACTCGCAGCTATAAAGGAGGACGGAGTGGACTTCTGAGCAGTATACACACCCTTTGGTCGACAACCAACCGGATATTACGTCTACGCGAGAGACGGCGTAAACCACCATATGCGAAACTAGCCCTCTATGGACCGTCTACATCATTCAGCACAAGGAATAAGATCCTAATTTTCACCATTGCTGTCGATAGTTCATACACTTTTGAAAAGCCCGATGCTGACTTTTATCGGTCGATACTGAAGATCAGATGGCTGGCCGAAAAGGATACACAAAAAGGAAGTCAGTCAGTGAACAAGACAAGAATCTAATGAAATGCAGATGGATTGGACATACATTGAGGTAGCCGTTGGGTGAGATGCAAAGTGTCTTACAGAACATCATATGATTATAAGGATACGATAGCTTGTGGGAAGTGATGGAGCCAGTTGAAACTGATGGCTAAGATTCGACTGGAACACACCTTTATTCCACTCAGTATATCAAAAACAAATAACCATAGCAACAGAAAAGAGAAAGAAATAAGAGAATCACTAGTTCACTGAACTGAATTGGATAATTCGAAGATCAAAAGTTATAGAGAATTAAGTTGTGTTGAATAGAAACAATGAAAAAGAGTGTTAATCAATAACCTCTTAATATTCATTGCAGCTATAATAAAACTCGTGTCATGTGATACACAGTGTACCAATTATTCAGTGGTAAAGTGTTCGCTAACCATGTATGTGGTCTGGGGTTCGATTCCCGGCCGGCGTATACCTTTACCTCGTCTAGCCGGCTGTAAGCCCAACAAAGAGGGAAGATTGAACATAAGGCCAGCAAGCTCAAGTTTGAAGCCCGATATACCACTCTGAACACGTAGAAATAAAGGCAATTTGTTTTTACGAGTTTGACCATGGATTGATATCAGTTAGAGAAACATTGAAAAAACACACCAGGGAGTATTGGACAGCTGTTTCATCCTAGTTTCTCGGGACTCGTCATCAGTACGCACCCACCACCCGGGTTCGAACCCAGGACCTTCATGGGCTATTGAATCGGGTCCCAGTGGCTGAGTGGTATACGAGTTTACCTTGTAACTGGAAGGTCCTGAGTTCGAACCATGGCGGTAGGTGTGTACTTCCGATGATTCCCAAACTAGGACGGATGAAACAGCTGTCCAGTACTCTTTGTGGTTGATTTTCAAGGGTTCTCTAACTGATATCAATCCGTGGTCAAAGTTGTATAAAACAAATTTATTCCTTACAAACCAACTCATGTAAAGGTAATTTAAAAATGTGACATAGATATGTTTACTTCATTGCTCAATTTACTGAAGATGACGCCTAAATTGGGGCTGCTCACATCCTAAATTGTCTAACATGCAGATAAAATTATCTCTCCTGACATTCTTCAACACTTGCTTATCTATAAATAGTAAACGACGTTAATCTGATCTGCCTTTAGAAACTATCTTATACGTGTCTCAAGATATTTCATCACGTGTCACTATTTGTGTTAATGTGTTATGCGTGCATGTGTGAATAGCGGTTCTAAAAATAATCACATTTGCATGTGTGTGTCTGTGTCTGTGTGTGTGCGTGCGTGCGTGCGTGCGTGCGCGAGCGCTAATCATTGGCTTACACAATAGCAGCACAGTAATCAATTCAGTGAAAATATAATTAGAATCATCAAGAATCCTGTCAAACTATAAAACATGCTGATTTTGTTTACTTGCTGCTACGAAGTCATTTAACTTTTTGACTAGTGAGTCATTCAGTTCACTGGAGTTTTATTTTGGTGCTGATGTCGTCTACATGGTAAAATGAAAAATGAGCGAAAAACTCTAATTTTTGATTGAAGGGATTTAACTTATAGTGACCTGATCAATACTAACAATTAGATTTTTGAAAATGTTTGATTGGATACTGGTAAATAATTAATGTAGTGTTCGTTTGTGTCTAGTCCTCTGTTTATTATTATTCCCTTGAGTTCCTAGTGGAACATAGGGCTTCAACTGCACGCCTCCACTTGCTTCTGTCTTCTGCTGTATTTTTCACTTGCATCCATGTTAATCCATTCTGTTTCAGTTCCTCTTCACACGATCTCCTCCATGTCACTCTTGGACGTCCCACTCGCTGCTTCCCTTTCGGGTTCCACTCGAGTGTTGGCCTGACGCGCGATGTCACCCAGTGGCCTCCTCAGCGAGTGTCCAATCCATCTCCACTTTCTCCTGCATATTTGTTGAGCGATTGGTTCCTGTTTTGTTTGTTTCCATAGTTTCTTGTTGGTGATTCTTTCCGGCCATCTGATGTTGAGTGTAGAACGAAGACAATTGTTGATAAAGGTCTGCAACCTGTTGGAAATATTCTTTGTGACCCGCCAAGTTTCTCATCCGTATGGGATAACTGACTTGACGTTTCTATTGAAAATCCTTGAAATGAAGTCCTCTGTTTACTGCACACCAAATTCTATCAGTCATGTTTGCAATGTGGCCACCACATCAACCAGGTGGCTCACCATCACCTGTGCACTGTGAATTGTTGAGATTAGTAGAATGGAGGTAATAGACGGCAGGAAGCCCTACCTGACCTAGATCTATTGCTGGTTGGCACTCACCAGTTAGCAAGGAGTTTCTGTAACCAACTTGAGGGAATTCATGTCCGGCGTCACCCAGTGTTGTAGTCAGAGACCTTAGTACTGAGCTATTCGGGCTCGCGACTGACCTGCTGTTGAACTGTATTGGATATTTTTGATTGAACGCTATTCAGTCACTTGTGTAATGTGTCTAGTCCTTTGTTTGGTACATATTGAACTCTATCAGTCAAGTTTGCAGTGTGGCCACTATGCCACTAAATGGGTCGCCGTCACCTGTGCAGTGTGAATTATTAATATTAGATGCTTGAGGACAGTCAGCAGGAAGCCTTTGACTTAGACGAAGTTCATCTGAAAAATGCTATGTATTTACCCAACAAAAATTCAAAATGAGCTGACATTAGTTGGAGAACCATTGAAAAACCTGGGAGTACTGCACGGCTGTTTCGTCCTAGTTTGGGACTCTTCATCAGTACGCACCCACCGGGATTCGAACCCAGGACCTTCTGGCTAAAAGGCAAGCTCGTCCCAAACTAGGACGAAACAGCTGTCCAGTACTCGCAGGTTTTCCAATGGTTCTCTAACTAATGTCAGCTCATGACGAAAATCCTGTAACCAATCAAATCCCTACAAAACAACACTTGAAAAATTCAAAACTTTGGTCATACTACTTGTATATGCTATACATCCAAGTCAACAAAGTGACTCCGATAGTCATTACTGTAAACGTTTTTATATTTCTCAACCTACGATTATCAAAAGGAAACTGTTTTTATTGATGCTTCGCTGTTGAGTTCTATTATATCATAATTTGCAAAATCCCAGCTTATATACAGTTATTCAATCTGACTTCTTCAGCAAGAGGTAATTTTAAAGTTGCCAAGCCGCTGAACTGGTCACTGACTAGTGTCCAGTGAAAGTATCCATTATAATCCTACACGAGGCCAATCGCGAGCCCGAATAGCTCAGTGGTAACGTCTCTGACTGCAACACTGAGTGACACCGGTTCGAATCTCAGAATGGACATGAATTCCTTCAAGTTGGTTGCAGATACTCCTTGCTAACTGGTGAGTGCAAACAAGCACTAGATCTAGGTCAGGTAGGGCTTCCTGCCACCAATTACCTCCAAGCATTTATTATCAACAATTCAAAGTACGTCGTGATGGCGAGCCACCCAGTGGCATGGTGGCCACGTAGCAAACATGACTGATAGAATTCAGTCTGCAGTAAACAAGGGACTAGCCACATTGCACTAATTACTGACTAGTGTCCAATCAAAATAAAGGACATTTCAGAGAGGGAAACCTTTATCCATGAAGTCATCATCGAAAACTGCATAATCATACTCTCTGTCTCCACCCTGAGGGCTGACATAATCGATAAAATCACTCACAAATGGTTTCCAAAGACGAAGTTAGGATGCATAATAATCACTGGCACAGTAGAAGAAAAGATTTGAAATTTCATGAGGCGAAACTCGTTATTATATGCATCTTAAGGTATTTGAATGTTCACTTGAGAAGTGTAGAAGAGGTGAGAAAAAACTTGGTGAAATGTACAAAAGGAACATGCAAGAGTGATAACAGTGATTTCCAAGAATTAGTTTGTAGGGATTCGGTTTATTTCATGTCTGACCATGGATTTATATCAGTTAGGGAACCATCCTAGTTTGGGACTCATCGGCAGTACTTACACACCACCAGGGTTCGAACTCAGCACTTCTGGCTGCCAGGCAAGCTTGTAGACCATTCAGACACTTGGAAGCGGCTCATTGGCCAGCCCATAAATTCTTACCTCTACCAATTCATGATTTTAGCGTCACCACTAGCCAGTGTCATCACTGGAGAGTATTTGTCCTCACTACTAACCGGAGTGACCCCAGTGGTCATGATTTCTCACTTCTCTCAGTCCTGTACTTTCCCAGTGGACCATATAGCTTCAAGCTAGGGGCTTGAAGTTTCGGTAGCAGTGGTTTTTATTCATTTTTAGGGGATGAGGTTGCTAGCCTCATGCCCAACCTTCCCTCTTTACCGGTCTTATTACTGGCTTAGCTAGGTAAAGGAGTGCGTCGGTGGCCGGTGATCGAACCCCAAACCACATGAGGCGTAGTCGGCAAGCATTCTATCGCTGTGCCATCGACGCACATACTTGACAATAGTAAATTAATTACTAAAAATAGAAACACCCGAGTAGGAAAGAGCTCAGGTATTTTTCTACACACACAAAGAATTTTGGGTTATATTGACAAGCTGATAATGCCTCTATCATACACAAGTGCTGAGACCTAACACACCTTTTAGATAATTTTATAAGACGACTAAGGTGAGTACGTGGATAAAGGGAATTTTCTCCACTCACTCATTTGCCTCATGACTCAATGACTGGAGAGCCTTACACTATGTAAGCAAGTGATGTAATACCCATAAGTGGTCGTACATGACTCTTTGGGTCATATAAATGAATTAGCCACGACATCAACGACACTGTGTGTGATTGTTGAGATATCCACAGCTGGAGCTGCATTCAGTCAGCCGGGATACTAACCGAAATTTAAGTGTATATGACATTAATCTGGTAGTGTACCATTCATCATACCCTAATATGTCTTTCTGTGTATTCCTTGAGTATTACACAACAAAATGAATACCTTCCAAATCTCTCTCTCACCACTTAAATCACACACATATTTAGAAACAGAAATGTCTCACTTCATAGAAACAAAAAAGGAGTTAATTCTTCTATTCATATCATGAAATTTTGGAAACTATTTTTACTCTAATACATGCTACAAGTGGCAGATAATGAAATATTGTTTATTTTGGAAAGCTTTTTTTTCTAAAATTAAAGTAAAAATCTATTTATAACCCCAGGTAATGTATTGCATGTTTAAGATTTGAGTTAATGAGAATAATAACCACTTCCAGTTTTTTGAGAATATCCATGTGAATGATGATGAACTAGTCAAGTGTGCCATGATGGCTTTATAATTTTAGTAACTAACTTGATTATCTTCTAAATGAAAAATTTACCAAAATTAGTGGAATCTAAATTTAGTATTAAAGTGATGTGTTTTTTTTTGTTTTTATTTTTACAAAGATACTCAGTCGGCCGGATTGTAGTCATAATGTTAGGAGAAAGCAATAGAGAAAGAATATATATATATATTTACATATGTATACAGGATATAAAAGGGTTTTATTGTATTTCACGGCTTTTCTTCAGCTGTTGACAGCCTGAAAATTTACATTAGTTGTTATAGATCAATGTTTGTTGAGCTCATAGACAGCAGGCAGTGACAAAACAGGCATAAAATGGACCCACTTTTACAAAAAAACTTGGAGGATCTGGACTTCGCCGATGATATATGTGTCTGATTTGCCATAAACTGGAAGATATGCAAGTGAAAAGCAACAAGTTGGAGATAGAAGAAGCATCCAGAGAAGATAGGACTTCAGGTGAACATAGAGAAAACAGAGGTGATGAAAATTCCTGGTCGACAGCAGCAACAACAGACAGCAATCAGCATAAATGGGAGAAATTTGAAAGAAGCAACTTACTTTACCTACCTGGGAAGCATCGTTTCAACTACAAGTGGGCGGAACTGACGAGGACATCAAAGCGAGGATCGGGAAAGTAAGGAAAGCTTTCGTTTCTCTCAAGTCTGTGTGGAGATCGACAGCACTACTCAGTATGAAAAACAAGATACGGATTTTCAACTCCAATATGAAGTCACTGATACTTACTATACGGATCAGAGACTTGGCGCCGCGTCACGAAGGGCACTTAGAACAAGCTACAGACCTTCACCAACGGCTGTCTTCGCTCAGTACTACTCAAGATTAGATGGCCGGACAGAAAAGATCAGAAACAGGGGTCTATAGGGGTGAACCAACCCATTAGTAACCGATTGTTCAGCACACATGCAGGAAGAAATGGATCAAGTGACATCACACGACAGGCTCCCGAGTGGAACCCGAACGGGAAGCGACGAGTTGGTCGTCCAAGCGTGACATGGAGGAGGTCATGTGAAGAGGAGATGAAAGCATGTAGACAGACCTGGAGCCAGATGAAAACGTTGGTGGAGAACCGAAAGCAATGGAGACGTGAGACTGAACTCCAGGAACTAAAGGAAATAATAATAACATAATAATTATCAAGCTCTGAAGTTTCTGTAGCAATTAGATTGATTTTCCGGAATAGGGTCACTTGCCTCACGCCCAGTCTTCTCGCTTTTCCTAGGCTTAGGAACGGCGAGGAAACTAGCGAACTGGGACCTGATTCAGTCTGACAAAAAATACTAAACGTGAGAATTCAGACCTACAACGATAAGAAGCATATAAAAGTAATGAAAAATTATAAATTCTCATACAAGCAGTTACGTCCAGCTGACTAATTGGTTGTTCATTTGTCACTCAAAACAGTGATCATGTGGTTGCGAACTAATAATACTACTGTTAATAAAACAAGTGATATTCATATTTACTATCACAGAAGTTTCAGCAAAGAAACTGCACCTAAGATAAAACAATTCCCAGTAAAACCAACAGGTTTTTTGTAGGATGTTGATGTAATTTTAACTTCACTACATAAGTACCAAACCAAAATATAGTGACATTTAAGAAAACAATACAATCATATTTCTTACATCAGTTCAAAATTTGTAAAAAGATACGGTTATACCAAGGTTCCTCAGAAAATTCTCTTTTAATAACCTGAAAAATGTACGTGTGCATGAAATGTGATGTGCGGCGGTTATATCATTAGCCTATATGTGATTTTACTCACATTGCGAACTGTTGATTAAATACACTGTCTGTATTGATAACAAAAATGGTGAGGTTTTCATTCGAGATAAATACTAAACTATATGTTAAAAATGCTTAAATTGCAGTAATTATTCACAATTCTGTTAGCTGTAGATTTGACTCATCAACTTAAACACTCTACTTCCAACCAATTTGTTGCTAGCCTGAATACCGCTGTATCCAATTGAGCCTGGGAAGCCGAATAAAAACACCAGCTCTCATACATGAAAAATTTGTGGCGGGCGGCTAAGTTCCAAATAATTATATTTTATAGAATTTCCTACATCCCGCTTCGAAATTAACAAACAACATGTTCAAGAAAACTAAACATTGGTCTACGAGCTAACTCGCCTTGTAGCCAGAAGGTCCTGGTTTCGAATCCTGGCGATGAGTGCGTACTGATGAAAAGTCCCAAACTAGGCTGACGAAACAGCTGTCCAGTACTCCAGCGCAGGTTTTCCAATGGTTCTCTAACCAATGTCAGCTTATAATGGAATCCTGTAACCAATCAACCAAATCCCTACAAATAAATACTTGAAATATATTTGTTCGCCTAAGATGGAATTACATGGTGCCACAGTTTACGGCTTCGATGGTTCACTGGTAGAATGGTTGCTAACCACACAAGTGGTACGGGATTCAGTTCCCAGCCGACGGACTCGTTTACCTCAGTTAGACTGCAGTAAACGTGGCAAACAGGGAAGGTTGGGCATGAGGCTAACAACCCCATCCTGTAAAACAAAAAAACATCACTACGACTGAATATTCAAAGCTCTAGCTTGAAGCCATATGTTTCACTCAGAACACAAAGGATTTAAATAAAATAATAAAATAAACAGTGTACAAGTTTTATACACACATAGATAATGATGGTTATCATCGGAAAAGTTGAAAATGTTAAAATGGCAAAGTTAAATTTTAAGCACCACTAACTACCTACCAATCAGCGAATGACCTCGAACGCACCAGTCACGTGGAGGAGGCATTTTTGTGTATGGAATACGTATATTTATGAAAAAAAGCATAAAAACTGTAGAGAAGTGTTACAGAGAATGCCCTCCTCTCACATGTCATAAAAAACTCTCAGTTTTAGGTTGGAGTATCAACGGAGTATAATTTCATTGTGGGTAAAATTTATTTTGATAAAGTCTCATGGTGTTATACAGTAATATTTATTGAGCAATAAATTGTGATCGAAACGTGGTCATCAGTAAATATTACTGTATTACACTGAGTGACATTATCGAAATAAATTTTACTCACAGTAGAATTATACTCTACCACAATGCACAAGTTCTGCTCTTATATCAACAGAGTAATTTAACCACATTCTATGCTTGTAATTATTTGGGTCTTCTAAACCTAACAATTATCTTTCCTGAACCCAACCCTAATGTGAAAATATCCCTAAACTAACTATAATCGAACTCGAACCAAACCTAATGTCGCCTTTATTAGGTTAACTTAACCCTGACTTGTCCTTGGCTGAAACTTGATAGATATCCCATTTAATAGCATAACACTTAGATGAGCCCATTTTATTGATGATGACAACATTATTTGCCAGGTTTAACTAACTTGCTCAGTGAGCGTTTCAAGGTCATTGATGCGGTCACACTCCATTTGGTAGTTAGTGGTGCTTAAAGTTTAACTTGACCGTTAAAATGTACGAATAAGTACCGTTGTACAGTTGGGATTAACAAAATCCTTAAAACAGCCATTTAGCCGGATAAACAGTAGCTGAACTTTTATCTGCTACGCTCACCATAATAGAGTCATTTCAGCAGAAATTCCCCCTCATACTGTGATATTCATCACACAGGAAGGTCACTTCACAATTTTTTACAGTAAAGTTGCTCAGCTTCGACAACAATTGGCTTATATCCTTTCCTTAACACGTACAAATCTTTCGTGAATGAGAGAGCGATTGAAAACTTATGGAAGACCGCGTGGAACACAGTAAAGTGGTAATGTGATGCTGAATTCTTTTGTTTCCCTTTCGAAACCAAAGGGAATAAAAATAATAATTGGGTCCCAGTGGCTCAATGGTCTACGAGCTCGCTAGCCTTGTAACCAGAAGGTCCTGAGTTCGAACCCCGGTGGGTGGGTGCTGAAGAAAAGTACCAAACTAGGACGGAACAGCCGTTCAGTACTCCAAGCTGGTTTTCCAGTGGTTTTCTAACCGATGTCAGCTCATGATGAAATCCTCCATCCAATAATAAAACGATCTTCACTTCTGAATAAAGTTAGTAAAGTTGTATGCCTACTGCTTCCAAAGATTTCACAATAAAATGTGAATTTTATCTCTGCACCTTTAACAGTTTTATATTCTGTCTACTATACCGTGATTTTATCTTTTCATTTTCAGTTAAACAAAATAATCGGACTATTGAAAAAGTAATGGGTAAGCTGACACTGTAATTTCTTTGTTTAAAACGTATTTGAGCATTCAAATCATGCTATAAAATATATAATGTTTTATAGTATCCTTGGGGAGTCTTCGTTTGAGAGAAACAAAACAATTACTCCCTTTGATGAATTTGATTAAAGCACTTAGAAGAGAAATTTCGCTAGATGATGGCATCATTTCGTAGTTTCTTTACAACCGTTTTACAACTAACATGGTTCACAATAATAAAACAAAATAAAAGTGCTCAACAATTACTCAGTTATATAAAACAAAGGTACATACTAATGACCAATCATATTCAAATAGGTCAAGTAGTACATGGTAAGCTAAGGTTGAAGTCTACTGTTTTTTGTACGCACAGTTTAGGCTGTATGTGATTAATCCAAAGTGCTTCCATCACCTTCAATAACCGACCTCGAATTAGAGTTATGTGATGAAATAATTGTGAAACAGTCATTGAAATTGATTTTATGACCTGACATTAATAAGTGATTTGCAATGGATGATGCTGGATTTCTATTCAAACTATATGCATTGGGATTTTCTATATGTTTTAATAACCACTTTGTAACATATTCTTTTAAACGACATTGGAACATTCTATTGGTTCTACCTATATAGGTGTCACCGCAACTGCAGGTGAACTTGTAGATACAGTTTGAAGTAGAGTCCAGAGAATTTCGTCCTTCAATCTTCGGTACAGAAATCGAAAATGTTCGGCATGTGAGAAAAAGAGATGCGGCATAGAATGTGCGTTTGATGGCTGACCGAAGTCTTTGAGCTAGCTGTCAAATACATAATCTAGTCACCCTTGAATGGTAGGTTAATAAAGATGGCTTTCTTTGGTACCGAAGCTGTCTTTTTAAGATGTAGCCTATCCTTACTGTGACAATTGATGAAGTTTTCTGGATCACCATTAGCTAATAAAACCGAATGTCGTCGAAAAGAACATGTTCCAAAATGGTTATTAATACACAGAAAAACCAAATGCGATTAATCTGAATAGAAGTCCAACATCATCCATTGCAAAACACTTATTAATGTCAGGTCACGAAATCAATATTAATGACTGTTTCACGAATATTTCACATAACTCTTATTGAGGGTTGGTTATTGAAGGTGATGGAAGCATTTTGGGGGATTAATCACATACGGCCTAAACTGTGTGTACAAAAAACAATAGACTTCAACTTTCGCCTACCATGGCGAGTATACTTGACCTATTTAAATATGACTGGTCATTAGTATGTATAACTGAGTAATTGTCATGCATTTTTATTTTATTTTGTTATTGTGAACCATGTTAGTTGTAAAGCGGTTGTAAATAAACTACGAAATGAAGATATCATCTCGCGAAATTTGTCTTCTAAATGAAAATCAGGTTTTCAGTGGTTCCCTAACTGATATCAATCCGTGATCAACTCTTAAAAACAAAACTACGGAAAATATAATGTTTTATTTGCATAGTCTGATCGTTGTTAATTGCTTTCAAATAATTTAAAAGCTACCAAACGTGATGAATAGTTAATTCATAATTGACCCATGCCATAACTTAACTGAAGTTTTATCACGAACCAGCCCACGAACCAGTTAGACAGATCACTGAAAACGAGGGAGTATTCGATAAATGTTTTACGACCTCCCCCACCACTGCAGGAATCGAATCCGCTACTTTCGAGCTTTGAGATCAAGCTCGTGGACTACTCACAGCCACTTCAATTGGAAATTCATGACCTCTTGAATTCTAACTTCTATGAGTTCATACGTCAATGAATTGCAGCCCATGTGGCTGACTGATCTAAAAGCTCGTCTTTTAACCAGTAGGTCTCCTGGTTTCGAACCCCAAGGGTGGGCGCATACAATTGAATAATCCTATACTAGGACAAGAAAGCTGTCCAGTAAATTTACAGAAATACATCAATCTGTCCATGGGTGACGCTTTCAAAATTCCTCACTATGAACTCCTCAAAAACGGAGCGAGATCTAGGCACAGTTGACTTTGGATACCTATAGAACTGAAAAAACATTCGCAATCTTTCTTGTCAGTACTGTTCAACAACTTCTGATATTTTATCTTTTGACAATCAAATGCAACAAAGTCCTGAATAACCCAAGTTTTCAAATTTATTGTCATTTATTAATTACAATTTTCAAAGAACTTTATTTCCCCTGAATGTTTTCAATCTGAATTGTTCATTATGCTGGGTAAATCATTACTGTGACTCCGTAAAACTGTAAGGCTGAAGCCTTACACATATTGGTACATACATGTTGTAAGGACAGAAGACAAGGGCCAGGCAACAGATCGTTTATTGAGAAAATCAACAGATGTTTATAGATTTTTATGTACATTATTTGTTATTATTACCAGAGAAACAGAGTCTTCTGATTGGTCGGTTTCTCGCTGAAAGTTATTCTCTCATCTCTTTGTGACCGCTTCTTTGAAGGTCAGACCATGTATCTGCTAATCGTATCCACCCACGCTAAATCTGCTTTGATTGGTTGTTAATTTCCTCAAGGTTAGGCTTTGTTAGTGTTTTTTCTCATGACCAAGATTTGGGACGTAAACACTGACGTAAATTCTTGTCTACAATTTTGGCTAGCAGACAGCTCTCACCACAATATTAGCTGACTCAATTAGCACCAGAGCGGCCTGTTTGAATCACTGAGCCGCCTGGGTTTCCATCCAAGGCAATGAATCATATTTTCTGTAGTTCTTATTGTTATGAACATTCACTTATATCCATGGGTCCCCAAATGTACTCGCCCACATTTTTAATTGATTTGTAACCTAATGTAGCTCATTTCTGTGGAAACAAAGAAAAATTCCTGTAAAGGATTATTTTAAACTTCAGATCTAACATCACTGCATGACGTGATGTACTGCAGATGACTGTTTTTGCTTGAAACTCTTGGATGAAGAGTAAAAAATTACGCAATAAACTACACGGAAAACTGTCGATATTGTTTACAATTCACAAAAGAAAAGGAATCTGATGTGTGCTTTAGCATACGTACTGACGTATCTCTCAAAAGATCCATCCACCAGAAATGTACATGGAATGGACAACTAACTAATTTTTATAGTTGGGTGCCTATCTCCAGGAAAAGGAACCTAATTCATTCACTCTGCTTTAGGATAGAAAAATTTGTAGTTTTGATTGCGTTGACTCAGTACTTGACTTCTTAAAAGCCACGCTTTCAGAAAGCGGTTACCCTAACCGATTTATTGACAGTGACACGAAAGAAAAGCAGGCTAAACTAGCCACCGACCCACTTCCAAATGAAACCTTATTCATGAACTTGGAATTCAAAGGTGATCAGGCTTCAGATATGTTCAAAAACCGTCTCTTTAAAGCAGTCAGTAAGACGTTCTGTGCAGCAAAATTGCAAATGACGTTGAACAGACACAAGTTGTTCTCCATCTCTGTAAAAGATAAGATCCGCTGTCTTACCGCCTCCATGTGCACCTATCACTTCACTTCCTATTGTGGAGGAAGGTACATTGGCCGTAACCAGAGGATACTTTCCACAAGGATACGAGAACATATTCCAGCATGGTGTTACAAGGGAGAAAGGAAGTGTGTGTGCGAAGCTCTATTCTAGAACACCTGATCGACTCCTGTCATTCTGCCAACCCTGACCATGACTTTAAGATCATCTACCGAATCCATGCTAACTTGACGCATTTTCTTCATTATAAACGTCTAAAGACAGCAAAGGCCTTGGCAATTCATGACTTTAAGCCAGACCTTTGTGTACAAAAGAAGTATGTGTAATCCCTACTTCTGCCTTGGCCGTAGAGGGATAGACATTTATTTACTTATTCTATATACTTTTCCCTTATTACTACGATTATTATCATTATTATTATTACTATTCTCACTCTAAATCTTTTCCACTTGACCCACTTGACATTTTAAACCTAAAATTATTAGTTTTTATATTTTTTACAATATTGAATTCTGTCTTATCAAATTTCATACCATGATATGTAACATTTTATATTCGTCTAGTAATCTTGTAATTATGTACCCTTTTCCAAAATCTATACACCTTATGTATTATTCTATATACGACATTAATTATTTTGCCACTTGACATTAAACTATGATTATAATCACAAATATTTTAATTGTATTTCATACTATTATTACTATTATTATTTCAAGTATTCACACCTTTGATCTGATTCCCTCACCGGATATAATTTCTTAAAAACCATAAATATACAACTGTACAGCTTGATAATAAATTCGTTGAGAAGAGTCTCTTCGCTAAATATTGTGTTCTTAATGCTACAGTGGGAATTATTAAATAGTCTGAATGGCCCACTTCAGTATACAATGTGATACAAGAATAGGGTTGAATCATTTGGAAGTGAAAAAAACCACAAAACAGTCGAAAGGAGAACAGCTTTTTTTTACCTGTCTAGTGTACAAAGGGGAAGAAGTATCCACAAGGACTGAAAAAAGAATTGAGGCCGTCAGACTTATCATTCTATTTTACAACGCAGTAAGCTGGTTAACTCAATCAAAGGTATGTAAGCATCCTACTCTTGTCAACTGCAAACACATTTACCAATTCACCTACACTTGTGACAACAAGTACACACAGGAAGGACTGAGAGGAGGAGAGCATCTACTAGATTTTCTGAGTATATCCTTAAAAGATTTCCGTGAATACTGAGCAATGATAAAATGACTGGAGTTTAGTTTCACAATGGTTAATAAAAATCCTTATATACACAAATATATGCATAGAAATTCTGTCTTAAAACTCTTACCACTTCATTTTGTTAACAGATGAATTGATTCCTTGTTCAGATGAACATAAAGATTATTGTCTAAATGGTGGACAGTGTTATACATACAGAAATGAAAGAGTATCATTCCAATGCAGGTCAGTTGATATCACTTCATATTTTGATTACTGAAATTAGTTTTTTGTACAAATTACGTTGGATGTTATTTTATTTTTCATTTGATTTGATTGTATATCAGTTAAAATTAGACTCTCATACATTTTGTCCCCTTAATAAATTTCGATAAAGAAAGAAAGACCAGATTTGCAGTATAAAATGGTAGCATCCTTCTATTTCACAGGTTCTCATCAGCTGCAAACTACCTGAAATTACAGTGGTTATAAATAATAACATTTCACACTTCATTGTTTGAAAGGTAATCAAGGAAACATTATAAGATGAACGAATCCGGAATATAAGTATTACAATTATTTTTAGTTTAAGTTACCATCAATTTATATGATATGAAACTATGAAAAAAGTGGGGGGATGGGGTGAGAGAAGACAGAAAACAGAAAAGTGCAATAAATAGTGTTAGCTTGTACGTCAACATGATAACTCAAGAAGGTTAAAGTTCATCAAATTGAAAACTTGCTTAGTGAGCTGAGCTCACTAGTGTGTATGACTGATCAATGTAATGAAAGTAATACGGTTGGTTACCAAGGGAGTGAGAGATTCACTGCACTCTCTCTGTCTGTGTGCATAAGTTTGGTCTGAGACGTTGGATTGCAATCGCTTCAGCAAATCGTAGGAGATTTGCTGTCCTTTGTAAGTTTAATATTTTGAAGGATTTGGAAATCTCGACAAAATGACCCGTATCCACAAGGTGTCTGGTAATTGCACTTTGTAAATATCTGCTTCCTTTTAGGCATAAGTTTCTTGGAATATGCTCTGAAAACCGGATAGAAGCCCTTCTTTCTGTCCTTCCAATGTACTTGCTGCCTTAGGTGCACGTAAATTAGAAAGTGCATTTGGAGGTAACATCATCAGGGTACTTATCCAGTTTCGATTGACTTATAGAGCATGTAGTGCTACATAGTGTCATCAGCTTGGCTGCAAGGAAGCATCTCTTTATTGCTCCTTTCACTCTCTTGTCAATCTTTTGTGACACTGTGTTTCCTTTGTATAGGAGGCAAATGAACAATTTCTTCTTTTCAACTATTAGGTACTTCGCTTTACTTTAGGATAAATCCCTTAGAATACCCATTTTCTTTCAGAAATTTTTCAAAAAGGCTTAATTCTTCTTCTACCTTGTTCGGCGAACATAACTTCTTGGCCCTGTGAAATAGAATAATATCATTTTATGCTGCAAATCTGTTCTTCCTTTCTCTATCGAAAAATTAGAGGTTATTTAAATATCCCGTAAAAGCTTTTCCTAACAGTCTTGTCATCAAGACAACCATCGCTTTATCCCCGGTTCTGTCATGGATGCACACTGTTGAAGAGTTTCAAACTAACACGAAACACTTATTCAGTACTCCGTGTTTTTTAATGCTTCTCTAACTGATACAAGTTAGCACTCTAACTTGAAATTTACACTAGTCTGGTACGCTATTGTGCTATCAATATATATAACGATCAAAAAGACTCGTCATTAATGTGCACCAGTGGAATTAATACCACAAATTTCTAAGATACATTTCAGTTCTTTACTCAGACACTAAGAGTTACCCCAGCTAAATCCCTGCAAACCAACAATTTATAATTAATCTGATGTTCACTTGCGACTAGATCTATGCAAGGAATTTTTCAGAGTTCTATTAAGAAGTTTGAACCAGTGGAGTCGACCAAGTCAGGTAAGAAGACAGTTATCAGCTGATGCCGATGCCTGGCTACTGCGTTATACATGTTACAAACTGACAGAATTTGGAATCCACAAGCCACTGGATCGGATCCCAATGGCTAAATGGTCT
The DNA here is from genome assembly GCA_944472155.2 of Trichobilharzia szidati. Classification (NCBI taxonomy): domain Eukaryota; kingdom Metazoa; phylum Platyhelminthes; class Trematoda; order Strigeidida; family Schistosomatidae; genus Trichobilharzia; species Trichobilharzia szidati. The sequence continues at coordinate 58,784,400 of OX235276.1, forward strand.
AAGAGCCTTCCTTGTAACCAGAAGGTCTTCGGCCTACAACCCTGGTTGGTTCGTAATGCTGAAGAATCCTCAGCCAGGACGAAACAGCTGGCTGTTCAGTACTCCCTGGTTAGTTTCCAATGGTTCTGAGTATAGAATACATAAATAAACTTCATTTTACAAGAAAAACATGCACTTTGTAACTTTCTTCTTATAAAACTACAATTTCAAAAGGTGTGCTGATCAGTATTTTGGTGATCGATGTCATTTCCATATTGATGGACTATTAGGTAAGTAATTTGTGTGTGTGTGTGCCTGTGTATAACAGCGCTTCACTCTCCACTGAGTGTTCCCTAACACATTCAACTGATCTTTAGATTTTCGAACTGTTATCTTATGCTCTAGGCTAACAGGTGAATTTATTAAAAGTACCTATATAATTTATGCATAATATATTTGTCTTCAACTATTATTCTACTGAATATAATTAAGTAGTATTTTTATTTTATTTCTTTTTAAATAATACCAACCATACCTTCATATTTTCTGTTCAACATCTTCTATGCCATTTAACCTGATAATTTCAATCCTTCTATCATGTGTCCATTGGTTCATTCATTCATTCATATATCTGTATATGCATATATACATATATTGAAATTACCGCGCTAAAAACTGATATAATTTTAAACAAATAATTCAGTTGTTATACACCATATTATGGTTCAAAATGTGAACGTGTAGCAGTCGATTTGAATGAATATAAATGTAGGTTTGTGGTATTGTCTCTCTCTCCCTATTTTGTTTTATTGATTTATGTATTTATTTTAAAGCCTGTTCTGTTTTACAATTGTCTATTGATAATTTGATCAGTAGCGATTCCTCTGGGTATTTTTTTGTGATATTAACTGCCCCCCTTCCGAGGTGAAAAGTTACAAATCCACACTATTATTGTCACTGTTATTATTATTATTATAATTTTATGTGTTACTTAAAAATTAATAATGAATTGGAATTTTTGAAAGATGCATTGCGATCCAACTGTTTGTAGTGTGAAGTGTTCCTATTCAGCGACTTGTAAGTTAGGTGAACAAGTGACGTATTCACCATTCATTCGGAAGGAATGCCTGTGCATTAATTATAGAGATTATGTATTTAATGAGAGCAGCCAAAGTTAACTGCCTCCATAGATTAGTTTGTATTCACGAAGTCACTATTTCAAGAAGAACTAAATCAATACTACACCAGCAGTAGACAGTTCAGGGAAGACTGAGGTAAGACGACAATTCTTCTCCTGTGATGTTGGCCAGCGGTCGCTCTGTATAAATCGTAGATTGTCAGAACTTGGAATTCATGGCCGATTGGATCTTATGCCAGTGCCTGAATGACCTATGAGTTCGGATTGTAAACGGAAATTCGTCGGTTTGAACCGTGGCGGTGAGTGCGTACTGCTGAAGATTAGTCGGAAAATAGGATGAGACAGCTGTTCAGTACTCCCTAGTTGGTTTTCGATGCTTTTTTTTAAATGGTGTCAGTTTGTTAGCAATAAATTGTACAGTTTGACTTATAAAATCCTGGGAAAGTTGAAGGCTTATTAGTCGACGAATAGTGGAATAAGATACACTGAAAGGAACTTTTTATATTTATTCTTCTTCAGAACTAAAACCGCTGTAAATCTGATTGTTTTCATAGACACTAGAGATATACCAAACTTAAAGGATTTTAGAGTAACTTCAGAGAACCCACTTGAGTTCGTCGAACTGCGGGACTTTTGAATGGACCAAATTATAACTTTGGTTTGCTATAAAATATCTATAAATAGAGAGATGCAGCTTCTTAACCATACTGAGGTTCATTTAATTCTATAGTAGAGAGTTTCAGCAAGGAGGGGAAGTCTATCGATGAGGTTGTGAAACTGTATCGGCTGTATTGCATAAGACGAGCTTCGTCAACGAGCAGTGTCGGTTAGAGTAGGTATAGAATGGAAAAGATTTAAGCGTGGTCAGACCAAAACATCACACCAATCCACGAAATTTTTAATTACCAGTCTGACTGATGTTGAGACTTGTAAACGAGGCTTCGGCTAGCGCCCTGAAAATACTGAGTAAGACATCAGCCATTGTGTGAAGTGTTGATAACACCAGTGAAAATCATTCTCAACAGCAGAGATGTATTCACTTCCTGTGATCTTCCAATCTCTGAAAATCTTCATTATTCTTTCTGTCGGGCATTTCTGTTTTCTAAAGTGTGATAACTAGAACCGCTATACTTTTGTGCAAAAAATCGATGCTTCTAGTTCTGTTCATTTCATCAACCGACGATTATTTCATGTTCAGCTAAAATCCATCACCATTGTAAAGGCAGTTAATTGAGCACTTTCTCTTTTCGTATAGCCTCGATTTCAATTTCTTCAATGATTTGTAATCGTGATGGATTTTTCAGAGCATACTTTGACTGGGTACTAGTCATTAACTAGTGTAATGTGTGTGTCAAGTCCTTCCTTCGGTACAGACTGAATTCTGTCAGTCAGGTTTGCAATGTGGCCATCATTCTAGGTGGCTCGCCATCACAGTGCACATTGATTTGATGATATGAGATGGTTGGAGGTAGTCGGTAGCAGGAAGCCCAGCCTGACCTAAGTCTCGTGCTAGTTGGCACTCATCACCAGTCGGGTAAGGCGTATCTGCAACCAGCTTGAAGGAACTCATGTCGCTTCTGAGATTTGAGCCCGTGTCACCTAGTGCTGGCTGCAGTCAGAGACGTTACCACAGAGCTATTCGGACTCGTGATTGGCCTCCTGTAGGACTGTAGTGGATAATTTGATTGGCTTCCTGTCGTTTTCCTCCAACCATCTAATATTATAAAATCAGTGTGCACCATGATCGCGAGCTACTTAGAAGGATGGCCACATTTCAAACCTGACTGATGAAGTTCAATCTACACCGAAGAAAGGACTAGACACATCACACTAGTTACTGCTGTCCAATCAGGAAGTCAATCGCGACTCCGAATAACTCAGTGGTAACGTCTCTGACTGCAGCATTGGGCGACGCGGGTTCGAATCTCAGAACTAAGTTGCAGATACGCCTTGCTGACGAGTGCCAACCAGCACGTAACCTAGGTGAGGCGAGGCTTCCTGTGGCCGATTGCCTCCACCCATCTAATACTTTTCAGTTCATTTTATCTAGGAGCACTGTGTGTCTGTCTGCCTGTCTGTACGTGTGTGTGTGTGTGCGTGTGTCGAATCATGTTTCCTCTTCATGCTAACTTTGATACTATTAAACCTGTAATATTACTTTCTCTTAGGATTTCATAGTATATCAAGAGGTAAATAGAGTTGTGAACACCCTTTCTTGAAGAAAAATCATACACACTGAAATTAAATTAACAATGTTCTGAAATGTTTCACTCTGTTTGCTCGTTTGTTCGTTTTCATCGGAAAATTTCCTAAAACTTCATTCTGTTTGACATTTAATACTTAAAAATGTGTGTTTGTGTGCGTGTGTGTGCGTGTGATTCATCCACTGATTGGTGGTTCATTGATTCACCACAATCCTAAGGATATGTGAAAGATATTCATGGGTTTTAGAAGTGTTCACGCGCCACATAAGAATGTCGGACAAGTTTTATCAGAGAACTGAGAAGAGCAGATTAAGCAAAAGCATTAAAAGTTTTCATGAATAAGAAGAGTTAAATGATTGGAAAAAGAACAAATCCACAGGCTTTGTTCAGTAATATTCAGGTGGTATTCAGCCTGTGTCTATGCATGAATTATATGCCCTACACGAAAATTGAAGTTTGCAAATTATTATTATTGTTTCCTTTAATTCCTAGAGGAACATAGGGCTTCTGCCGTGTGTCTCCATTGCGTTCGGTTCTCTGCTAGAGTCTTCACCTGGCTCCAAGTCTGCCCACATGCTTTCATCTCCTCTTCACATGACCTCCTCCAAGTCACCCTTGCACTGACGACCAACTCGCCGCTTTCCTATCGGGTTCCACTCGAGCGATGGCTTGTCTGGTGATGTCACTTGATGGTTTCCTCAGAGTATGGCCAATCCATCTCCATTTCCTCCTGCCTATTTGTTTCACAATCGGTTCCTGGTTGGTTTGCTCCCACAGGTCCCTATTGCTGATCTTTTCTGACCGGCCATCTGATCTTGAATAGCATTGAGCGAAGACAGATGTTGATGAAGGTCTGTAGTTTATTTGAGATGCTGTTTATGACGCGCAGTGCAAGTCTCTGATCCACATAGTAGCACTGACTTCACATTGGAGTTGAAAATCCGGATCTTATTTTTGATGCTGAGTGCTGTTGATCTCCACACAGACTTGAGAGTAGTGAAAGCTTGTCTTGCTTTAACGAATCTTGCTTTGATATCCTCGTCAGTTCCGCCTGTAGTTACAACGATGCTTCCCAGGTAGGTAAAAGAGGTTGTTTCTTTCAGATTCCTCCCATTTATGCTAATTGTTGTCTGTTCTTGTTGTTGTTGCTGTTGGTGGTGTTGCCCAAAAATCTTCATCAACTCTGTTTTCTCTATGTTCACCTGAAGTCCTATCTTTGATGCTTCTTCTGCCACCTTGTTGCTTTTCACTTGCATATCTTCCAGTTTGTGGGAAATCAGACATATATCATCGGCGAAGTCAAGATCCTTGAAGTTTTTTGTAAAAGTGGGTCTAGTTTATGCCTGTTTCCTCATTGTCTGCTGTTTGTCGCATTATCCAGTCTACTACAATCAGGAAAATCATTGGCGATAGTAGGCAGCCTTGTCTTACTCCTGTCCTCACTTCGAAGTGTTCCGTAAGTTTCCCGTCGAGGATTACTTGGCTTGCAGCATTATCGTACAGCTGTTGGATGAGATGTATAATTGTCGGTGGCACACCGTAGAAGCGAAGTAGTTTCCAAATCACCTCTCGATCGACGCTGTCGAAGGCCTTTTCAAAGTCGGTGAAGTTGAGATAGAGAGATGACTGCCATTCCAAGTTTGCGAAATGTCTAGGATTTTACGCAAAGTAAATAGCAGCAATTAGCAGTGAAGATAGTACTTCAGTTGAACAGGCACAAGATGGATGTGATGAAAACGACCAACCAACCGACCAACCAAGCAACAACAATAACAAACAGCCCGGAATCCCCATCAGCAGGAGAAATTTTTAAGAAGTCACTCTTTTTACCTACCTACAGAGAATCGTTTTGAACTACAGGCTTGGAAAGTCAAGGCAGACATTCATCATTCTCAAATGAGTTTGGAAATCTCCTGCGCTCAGTATGAACAACAGGATTTGAATTTTCAACGCGAATGTTAAGTGAGTCAGTGCTTCTCTGAGTGGGTCAGAGACATGGTGAGTGAATCTCGAAAAGCAGTTCTAACAGACACACTGCAGACTTTCATCAACAACTGCCTTTGCTGGTTCCATATTCAAGATTAGATGGCTGGCCAGAAGGGATTAGCAACTTGAAATTCTGAAAATGAACCAATCAACAAACTGTGGCCTAGTGAATTGCCCAAAGAAAATGCCAATGAAATGCACACACACTTAGGAGACTGTCCAATGCAGTCGCATGCCAGGTGATCGCTCGAGTGGCACCTGAATGTGAAACGACGAGTGGGTCGTCAGTGCGAGGTTGACATACAGGAGTTCGTCCGAGAAGGAGGACATGAAAGCATATGGGCAATAATGGGACCAGCTGAAGAAGGCCGTACATACCAGAACAAAGTGGAGGTGAGCTTTCGAAGCACTAGTTTCTTGCAGTACTGCAGTTAGATTCTGTCTCGACACTCCACAAATCCTTCAACGTTCCCAAGACTGAAGCCAGTTAGTCACTGACTTTAAAGCTACTGGTGTATGGTTTTTCGTCCAAATCCTATCGAAATAATAGTAGTGTGATACTGAACTCACTAATAATAAGCAGTTTTTGAAACACCAAATATGTTTAAATCCCTAACAGTTCTGTTGCTTGCAAACTCTGAAGTCTGAAAACATCTCACTATAACCTGTAGACAGCACTATCATTCTGTATTCATTATGATGAACTGACATCTAGCAAAATCAATCATGAAATTAACTCCGTTTTTAAGAAACTTGGTGTATGAGTGTATTAAAGTTAAATGGTTGGGAATTTTTTCTAACTCTAACCATATAATAATGATATCATGTGTTAACTTTTACGAATATGCGGGTGTCTATTTGAAAAACCATTTTTCAGTATTTGCACAATCATCGGTGTATCCCACTGTTATGTAGACATCTTTACCTATAGGCTAACACAGTAGTCTGTCTACGCAAATAGGAGTAGGCTTAACAAGGCTACAGTGATCAGTGTGTTTCACTGTCACTTGTGACTACTGTTAACAGCTGAACACTTGTTGATGAAATGGTTATTTGTGGTGACAGATCCCAAGGCATTTTTTTATTCCTTTACGTTCCCAATCTAAAATAGGGCTTGAAGCTTGAGCTTTGTAATTTCGGTAACCGTGGTGCTTTTTTTACGAGCTGGACTTGCTAACCTCATGCTCAATCTTCACTCTCTACCAGCCTTATTAATGGCTTAGTGAGGTAAAGGAGTGCGTCGGTGGCCGGGGATCGAACCCTGAATCATATGTGTGGTTGGCAAGCATTCTACAGGTGTACCACCGACTCGAGTCTGAGACATTAATCTTGTCCAACTCTAAAGTGTAATTTTTACTTGTTTTTTGAATAATGATATTTCCGAATTAAAAAAGCAACAAGGGCATTTGGGTTCATTCTAGTGTTACTTCAATAGTGGACGGAAAATCGTCATACTGAATCATAAGAAAAAGAAGACGTAAACAGGGAAGAAAATTTTCTTTTCGACGACTCATTTTCATGAGCTGTACAGTTGTAGTTATATTTAACAAAACATTCTTAAGACCGATCAGGTACTGGTAGAATTTGTCCTCGAAAATGTATAACATAGTGTAAGGTTTCGTCTAGAAGGGCTGACTGATTAGAAATTAGAAAAGGGGGAAGAAGTTGGGATGTTGACATAAGTGTGAGATAATGACTAATTAGTATAATTGTGTAGAGTGGACAAGAACTAGTGGAAAGACGGCAGAGTGTTTCTATAGAATCTGTATGATAACGCGATGTTATTAATAAACAGTAGTAGTGATAAGAAAATAAAGATGGTGAAAATAATAATAGTAAATTTAAATAATAAAAGAAAGCAAAATTATAATGAGAACTTTACTCTGGCCACGATAGGGAGAGTAAATGTATCTGGTACTTTTGAATGCGGAGGTCCGGTTTCAAATACCGAATAACCAATGATTCAGCCATGTATAGATGGCGTATTTGAAGTCCTCTCGTATGATATTGAGGGACTCCGTGTAGCACTGTGAAGCGCTCATGCAAGTGGGGGTGCTCGATGTCCAGATTTGACAAGATGTTCAAGGATTGAGCTACTGGTATTCTTCCTTCCTCCTCTGGCTAGCCAAGCTGGACAGTGTTTCAGAACACGTTTGCATACTTGACATTGCACACACCGATATACTTTGCTCCACAATGATAAATACACACTGAGGTAGTCAAAGGCGGTAACTTGTCCTTAACTTCAGACTGGTTTAACTGTCTGCCAGAGAATACGATACGTAAGGTGGCTTGACATGTCTTCTTCAGACATTTAGAAAGGTGGTCACCCTAGGTCACCCTACTGCTACTATTCTCACACTGAGAAATGAGTAAAAAGCAGTTAAATACGTACTTGCTTCACATAACCAAATTCTGAATGGATACCATATACCGACAGAAATCCAATGACATAACCCATAAACTGGATTAGGGACGTAAGCCCGGTATGCAGACCATGTCAGGGAAACACTGACTCATAATATGTCTGTTTCTCCCTGATCTCTGTATTCTATAGTGATCACAGCCCCATAGAAAGAGAAATATATATTCACCTGAGTAAAGAAGTATACCTTTTTATTTTCTCTAACACATATCATCTTGTCATCTTCGATTACAGTTTTAGAGATGACATTATCTCAACGAACTAGACTGCTAGTGATATTTGGAGGCTTATTTATCTTCACAACAGTATTGTTAGCAGCAGTGCTGATTATCATGTGGTGGGTACAACTCTTTAGTAATGATAATAATGCATGCCTAATCCACATGTAAAATATATTGCTTTTCTCTCCAACCCAACCAAGTCAGAGTACACAAATGCATGCAAATGTCATCGTTGTCCGTAAATTTTTAACGTCTATTTTATACTACTTCATCTTTTGTCAGTAGTATAATTTATACGTAAAATATTTTGTGTTGTTGTTTATTATTCGACAAACCCTAATCGTTTCGTACTCATAAGGCACTATGTATGAATCAAGCTCCTTAGCGTAGAGTAATTGTAACTTCTCTATGGAGGAAATTACTTCCAGTCTTTTGCTAAGACATTGCACTTGGGCATGGAACACACGGTTTCTGAAGCACAACTCCAATTCACTCTCTTCCCTTCAGTTCTTTTTAGCTAGCTTTATGATTGCCCATAAGCTCTCATCTCAACATGTCGCTTCCCATTTTGGTTCCATTTTAAGGCCTAGTACGCAATATTCCCAAACGGTTTCATTGGCATGTGTCCTGTTCATTTCCGTTTTCTTGGGCATATTTATTAGTTGAAAGGTTCTTGGTTGCATTCGCATTCCTTGTCGACAGTCCTTTGTGGTCGGCCATCTTGTCTTCATTATGGGACCAGAGAAGGCAGCTGTTGATGAACGTCTTCAGCAAAATCCTAGAAGTGCTTCACGTGACGTAAGCGCCAAGTCTCTGAAGCATATAGAAGTAATGACTACTTTGAAACGATTATTTAAAATCCATGTCTTGTACCTCATACCAGGTGAAGTAGATTTCCACAATAATTTCAGATTAATAAAGGCCTATCTTTCTTCGTCAATCCTGCTTTCAACATTCCCTTTAGTTGGAACGATGCTGTGTGGATAAGGAAAAGAGGTTCCTTTCTTCAGAGTTCCCCCAATAATAATTATTGGTGCTTGTTGTTGCTTGGTTGGTTATCTTCGTCACCTCCGTCTCCTCTATGTCCACTGGAAGTCCTGTCTTCGCTACCTGCCTGTTCTTCTAACTTGTTGGTTTTTGCGTTCAGGTTTTCGAATTCCACAACACATGTTAATCTGAGGCGAATTTACTTCATGTATACGAAAATATCCGTTGACATTCTCGATTCTTATCATCACATTCAAGAACGTTTGATGTCCATGTATTAGGAAGTCCTGATGTTAAAGAATTCAAAATATTGAACACATGACTAACCGGGCAACCCTAATTAAAGGGATTATTAGGCACCAATGATAAAGCAAGGATGAATATCCAGGTTTATAGAGCATTCCCTCATCTACTATATCCTTATACTCTCAACCAGTTCATTACAGGTTTGAAAGAGACTGAATTTGCATGTTGATACATTGTAATATGTAACAATATCAATTTCTATTAGTAATCGATTCTAGAAGGCAAATAATCATCGATCGACGAAGGCAATTAAAAAAGACTGTGTCGCTTAACTCTTTCAATATGAGTTCATCTTAATGGAAATCCATAAGGCATTTAATTTCTCAAATAATTTCCCACTTGTTGTTATAGATAAGAAGAATTAAGAATTGCAACTTAGTTTGTTGAAAAGAAAGTGACTCAGCGTCTAAATTGAACTCCTATATACTCTGTAAGGATATCTGTTCATCTACTGGTAAATATTGACAGTTTAGGATTGAAATAAAGGCATTAATGTGATGAACTCAAGAAGGTGTTTGATTTGCACTTAAGTCTGAGGTGATTTGTGGGCTGAGAATAAATTCTCTCTCCTGTGAAAATGGAAACTAAATAAGTAATGGTATATAAATGACTCGACACATCTTAGTCGCAACTCTTCGTTCCGCATTCACAGATAATTCACTTCGAACTGACCATTAATTTCTACTCTTTAGTCACTGATTCAATCTCACTGGCTGTCGTAATTTAATATATATGGATATTGTTATGTTCAAAGATATTAACTATACCTTTTGTGTATTCCCCCGATTATCTCATCTCTATAATTGGTGATTTTAAACGTCTCACTCAATATCTAAAAGGGGATATTTGCTTTTATTGTCGTTGACTGTTTTCCTAAAATGTAAACAGTTATAAGCACTTAAACATTTCTACTCAAATGGTTTAATCATGCTTGATGTGTGTTTTCTTTGTGTTTTGAAGTGTTGTGTTAGTGTTTGTGTGTGTGAGTGTGAGTGTGTGTTGTTGTTGCTGTCGTTGTTGCTGTCACCGACGTTGATGTTGTCCTCACCATCATTGTTGTCTCCTTTCTGTTTACCTTTATTGTTTATTTATTTTATCTTCCTTCCTATTCTACACTGAATTAGCATTTGCTGAATCCCGTGAAAATGATTTACAAACTATGCTGCATGAATTAGCTACAACTCTGACACTACGTGGTATCTTTTTTACCCTATTCGGTGCATCTATCAGTGTATTGACATTCTATGGTATATGGAAATGTCAACAACGAAGTATGCAGTATGTTGTCTATTTTTTTAAAAAAATTTTTGTATTGTATTGTATTGTATTGCTTTTTCAGTGGATTTATGTGTTGTGAAAAGTTTTACTATGTTGTCTGAATTTTTTATTTGTTTCTGAATGTTATGGTGTTTCGTGCAGGGGCTTTGCTTATGCTTTATACTACTATTATTATTATCATTATTATTATTGTTCCCTCAGGATACAAGTCGAATGTAGAGCTTCAGAAGCCTATTAACATTCCAATCTGTCCTCTGAACTCCTCTTTAGCTAGCCACACTATCCTCCATATGCCTTCATCTCCTCCTCACATGATCGTCCCCATGTCACCCTCCGATGTCCAACTCGTCGTTTTCTTAGTTGGCTTCCACTTAAGCAATAGTCTAGCTTGTGATGTCATTCGACGGTCTACTATTCACCTTCTTGGTTGGCTCTACTGCTAACGAAACTCCAAAGCTCTAATCTGAACTCCTATCTTCCACTTGGGACGTTAAGGAATAAAGTAATAAAAAAATAAAAAATTATGGGTAGTGATAAAGGTCACTGTTAGGTTCGTCAGGATGTATAAAAAGGATTAAGGAATACTCTAGAATTAAGAATGAATGTTACAAATTGAATAGAGTTTTAAAACCAACAATACACTTGTCTATTTATTAGTATTATTATTGTTCCCTTGGGTTCCGAGTGGAACATAGGGCTTCAGCAACACAATTGCACTTCGTCGTGTTCCCTGTAGTCATCTTCCAGATGGTCTCACGATTGGGCATAGGTTGTCACCTCCTCCACACACGATCACACCCATGTCACCCTTGAGTTCTGCTCCACAGCGCGATGTCATTCAGCAGTCTCTTCAGCCTGTGTATGACCCGCCTCCATTTTCTTCAGCATATTTTTTGAGCAATAGGTTCTTGGTTGGTTCGTTCGTTTCCAGAGTTTCTTGTTGCTAATTCTTTCTGGCTGGCCATCTGATCTTCATTACGGAGCCAGAGAAGACAGGTGTTGATGAAAGTCTGTAGGGGCCTGTTAGAAATGCTATTTGTGAGGCGCTCGCCATGTCTCTGACCCATATCGGAGAAATGACTGATTTAACATTGGTGTTGAAAATTCGAATTTTGTTTTTTTTATGTACAGTGCGGAAGATTTCCACACTGATTTCAGAATGATGAATGTCTGCATTGCCTCTCCGATCTTGGCTGGTTTTGACATCCTCATGTATATCGACTGCCTGTAGGACTGAAAGGATTTAGCCCAGATTAGTGAAACAGGTTGCCTCGTTCAGATTTCTTCGGTTTGTAGTGACTGGTTGTTGTTGGTCAGTTTGTTGGCTATCTTCATCACCTTTGTCTTCTCTATGTCCACTTGAATTCCTGTCTTCTGTGATTCTTCCTCAGATGAGCTGGTTTTTGACTGTAGGTATTCGAGTTTATATGACATTCGACAAAAGTTGTCGGCGAAGTCATCATCTTCCGAAGTCTTCTTGTCAGCTGGTGTCTAAGGGTATGCCATCTAACTTATTGAATAACTGTCATATATTCGCTTCCCTAAACTTGATACTTTATAGACCTAAATGTATTCTAGTGCCTTAAATCATCAGTGAAGAGACTGTGGAAAACTCGGTGTGGTCTTCACCTTCAGCAGTGATCGGTATAGTCGTGAAGGAATTTATTTTACACTGAAAATCTGCTTAAATCATAGACAAAAGGAAACACTGTACAGAGGCTATAGAAAGACATCTGTTTGTTAACTTACACGCAAACATTAGTAAAAATGATTGTGTATATCATTTTCAAGGTTTGCGAAATATCAATAATTTTGATGTTAATTTTTTTTCAGGAAAAAATATTTCAAAAGAAGGAATAAATCTTCAAATAAAGGAACTGCTCAAACAGTAAGTGTTTATATATATATATATAAATCAATGCCTGTACATTACTCAGTAACTAGTGTCCAATCAATAATATCCAATACAGTTCGACAGGAGGTCAATCGCGACCCCGAATAGCTCAGTGGTAACATCTCTGACTGCAACACTGGGCGACGTGAGTTCCAATCTCAGAAGGGAAATGAGTTCCTTCGAGGTTGCAGATAAGCCTTGCTGACTAGTGAGTGCCAACTAGCATGAAACCTAGGTCAGGTGAGGCTTCCTGTGGCCGATTGCCTCCAACCATTTAATACCGACAGTAAATATCTTCGTTAATCTGCTTATGTTTAACATGAGAACATCAGCACATGTAGATTTTTTAGCATAAAGACACCAATTGAAACTGTTTCTGTGTAATTTGAACTTTCCACCAATGTATATGTTTCCTACTTGATCGGAGAATCCACTTAGAGCCATCAGTTTCGTATTCACTCATTAGGTTTGAAGTCAATTTCTCTTAGTTTTCAAATGCAGTTACATTATAGTTCCAGTCTTACTGAGTGTGATGAATTACAGAGGGCATACACACACCAGGTCACTGCTCAAGTGAAGCCTGAATGAAAAACAACTAGTTTGGCATGGGTTCAAGGGGGATATGGAGCAAAGGACGGCAGTGGACAGGATGAAATGGAGATCTGTTGTTGCAGCTCTGTGTTCCATTCAGAACTCAGGGGAATAAACGTAATAATAGTACGCTTTATTTAATATAGGCAAACAAGGAAGAACTTAGGAATTATGAAATATTGGGTTGTGGCATTTTTGTCTTCCTACCCATATCACCCGTGACCACTGATGAAAAGAGTTACAGACTAGAGAGAGATAATTATCTAGTGATCATCCACTTTCACTAGTTGTTCAGCTGATATAGGGTAATAAATCGAATCCACTTATATCTTACGATTTATTGTCAAGATCATCGCTTTAAATGAGTGTATTGTGGACGTTAATACTTCTAGAAAGTCAGTTAGTTAAGTTGTTTGAACGGCTCTGACCTCGTTTTCAGTTGCTTTCAATTAGAAATAACGCTCATAATTGGTGTGTGGCCGTTTATCCCGCTTTACCTGAGCTTTGATCACACTACCTGCTGATTCTTTAACCTCGTACACCTAATCTGATGGTCAGGTTGTTCTTAACATTGTCCCACTTGGTGACGGGAGAATATAGTATTTACAGCTGTTCAAGGATGTTTCTCTTAACGCTAGTATAAAGAGAATATATAAATACACAATCACACCACAATACAGCAACCGCGTTGTTGTCCGCTCAATGTCCAGTAGTCCACAATCTGCTTCAGTCAGTACGGATAAACACATTCATCCCTGAAGGTGAAATGGTTGAGGTTTCATTGAAGTGACCAGTTTCTTTGATCTCCTATGTACTCATGCTCACGAGACAGTGACTAAACTCTTCCGAGATAAAGTAATTAAATCGCAAGTTCCCATTACGTTCCTATTGGAACATAGGGCTTCAAGCCAAAGGCTCCAGTTCCTCTGACTGAGAGGGCTAAAGCTTCAGGACTGCTCAGGCAAAACGAGTGCATACTGTCCTTAGTAAGTTGCTCTTCATTTTGTAGATTAATTTGAAGGACGCTTTTGTTTAGACGGAATGAGTAGTGTTGACAAGGTGTCCAATTATCGCACTGCTTCTACTGAATTGATTTTTGTTCGTTTATTGTTTTTCTAACTGTTCATAACTGTTGTATTTATTTAGAATTCTTACACAATTCCGTGTTTTCCTTCTCTTCTATGAGCATCCTGATCACAGGTCATTCATTAAATTATTCATCATATTACATAACACCAATGCAATCATTCAACTTGTCTTAAGCATTTACTGTTCTTAATTACTACGTTTCTGACAACTCATCACCTTTGTGACTACCCTTTTCCATGGGAAAAAATGTATACAAATGCGATTGTGTAACTAACGACGAAAATGAATTTTACCGAAAAGTGCCTCTTAGCTGAACTCCGTGTTTTATTTCCATTAACAATGACAAACTTTGATGATATTAGATGGTTGGAGGCAATCGGCCACAGGAAGCCTCATCTAACCTAAGTTTAATGCTAGTTGGCACTCAATAGTCAGGAAGGCGCATGTGCAACCAGCTTGAAGGAATTCATGTCCCTTCTGAGATTCAAACCCACATCACTCAGTGCTGCAATCAGTCAGAGACATTACCACTGAGCTATTCAGGCTTGCGATCAACCTCCTGTAGGGCTGTAGTGGATATTTTGACTGGACACTGCTAACTAGTGTGATGTGTCTAGTCCTTTTTTGGCGCAGACTAGATTCTAGGACTTCCATTCCTATATGAGTTTAGTCGCGATCCCAAATAGCTCAGTGGTAATATCTCTGACTGCGACACTAGACGACGCTGGTTCAAATCTCAGAAGTGATATGAGTTCCTTCAAGCTAGTTGCAGATACGCCTTGCTGACTGGTGAGTGCCAACTAGCACGAAACCTGGGTGAGGCGAGACTTCCTGCCTATTGCCTCCAATCATCTAATATCATCAAATCAATGTGCACCATGATTGTGAGCTACCTAGAATGATAGCCACATTGCAAACCTGACTGACAGAATTCAGCCTGTACTAAAGAAAGAACTAGACACACCCCACTAGTTAATAGTGTTCAATCAAAATGACAAACTTCATTAGATAAAACACATAGTATATATATATATGGGTTTGAATTTACAAAACCTCAGAAATCTAAGCCATAAATTAACCAATCAAAATTTATCCAACATGCTTACCATGTTAAGGTATGCATAAATCATGAATTCACATCTAACACAGAAATCTCTTCGGTCCTAACGTATATATGTGTTAGATTTTCAAACTTTTTTCTGAGGTATAAACTATCAGAAATATTCTATTGATTTTGTTTTTTCAGAAAACGACGCATCCTGTCAGTTCACTTCCAAGAAATAAAGTTGTTGGTACATTGAATGATGGTTCAGAATCTTACCTAATTAATGAACACTATCATACTGGTGAACAGAAAACTGATTCAATTTCAATGTCAGATGATTATCTTGCACAAGGTGTTAGCAGTAATTTTCTTTTCCCAACACCTCATGTATACAACGCTGCGTGTTATGATAATCGTCCACAGAATTGTGCTGGTTTGCCAACTGACATGAAAGCAACTTCATCAACAAGTCATGGTGAGTTAATGTGTTTCTTCGCTGAGTTATTTTCCTCTTGTTTATGGTTTATTGAAGAAGAAAGCGTAGTAGACTGTGGTTACACAGAAGCTGAAGTTGATATTTTGAAACGCTGAAGCTTTTTCGTGTTCTCATTTATTCTCTGAGTTGGACACTTCAGCTGCAAATGTTTTGCATCATTCATCTAGAAATTACCAACAGCACTTACTTTTCATATTGATGTTACCTCTGAAGGCATGGTCTATGATGGATGATCAGAGTTGTGCAATTCAAACATCCCCCTGATGTACAAATCTTTTCCACACTTAATCTGACAATAGATTTCGCCGTTGTGTATCCTATTCGTCATCCAGCTGAGTGCTAAGATTTTCTTCCAACCCTTACATAAATTGGTGTTGTTAGGTGCTTGAAGGCAACCGGTAGGAAGCTTTGGTTGACCTAGGTTTCGTGCTTGTTGGCACTCGACCTACTCGGGCCAGAATAACTCAGGTGGTAACCTTTCTGGGTGTAGCACTGGGTGACACAGGTTCGAATCCCACAGAGGACATGAACTCATTGAAGCTTGCAGACACCTCTTGCTGACGAGTGTCAACGAGCACGAAACTCACGTCCAAGGCTTCCTGCCGATTGCCTCCAATCATCTAATAACAACAATCCTGAGTGTCCCGTGATGGTGAGCAAGTTAGTAGTGGCATGGTGGCCACATTGCAAACTTGACTGATAGAATTCGGTCTACACGAAACAATGGACTAGACGCATAACCAATAGTTGCTTACTGCCTAGTATTCAACCAAAGTACCTTGTATGAATTATATACCACTTTTATGTCGAGTCATTTACTTGGTGGCGGTATGTGATTCTGTTTTTCGAAGTTTATTCATAAGGTGAGTAATCGTTCACTTCAGTTGTGCCTTTTCAACAGAGGATAGTTTCAATCACGAAATATGTCTGAATTATCATGTACTGTGTCAGCCATACAATCAGTCAGCACACTAACCAAGTCAGAATATTATTCCAACCGGCTTATTAAAGCTCACTGCATTTAGCATAGTGTTTATGGTTGCATAGATTTATTTTCCGTGCCTCAACTTATTTAGATTATGGGACTCAGGAGGTATTGGTCATGTGGCTACCTCGATGGCTATTAGACACCGAATCTGGATTCAGTGATTTGTGAATTGGTTGGAGGATTTCATCATCAGCTGACATGAGTTTTAGAACCATCGGAAAACCTGCAGGGAGTAATGGACAGCTGTTCCGCCCCATTTAGGGTTTCTTCATCAGTAAGCACCCACCCCAATTGGGCTCGAACCCAGAACCTTCTGGTTACAAGGCTAGCGAGCTCACAGACCAATAAGCCACTGGGACCCGATCCAATAATGGCCAGTCCATGAATTCCAACTTCCGCCAATTTACGAAATAGCGCGACCACTTCACAATGTCTTCTTCGATGAGTTACTGCCTCACCTTCAACCTGATGTACCGTACTGGTCACAGCTTCCCACTAGAACCCCAGGTTAACTGCCTGAATACGGCCAGTCGCCAGTGAGCATTAGATTAATTTTCAAGTATTGATTTTATCGGGATTCCGTTTAATTGGTTGGAGGATTTCAACATGAGCTGACATCATTTAGAGAACCATTGGAATTCTAACATCTATCAATTAGCAGCATAACTCCTTCACCAACCAGTATTATCAATGACTATCCGCTTCGCCTGATTTAGGGAACCACACCAGCTACGACTCTTCATTAAAACTTTAGAGCATCTGTCCAAGTTCCCACGAAATTCATAATCTAAATATCAAAATCTCAGTGCGTCAGTGGCACAGTGTTAGAGTGCTCGCCGACCACGCAGCTGGTCCGGGCCTCGATCTCCGGCCGTCGACCCACTCCTCCACCTGTCTAAGCCAGTAATAATACTGGTAAAGAGGGAAGGTTGCGTATGAGGCTAGCAACCCCATCCTGTAAAAATAATCACACTGCTACAGCAACTCCAAGCCTCTAGCTTGAAGCCATTTGTTCCACTGAGAGAAAGTAAAGGAATAAAAAAAATTTTTAATATCATTCTCCAACTTCCTAGTTTTTAATGATTTCGTAATTAAGTAAAGTTAATTCGCAATGAAACTCACATACTGAAACTGATTTGCACCAGTTACTGACTAGTGTTCAATCAAATAAATGTGATATCCTTGTTGGAGAGTTTGTTCACCAGAAACATCCATGACTGCACTAACGACCGAAACTTACAGACTGTACTCCATCGACCCATGAATTCTTTTTTTTTTATTCCTTCACGTTCCCAGTGGAACATAGAGCTTCAAGCTAGAGGCCTGAAGTTTCTGTAGCAGTGTTTATTTTTACAGGATGGGGTTGCTAGCCTCATGCCCAACCTTTCCCCTTCATCAGCTTCTATTACTGGCCTAGCGAGGTAAAGGAGTGCGTCGGCCGGGGATCGAACCCCGGACCATGTGCATGGTCGGCGAGCGTCCTAGCCGCTATGCCACCGACGCACCCATGAATTCTAACTTCTATTAATGTATGACAAATCAGTACCACAATTCCTTTCTAATGGTACAGTTGCCAAGTGCTTCTTCATTCTCAGGAACTGCAGAACTTATTTTGATTACCTGATGAAATCTGTACAACAAGCATTTCAAAAACAATAGTTTTTCTTTTACGAGTTGATCACGGAGTGATATCAGTTAGAGAACCATTGAAAACCAGCACTGGAGTACTGGACAGCTGCTGTTCCATCCTAGTTTGGGAATCATCGGCAGTACGCACCCACTGGGATTCGAACCCAGGACCTTCCGGTTACAAGGCAAGCTCGTATACCATTTAGCCACTGGGACCCGATTCAATGACCAGTCCATGAATTCTAACTTCTACCAATTCGTGATTTTAGCGCGACCCCAACTAATCCTTACAAACCAAAAACTATAGAAAATTATTCTGATGCTCACTGGTGACTTGCTACAGGTCGGAGCTTCCTGGAGTTCTAGTGACAAGTCGTGACCAGTGAGGTCCAATTAGATGTCACGTGTGTGGATGGATGTCCCACCAACGACCTTGGTTGGGGTCTCGCTCAATCACGAATTGGTAGTAGTTAGAATTCATGGACTGGTCATTGAATCGGGTCCCAGTGGCTAAATGGTATACGAGCTTGCCTTGTAACCGGAAGGTCCTGGGTTCGAATCCCAGTGGGTGCGTACTGCCGATGATTCCCAAACTAGGATGGAACAGCAGCTGTCCAGTACTCCAGTGCTGGTTTTCATTGGTTCTCTAACTGATATCACTCCGTGATCAACTCGTAAAACATAACTAATCCTTACAAAACAAAAACTATAGAAAATAGTTTTTCTGATAATTGTATGAAATTTCTACTTGAAACAATATCTTCTTTTCAATCTTTCTATTAAAAAAACCCTTAAAAGATGCCTTATCAATCGGATATCGGCCTTCATCTTCAATGGATCCAGCATTTGATGATACAATTCATAAACCCGGCAATGGAATCAACCCACTACAGAGTAGATCATTTATTACCGATTGGAATACACGTCGGCAAATATCATCACAAAAGCTTGGCTCTACAAGAGATCGATTGCCAGTATTAGCAGAGAATTCAAATGTCCAGTTAAATACGGATAGATATCAGAATTATGCCAATTCCATTAATCGACTGGAGAGATTAGGTCATGATAGAAAATTATCCACGAATTTAATTTCTTCTTCATCTTCATTTGTACAACCCAACAACACATGATGGCGATGTCGCTGATGGTGATGTTAGTCAAGTCAACATCCAGTGGCATTGAATTCATTTCTGTGTAGAATATAATAGCAAAATTCCTTACTATTAACACTATTATTATTACTACTGCTCCTAGGATCATTGTAATCTGTTCAGTAAAAATGATAATATTTTCCACTTTGCATTCTACTTTATCAATCCTACTTTTGTTTTTTACAACGAGTAGGTTTGAATTCCCGCTTTAAATATATATATTTTGATTTATTCAAAGTTTTGTTTCGCGGGCAGTTTAATTCAGTCAAAAGAAGGAGAAGAAAACAAAAGCATTTCTTGTACAACACTTTGTTTTTATTTATTATAATTATGATTATTATTATGAAAGTTTGTTTTAATCGACGCCGTTTATTTTTGTCTTCTCTATTCAAAAGACAAAAGATTCTTTTGTTTCTTTTTACTGTACAAAATTCGTTTTCAAAAAAAACTAAAGCAAAACCAAACCTCCGTGTATTTACGTGTTTTAATGCATAATTCTATCTACAGCTTATTGCTTAATTGTGTATCCATTGACACATTTGTCATCCTCATTCTTTTGAACTGTGTATATACTAATAATACTGATGTAAGGGTCTGCAAATATTTGACGTCAGCTCCTTGTTTGTCCTCGTTTCGGCAGTTACTTATGTGCACGACAGAAAAACAGGAAGAATGGAGAGAAACGGAAAGTGAGAGCACAAGGAAGATGAGAACTAGTTCATTCGATGTTGTTGGTCTTGTTCTGCTTATCCACACATATATTGATTGACCCATTTCTCTCTTCCCCTTTCTTCTTTTGAACTAAGTATGAATTTTCGAAATTTAGATAAATTTTATGTTCTAGATGTGACTTTTTGCATGAACATTACGCCAAGATTATTAAGAATTAAAAAAAATAAAAATAAATAGAAATATATACTGACTTCTTTAAAAAAATATGTAAATTCTTTTCTTATATTGGATACGTAAAAGTTGAAGTGTAACACTAAAGTTTGTCTAGGTCAGAAGAGAATAAATCGTTCTGATTGGTTGACAATCAGTCCAAGGTTGAACAAGTTATCCAATAAGGACATTTCATGTCCAAAACGTTGAACTCTGCAGCCACTGACTTAAAATATTGATTTCAGTTTTGACCAAATCCTGACAATCCGCATCACGCTACAGGAGAAGTGAGAATATTACCCCAATGTTTTAAGTGTCAAGTGTTAGCTTGCAAGAATTTCACTGGTTCGACTTTTGAATCACGAGCTAAGATCAGTTTTAGAACCATTAGTAAACTAGGGAGTATTGAACGGTTGTTTCGTCCTAGTTTTGAACTCTTCATCAGTATGCAGTCTCTGGGGTTTGAATTTAGGACCTACTAGTTACAAGGCCATTTTACGGATTGACGAGCTCGTAAACCATTCAGGCGCTGGGACCCAATCTAATGGCTCGTTAATTCCGAATTCTGCCAATTCCTGATATACAGAAAGCAACCGCCAGTCAATATTATAGGCGATTAACTCATTTAAGTGGTTAAATTTACGGAGTTTAAGGTGACTTCAAGGTAGACGTTTCCATTGTCTGTCTTGGAACACTGTATAACAATGTTGTCTTGGTTTGTGCCCTGTCAGCACTTGGCTTTGGAAGGGATCAAGATGAAAACAGTTAGATCCTCCAGGTAACATGTTAATTTTTAACTAGTAACTATTGCTTTCTAACTTTCACCAACTCACACTATATATCACTCACCACCTGTGAGTAGGTTTCCCTACCAAAATATAGGGTCCCTCCCCCCACTTGTCTTAGGCTTCATCTCAACACAGTTGTTGGAAAACTAGTTGAGTTTTTGAATACCCAGTTAATTCCACTAGTTCACACTTTGTCTTAGTTTTCAAAACTTTTGTTGGTTGATCACAGTTTGTAATGGAAGTTATCTTTCCTTCGACCAAATTCTCGCCGGTATATGTATATAAAATACTTTGGAGGATTGATGTAAATTGGTTACACTTTATGGTACATATCATTGCTACGGAAAATGATCTGCAAGCCTACAGTGCTTTGGTGCCGTCTGATTTTGTTAAAATTATTATATATTAAATATTCCCATAGTAAAATTTAGAACAACACATTTAAGCGAACAATATTGTGCTTTCAATTAGATCTCATCAGGCTTAACTCTAATATATATAAGTTTACAAATAAAAATTCAAATATAAACCAATCATGGTGTTTTGTCTATAGGATAATACGATGGTGAATATAAAATTGTGCAAATAGTCACAATAGTAGTAATGATAATAATAATGCTTTTATCAATAATAAGGATGAAAAAGTGAGGCAATCTGTGATAGCACGAATAATGAAAAACAGCATGATTAAACAAACAAATGTTCAGGTGGAAGTAGTCGATAAAGGCTAGTAAAAACAAATGAACCGATTAAGTAATGTTAGATTGTAAGGGAAGGAAATGAAACACGTTTATAATGAAGATAAGATTAAGGGATGATAAGAAAGGGGTTGAAAATATAAACAGAGGGTGGTGTAGAAGTCATTAGTTGGTTATGTCTTAATAGGCCAACAAGGGAGAGATAATGGCTGTACGAACTTTTTTTGAATACATAGTTTAGGTTTAATAGTTCGAATACCTATCGCCTGAGCTGTGTACAGTAAACGAATACGAAGTCTATTGGAAAGATTAGGTGGGATACGATGAATCACTTTGAAGGCTCTAGTTTTCTCGATTACATGACCACTATCAATTGAGTGTGACAAAATTGAGCTACGGATTGTTTTTGTCTGTTCTTTGCCAAACCATTATTATTCATGTTATCACAGATTGCCTCACTTTTTCATCCTTATTATTGATAAAAGCATTATTATTATCATTACTACTATTATGACTATTTGCACAATTTTATATTCACCATCGTATTATCCTATAGACAAAACACCATGATTGGTTTATATTTGAATTTTTATTTGTAAGCTTATATATATATTAGAGTTAAGCCTGATGAGATCTAATTGAAAGCACAATATTGTTCGCTTAAATGTGTTGTTCTAAAATTATTATGTCTTCTGGAATGAATATAAATTACTAGGCTAGTTCTCCGGAGGTGGTTGGTTTGCATGTCATCATTAATAAGATTTCCACATCATTCCAGTTTTTACCAAAATCATTGCTATTATCCTATCAGTCCTCAGTTTCGCTGATTATATATATACATATATACATATATGAGTAAAGCAAGAATAACAGTGTGCACAGAAAAAGATGGTACCATTATTTATTCCACTGGCTTCTCATCAGCTGCATGTGGCCTACAGAAATTATTCAAGCTTATGTTCAGAACAGTTTTAACATACTCGCAGATATTACATAATGTCACTTAGTGATAGGAGACTCCAAACTTAATAAACAGTCCTTAGAATTTTCAGCTGCATAGCTTGTACACAGGAACTTCAAGTTTAAACAAAAATAAATGCTTGAACAAGATGGTGATGGGGTTACGCAATAATGGAAGTTTATTATTATTACTGTTCCCTTGGGTTCCTAGTGGAACATAGGGCTTCAACTGCACGTCTCCACTTGCTTCTGTCTTGTGCTGTACTTTTCACTTGCGTCCATGTTAGTCCATTCTGCTTCAACTCTTCTTCACACGATCTTCTCCATGTCACCCTTGGACGTCCCACTCGCCACTTCCCTTTCGGGTTCCACTCGAGGGTCTGACGTACGATGTCACCCCGCAGCGGCCTCCTCAGCAAGTGTCCAATCCATCTCCACTTTCTCCTGCGTATTTGTTGGGTGATTGATTCTTGTTTTGTTTGTTTCCATAGTTTCTTGTTGGTGATTCCTTCTGGCCATCTGATCTTCAGTATAGACCAAAGACATTTGTTGATAAAGGTCTGCAACAGGCTGTTGGAAATATTCTTTGTGACCCGCCAAGTTTCTGATCCGTATAGAAGAACTGACTGACTTGACGTTTGTATTGAAAATCCGAATTTTGTTGTTTATGCTGAGTTGAGTGACGAAGATTTCCAGATTGGTTTCAGGTTGATGAATGTGTTTCTCTCCTTCCCGATTCTCGATTTGACTTCCTCGTAACTAGTACCTAATAAAATGAATATCAGTATGGCGGGTTCAACTCAGATCATAGAGACAAGAGACAAGCAGAACTATACTTTATCAAAAGAAGGGGGAGAGGTTAAAGCCGAAGATTACGTAATCAAATGGAACAGAGAGAGAGTAAAGACATCCTGTTACCAGGGCAAGGAAAGACCGATAACTGCTTCTTTTTGAACACGTAAATTGACTTTTAGACGGCTGATAGCAGTTGCTTTGGCAAAATTGAGGTGAATTGAACTATTTTGTCTACTGATAATTTTAAAGGACTCCGTGATGTCCACCTCATGACCCGTATTGATGAGATGTCTGGTAATGGTACTATTATAAACGCTTGTCCTTTTGTGACGTAGGCTTTCTGGTAGATTTTCAGGAAATTGATGGTGTGACCTACTTTCAGTTTTCCCGATGTAACTGCTACCGCAGATACAAGTAAATTCGTATACACAGTTGGAGTTAACACGAGAAGGATATCTGTCAACTCGCTGTTAATCAGACCACATACTCTCTGGTACATTCGTAATCCCTAACTTATGCCTCACACTAAGCAAAGCATAATCCCACAATGATTCCAGATTGATAAAGGTTTGTCTTGCTTTTCCAATCCCGCTCTTGACATCCGTATCTACTTCACCTGTAGTTCAGAACAACGCTACCGAAAGAAATGAAACAAGTGACCCGATTCAAGTTCCTTCGGTTGATGGTGACTGATGCTTGTTGATGTTGTTGGTTGGTTGATTGGTGTGCCCATTTGAAACTTTGTCTTCGCCGATTCTTCCACCATCTTGATGGACTATGTCTGTAAATCGTCAGATTTGTGCGACATTAAACATAAGTCGTCCGTGAAGTATAAATCTTCTACAGTCTTCTTGTCGACTCTACATTTTCCTGTCTCCTTACCCTCACCCCTTCAATGGTCAGCCCCATTATCCAGTCTCCCACAATCAGAAATATCGTAGGTTATAGTAGGAGTCAGCCTTTTCTTATACTTAACTTGACTTCAAATGGCAGCAACAAAATGCATACAAAAACAGGACATGATGGGTTATCTTTCGATCAGTATGCTCTGTCTAACCGGTGTGTAAGCTCAGACACACATTTCAAATCACCTAGGTAAACATAACTGGCTTGAAATTTTAATTCACACTCTCCATAGAATTTGGTTAAGACCCTCGGATATATGGTTCGAGCTGTTTTTTCAGAAGATGAGATTGAAGTCAAACTTAAAGTTTTATACTACATGTTAGTTGAAAATAGTTCCCTTGAAACATTCACCAGTAAACACGTGGACAAGAAAGAAGCCTCTGTATATGTGCGACCACAATTCAAAAGTGAGGCTAACAACTCCATTTTGTAAAAATAAACACCACTGCTACAGAAACTTCAAGCCTCTAGCTTGAAGCCGTATGTTCCACTGAGGGAACGTAAAGGAATAAAAAAATTTTTAATATAAATCTCCAGCTTCCTAGTTTTTAATGATTTCGTAATTAAGTAAAGTTAATTCGCGATGAAATTCACTTTCTGAAACTGATTTGCACTAGTTACTGACTAGTGTCCAATCAGATAAATGTAATGTCCTTGTTGGAGCGCTTGTTCACCAGAAACATCCATGACCGCATTGAGCACCGAAGCTTACAAACTGTACTCCATCGACCCATGAATTCTAACTTCTGTTAATGTGTGACAAATCAGTACCACAATTCATTTCTAATGGTACAGTTACCAAGTGCTTCTTCGTTCTCAGAGACTGCAGAACTTATTTTGATTATGTGATGAAATCTGTACAACAAACATTATAAAAATAACTATTTTTCTGATAATTGTATAACATTTCTACTTCAAATAATATCTTCTTTTCAATCTTTCTATTAAAAAAACCCTTAAAAGATGCCTTATCAATCGGATATCGGCCTTCATCTTCAATGGATCCAGCATTTGATGATACAATTCATAAACCCGGGAATGGAATCAACCCACTACAGAGTAGATCATTTATTACTGATTGGAATACACGTCGGCAAATATCATCACAAAAGCTTGGCTCTACACGAGATCGATTGCCAGTGTTAGCAGAGAATTCAAATGCCCAGTTAAATACGGATAGATATCGAAATTATACCAATTCAATTAATCGACTAGAGAGATTAGGTCATGATAGAAAATTATCCACAAATTTAATTTCTTCTTCATCTTCATTTGTACAACCCAACAACACATGATGGCGATGTCGCTGATGGTAATGTTAGTCAAGTCGATATCCAGTGGCATTGAACTCATTTCTTTGTAGAATATAATAGCAAAAATCCTTACTATTAACACTACTATTATTACTACTGCTCCTAGGATCTGTTCAGTAATCTGTTCAGTAAAAATGATAATATTTTCCACTTTGCATTCTACTTTATCAATCCTACGTTTGTTCTACAACGAGTAGGTTTGAATTCCCGCTTTATATATATATTTTGATTTATTCAAAGTCTTGTTTCGCGGGCAGTTTAATTCAGTCAAAAGAAGGAGAAGAAAACAAAAGCATTTCTTGTACAACACTTTGTTTTTATTTATTATAATTATTATTACTATTATTATGAAAGTTTGTTTTAATCGACGCCGTTTATTTTTGTTTTCTCTATTCAAAAGACAGAAGATTCATTTGCTTTTTTTCTGTACAAAATTCTTTTTTTTCAACAACAAAAATTAAAGCAAAACCAAACCTCCGTGTATTTACGTGTTTTAATGCATAATTCTATCTACAGCTTATTGCTTAATTGTGTATCCATTGACACATTTGTCATCCTCATTCTTTTGAACTGTGTATATACTAATAATACTGATGTAAGGGTCTGCAAATATTTGACGTCAGCTCCTTGTTTGTCCTCGTTTCGGCAGTTACTTATGTGCACGACAGAAAAACAGGAAGAATGGAGAGAAACGGAAAGTGAGAGCACAAGGAAGATGAGAACTAGTTCATTCGATGTTGTTGGTCTTGTTCTGCTTATCCACACATATATTGATTGACCCATTTCTCTCTTCCCCTTTCTTCTTTTGAACTAAGTATGAATTTTCGAAATTTAGATAAATTTTATGTTCTAGATGTGACTTTTTGCATGAACATTACGCCAAGATTATTAAGAATTAAAAAAAATAAAAATAAATAGAAATATATACTGACTTCTTTAAAAAAATATGTAAATTCTTTTCTTATATTGGATATGTAAAAGTTGAAGTGTAACACTAAAGTTTGTCTAGGTCAGAGGAGAATAAATTGTTCTGATTGGTTGACAATCAGTCCAAGGTTGAACAAGTTATCCAATAAGGACATTTCATGTCCAAAACGTTGAACTCTGCAGCCACTGACTTAAAATATTGATTTCAGTTTTGACCAAATCCTGACAATCCGCATCACGCTACAGGAGAAGTGAGAATATTACCACAATGTTTTAAGTGTCAAGTGTTAGCTTGCAAGAATTTCACTGGTTCGACTTTTGAATCACGAGCTAAGATCAGTTTTAGAACCATTAGTAAACTAGGGAGTATTGAACGGTTGTTTCGTCCTAGTTTTGAACTCTTCATCAGTATGCAGTCTCTGGGGTTTGAATTTAGGACCTACTAGTTACAAGGCCATTTTACGGATTGACGAGCTCGTAAACCATTCAGGCGCTGGGACCCAATCTAATGGCTCGTTAATTCCGAATTCTGCCAATTCTTGATACGCATAACGCAACCGCCAGTCAATATTATAGGCGAGTAACTCATTTAAGTGGTTAAATTTACGGAGTTTAAGGTGACTTCAAGATAGACGTTTCCATTGTCTGTCTTGGAACACTGTATAACAAAGTTTTCTTGGTTTGTGCCCTGTCAGCACTTGGCTTTGGAAGGGATTAAGATGAAAACAGTTAGATCCTCCAGGTAACATGTTAATTTTTAACTAGTAACTATTGCTTTCTAACTTTCACCAACTCACACTATATATCACTCACCACCTGTGAGTAGGTTTCCCTACCAAAATATAGGGTCCCTCCCCCCACTTGTCTTAGGCTTCATCTCAACACAGTTGTTGGAAAACTAGTTGAGTTTTTGAATACCCAGTTAATTCCACTAGTTCACACTTTGTCTTAGTTTTCAAAACTTTTGTTGGTTGATCACAGTTTGTAATGGAAGTTATCTTTCCTTCGACCAAATTCTCGCCGGTATATGTATATAAAATACTTTGGAGGATTGATGTAAATTGGTTACACTTTATGGTACATATCATTGCTACGGAAAATGATCTGCAAGCCTACAGTGCTTTGGTGCCGTCTGATTTTGTTAAAATTATTATATACTAAATATTCCCATAGTAAAATTTAGAACAACACATTTAAGCGAACAATATTGTTTTCAATTAGATCTCATCAGGCTTAACTCTAATATATATATAAGTTTACAAATAAAAATTCAAATATAAACCAATCATGGTGTTTTGTCTATAGGATAATACGATGGTGAATATAAAATTGTGCAAATAGTCACAATAGTAGTAATGATAATAATAATGCTTTTATCAATAATAAGGATGAAAAAGTGAGGCAATCTGTGATAACACGAATAATGAAAAACAGCATGATTAAACAAACAAATGTTCAGGTGGAAGTAGTCGATAAAGGCTAGTAAAAACAAACGAACCGATTAAGTAATGTTAGATTGTAAGGGAAGGAAATGAAACACGTTTATAATGAAGATAAGATTAAGGGATGATAAGAAAGGGGTTGAAAATATAAACAGAGGGTGGTGTAGAAGTCATTAGTTGGTTATGTCTTAATAGGCCAACAAGGGAGAGATAATGGCTGTACGAACTTTTTTTGAATACATAGTTTAGGTTTAATAGTTCGAATACCTATCGCCTGAGCTGTGTACAGTAAACGAATACGAAGTCTATTGGAAAGATTAGGTGGGATACGATGAATCACTTTGAAGGCTCTAGTTTTCTCGATTACATGACCACTATCAATTGAGTGTGACAAAATTGAGCTACGGATTGTTTTTGTCTGTTCTTTGCCAAACCATTATTATTCATGTTATCACAGATTGCCTCACTTTTTCATCCTTATTATTGATAAAAGCATTATTATTATCATTACTACTATTATGACTATTTGCACAATTTTATATTCACCATCGTATTATCCTATAGACAAAACACCATGATTGGTTTATATTTGAATTTTTATTTGTAAGCTTATATATATATTAGAGTTAAGCCTGATGAGATCTAATTGAAAGCACAATATTGTTCGCTTAAATGTGTTGTTCTAAAATTATTATGTCTTCTGGAATGAATATAAATTACTAGGCTAGTTCTCCGGAGGTGGTTGGTTTGCATGTCATCATTAATAAGATTTCCACATCATTCCAGTTTTTACCAAAATCATTGCTATTATCCTATCAGTCCTCAGTTTCGCTGATTATATATATACATATATACATATATGAGTAAAGCAAGAATAACAGTGTGCACAGAAAAAGATGGTACCATTATTTATTCCACTGGCTTCTCATCAGCTGCATGTGGCCTACAGAAATTATTCAAGCTTATGTTCAGAACAGTTTTAACATACTCGCAGATATTACATAATGTCACTTAGTGATAGGAGACTCCAAACTTAATAAACAGTCCTTAGAATTTTCAGCTGCATAGCTTGTACACAGGAACTTCAAGTTTAAACAAAAATAAATGCTTGAACAAGATGGTGATGGGGTTACGCAATAATGGAAGTTTATATATTATTATTATTGTTCCCTTGGGTTCCTAGTGGAACATAGGGCTTCAACTGCACGTCTCTACTTGCTTCTGTCTTGTGCTGTACTTTTCACTTGCATCCATGTTAGTCCATACTGCTTCAACTCCTCTTCACACGATCTCCTCCATGTCACCCTTGCACCGACGTCCCACTCGCCGCTTCCCTTTCGGGTTCCACTCGAGCGTTGGCCTGACGCGCGATGTCACCCAGCGGCCTCCTCAGCAAGTGTCCAATCCATCTCCACTTTCTCCTGCATATTTGTTGGGCGATTGGTTCTTGTTTTGTTTGTTTCCATAGTTTCTTGTTGGTGATTCCTTCTGGCCATCTGATCTTCAGTATAGACCAAAGACATTTGTTGATAAAGGTCTGCAACAGGCTGTTGGAAATATTCTTTGTGACCCGCCAAGTTTCTGATCCGTATAGAAGAACTGACTGACTTGACGTTTGTATTGAAAATCCGAATTTTGTTGTTTATGCTGAGTTGAGTGACGAAGATTTCCAGATTGGTTTCAGGTTGATGAATGTGTTTCTCTCCTTCCCGATTCTCGATTTGACTTCCTCGTAACTAGTACCTAATAAAATGAATATCAGTATGGCGGGTTCAACTCAGATCATAGAGACAAGAGACAAGCAGAACTATACTTTATCAAAAGAAGGGGGAGAGGTTAAAGCCGAAGATTACGTAATCAAATGAAACAGAGAGAGAATAAAGACATCCTGTAACCAGGGCAAGAAAAGACTGATAACTGCTTCTTTCTGAACACATAAATTGACTTTCAGACGGCTTATAGCGGTTGCTTTGGCAAAATTGAGGTGAATTGAACTATTTTGTCTACTGATAATTTTAAAGGACTCCGTGATGTCCACCTCATGACCCGTATTGATGAGATGTCTGGTAATGGTACTATTATAAACGCTTGTCCTTTTGTGACGTAGGCTTTCTGGTAGATTTTCAGGAAATTGATGGTGTGACCTACTTTCAGTTTTCCCGATGTAACTGCTACCGCAGATACACGTAAATTCGTATACACAGTTGGAGTTAACACGAGAAGGATATCTGTCAACTCGCTGTTAATCAGACCACATACTCTCTGGTACATTCGTAATCCCTAACTTATGCCTCACACTAAGCAAAGCATAATCCCACAATGATTCCAGATTGATAAAGGTTTGTCTTGCTTTTCCAATCCCGCTCTTGACATCCGTATCTACTTCACCTGTAGTTCAGAACAACGCTACCGAAAGAAATGAAACAAGTGACCCGATTCAAGTTCCTTCGGTTGATGGTGACTGATGCTTGTTGATGTTGTTGGTTGGTTGATTGGTGTGCCCATTTGAAACTTTGTCTTCGCCGATTCTTCCACCATCTTGATGGACTATGTCTGTAAATCGTCAGATTTGTGCGACATTAAACATAAGTCGTTCGTGAAGTATAAATCTTCTACAGTCTTCTTGTCGACTCTACATTTTCCTGTCTCCTTACCCTCACCCCTTCAATGGTCAGCCCCATTATCCAGTCTCCCACAATCAGAAATATCGTCGGTTATAGTAGGAGTCAGCCTTTTCTTATACCTAACTTGACTTCAAATGGCAGCAACAAAATGCATACAAAAACAGGACATGATGGGTTATCTTTCGATCAGTATGCTCTGTCTAACCGGTGTGTAAGCTCAGACACACATTTCAAATCACCTAGGTAAACATAACTGGCTTGAAATTTTAATTCACACTCTCCATAGAATTTGGTTAAGACCCTCGGATATATGGTTCGAGCTGTTTTTTCAGAAGATGAGATTGAAGTCAAACTTAAAGTTGTATACTACATGTTAGTTGAAAATAGTTCCCTTGAAACATTCATCAGTAAACACGTGGACAAGAAAGAAGCCTCTGTATATGTGCGACCACAATTCAAAAGTGATTCACCAAACTAAATAATAACCAAAACGTTGAGAAAATCGATTCAAAGAATGTTTAATACCAGTAAGCTATTATGATTCCAAAGCTGAAAGAGTAAGAACCTAGACTAGCCACCACTTATTGTACCTATCAATTCAATTTCTCCTTTAGAGCCATTTATATTGGCCGTCGCTCAAGGAACCTACCTAACTGTTCGTGCTCGGGAACAGCTACCAGTATGGTTAAATACAGGTGTTGTTAAAATCGTTAACAGTTCCCTATTAAATCACCTCGTACAAATAGGCCACAAAGCTATCATTTATCGGATATCAAATAAATTACCATAGGCGCCTGGATACCAAACATTCCCAACACCAGAGTCTATTGCAGATGGGCTAAAACAACCGGAGCTCTGGGTGCCAGTATTGCTATCCTGGCCTACTGTCTAAACCTTTAAATTCATAAATTCCATTCTCCACCACCCCTAATTCAATCAGTTCGGTGTTATATTGATACATATTATTTTATAAAACACAAAATAATCGAGCAAAGAATATTCTTTTCGATAAATTCCTCTTCTGGCTCTACAATTATATATATATATGTTTATATACACAGAATATTTTAAATTAATAGTAAATAACAATATTAGCGTTTTCTAAATAATATCGATTTGTAAAGTATGATCGGTGCAATTACAGTTCATTAAAGATGCTTAAATTATAATAATAATAATAAAGATATAACAGCGAATAGAATATCAACTAAAATTAGGGAAATTTCACAAAAATTCTGGATTATTCAAACCTGGATGGCCAAGGTAATGATAATGACTGAACTAACTTCTTTGGGGTGCATAAATTAGGCTTATTAATATGGATACCCACAGCCTCAGCAATATTTAGTAGTCGAACTCTTAAAGCGAAATTGAGATTCGTAGGTATGCGGTAAATGACCCTGAAAGCATGATTAACGTCAATCTTATGTTCTGTCTCCACAAGATGCGCCAGAATAGCGCTGCGAATAGATTTCGTTTGACCTTTGCTTAACCAGGCAGGGTGATGTTCGGAAATTCGACGAGAAACACGCCTAATTGTACGACCTATGTAACTGGGTCCACAGGAGCTCCACAGGAGATACCTTTGAACTTTTATCTGCTGATCCCACTAATTCAGTGTTATTTAAAACTTTAGTGTTAATAATAACAATAATTCTCTAGTCATTATAGTCATATAACTGTAGAACACCTGATTGAAGAAGAGTAAATATTCTCTGTTCACTAAACTCAGTCTCTTACAACTATTTATATTCACAAATGACTAACCAATCAAATTTAAGCTATGCTCACGTGATATACGATCGATATGAATATATCAATTGAACAGAGTTATTTATCATCTAGTCGAATAAATCTTATTGGTCAGTGTATGCAAAATGCTGCTGATCTAACTAATTTGCTTCTTACTAATTAATAATAAATCTAGTTTTTTACGAAAAAATAAATAAATAAACAACAACATAATTAGATAAACAATAAAACATGGTGTTTACAGTTAATACACCATTCCATGGAGTAGGAAATACTCTAAGTCAATCTGAGGCAATGAATCCATCAACATCAAATTTAAATGAAATAAGTAAATATAATACAAAAATTATTTATCCAACACGTAAATATTTTCTTCAGTATATTGATGAATTTAATAAAAATCAAATTAATCAAACAGTACCCAGGTTGACTAGACGTGAAACACCGAATTATTTGAAAATTCATAAAACACAAGAAAATCCTTTTTCATTTATTAAAAATGAACGTATTGATCAGCTTAGAAATCGTGAACAAAGGCACAAAAATGAAGAGAAGGGAAGATTTTCTAGCGGTAAACCATTGAATGAAAAATTACCATTTGGTGTTAGACAAAGATATACAGCAGCACAAAATATGCGTGATTTAATTTATGAAGAGAATTTAAATGAATTTAACACTTATGGTGAATTATTTGGTCCAAAGAATTTGACAGCACGTCAAATTATCCCTAGTGTGCATCCTCAAAAAGCTGAAGAAAAATCAATTAAAAATTTAAATTTAGGTCCAATTATTATTAAAGATAAAGCGAATGGTACAATTCAATCTAAAATTATTACAGATAATGATGTTTTAAATACACGATCTGATACACTGCATGATTTTGTTCAAGATCGAAGAAAGGTATGTTTGTTAGAATTAATGAATCGTGTAAAACGCGGTGAAATTGAACGTTTGGATAAAATTATGAAAGCAGAATGTGATTTTCTTAAGAAAGAAGAGCACGATCTTTTATATCGTCATGAAGAACATGATAGATATTTAAAATCAATATGTCAGAGAACAGCTGAAGCTATACGATTAGCTGAAGGTGAAGCGCATAAAAAAACTGAAATCAGTGATCGTATACGTCATGCACGTTATAAACTAGCTCATTTAAATGCAGAGTGTATTAAACTAGAAGAAGAATATCTACGTTTGTGTAGATATCGAGATTTTCTTGATAATGTGGCTAGAACATTTAAAGAGCATTATATTGAAAAGGTATCAGCATTTATTGAAGATTCCAGTGAATCTTCAGAGGAATCTGAGGAGAAAAGAAAGATAAAAAATCAAGAAAAAAATCGAGAAAAAAATCAGGAAAAAAATCAAAATGCTAAAATATCTGATGTGATACCTACACCACCGATGACTACAACGCCTACAATGACTACAACAAGCAATATAACACTAGAGCCAACTCATATGATAACTGCATCATCTTCATCTGTAAGCGAGAGAACAAAAGTCGACTGGTCTACTGCTTCACAAGATGATAGTTTATGTGAAAATATATTTGTTGATATATTTACTAGTCCTAAAGATTTAGTCGATATTCTATCTGAATTAGAAAGTACCAATTTAACATTGATTGAAAATGTTCAAGAACAAGAAGAAGCCTGTGAACGGATACGTAATAAAACAAAAAAGTTGGAGAAAATTTTAACTAGAGAAAAACTTCTTGTCGATGATCATATTGAACGTGAAAAAAAGAATATACAAATAATACAAGAAAATACTAAACAAATTGGTCATTCAAAAACTGCACTAAATGATTATTTTCTATTGGACAAGTATATTAATGTATTTTATCTAGGCAGTATTGAACAATTTCAAGATATTGAATTTCGTCAGGCAATGTTAACAAGTAAGCCAAGTGGTATTAATGCTAAAGATAGTCAAATGTTATCTAATGCATTACGTGATAAACAAGAAACTAAACCAAATATTATGTTTCTTTTAAATATATTACAATCGGAAGTACAAAAAATTTATATATCTGTTTATGGTAATAATGAAGGAGGAGCGAAACTAGACACTTTGGTTATGCTACGTCGGCTGGAGACAACTATTGATGAACTTAGTGAAATGTTAAATATGTATCCAAGAGATGTAATCTTAAAGGCTAGACGTGCTGTTGAAGAGTACACACGATTTATTGCACGTCGACGTCAAAAAGAAGAACTGCAAGCTGCTTATCAACGTCGAGTTGAAAAAGCTATGGCAAAAGCTAGAGAAAAACCACGTTGGAGATTTGGTCGAAGAATAATGCATCGATCAAAACCTATAGATATTGTGCATAAAACTGAGACAAAAGTGGAACCAGTTACTGCTGAAGATGAAGAAAAAAGTTTATTTCAATTAAAACAACAGTAGTAATAATAATAATAATCAAAAGATAATCTCATTTTGAATTCTAATGGAATTTATTTCTTAGAATATACAGAGTGGTAATATATTCATTTTCTCTGTAAAACTTATGATTAAGAACAGGATTGATTACGGGGTGACATCATTTAGAGAATCATTTTGAAACCTGATTTGCAGCTCTTCACAGTACGCACCCATCGCTAAGGTTTGAACCTGGGACCTCCTGGTTACAGGGGGAACTCGTAGACTATTAGGTCACTGGGACTTGATCCAATAATGGCCAGTCCATGAGTTCCAACTTCTATGCAATAATCGTAAACTAAATATTTGGATTAAGAACATTCTCTATTGGGGACAAAGAAGCCTAAAAATCTACTCAAGAGGAAAGAGGACAACAAGAAAGATGTTCCACTACTTGAGGCACTTTTACTGCTGAAACATGTGAGTCGGCTGTTGAAAAGGAAAATGTGACAAGAAAGTATTTTCATCCATACTCTCATGATAGTTCCAGTCAATTGACAAGACAGAGTACTGCTTTTCAACAACCCTAACTGCCGAATATAGCTTACGCGAGCAACTGACTGACAGTTGCTACCTTGAATTGTTGGTTAGGCTAGCATAATGCAATGAACCAGCAACCATGCTAGCTAAAATTAATGTTCATGAAGGGTCTGAAGTGCCACGAAGGTCATTTTGATAGCGATCTGCCTAAAACTAGTCACCATGCATAGTTTACACCATCTTGCGGGTCTGTGGGCAAGGTTATACTTCTGGAGAACAGGGACAAGACGGCAACAAGATGCCCAGCATGCTTATTACACTGCTTCTCCGCTCAGCAAAAGGAGAAGGGATATCCAACTAGCAAGCAAAGGACGTATATAGTGTACAGCAGTTTTTTCCTATCCTCCTTTACGACTATAAGACATAGTCATTGAAATTTGGAGATATGAAAGGGATAGCTATCTTTTATCACAGATGTTTGTGTTTTGTGTCCCTTGTTAAATGGTGTTATATAGTGAGTAATGTTGAGGCTAGGTGTAGTGTTACATAAGGAGGGTTATTCAACCGATGGGGTTGTGAAGCTATATCGATGGGATGGCGAATAAACGTGTTGCATATGCTGAGCCATTACCTTCCTTAGCTGATGTAGGATTAGTTCCATTGGACACTAACTAATCTCATGCATCTAGTTCATTGTCTCTTGTAGACTGAATTCTACCAGTCCTAAAGAATGTTAGTGTAGAGCTCAAATAGCTCAGCGAAAACGTCTGCGATTGAAGTATTGGGCTACACAGGTTAAAATGTCAGAAAGGATATGAGTTCCTACAAGTTTGCAGATACGCCTTGCTGACCACTGGCAACAAGCACTAAATCTAGGACTGGCTTCAACCACTTAATGACCTAAGATTAGGTTGGAAAAGAGTGTAGTGCTAAATAATTCCCCAAAATTATTGATCACAGCAATCATCACTGAACATTGGATGCTGACCCTCACTGTTTAAGTTGACTTGTTTAGCTGAAGGCTTCCGGTCAAGTATCCGCCCCACTTGGTACTCCGTCATGTCACGTTCGTGTACGATCACTAGCCAGCTAAGCATTCATCTCAGCCTACGATTTGGTGCCGAAATATATCTCGTAGTTTGGACGGTCAAATAGTGTCTTTTGCTTCGCCTTTGGTCCACGAGGAACGAATACTTTAGAAGTTGTTGGTATTAGATCTTGCGTTATTATAATCCGTACGATTCGCGAACGTCAATACCGTCAGCCTCTAAAAGAGCTAGGGATGACCAAATCAAAACCTGGCATCAATCAATCCATGAAGTATATCACAGCTGGTTCAAACTAGCCACATAGGGAATTGTAAACTGTCTGGTTGGGGTCCTTGGGATGTTAAAAACCACTGGTTGAAGTCTGTAATGATATGGTTCAAAATAGTTCTCAGTGGCGCAGATTCGTTCACTCTTTACGATCTCACAAAATCCATTCAGTCTTCATCTTTTTCTGTGGTATTATTCTTTCTCCTATATATTTCTGCTCACTATTCTTCCTTTACATTTTTGTCTTTTCTCTTTCCTCTAGCTTCGTGAGCTAAATGAAGTGCGGCAACTTTAACTGGTGCGTTACTGTGAAAATTTCTATGTGGAAACTCATTCAGTCAGTCAGTCTTGTACAAGTAAATAGTTAAGACCAATCAAATGACATATAACCAGAAATTACTGCGACTTTCAGGCGGCGAACTGCTGAAATAGGTTTTCTTTTAGCATTAGAGTGTCTAATTGATTTATTCTTTTATAGACCTCATACGATTTCTGTTTAATGTGCGAGGGTGTTTGTCGGGTAATAACTATCTGTAGGCATACCAATAAGGAAATAATTACTGATCTTCTCAGTCTTTAACTGTTTTCTGTCGTAAATTCCATTTTGTACTATCGTCACGTCTCCGGTGGAGCCAATGCTTCCGTAAATAATAATAGTTTGGCTAGTATGGTACAGTATTAGACTATAGGGGAAATGATGCTTTGGAACAAACCGATAGATGATTTTGCATTTTTGGGTAAATTTCACCTATGTATTAGTCTGTCGTTGTCCAGTGGAACATTGGATATTAACATGGTTAATAAACATTTTCATATTATTGCATCTTAGAGGGGGATTTGTCTTTATTTCAGTGATTAGAGAGTCACTGAAAAACCAGGGGGCATTGAACAGCCATTTTGTCCCAGTTTGTGAATCTTCAGCTCAGCGTACTTGTGATCTGCCACCGGGGAGCATTCGAACAAAGGACCTTCAGGTTAAACTCCAATGCAGTGACTAAATATTCGGTGAACTATCTCCATGATGGCAGGTTCGATGCCTGGTTGGGTTAATGGGTAAGAACTACTGAAATGTCTCAAATTAGGATGAAACAGCTGCCCAGTGCTCTCTGGTTTTCAGTGGTCCCCCAAGTGAAAAGGATTTGTGTAAAAATTTACATTAAAATAAATGCTTGTTACCATTGTTACAAAATCCTGGATTAGAGAGATAGATTCGGGAATTCTGAAAATTGATTCTGTGGATTTCTGTTCACACTAATGCAACAAAAGCTTCAGATACTGACCATCACCTCTAAACTTAGATGGAGCACACAATTCAAAGTAGGTTTTTATGCATTTGTGAACTTATCATCATGAGTAAATAGTTGCAGCCTCTAATACGCATGGCTAAATGTAATTAGAAATTACGTCACATTAATTATTTTTGTTTCATGATTCTTTATTTTATTGGCCTTTATGCACCTAACAAAAATGCAAAGCCAGGAAACTCAATGATAGGCAAATTCTTCTCATTTTTCCTCATCATGAGAAGGAGAGAGTATGTCATCATTGAAATTTTCCACTGGTTCCATAGATTCATTACCTTTAAACATTTTTATCACTTGTTTTTATATTTTCATAGCTAATTCCCCAACTCTTGATCTTGTTCTTCCCTTATATGATTTTCTTTCAGTCCACCTAAGGTTACTGTGACTTTTGTGGAGACCGAAAAATATCAAATTAAACGTTGATTGTAGATTACCAAAAGTAATGAATTCACAGCACATCATGGGTGTTAATTGGTATATTGAATAAGGACTCCATCTTGTTCACCGCGCACTACAGACAACACAACTTCCCTTCTCCAGCTTCTTGCTTCCCACTATTACTAATCATCTCTGGCCCGTGCCTGATCTGTATATCCACGTTCTGGATGCTTTGCTTCAATCTCCTTTTCTCCTCGCAGTTATCCCTCGTGCTGTTGGCTAATCTTTGCGTGGAATGAGCAACTGTAGACCAAAAGTAAGAATAAAACTTGTGCACTGTGGTAGTGTAATTCCATTATGGGTAAACTTTGTTTTGATAAAGTCTCACAGTGTTATACAGTTATGTTTATCAGTAAACATTACTGCATAACACTGTGAGACTTTATCAAAACAAAATTTACCCATGATAGAATTGCAGACCAAAAGGACTACTTAATTGCTTCAACTCTGTACGCCTTTATTTGTTTATTTTGGGTCAGTTGTAACTCACCAAATAACTGTGATGTTACGAAGAAAATGCTGACAAAAGTATACAAGTGTATTACTCATTTTAAATTATTATCAAATTTGGATGTAAATCAAGAATAAGACCCGATGCTGTACACACCAAGTTATATGGAGGACTTACTTCAAGCTTTATTTTTTCCCAAGTATTTGTGATCCATCCAAAACATACTTGGTTTTTTTCGCTAATGCGAAGACAGTATTGCTATATTTCTTTATGTGCTCTATTGAATGACTAGTTATCATATTGTTCCCATAGACAAAATGACTGCAACCTTATAATTTTACCATGAACCAAATTTATGTAATTTAAATAATACTTATCCATGCCTGTACGATTAGTGTGTCCTACACAGGTAGGAAGAAATGTATTTTATTAAATTACTGTTATTAAATATGCTTACTAATCGTATATATAATTTATCATATTGATGATGCCTGTAAACTGGCGTCCCTCATGTAAAAAATGAGAATGTACTATTATTATTATCATATATTTTTAATTTGTATGGACTGAATCCCTCTCTACATACATGTATATTTCTCAACCTGGATCTATATATACATCATCACAGGTATGTATTTGTTTTGTTATTTTCCTTCACGTATAAATGGGCTCAGCCGGTTGG
Source organism: Trichobilharzia szidati (assembly GCA_944472155.2). NCBI lineage: Eukaryota > Metazoa > Platyhelminthes > Trematoda > Strigeidida > Schistosomatidae > Trichobilharzia > Trichobilharzia szidati. Next base: position 58,823,992 of record OX235276.1, read on the forward strand.
GCCGCAACACCTTGATAATCCGGTTTGCTGGAGTAAAAAGAGAGTTATGATATGAAAGTGCATCAAAAGCTAAATGTTTTTCGATAAGGATGACCTTTGTGTTCGCATCTTCATACCGTAGCTTCAAAAGTGGGATTCATCACAAATAAATTTAAATAATGTACGTTGCGCGTATTCCTGAGTGTAAGAGGTTGTGAAGACGGTCATATACGGTGCGGCGTAAGAACATGGGAACAATAGGTTGGGGAGTGCCTGCAGACGTATCGCATAGTATATTCGTTTCACTATTCATCAGATGGACACGTTCTATCCTCAGGGAGGTTACTCGTGGTGGCTTTTCTAAATCCATATCCGTGAACTGAAGTTCAGCCATTTTACTGAGGTCAGTGGTTGGTGGTATTGACATAGTGCGTGCTCGAGACAAAGCATCTGCCACAGGGTTGTCAGCCCAAGAAGCTTGTTGAATATCAGACGTCAACTGTGAAATATAGTCTAAGTGACGCAATTCACGTAGGGAGTACTGGTCTTTGGTGGTGCGAAGGGCATACGTTGACGGTTTATGGTTGATGAATACCGTGAATTGCCGACCTTCGACGAATTGGCGAAAATGCTTGATGGTGGCATAGATGGCGAGGAGTTTATTGCCAAAAGTGCTATACCTTGCCTTGGATGCATACAACTTCCGAGAGAAAACCGCGACTGGTATGCATGACGTACGTACCTGTTGCTGTAGTACACTTCCAATGGCTGTGTGAAGTGCGTCAACCGAGATGTTGATTGGAGATTGGACGTCTAGATGGAGTAGCATGGTTGCGTCTGCCGTCGCCATCTTAATTTTCTTGAACGCTTCCAGAGCCTCCGGTGTCATGCTAAATGTCTTGCACTTTCCTTTAAGTAGGTGTGTGAGTGCAATTAAAATATGCGCACACTGGAAAATAAACCGACGGTAATCCCTTACCATACCTAGAAGCGCGCACAAAGATTTCAGGGACAGAGGCTCTTGGAAGTCTTGTATGGCCTGTGCCTTTTCAGGTAAGGGGCGAATGCCATGTTCATTAATTACGTCTCAGAAAAGTCAGTGAACGGGCACCAGTCTGGCATTTATCCATGTTGGGTGTCAAACGGCATGTTGTTAGTCTCTCAAAAACCATCTGCAAATGAATACGGTGAGTCGCTTCGTCTGGATAAGCCACGAGGATATCATCCAGATAGGCATACGCGCAATCCAATCCTCACGGAACGTCATGGGTGAGACGTTGGAATGGCTGTGTGGCGTTGCGGAGACTAAAAGGCATTCAAATGAACTCGAAAAGGCCAAATGGAGCGATCACTGCTGTTTTAGGGACATCATTGGGGTGAACTGGGATCTGATGGTAGGCTCTCGTCAAGGCAACTTCCCTGAATACTGTAGCACCTTTGAGAGAAGAAGTCAGATCATGTATGTGTGAGACAGGATAACGATCTTGAACACTGTGATCATTGAGCCTGTGGCAGTCACCACAAAGTCTCCAGTTTACCCCGTTATTTTTGGGCACCACATGTAGGGGTGAAGACCACGGACTGCTAAATGGTCGGATTACCCCCATCTATAACATATGTTCAAACTCCGCCTTAAAGGCTTGGAGTTTCTCCAGGGATAATCACCATGATTTTGCAAAAACAGGCGGGCCGGTCGTCATAATGTGATGAGTCACATTGTAATTCACTAATGGGAGTCAGGAAGCTGGTTTGTAAAGATTGGTAAAAGACTGAAGGACGTCAGAGTATGGGCCATTGGTTGCAGGTGTTGAGTACACTGGGCTGTGTGTGACAATAATGAAGACTGAAAGTTGTGTGGGTGAATTGATCAGCTTGTGTTTGCCAGCATCTACTAGTAACTAATAGTATTATGAGAGATCCATTCCAATCATACCTGCGGTCACATTTGCCACGATGAAAGCCCAGCGAAATGAGCGACGCAAGCTGATGTTTAGGTCCAGGAATCTTCTACCATATGTTGTGATAGGTGAACCATTTGCAGCGTGGATCTGTAAGGATATTGGCCGTAAGTGCCCTTCGGTTGTGGGTGGAATCACGCTAGCCTCCGCCCACGTGTCAACCAGAAAGCGTGTCCCAGTGTTACGGTCGGTAACATAGAGGCGACATGGAAGTGGTTCGCCAGCGACGTTAGTCGCCATTACATGCTGGCCTACTAGTTTCCAGACTGTCTGGCATCAAAGGTGCAAGGGCGAGCGCACCTTCGGGCCCTCGCACCACAACGTCGATGGTACCAGCACTCTCCAGGCTGGTAATTTCGTGACCTCGAGAGCCTACCGCTAGTAGGTGAGGAGGATATGTTACGAGGTGGGTTTGTGCGACCACGGGGCTGACTTATGCCGCTCACCTCTTGCCTAAGGCCACAAATCTCCTGGCAAAGCCTGATTATATGAGCCACTGCGTCGAAACCAGATGACTCACCAGCAGAGGGACCCTTTAATTAAGCAGGATCGTCTGATACTGCGGCCAAAATGCCCACGCTGGAACTAGTGACCCCAACAGCCCTATCAGCCGCCTCTGCTAACTCCTGTAAGGATGGGTTGTGAAATGGCACTAAAATACCCTGTACTGAATAAGGCAACCTTTTCAGCCGAATCTCCTTCAGGGAAGCGTCATCAGTCATTAAGTCAACAACCTACTGTTTCATCTGCCGTAGCATTTGAGTGGGCTAACGGTAGCCAAGATGGACATCACAAAGGAGTTCGTGCACTTTTGTTGATCCGTCAGTGCCACGCGTTTAATCAGGGTGGCTTTGAGACAGTCATACAAGTTTAGAGCAGTAGCGTCTAGGACATCTCAAATGTCTCCCATAACGTTTTCCGGGGTCTAGCTATGACTAGGTTGGCTTTCGTCTCCTGGGCTTGAATGCATCAAAGTGCGAATTGGGCTTCGGTGTATGTAAACTACGCTGCTGGGCTGTTTGCCCAGAAAGTAGGCAGTCGCAGCGTAATCACAACTGCAGAATGGCACAATCGCCAGCCATTTTAAGGCAAGTTGTAGATAAGGCAAAATATACAAACAGTATGAGATAAAATAACACCATTACGAGAGCGGTAGTACCTACCTAAGCAAATACCCAAAAATACAGAAGTTTAATTGAAAAGGAAGCGATGCTCGTGAGAATCTTTGAAAAAGGCTGGATTCTCATAAAATCCACATGAATTTTAGCCTTCAACCCGTGTGAATCTTCAGCGATTCATGACTCCTTGAAAACCTAATTTACCGACCTCTATACTTATAATTAAATGACATCACCATCATTACTTCCTGATAGATGATTGTGTCATCTTTCAACACATGATATTAGGAGTAAACATTTAGTGAATTTTGGAATAGCTCTTGAGGAAATATGATATCTTCCACCCTCTTATAATATGGTAGTGGTAGTAGTAGTGGTGTGGTGAGAGCGGTCTACTAGCCAAGTGGTGGACAGTAATTGAGGTCAATGTTTATGTATCAAATATTAGTCATGTTGTTGTGAGAGATGGTTGCTGGCCAAATTGGTTGACAGTAATTGAGGTCAAAGGTCAAGGTGGACAGGCGGTTACAGTTAACATATAGACGAACTGACACAGCCACAAGAGATGCAAGGTTAACTTTGTGTGAGAAACAACCAATCAACAGACTGTATTTTCTACTAACATTGACCTACAATAATGTACATAAAAATCTATAAATACGTGTTGATTTTTCGTAATAAACGATCTGTTGCCTGGCCCTTGTCTTCTGTTGTTACAGTGGTAGCACAGGTGCGTCACTTTTATAGGGATTTCATTATTATCATCAACTCTCGAGTCAGTTATATTTGGGAGATGGTGTTTCATAACGGGCATTAAAATAATGATATTTCAAGATAAAATGGATTAAACATTCCTAGTAAATTGCAGTCTGATCACTGCCATCTCACCTTAAATTTACCACACTTTCTTTTCTGCGTCGTTCAATGGCTGGAAAAATGGCAGTTAATTGGATATTTGATTTTCTGTAGGTAGTTGTCGTGTGTGTGTGATGTTGTGTGGCTTCGTTGTCAGTTCTTTGCGAAGTGCTTTGATTATTCTGAATGTTACACTCGAAAGCTATTCTGGCGACGTTTTATGGTCTTGTATACAGCTACAGAGCATTTTGCCTCACACATTGTGTTAAGATTGGTTAACTATTGCAGCAGTAATAAGTGAAGTTCACAAATGGTGGTAATGCAATCGTTAAGCTTCCCCTCCATGTACAGAAAACACTTTCAATCTGGTGAAATTAACTATTTTTCAGAGCACATGACATCTAAAGGATATGCCTCAAACAGTTAACATGGCTAGCACCCATAATGCACTAGGATATTTTATATTTAGAAATGCTGCAATAAATATAATTATTACTATAATTTCCCAGTGGGACGTAGGGCTTTAGCAGCATCCTTGAGCAGCTTCGTGATGGCCCATTAGCCCTCATTCCTCCCCCAACCGCCTACATGATCTCCTCCATGTCACTTTCGGACTTTCAGGTCGTCATTTCCTGCTCGGGTGCCTCTTGAGGGCCTGGCGCGTGTTGTTACTGCACAGTGATTATAGCTTAAATTTTTCAGGTCTTACTGGTATGGAAAAGTTACTCCTTAAAAGACACTATTTTATTTTGGAAGAGACGGCTTCCCAACAGTTTTTAAACAACGAAGAGAATTTTAGTAGTGAATATTAGTGCTCTAAATAAGCCAGCCAGTGAAGAAATTTTTGGGATTGAGACTCATAGCACAAATAACTGTCGTATAGAATTTACTGTGCATATACCTGGAGAAAATTAGGTTTGCGATCAAAAATTAGGCGTGCTTTTGTTATGTATGACTTTTCGTTTAGCTTCCGAACTTCCAAGATCTTTTATTTTGACTATAACTTAGTTCCTTCACATTTACATTATCGGGCAATTCTGTAAACTTGTTCTGAGGTGGTAGTATCTTTGACGAGGGTAGATATATTCCTACTAAATAGTGAAACAGGTCTAAAATGAGAGTCTTTTAGTTTTGATGCCATGGCGATGTGGATTCTTTACCGCACAAAGTATAGTCAGTTTTTAATAAGTTCGTCATTGGCACCATTTATAGCTGCTTCGTTACTCGTAAATGAAGTGATGGTCATTAGGTATTGGAGGCTTTTCAAGTGAATTTGTTTTTCAGGTTTATATGGCATGTTTATGAAGGTACTGGCGGCAGCAAAGCTTCTGTGTTCCTTTGTCAGTCAAACATTAAACATATGAAGAGTTTATAACACTGACTGGCTGGCAAAGCAAACTGCCATGCAGCTGTCAATGCTTTTGGAAACAAACCGGTTTCTGTGTGACTAGTACAAATTTACAGTGATTTGCCAGTCAGCGTCCACAAGGGGTTGACTCTTTTGTAGGTTATTTCTTCTCGTTTACCCGCCAATCGACTTCTAGATATTTTATGTTTTCACTAGCAGTTACTGCAAAATATAAGGTTTGTGATTCAGTTTGATGGCGTATTTTCTGAGAAGAATGGCTTCTGAAGAGTCTTCATTGTTTTTTAGTATGCAATCCCTTTCCGACAATCTATCATTTTGAAAGCGGTCAAATCACGAGATTCTGTGTATTATATCTCCACCACTAATTGTCTGCTTGTCCGGTTCTAACTTAAGTATTTTTCATTGAGTACTTTGTGGACCTAGTGACCTCGTTGGGATGAGTCATAGCAACCAGACCAACTCCATTTGTCACACTGTCAAGTAGCTTGAGAACAAAACATTCCTTCGGGCAGAAATGTCATGTCGGCGCTAAAAGCCCGTAAAATGAAAGACAGTTTGGCTGAACTTAAATATATGTCTGGTGGCAATGACTGAGAATTGAATGTCCATAATCTTTATCATGTTTGTGGGCATTCTCTACGTGATGCTTTAGTTCTTTTAAGTGTTTGCCGATTCAGTATTTAACAATAATGTCTAGGAGTACAGCAGAGGGGAAGTTAAAGTTTAAATCCAAATCACTTTTCTACATTTTAGGATGACTTGTGAAAGGCGTTTTGAGTATAAATCTGAACTAATGAGCAAAATACGGTGGAAAAACGCTATTCTAGTATGTTATTTGTAGTGAGCAGAACCATAAAATTCAATATTAGTACTATAGAAAGTATCCAAAGCGTGAGTGACCTAGGGCTTGCAGTAGTGTCAGGCAACAAGAAAGCATACTGAATTTACTTCAGGAAGTTAGTAAGTTGTTAAACCAAATTAAATTGTCCTATGTAATCTAAAACATACATTGACATTGAAGATTCATTATGCAATGAAGGTGTCCGTATGCACATTCTGCCCAATCGCAGTTAGGTCAGGGAAGAGTTATTGCCCGAAATTCCCCGATTTGGCAAATCTAGTGGCACTGGATATTAAATTGGCAGATTCTCTGTCTGGCACTCTTTCGACTAATTCCTTCCATCCAGTCACCAGAAATCGAGGCGATGTTTGAAGTGCCCGATTGACCCTGATGTTGGCTCAAGCATTAAAACTGCACCAATCTGTTAATTACTTGCATTGATAGTAGTTATTGAATTTACCGAAAAGTTCAAGGTCCACCAAGATATTACAACATGAAATTTCGTTGTGCCCTATATGACTTAAAAGAAGGCATCGCTGTTGTGTAAACTGGCTTTTCGATATGACAGCATAAAATGTTATTATCTGGAAGGCCATCGGTTATAGTGAGCAACCTTTTCGTGCCCTTGCCATCACTGCATCAGCCTTACTTACCTGTGCATCATGAATTACGTGGTGTGTGGTATCAAATGGCTGCCGAATGAAATTTACAAATATTTAGGGCACTACACTCTGGGGTGTTGAAGCAGCTGCAAAATTACTTCACGGTAAATGCACTCGAAGGCCATTTCGAAGCAGCTCATGTCGAAGTTAGGAGCTGACTAGCACTGTAGTGCCGGTTCGATGATGAAATCTAGTCTTTCTTACTCGAGGTATCCTTTGGATTTTCTAGGATGATGCCACCTACCCTATTGCTTCGTGTGAACAAGATAGTGGTCCGAACCCCGTTCCCGCATAGGCTTCAGTCAGACATCTTCATCATTTCGACAAGGCAGCCCTCCTTAAAATGAGCAGTCATCTTTCCTAACCTTTTTATTTTTGGTTACAGCTTGATGCCACACCATATTTTCAGTACAAGTATGGAATTTTCAGCACGGGTATCGGTAGCCCAAATTTTGCAGGCCGACCATAGATATCGGGTGTCCGTCGGCAGGGGATCGAACCACGGACCATGTGCACAGTCGGCTAGAGTCCTAACCTCTACACACTGTATTCGTGTGAGCATGCCCACTGAAGCATTCAAGTCCGTTTTCAGTGCTTATAGGGGGGTTCCGCCTATTCCTGTCACTCTCCTGGCTTGTGGCAACCTTATGGCCCTCATGGCTTCTGACTGTTTAGAAAACAGGGGTTTGCCAGTGGTTATGTGGCCCCATGGTCTTATTTCCGGGCAAGCTGGAGGTGGTTACCCGTTTAAGAGTTCTTTGAAGTTATCAGTCCGCCTATTTTTCTGTTATTCCTCTTTGATATGTTCTTCCTCACTATCCCTCACTGGCTTTATCTATTTGACCTCTTCTAGGATGGCGACTTAGTTATTTAGCATACTGTTTTGAGGTCCGTTCTGCCCGAGACCTGTTCTGCTTAGGTTGCCAGGATGTCTCCGAAGCGACTTCTTTCTTTTCTAGATCGATTCCTCACTCCTTTGTTTAGTACTGCACCCTAGTTCACCACCCTTCTCTCCTCTATCAGAGTACAGTCTTCCATGGTTGCCCTTCCTTGCCCTGCTCATTCTTCTAGCCTGAGATATCTACACATTTCTTCTGCCATGTTGCTCTCAGGGAGTTTCAGTGTTCTTCCACATAGGTGTCACAGGAGATTCTACCTAATGTTTGTAAACCGAACTCTCAATACGAATAATCACCTGCACTGCTGACCGGCAGCCAGTTTTGTTACAGAAAACTACTTCACATTTTGAGCGCTCAACGTATGCTAGCGGGCACGTGAGGCGAGAAACTTAGTCAAACACACATTAGGGCTGTCATCATTCAGTTTATAAAGAAAGCCCTACAAATCACAAAGAATACATACCTCATGCCTGGTCGCTTTTCCCAACCTCCCGAATTCCCTAATCACTAACCAGCTCTGAGTAGCCATAAAATTCTGTATTGTAGATACCCCAGAATGTCTCCGACATTATAGTGATCACTGCCATGAATGTGTTCCTTGTAGTTGCATCCTTCTATAGGACTTAAAATGTGGTCCATGTAAGTCCCCTCGTAAGGCTTTTGACTTGGTCTTCAGAGTTTTCCACACTAGTCAAGGATCTCGTCTTATCGATCTTGCGTCTCTGGTCTGCATTTACTCCTTTTTGAGGTTGATTGGAAGTTTCTCAGATTTTTGTTGTGTCCATATTCTCATTCGTTTGTACATTAGGGACGCCGGTTTACAGCCATCATCAATATGATAAATAGCACGTGCAGTGAGTAGACACATTTACAGTTATTCATTTATACAAGATATATATAAGAAAAGGTAATGGAATCATGTCAGTGAACTCACCTAAACAGGTGAAAGCAATTTACGTAATATATAAAATGCATGTAACTACTGACGGCTGCGTAACATGTGGTAGGCACTGTAAGCCATTCACAAAAGTGTAAAAATAGGTTATAAAACGTTATTTAGTTTGTCAACAACAATGTCTTCGGCAATATTATCTGCAAGCGGCTGACCAAGACAACAAGTGCCCAGTTAAACGTGCAAAGAAGTGTTAATGAATCAACAGTAATCAGCAACAAGTGAATTTTTAATTCACATGGGGTTAGAAACCAAGTTGATTACAAGCTAATCCATACTAAATGACGGATGAAGCACTCAGGGGCTGAATGCTTTCATTATTTCTTTGGTGTCCGGGTTTATTAAAGCTGTAAAGGCAGTTATCTGGATTTATCAGCATAATCAACATATAGATGAGTTTCCAGATGTGTACTAGTGCTTGGTCACTGTGCAGATTTAGTTAACTCCATTTCGTATGGGGTTTGATTATTCTACAATTTTGAGATATTCCTGAAGGTATCGCTATGGCTACGGTAAGTAAATATATGCCTTACATACATTATTTCGTAGAATTCTACCACCATTGAGTATACACTCGATATTGAGAAGGTTTAAGAATTCCAGCTGTAAAATTGTATGATTCCTTGTTGCTATGGATAAAATATCACCGCATTCTTTTCACATAGTAGACCAGTTGGTGAAGTATAAATATTGTCCAAGAAACTTGTATCTTTCTATGTGATATTGGGGCGAGTTTTGACCTTATTTTCTCATATTTCATTCGTATGTCTGTTTTTTCACTCAGTGTGTCAGATAGACATAATAATAGCAACTCTTATTTGTTTGAGGGCTTCCGTCATGAGTGCTACTTTTTTATCTGAAATTATAAATTGAGGCAAAGCAAACAACAGGTGTAGTCTTTAAGTTCATGCATTAAATGGCCTTATGATTTCTGAAGCTCTCAAATGGAAATTGGCACTAGTATCGCTTGCAAACTGTCTAAGAGTGTCATTAAGCACCTCTTCAAACGGGGGTAGTGTGCTTGCTAGCCTCATTTCCGTTGGCAGCTTGTTCCATATCTTAACATATCTAATGAAGTAAAACTTTTGCCTTGCGGCTTTTTTACATTGTTCTTTAGTCACTGTACCTCCAGTGTGTCTAAGGTTATATCCATTGTCGTTTGAAAATCGAGCACTTCTAGTAGGAGCACACACTATGTAGTTCGGAAGATTGTAGAAAAGTAACAAGTTTAGTCACAGTCGTCTTGGCCATAGTGTTTCGAGTTCTAGGAATTCACATCTGCTGGAGTAGTTCGTGCCGTTTGCGGCTACATATATTTTTAGCAAGAAGTATCTCTGTACACCCCCTATGTTTATTTTGTCTTCTATGCGCATACTACTAAATATGAATGAGCAGAGATTCAGGAGACGGTGGAAACAAACCTTGTACGGAAGAATTATGGTTCATTTTTGTGGAACCTCCTGAGTAGGAAGCCAATAGGCCTGAGTGATTTCGACACATTTTCCGAGAAATGTTCTGAAAATGGAAAGACATGTGATTATCTCTGTTATGACATTACGTACACTCGGTAATTTTCGAACCGACTGTGCCAATTACTCTTCTCAGTATGAACCACCACGACGACACGATAACACCAAACACTTGACACAAGAAGGCTGGAAAGAAGAAAAGACTGTTGAGGTGAAGTACGTTTATTGCCTCATATCAGCCAAGCAAAAATCACGAACAAAGATTGCGTATCTGCAGTTTAAATATGTCGACCTTAGGAGACACAGGGTACATTGATTAAATGATTGATACTTTAATAATCAACAACCAGTTGGATTCCAAATCATAAATGGAGTGAGAGGGACAAAGGCAACAAAATGGCGTGTGTTAGGAAATTTATGTCTATCTAACAATTTCAGTCTTAGGTCTGGTACATATTTAAGTGTGTAGAGTCTATTGAATTTAATTTTAGGTCATGGGTTGGAATAATCTATGCTGAACTAGCCACGTTTCTCGACAATAAACTCACGTCTCCACCATCTATCCATTTTTATCAATTCTTCATGTCTAGAGTTCACAGTTGTACCTACATCTGTGTTATAGCATGTACGGTTCCCCTTTAAGTCATCTGAATATAGTGTTGGTTTGCCTATGCTAAAGTATTCACATATGCAGTTAATGTATATTACGGAAAGGAGATGGCCCAGTACACTCCCATGGATGACATCACTGCTAGTTGGTCTGGGCCCGGAGGTCATCGAGCCAACCTTAGTTGTCTGGTTTCTGTCACAGAAAAATAATTTTATCCAGTTCTGGAGGGGGATACGTATCCCTTGTGAGCATAACCTGCTGACTAGCAGACTATGTGGAACTTTTTCGAAGACTTTCCTCATATCAAAATAAAGGACAATTACTAGTTCTCTGTAATCTCTTCTATTGGTGACTTCGTTTGAAAAGTTGAGGAATCCATGTTGCGGCTGGTTGATGATTTTATGTTTTGGAAAGTAGTCTCACATTTGGGTTTTGATTACTTTCTCCATGATCCTTGATACGACGGGTATTATACTGATAGGCCTATAACTGCATGCACTAACTTTGGCCCCTGCTTTATGCTTAGGTAATATATGTATTTTTCCAAATTGTATGGTATGTTCCAGTCTCTAGTGAGAGGATATTTTAAGCATTAAGATTATTATATCTCTACTTCTATCCCGCAAATACAGTTGGCTTTTAATGTCTTTAAAGCTGAGGCCATATTTTGAATAATAAATTTTGTCACCTAACTTTTAGTTATTTTCGCCGGTTATATCGAGAATTAGAACGTGTGCGCTTTGGTGACATTGGAAAACCACTGGCTGAGGAATTCAGTGGTAATCCGGGGATCGTCATAAATTACACGTTCATGTTCTGAGTGGCTAACATTGTTGTCTCTGCTCTGTTTCAGTCGTTTTTGCAAGATCTTGCAGAGTTCCTGAGTTCTAGAGATGCCTCCTAGGGCCTTATTTTACTTGAGTTGTGCTTTCATTTTATGTCTATCCTCAAGATTTTTAAATGTTTCATGTATCTGGTGTAATGCACTTAATTCTTTATATAAATACAATTTCCTTTTCAGTTTCCTCAGTTTTAATGGCTTTTTGCGGTCTATGAATAGATTCGGGGTCTTTAGGGCAGATTTCAGGGGTGCGACTGTGTCTCTTACCGAATTGATTGTCTTGTAGAAGGTATTAAGTGTTACTTCTAAGTTATTATTGGTAAAGTTTTCATCCCAATCAGAGCTTCTCAAGAGCATTGATAGGAATTCCCAGTCTGCATTTCTATAGTCCCTATACTGATAGTAAACCGGGGACATTTTAGGTGTGCGTTTAGTTGTTGGTTAAAGAGGTAGGGTGCAGCACAGTACGTTGTGATCACTGTTGTCGAGTTTATCCGCCACCTCTGTCGAGATCGGCTCTATTTTTTGGCAGAGGACCAGGTCGAGAATGTTGTTGTGTCATGTTGTGAGGCGTTCGCACTGCTTCCATCCTCCTACATTTATGGCTTCTAGGAGCTAGTTGTGGATCCCACGTCAAATGCAGGTATCCCACTTAATTTCGGGGTGATCGAAATATCCACAATCTACTTTGTAGTCGAATTCCAGCACAGATACGCGCCCCTGGTAATAGTCGTAACAGTCGTTTTAGGGCTTTGAGGTGCTTTGTATATACATTCCACGATGATTTTATTTTCACTTGTCTGGATGCATATCCGTTTGGATTCCGGGGGTTTGTCGATATCTGGGTTAGGAAAAGCGTTGGAGTCAGTGGAATTAGCGGCATATATTGGACACCCACCTCCTCTTTTGTCGACTCTGCCATTCCTGCCGATGTTATTGTTATCAGTTACCAGCCTTCTGTAGGGCATATAATTAGCTAGCCAGGTTTCAGTTAACAGAATTAGTGTTTGCCATCCCATGTATACCAGGCTGCGAAGTGATATCATTTTTTAAGGGGAAATTGGGCAATCAAGGGCATAATTTTCAGAAAATCAGGGGCGTTGTGGAAATGAACAGCAAGTTTTCTTGTTACTATCCCCAGTTTTCGGTTACCTGTACCATGTTCACGTGTTTTCGTTTATATTCATTTATTGCTTACTGTTGATTAATCTTTAATAACGATGGGCCGAAATTCTAAAAAGAGTGTTCGTGTGAACACCAGTAATTTAGAAAATAGCACCAGCTCGTCTAATAACACATTACCACCCCTTATTATTAGTAGTTCACCCAACAGAAAAGACTCGAACATAACTCTGACCCCTGTAATACAGGTGGAAGATGTTCTGTCTGAAAAAGTGGAGCTCTCTTACTTAACATGCATTATTAAAGAGATGCAGCTACAGATTGATGAATTAAAAACGAAATTAAGTTCATTTGAATGTATACCCGAAACTGTCTCACTTATGAAAAAGGAACTGCAGGATCCTACAATCCAAAAGCTTTTTAATATGACCTCTAGAATGACGCCTACTGACTCAGAAAATGCGAAGGAGCTAGAAAACGCCATTGACTTTCTATCCAGCGAAGTTGTTAAAAGGCTGGCTTCAAAACAAAACGCTATAGTGTATAATGTACCAGATAGCGAGCCCATTAAGTCGGTCCAGCACTCATTGCTGAAGGCTGCAAATCTCTTGAGTGCACCTTGTCAGTGCATTCGCCTAAGTAAAAAAGACCTAAAGCATCCCTGTCCTATACTCTTTAGGTTCGACAGCTACATAATAGCTGAACGATTTAAGAAGGCCGAAGATCTTCTGGCTACTGCCACTAAATTCAAGACTATTAAAGTAGTCTCGGATAAAACAACTAACCAAAGGCAAGCAACCAAGAACTCCTTCGATAGAAAGTTGACCACACCGAGAACTACACCTGGTATCAGTGCTAAAGTGTCGACGGACACTGAAGCACAGCAAGTCACCTGTATAGTGTTGGAAAAAAAATCGGCAAGTAAAAGCGACTCGAAACTCAGTAAGAGCAGTGTCACTGGGTGCAATCCTAAAGTACATGAGAGCACATCTGGAAAACCTGTTGACATACATGAGGTTGATATTGACTCACAAACTATGTCTGACCAGAAACCACTGGCAGACCACACTGAATCTGGATGCAAGCCCGAGAGTCCCGCAGTAGAAACTGCAAGAAAGACGACAAAGCCTAGAGTCCCACTCCAGACTTCGACATACCTCCCTCTCAATAAGTCTAATAAGCATCATGTCAGTCTAAAAAAAGACAATGCATGGGTAAAAAACCATATTCCCAAAAAAGTCATCCATCATGTGAATGGGAACACCCCTTCCCGAACTAGGAGTAATATGCCTAGCAACGCACATAACTTGGGAATGCAACGTAGAACGGATCATCAGGATATAAGGAGCACTAAACGGGGCTCGTATAGGCACCATATTAATGCATATTCTTGTCCAAACTCTCACACTATCTATGTTGAACCTCAGCAACATAATGAGTATAGATCGACACTTGACCCTCTCAATAACTTCACTCACACATGTGATGTGAGCCAATATGCATACGACTATGAAAGACCCATGAGGTACAACTACCAAGGTAATCTTAACACAAGGTACCTAGGTCAAGCAAACTATATATCACCAGTAAATGAACGCAGATGCCCACCCATGGATGCTAAAAGTCAAAACATGCAACAGGATTATTTTCGGATGCAGCAAACAATAGCCCCACTCGCTGCACAATTCATCCAGGAAATAGTACACACACTGACTCTGTCTCACCTCAGAGCCCCTCCAAACATAACGTAGGGATAGAAACAAGTAACCATGTTAACCTCTCCTCCAATAACTCTGGTTTACTAACGATTATGCTCCTGAATGCTAGATCTCTCCTTAACAAAATAACATCGCTTCGCTGCCTGGCATACATAGAACGGCCAACACTAATAATGGTGACTGAAACCTGGCTTACTACTGATATACCTGACTCAAAGCTAGTAATAGACAACTACGACATCTATAGGAACGATAGAGTTGACAAAAGAGGAGGCGGCTGCTTAATATATGCCTCTAAATCCACTAACTCCAATACTTTCAATAACCCAACTACTGACAAACTCCCTGAATCTAAGTGGATAAGCATACACAAACGAAAACAAAATTCTCGTGGGATGTTTATACAGACCCCCTAATAGCCCTGAAATGACTGATATAGCTATTGGAGAAATACTAGAGCATGCAGCTACGCTGGACTTTGACTGCAAAGTAGTTTGTGGCGATTTCAACTTACCTGGAGTAAACTGGGATACCTGTACAGGACCTAGAAACCATGACGAGCTACTACAAGCTATAGACGTAGGCGGATGGAAGCAGTGCGTACGCCTCCCTACAAGAAATGAAAACACTCTTGACTTAATCCTTTGTCATGAAATTGAGCCCATCTCGATAGAGGTAGGAAATAAACTTGATAACAGTGATCACAACATATTGTACTGCACGCTACCATTCCGACTAACAACTAAACACACACCTAAAAATTCCCCGGTGCATTATCAGTATAGGGACTATAAGAATGCCGATTGGGAATTCCTATCAGATCTGCTGAGAAGTTCTGACTGGGAAGAATACTTCATTAACAATAACTTAGAAGTATCACTCGATATTTTCTACAAAACAATTGGCTCAGCAAGAGACATAATCGCGCCCCTAAAATCTGCTCTAAAGACACCAACTCCATTTATAGACCGCAAAACGCGACTAAAACTAAAGAAATTGAAAAGGAAATACCATGTATTTAAGGAATTTAATGCGTTAAACCAAATACATGAAACTCTCAAACGGCTCGAAGATGAACACAAAATGAGGTCACAACTTGAAGAAAATAAAGCGCTTGTGGGTAACTCCAAAACTCAGGAACTTTGTAGGATATTGCAGAGACGTCTAAAAAGTAGTAAAGACAATACTGTAAGCAGCTTGGAGCATAAGGGTATAATATACAATGATCCCCAGGTTATAAGTGAACTCCTCAATGAGTGGTTTTGCAATGACACCAGAGTGCACCCAACCCC
Organism: Trichobilharzia szidati; assembly: GCA_944472155.2. Taxonomy (NCBI): domain Eukaryota; kingdom Metazoa; phylum Platyhelminthes; class Trematoda; order Strigeidida; family Schistosomatidae; genus Trichobilharzia; species Trichobilharzia szidati. The sequence goes on from OX235276.1 coordinate 58,839,677, forward strand.
AAATTTCCAAATGACCTGCAAAAGCAACCACAAATTAGGCGGAATAGACTTTAATATACAAAATATAGACTCAGCGATTAAGACTTTGAAGTCTAATGGTAGTACTGGAACAGATGACATACCATCTGTCATGTACAAAAATGGTAGCACGGAAATGGTAGTCTTGTTACTTAGAATATTTACTCTCTCATTAGAAACTGGAAGTTATCCTGAAGTGTGGAAAACCACGCAACACTAACCTTTCTTCCATTTCAGGTACCCGAAGACGAAACTCAGGCGTGAGGCCAGCAACCCCACCCTGTAAACAAACGTGCTACAGAAACTTCACCATGAGCAATCTCCTATCAATATAACACCGGTAATATCCCGAATAATGGAGAAAGTGGTTAAAGACCAAGTGTCAGACAACTTACTAGAACATGAACTTATCAATCCATCACAACACGGATTTCTCAAAAAGAGATCATGCGTGACCTGTCACATAGACTTTTTCAATGAAGTTACACGAAGTAGGGACAACAGAGAACTAGTAATTGTGCTCTATTTCGATATAACAAAAGCCTTCGACAGAGTTCCCCATAATCTGCTAGTCAGCAGGTTATGCTCACTAGGGATATGTGATCCTCTCCTGAGCTGGATAAAATCATTTCTCTGTGGCCGAAGTCAGACAACGAAAGTTGGCTCCATAATCTCAAGGCCTAAACCAGTAAGTAGTGGTGTAATCCAGGGAAGTGTATTAGGCCCACTCTTATTCATAATATATACAAACAGTATCTGTGAATGCTTTAGTGTAGGTAAACCGATACTATATGCAGATGACTTAAAAGTGACGTATAAATGCAAGAACACAGATCTTGGAATAACAGTAAACGCCATACAGCAAGAATTAGAAAAAATGGACAGATGGTGTGACACCTGGCAACTCCAATTTAATGTCGAAAAATGTGGCTGGCTCTGCATAGGTTGCAACAATTTAGAACTTGACCTGACAATTCAAGGCCATGCACTTCAACGACTGGAATCTGTACTGGACCTAGGGCTGAAATATTCACATAACTTATCATTTTCTGAACACATCTCCAAACAAGTGTCAAAGTCACGCAGACTTATCGGCTTTCTACTCAGGAACTTCTACAGAAATGAGTCTAGAATTCTGTTGTACAAGGTTTGTGTGCGTCCTTTATTTGATTACTGTTCATTCATGTATAGTAGCATACGCATAGAGGACAAATTGAAAGTCGAGGGAGTGCGAAGGTATTTCACGTTAAAATTACTCGGAACCGGAAATGGTACGAACTACTCCACTAGATGTGATACCCTAGGACTAGAAACACTATGGCTAAGACGCCTGAGACTAAACTTGACACTTTACTATAAGCTTCTAAACCACTTAGTTTTTACCTCTACTAATGGCACTCGACTTTCAGATGACAATGGCTACAAACTAAGACACACTAAGGGTACAGTAGCTATCGAACAATGTAAAACAGCCACCAGGCAAAAGTTTTACTTGATTAGGTATGCACAGATATGGAATAAACTACCAATGGAAATGCGTCAAGCAAGTACATTGGCCTCCTTCAAAAAGGTGCTTAATGACAAACTACAAGAGTTTGCAAACGATATTAGTTCTAGTTCCTATCTGAGAGCCTCCGAAATTATAGGTCCATTTAATGTATAAGCTTAAATACTACACCTGTTGTTTTTTGCCTATATTTATAATTCTAGATAAAACATTAACGGTTAAGATACGTATCCTCAAACAGACAAGAAATCTCGTTTGTAAAACTACTACCCAACACAACAAGTGGAATAAAATGGACATAAACCGACAACATGAAAAAGGTATAACTCACCACAACATCACAAGGACAGATGAACGCTCGTTGGATAATGTGATGAACTTATACCCATAATGTTGCTGAGCAGTTAATATTCTCAACTCCTGTCGGAACAGCTGGATTTCATAAACCTTCCTAACGCTAAGAAAATACCCGTAATCAGTAGAAATCCATTAATTAATGCGTCTAAAGCTTATGTACTTACTCCCAACAATGATATTGCAGATCAAATGAGATAAACACATCACTGATTTCAAAATAACACATCAATGAACTATAATTCGAGGACTCTGCACACAACAAAGTTATGTATGAATATTTACTTCAAGCTTTATTTTTTTCCCAGGCACTTATAATCCATCCACCAAAGACCTGGTTTTTTTGTTAATGCGAAGACAATACTCCTGTATTTCCTGTTGTGTTGCACTCACTGACAATCTAGCAGATTTTTCCAACTCTGCACAGAAATGATTGTATATAAGTGAAAAGGCTGTTTTATACTACTGGAATTAACATTTATCAAGTGTATGTATAATCTCCAGCGAACATGTAAAGCATATCTTGCTACTGCCTGTAAATTGTGATTAAATTATATGGTTCTATTTCTGTAACAGTTTGATGATGCCTGCAAACTGGCGTCCCTCATGTACTGTACTATGAGAATAAATTTATTTATTTATTTATTTAAAAGAGATTCTGAGATGTGACGGTGTCAGTGTCTTTTATTCCCTCAAAAAATTGTGCAGCGAGAGAAGCTATTGTTTGCTGTAACTGAGAGTAATGCTCTTGAATATATAAGCCTCTGGTGTCACTATCTTAGTATCTGGGATCATTTCACAGTGTAAGTTAGTTTGTTTTGTTGTTTAGGTTGTAATATGTAGTGCTTAAGCAGCCTTTCGTTAGATTTTCTTAAGGGTAGTGCGTGCTGAGTCTTTCATAGCCACACATTTGTTAACTCATTTCGTGCGTGTATGCAGAAGGACCGTGAGCCAGTCTATACGTTGATAAGGTTTCACGCAACTATTTCGCGAGTTCGAGATTGAAAAAATTCCAATTCATATGGTACCTAGTGGCATCCCGTCTAGTCCCCCATATGTTCTTATTATTCGTTTTGGGTCCCGTTCTCAGGTTATATGTGCCCTCCGGCACATTACAGTCTCAGTTATTATAGAAGTTGTGAGTCTCATTCTGCTATTTAATCAATTTGGTGCCTCATGCGTGTCTACTAGCCCGAGATTTGTGGTAATAGAGCTATATTTACTGTAAGCTCTAACCTCAAGCAGTCTGTCGCTGACAATTGGTTTATTACTCTTAGTTTGGAGAAGAGCACTTTTACTCACGTGTTCCGTCCCCTGTAAGGGACCTGCCTTAATGTGTACATAGTTGTTTTCTAAGTTGATACGCCGTTTGTTGGGCTTGTCGTGAGGGAGGTATATGGACCTCTGCGGAAGGGTCTTAGGTTTCGGGGAATTTTACCAATTCTACTGTGAGACTATCTGGCTTGGTCCTGGGCGGAATTTGATCTGTCGATATTTGCAGGTTGTCGGTAGCGGGAGCATCCGTATCCATTTTACGTGTAGTCAGCAGATTTCCTAGGAGTGCTCTCGCGAACTTTCAGATTTCCCCCAAGTGTTACTGCGTCTTTCAGATTTCACTTCACTTATGCCTACAGTTTGTTCACCTAATACCATGCAAGTATCACTTTGTGCTTCAGTGTCCTTCGATACTTTAGCACTGACATTGTACTTATGTTTGAAGTGTGATCGTGTGCGTATCCGAGATGTTGTTGGCTGCTTGTCGTTGGCTGGGGATTTTATCTGAGGCCATTTTAACATTCTTGAATTTTGTAGTGCAAGCCAAAATATCCTCAGATTTCCCAAATTTTTCTGCTATGATATAGCTGTCAAATCTGAAGACAACAGAAAACGTGCGTTTTAAGTCCTTTTCTTATCTGGCCGAGTGTACTGACAAGGTGTACTTAAGAGGTTTACAGCCCTTAACAAGGAGTGTTGAACCAACTTTATAGGCTCATTGTCCAGTATAGTTTACAACACAGAGTTCTGTTTAGGTGCGAGTCTTTTGAAAACTTCACTCGAAAAAGTCCACAGAGTTCTCTAATTCTTTAGCACTTTCTGGGTCAGTCTGTGCTGATTTAGTCTTCTAATTGAAGAGTTTTGGAAAGGTGCGATCCCCCAATTCTTTTTGAGATGCGAGATAGTTTCCAGTATGATGTCAAGTAGACCAAATTTCGACCTGGGATCATTTGTTTGCAGCTGCATGTCGTTTATGATGCAGACTAATTTAGAAAGCTCTGTCTTTTCTGACAGGAAATCTTCCACCTTACAAGGGTCAAAGTCATTTTCGGGCCATTTATATTGGATGAACCACAAATAACAATTGATTTACGGTATGGCAATGCGTTACTAGAAGAGTTCATACTAGTTACTTGCTTTCCTACGAACAAATTTTATCAGTTTTTTGCCCAATTATTATTAACATAGTAGAATATCATAAATAAACATCAGCGCAAACACGTACAAACGTTTTACCGAATTCGAACGTATCGCATTATATGTCTCCCAATGCGTCTTCTGGAATGTACACGCTTCCTCCAGTCACCAAATCAATAAACGCTCATAAGTTTGCGAAGTATTTTTTGTTCTCACTTATTTCACGAAGCCTCTCGAACCATGACGAATCATGTTCCCGTGTTCCTGGCAACGCTTTGGCATTAATGCGAAGACAACATTTCTGCATTTCCTGATGTGTTGCACTCACTGACGATCTAGCAGATTTTTCCAACTCTGCACAGAAATGATTGTATATAAGTGAAAAGGCTGTTTTATACTACTAGGATTAACATTTATCAAGTGTATGTATAATCTCCAGCGAATATGTAAAGCATATCTTGCTACTGCCTGTAAATTGTGATTGAATTATATGGTTCTATTTCTGTAACAATTTGATGATGCCTGTAAACTGGCGTCCCTCATGTACTGTACTATGAGAATAAATTTATTTATTCGTGTCACCATAAGGAATTTGGATTGTATTCCATAACCGTAGTTTTCCGTAGAATTCCCTCTGTCATCCTCCCTTGATTCTGGATTCACAGCACCATATAATGGTAACTTTTCTCCCTTTTGAGTTGGTTCTTGCTGTCATTATCGTAGAGGAGATTAGTGTTCACTGCATAAGAGCCTTCGGCTTCTCCACTAGCTTTCAAAAATTCTCAGCACTTCTACGGCATGTCTTTTCACTTATTCCTCATTATGGTCAGCCTTTTCAGCCTGAACCACTGTGTGATCACTCAATGTTCCTGTGACTATACTCGCTTTAATCGGAAGATGTGTTGGCCAACTGGCTTCACAGGAGCTTTCACCCACCTACATCATCCGCCCTTAAGCCGGAGAGTCACCCACACCCAAGTTTGGGACAGACCAATACACTAGGTTGGGCTCTCAAAACGCTTAGGCTTAACCATTCGTTCTAAAGCGTTGGGGATGTAAGTCCTCAATATGCTTTCCTCCCTTAAGTCGCTTATAGATACTTGAGGTATGGCCATAGTGCTACAAAAACCAAAACTTTTGAAAATGTGGTAGATTAAACAGTCATTTGAACCTTCATCAATAGGAGCAACCAAGAAAACAACTGCAGATATCACACGGCCGTATAAAAGGTTTATGAGCATCCTTCATACTTATGCTTGACAACATCAAACAACGGTTTACAGTTAGTGAAATCACTGCAAAAATTGGTTGGGGAAAACCACAACGCAATCGGAATGATAGACACAAACTGACCTGTTTTCAGGATCTTTCAGAACAATAGAAATAAGCAGTGAACAACCAGACAAGGAAAGAAACACAAATGATTCTAACAAGTGAAGCAAAGCACAAAAGTAATGTATGAACAACAAGTGCACGACAGTCCATCCCTACGCATTAACTGAAGGGCTACATGTTCGTTCGTTTCTTACATTTTTGCTGGAACTCCGCTGAAATCGTAAGGTACCTTCTGTGGTTTCTACCAAGGTACCGACATGCAAATGTCGTTCTGTCAAATAGTTTTCTTAAATAGATCGAAATTGTCCAGAAAGTACAACATTACGAAAAAGGAAGGAAAATTGGGCGAATAAGTAGACCAAAGATGTTAAAAATGGGATACAGAGACTAAATATGTGACAAGACAGAGAACGAGGAAAGAAGAAAATGAGCATCTATGGGAGGGAGAAATTGGCGGATGAATTAAATAAGACACATATATGTTGGTACAATCTCCTACGACCGGGCTTCTTAATCCTGCAGTTTTCTCCAGACTAAATGGTGGCCGACTTGCCTCAGTGACTTACTCTGAGTGAGAGGAAGTTAAGCCGTACATTTGTTTCTGTCTTCTGATGGGCTGCTATGCTCTGGGTACCTGTATATCATTCACTCTTTTCCTACTCCGGTATCTTTTAAAGGCAAAACTAAAGTTTCAGCAATCTATGGATTCCTAAATGGTTCCCAGTCATGGCTCCTAGTAATACATGCTGCCTTTTTAGTGCATTTCGTCCGCGCCATGAATCGTTGTTGATTATTGGGGCTCGTTTGTTTGAAACATCCTCCTGTCGCCTTGGATTTTCATATTCAACGGGCTTCTTAGAGCTTAGTTTTTCCTATGGTCGTTCGTATCACACTTGAGACGAATACACTGATATTTGAGGCCCTCTAGTTTGTAAAAAGTTGGCTTTGCTTAGCGTCATTTAGGATGGGTATACTTGTTCAGCTGTTCTTTGATCACTAGGTTGAGCATCATTATTTTATGATTGCCCCAGCTTATTGATGATTGGAGATGTACACTACTTATAAGCAAATGGTCACTCAGTAAAATAGATTGTTTGTCATATGCCAACCCTAATGGCTTTGTAGAGACCAGCAGCGCTACTGACATGTAGCAGGTCGCTACCAAGGAGTCCTGTTTTCGTCTCTTTCCGTATGTTCGGAGGTGGATCATTAGAATGACTGGCAGTAGTGACTTAGTCGAATAACAAAGTCGGGACCATGCGTGTCACTCCAAGTACATGTTACTTGTATTTCCTTCTGTATCCGTATGAAATGTGATATACTCTGCAGGAACCTAGTGCTGCTTATTCATTTAGTACTACAGTGTTTCCATGGGTTCAGTTAGCGTTGCATTAGTGGCCAAATCTGGTCAGGTCTGGATAGTTGTTTATGTTGCTGCTCTGTCATATTCTTCCCTTCCCAGCCCTTTCAGTGGAGAATCCTCCCACGGATCCCCGTTTCGGGATTTTCAGCGCTGGGTGATCGAGAAATCTCCGACAAAACGTTAACTGCTAGTGCGACATGTGAGGATGGGTAGATGAGCTCAGTTATGTTACTCCTTATGACCCTGATGTTGCTGCAAAGGCACCCAGTCGTTTCCTCTACCATATGATATCTTTATGCATCAACGATTTTGAAGACTGCTAACCTCCAGTCGTTGCCGTTTTCCCCTTCTAGTTTCTCCTCCTTCTTATTATTCCTCCTCTGCTGAATGCTGTCAGTAGGTTAAATTTCTAATCATATACTAAGCAAGCTCGGATTGTCGGCATGTCTCTGATTCAAGAAAAACAGTAGTTTCAGATTAAATTTGAACGTTTAGAATCAGCAAATGACGTTCATTTCTTAACTATCCGGATGCATTTTCATTTAATTACTAAAGATAGTTGTGGTACAACCACCATTTAATAGGTGAAGATATACATTATCGCGTTTTAAATCTTCCGCGCTTAAGGGTTTTCTCGGCTTTGATTGGCTAGAACAGTGGCGGCTGGTTTGATGTTTAATTTGTCCTAGGTAGGTGATATCGTATGCAGGTTTGTGTGGTTGCGTCATGCTATGTTTGCAAGCAGATTTGATGAATATAAATACAAAGTTTGAGTATTCAAACGTTTTCTTTTACTTATTCTGTGCATGTACAAGGCTTGTTTTATCATACACTCGGTTTGTTGGCCTATCGGTTGCTGGCGATGTCAAGGGACCCGTGAGTTCTTGAGCTTTTCTCGATTTTAGGTTATACGTGCAGCCTTTTATTGATATATATTGCTCAGTGATGTATTTCAATATTGCTTTTTCTACGGAATTATATTTACACAGTTGAGGCACAGATGGATACTAATTGACAAAGCCTTTTTAGTTTATTGCAGGTAGGCAATGCGAGTGAAAGCACTGCAGACGTCAGTGGAATTTTCGGTGAAGTAATGCTGGGAAGGCGTTTCTCTGGCTGGGAGGAATTTGAGAATTCATTAGGAGAATTTCAAAAAGTGAGGAAGTCATTTAATGCTAACAGTGTAGTTGTCCTGTACTCACTGTGTGCATATTCAAAGCAAAACAACAGCGGACGACAGATTTAAGTACGCTTATGTTGATTTTAAATGCACTTTTGGCATGAACCGTGGAAAAGTTGGCCTGAAATTGTGGAACAAGTGTAATACGATGTTATGTATGTTTAAGGTCTAAATGTTGCAACTATCCGTCTGCATTTCGCTTAATTTTGCATTGCAGTGAATACGTAATAACATCCCTTAAAATGGTCCATAACCATCCATGCAGCAGGGTGTATGTGCAGAATGATTCATGGTGTGGACGACTAACAGCGGAAGAGGAGGAAAACGTGGAACCACTTCTTCACCAATCACACTCATCAGATGAAATAATGATGCATGTTAAGGAAACATTCCACAAGGACATAACTCTTACTGACGTTAAAAATCTGAAAGCTTCAGTTAATAAAGGTAACGTTGATGTAATTGTAAATTAATTCAGGTATGTCAAGCCGTAATGACATTTTTCAATTCCTGAAATCCCGTGGGAAGGTAACGGAGTATTATTCAGATGAAGTGATGAGGAATTCACTAATGAGAGTTTGTTTTTCGACTTATGAGCAAATAGATTTGTATAAACAGTTCCCGTAGGTTGTTGGTATCGACTATACATATAATACAAATAAAGGGAAGTAAGTTTACTAATTCAGTAATCAACATGCAGGTATTCTTTGTTTCAATCACTTGTGACGGATAATTTTGGTCTTGGGAGACCGGTTCTATTTGCTTGGACTCGAAAGGAATTCAAACGTGATGTTGTTTGGATTTTGGACTCGTTTCGTCGAATAATAGAAGATACCTCTGGAACAGAGACATTCACTATGGATTGTGCGCAATCTGATCTAGCAGCTTTGAAGTTAACATACAGAGAAGCGCACATTGTTCTTTGTTCTTTTCATGTTTGTCGTGCATTTGTCATGAAGTAAATTTTTTCAAAGCATAATTAAAATTTCAATTGTAGACGCGGAATCCCATTGTGAAGAACTACTTATGTCGCTTAGTTCAGTGGGAAAGGAGATCAGAGTAATGCCTTTAATATTCTCATTTTTCAGATTTAACTTCTATTTCAGAGTTATAAGCAGATTGGATGTTAGTGTTAGTCAGTATATACAACGCCGTTGGATGAGTCGACGACACATGTGGGCAGCGGCTTTCAGGGAGCATGTGCCGACTTTGGGTAATGCTACCAACAATCGAGTAGAAACTTCACACAAGCAAATGGAGCGGTACTTGCTTAGATCAGATAGTCTGCATAAAAGCATGCTGAAGGTTTACAAATGGTATCAGCTAAGTTATTCTAGAATACAGCAGGAGTCGATGATTGCTCGGTCGCGTCGCTTCAGGTGTTCATGTTCCAAACGTCTGATACCAATCGTACGCCTACTGACGGCATACGCCGCGGGGAAAGTGATCGCTGATTATGAAAAGCGATGATGGACTTCTGTTGAGTTTGAGGCTTTTGATTATATCTTCTTGGAAGACAATGGGAGGCAAGTAGAGGTGGATCTGCGTGCATGCACATGCACTTGTATGACGTTCCTGACTTGCCGGTATCCCTGCCGACATTTACCGTTGGTGCATATCAGAAAGGCGTGTTTCACAGGTAAATTAGCCTATTTTTGAAACTTGTACGTTTATTTACACGTAGGAATTACTATGTTGCCACCTGAAGTATTCCCTATTTTATGTCTCCATTGGTAATGCATATTTACCTAGTCTTAAGTGACTGAAAATCGTAGATACTGAAATTTATATTTTTCATAAGCGTTTGTCATAACTGAAAGCAGGACATAAGCACTGCCATTATTTATCCTGTAATATTGTATGCATAATTATCTTTACGTTTACTTTTCCACCTTTTGTAGTTCATCATGTGCTGCACAAGTGCCAACGATGGACATGGTCTCGCGACTCATGCACATCTCAAGGTAAGTCAGCAGTTGTGCCGCGAAATCAATATAAGTTATACGTAACCAATAGGAGGCTTATGAATGCGGGCCTGATGAGAATTTGTGACAAATTTGGGGAGGTCGTTGCTGCAGATTACGCGGGAGAAGTAATCGCACAAAGGAACCGTTTTCTTAGTGTGTAAATAAACTACTTTCGTATTACAACAAAAATAAACTTTTCCTGTTAACATTGTTGTCTTTCTATTCGTGCGTTCGCGTTGGGAGTACGGCATGCTAGACCGGTGCTCCCTAGGATATGAATTCGTTGCTATACGTAAGTGCAATTCTGTAGAAACACTATACATAGATATAAGTGGTGAATTATAAGTACTTTAGTCAAGTCTAAAAATCTGCCTAAAGTTACGCGAGTACGTCTACTAGTCATAGGTATATCTGTAAGGACCAATGAAAAAAAACCTAACTTCAGCATTCGAAAAATAAGAATAGAACCTAGGCGCTGCAGTTGAGTTCGATTTCGTATGAGGTTAAGTGTATTCAAAAGTAGTGCATTATTATTATTTCACTTAAAGCGTGATGTCAATCCATATGACTACGGGTGTCAACGTATAGTGTAAAATGAAGTCTACACGAGACGAATAATTTAATAGGTTGAGCTGTAGCAATATTGGCAAGATTTCGCTTACGCAAAACGTACATCTAACTTGTGTCTGTGGGTTATTTCCCCATCAAATGTCTGATTATCATAGAATAACTGCTAGGAAAACAACCATTGCCTATAGTTAATTTACAACCTTAGTATCGTCAAAAAACTAGCAAATAACAAACCTTTACGGCTCTAAAACGCAAACAATATTCTTTCTATGCTAAATTTCTTATATACGTTGACTTCTTTGAAGTAATACATCCTCTAGGATATCATGACAGTTTTACCCATTAATACGAACACAATACTGGAAAATATTGCTTTTTTCGGCTATAGAAGCCTGAAACCAGTCATACACAATCTATTATCACAAAAATAAACGCTTATAACGCCTCTATAGGCGTGAACGCGATAACCCATACTGTGCGCGATAATATATCACGATAAAGTTTATCCTCACCCCATTTAATACGTATTTTTCACATCTAGGCCGCTATATGTATAACGGGATAAGAGCACAATCGTAGCATGCACTACTTCTATGTGGCATTATATTTGACTTACTAAATAGTATATGAGGAAGGTGTTGCGAGGAAAATAAATATAAATCCATTAAGTAAAAGTTGAACATAGAATCATTCAATTTCTATTTCAAACTTCAGGTTCATCCTCTTTGCACATAATTTTGTCACTTGCACCCCAATAAACGGTAGTAAACGGATGAACGTAGTGATTGAAACTAAGATATTTAGGAACTACATCACATTTTTCGTTTGTTTTAATGTATGAAAAAGTCAATCAAGTCGATTATTTGACCCGGGTTTTTTCTTAACCGGTCATGAATTAAGTTCTTAATTTTTTTTATGAGTAAGTCTCGGACTATATTTTATTTGTAAGGATTTATGGCATCACAATATCCAGGTTCCATGGTTTTTGGAATTAGCTCCTGCCCTGTCATTCCTTTGTTCTACGGCTTTGGTACTTGGTTCACTCCTTCTTCTTTACGAGTAAGATGAATAAAAGCAGACGTTCCACCAGTTGCCCGAGCTTCATATCACAAACCAGCAGAACTTTAAGACGCGAAGTTTCAAACAACAAGCGTCTCCTTAAGCGGATTCAGAGGTATTGTTTTTGGTTATTCTAAGTATTCCCCTAGACATTACCACCGTAGATTGCCAAGACTTTTAGGCAAGCCAATAAAGCTCTGTGACTTGTTTGTGGCTGTGATATCCCGGGGAGGTTACAAAACAGTATGTGATCGTGGATTGTGGTTGGATGTGGCAAGAGAGCTCAACTTACCCTTGCAATGTGCGAATGCAAGTGTGGGTTTGCGGAGGATCTATTACCAATTCTTGAGTCATTTTGAAATTAAAGAATATCCTGCTCTTTCTGAACAATTTCTGGTACAGACACTTGTGGAGCCTGATATTGAACCGGAAAGTATATGCCTCCCTCTTTCTGCAGTCGAACGAAGTCTTGGAATTGGTACATCGCATCAACATGGTTACATGACATCTCACTCAGCAGGTGATTTTTTTGACCGGTCATACCGATCTCGCTTCTTCCCTTTAACTCAGGTAAGTTTAATTTTCATGTTAAGTTTTTCACAGTTTTATGGCTTTTACAATATTTCGAAATGGTGATCTACCGTGTTATAACAGAGTTTGACTCAATTCTTTTCTGCATGTACACTCAACTTTTTGTTCATCTGACGTTGTACCACTGCATTAAACAGTCCATTTGTGTATAGTTTATCGTAATTCCCTTAACTTACAGTGTCGCCAGTGTCCTGAATTTATAGGCTTCCGTAGGTTAACTGAAGTGTACGTATTTTGTAAGAGCTGGTGTTACTCCTTGGTTGATCAAACTTCGGTAGGTCGTATGCGTTTCAGACAGGTGTGGTTCCAGGAGGCACATTGTCTGTATCAGAATATTAATGTGGTTGACGCACTGAATTGTTATTAGTGACAATACTTTGTTGGAAAGAATGGAAATAGTATGCTCTTTTGGGGGTTGATTATTATGTAATACTCTGAAACTAAGCACCGTTTTGAAATAACGCGCAAGCACCGCTAGCAGGTGTTACTTTATCCGTTATTCATCCTGTAAACAAAAGATATCAGAACCGCCTCATTACATGATACACTCATTCCAAGACGTCTGGCACAGTGTATTCAGTTTGTATGCTACTTTAGATCATTAAGATGCTAGACGTTAGATGCCAGTTAGCTACTTGAAGACGTGGTCTTTACTCTGGCTTAGATTAAACCATTGTTATCTGAGGCTTAAGTGATGTCGTTTATTTTATTTAGTTTTCTCCCTATTCTATCTCAGTTCTTTTGTTGCAAAAGCTCTTGTCTTCTGTCTGTGTATTACAGTGAGAAATCAGCCTAAACAGATGCAGTGTTGATCTGTCCGTTTTTATTAAATAACTTAGTAGCTTCCACATTTCCTGATAGGTCGGTGTTTCGTATTAGTAACTTTCCTACTGGTAGTAAAGGACGATGGTACCATTGACCCCAAGGTACCAGAACACAGTGTAAATGTGATGCTGGTTCGCTTTCCGTATTCTTGTACAACAACACAATGTACGAGCTTTCTTCATTGATCACATGTCGAAATTGTGATAATCAGCTTAAGTCTATTCTATATGTCATTTTCTTGACTCATTCGTATGATTTGTGCTCTGCACATGAAGTGCTGGTGTTTTATGTATCTTACAAACAAAGTAACAAAACGCCAAGCTTTAGTACTGTCCATAGTCTTGAAGGTAATAAAGAATGAGTCTCACTCTTGACTTCCAGCATCTTGAGAACTCGATCCGGACAACCGATATTGTCCAACACAGATCGGACCAACATTCTGACAAATCATGGCATTTAGGTCGCATTAGCATTATATAGTTAGCTAGGTCTTACATAGCCTCTCCTGAGGAAGTCCTACTCACTGCCTTCACGTGGCGGAGGCGTTTTTCACCAAAGTGAGAGGGCGAAAGCGGATGACCGGCGCTCGTCACCGGGTTGACTGTCCATTGGATGACAGTCTAGGGGAGATGGCTCAACCCTGATTCCAAACCTCCAACGACTGGCGTATGAAGCTCTCTGGAGCTCACCGGCAGACGTATGGACAAAGGGTTTGTTGGATTTCCTGGATGTCTGGCCCCATTCAAAAAGGTGTATGAACCGAACTCCGGTCACCGGCTGCCGTTGGATAGTGGACTCCCTACTCCACTCCTACTGCCTTGTAGGTCACACTTGGTTGTGTAAAGGCTAGAGCTGCACTCTCAAACAAAAGGCTGAGCGATTCTGGGGACATCACTCGTGCCAAATTCCCATGAAACTTCATGAACTCTTCGTCGTTGCTACAACATCAACCAAATTCCAATACTGGTCCAACAACGTCGCCTTCGGTGGTTTGGCCATGTTCTGCGCCGACCAGATGACGATCTGGTCAAATCAGTTCTAAATCCCTCGCCGTTACCATCTTGGCGATATCGCAGGGGTGGACAGCTGAAAACATGGCTTGGTACAGTCAAGGCTGATATGGAGTGCCTGGGGCTACAAACCGTCTACGGACTCCGTCTGTGGAACAAGAATTGGGTAACCCTGTCGCAAAACCTTGCATGAGATCGCCGCGCCTGGGCAGCGATGATTCGAGATGTTCATGAAGCCGGCTCATCCTCCCGTAGGAGATAGCCGAAGTAAAGTAAAAAGTAAGTAAGTTAGCTAGGTTCAAAGTCGTTACGTTTCAGTTAGGTGACTTCATATCCAACTAACGTTCTATGGTGTGCTGATGCACAAATGCAGTGATTAACCCTGATTTAAGTATTTGCGCCTGGTCCAGCTTTAATGAATGGTCCAGCTTTATAAGTTTGTATTCTGTTGCCTTTCGAACACGTGGTTCAGAAGGGTTACCACGTCTCTGTCTCAGCATTTTTATAAAATGTTGATTCATTTATAATGAACAGGTGTTATTGGATGTTGATTACGTCAAGCGTATTACTGACTGACTGATTTACAGTGTTCTGCATATTTTGTTTTCTTTTCGAGACTTACCCCTATTATCAGCAGTTAGATTTAAGAGGTGCAGTGTTCATGCAACTACGTGTGTAACTTCGTAACATGAGGGAATTGTATCAATCTGCATATTCAATTTTTTCCCAACTTGCTTCCTTATTTCACCTGTTTCTGGTATTTTACAAACCTCCGTTGAATAAATGTGACCATCAGGGTCTATCAATTTCAGCGAACCATTACCAACTAGTAGCTCTTAAAAAGTTATTCCATGCTGCTAGTTAACATTAACATTGTTAGAAGGGTTTTGACTAGCAGGGTTCGATTGATGTGTTTAATCCGCTATAGTTTAGTTGCTACATGATTTAAGTGTCCTCATTTTTCACCTTAAGAGGACTCAGATGTACGCCGTAACAGAGAAGCTACCAGGAGTTTCTCAATTTAATACTGCTTAATCGGCAAAAATTCATTTCCTAAGCCAGCCTGGCTTATTGATGTTACGATTGTTATCAGTGCTTCCATGTAAACCCACTAAAAATTTATTTCGGGATGTTGTTTTTATCACTTTCTAATCTGAGTAATTTTTGCACGATACTCATATCTTGAAGCTGCTACCTGATCCTGTCATTCACTTGTGACCTGTTTACTAACACCTGGAGTTAGTGTCGATTTTATGCAATTATGTATTTCCACATTTTATGTAAGAATACGAAATATATTTATTTTTGTTTTCAGGAATATGGTCAAACTAATAGAGAATACTCTGTGCTCAGTCAAGACAATGATACTTCTGACTCCAATCATTCAGATGAATTCCCTGACTTATATGAACCATCGCAACTGCGATTGGTAGAATCAGCTCTTTGTTCAGGTTTACCAAATGAAATAGAAGTTGCCTTGAACGCCTTGCTTGTCCTGTCGATAACTCCATCATCTGGTTCGTCGACCAGTGTTCGACTAGCTCATTGTACTAATCTACTCTCCCTCCTATTAGCCTCTGTTGGTATATATAGTGAAGGTAAGATTACTCAACTTTGTAATTATATTGCTTTTAATACGATTTTTTTCTATTTTGGGGGTAATATTTGCAAATACATTTTTGTATAAGAGTGATCATTTCGATAGTTACCTCCAAAACGTAATATTTTGACCATATGCCTACTCTAAAGATGACAATTATCATCCTGAAGTCGATGTGGTTTATTTTATTGTATTGCATTATTCTGAAGTACGATTTGTTTTTGTTGATTTTGCATGCATTCGTATTGTGGTGTTTCTAGATTTCATTACTTTTTTTTTTGACTCTCATAGAGTATTCAGTTTAAAACAAGAGATTGTAGCGGCAAGTTGTTAGGTAGTTTTCTTGTGAAGATGTCGCCAAGGGGGATTTACTTGGTGGTTTACAAATGCAATCTTGTAAATAAATCAAGATGGGAAAAACCCTATTTTTCACTGTTACACACTAAGTTTGCACACGTTCAGTAGCTGTCGTTATTATTAAGAATAATTTCAAATGTATGTGTGTGTATGTCTGAGAAGGTTACCGTTATGTAAACACTTTTAATCCCATTTTTATAAAGTTGTTATTCGTTTTTGTAAGTTGTTTGGAAAAGTATGCATCTTCTCAGCTTAGTCTGCCTGGTCTTTCACCTGCATTGTGCAGGTGAATAGTAAAAAAAATATTTGGTGGACTTATCAGCTGAATAATCCTCTACAAACATCGTTACTTATACACATGAACATTGTGACAACAACAAATAAGTATCAATTTGACAAAAAATATATCATCTATAAATGGTGAGTAATAATCTGTTAACGCCGATATTAAGTGAAAAAATATTCATCAAGGTACATATAACATATTAAAAAAAAGGTAGTGCAAGCAACAGCATATGATAAGATATCGATCCTTGCCACATCAAAATGTGTGTATCAGTTTTCATGTGCTTGTGGAGGCAGCTACATTGGGCATACGCAAAGATGTCTTCCGGTCTACCTTGCTGAATACTGCGCCAAATGGATTTCTGGTATTCACGATGTCATCCTAAGGAGCTCAGTCAAACAACATTTTTATTCGACTGTGATCATACAGTGGACGTTGTTTACAAGCTCTATAGTTATCAGTAAGCGAGGTTATAAAAAATGCTCTTGGTTTTTCAGAAGCCAGGTCTATGTATACAAAAGAGGAGAGAGTAACCAACGTAGCTTAAATCCACCGTTGGGTAGCATGCTTTCATTTCACCTTTGTAATTTTACTTCCCTCTCCTTTTCCCTTCAAAGTGTTTTTCCCCATCACTATTATTACTATTATCATTACTATTACTTTATCCGACAAACTGTTAGTTTCCTTAGGATATGTATGTGCGAATCAAAAAATCCATAGCTGAGTAGTAATCTTGATGTGAGGAGTATTCAAACTTTTCTATGAGTTGAAATCAGACAAGTTAAAGTCCTGTTATTCAGTCCTGAATGGTTTATGTATGTTAACTTTATTTTTGCTTTACGTTAACGAAATTTCAAGAGTATGGTATTTCGATATCATATCTACATGTTTATAACTGTATTGATTCTACCACGATAACTCCAATTTGTATGTTAATATGTAATTTGATGTTGAATAATATTCATTGAATAACTGTGTGAACAGATGATTACTCACCACTTGTAGATCATGTATTTTTTTTCAAATTGATACTTATTTGTTGTTATCACAGTGGTCATTTGTTTGTGTGTGTGTATTTAAATTTAAAACAGAAGTCCTATAAATAACAATGTTTGTAGAGAGAACTATTCAGCTGACGAGTCGTTCGACTGAAATTTATGTGAATTCATTGAAAATACTGCTTCACAGCCTGGACTGACTAGGTAAACGATGTTGTCGACGATATCAAACCTTTCTCAAATTATAGGCATATAGCTTGATAGGATTCAGGAGTTCTGTTAGCTTCATCTTCACTTTTTGTGTCCTGACTTCAACTAATGTACTTCTACTGAAAATTTCATATTGGATCATCATCTACCCGTCAATTTACTTTAAGTACGTAAATGCAAATCCACGGTTCACTTACATGTTGTGATCTTAGTTATTCCCCTTGCTGAAGGTGGATTAGTTGGTCTGTGATTCATTTAGTCTTTTCGGTAATCTTTTTCGATGACTGACTGTACACAATAAATTCTAAAAATATGTTTGAATTGGATTTCACTTTAGGTTTTGGATCGTATATTTCCTGTGATGAAACATGGAGACGTCAAAGCCAGCTAGACTTTTTAAAGGTAAGTCTTACCACCCACCTGTCTAGATTAGATTTCTGTTGTGACAGTATCCTTGTTTATCATTGCCTCAGCTTGTCTGTTTGTAAACATATCCACCTACAAACTTCTTGTTTGTCCTGTCGTGTACTAAAGGGGAAGAAGTATCCACAAAAGCTGCTGATAAAAAGAATTAAGGGTGGATTTTGAAAAGGACATTTCCTGCCGCTAGGCTCATTCCACTTAAACAACACGGTATACTCGTTAACTCTGTCAAAAGTAGATATAAGTATTCTACTCTGCATATGAAACTCCAATTGCATTTACCAATTCACTTGCACTTGCGGCAGTAAGTACACATAGGAAGGATAGACTGAAGAGAGAGAGCGAGAGTTTACTAGACTTTCTGAGCATATCCCTAATATTGTCTTTATGAAAGACAGCAAAGTATGCTCAAGTGCAGGTGTCAGCCGCTTAATTGACACAGGATTTACAGTAGAAATTAGTCAATTTTTCAAAATAATCATTACACAAATAAACCTTTGTTGTTTATATCGGTGATTTAACTTTGTATTGTATCTGCTTAATTAATTGACTGATCAAGCAAAATCTGAAGTTATCATTGTATCTTGTATGCTGAAGTGTAATTGTGCTCCTAGTATCCTGAGGCTTGCAAATTCGTATAAACATCATTATATCCTTTTAGGTAGGCTGGAAAATTGTTAGCCGATGTTGACACTACAACTCATTCGTAGTCACTAGATATAGAATGCCTGCCATTTAATTTATCAAATTAAGTCATCCGGCTATTGATAAAATGATGTTTGTACTGTTCAACAGTTCACTTCGTTCTCCTTTATGAGTGTGAGACATATTCATTGTAAGCGGAAAATGCATCAACAGGTTAGCTGTCTTTGACCATAAGTGTTAACGTTCTGTATCCCCAGTCGAGTAATATCGTATGGTGAGTAGAAAAGAGAGATGTATTTTTCAAGTTTGACCACTGACCGATATCAATTAGAGAACCATTGAAAACCAGCAAGGAGTACTCGACAGCCAGCTGTTTCATTCTAGTTTGAAACTCATCACCAGTATGCTCCCACCGCCAGGGTTCGAACCCAGGGCAAGCTCGTAGATCATTCACCCACTGGGACCCGACTCGATGACTAGGCCATGAATTCAAACTTCTACGAATACGTGATTTTAGCTCGACCATCAGTCAATGTCATCGGCGAGCATTTGTCCTGGGTTCGAAACTCGTTGGGTGCGTACTGCCGACGAGTCCAAAAACTAGGACGAAAGAGCCGTCCAGTAGTCACTGCTAGTTCTTAGTGGTTCTCTAACTGATATGAATCCGCGGGCATATTTCAAGAGAGACATAATTAATCATTGAGGTTATGAAGCCGTATATCTCTCATTTTGATTATAAAAGTTTCAACTTCTTATTAATGATCATATTAGTCTCAGTTAGTCTGTTTTCGATAACTTTTTCCCCCTACATTACTTTACTAAATTTGAAACTTACATCCTTTATTGAACGCGGGTTTATCTTTAAAATAAACCTCAGTTTCTTTAAGGCAGTATTTATTATACCATATTGAAAGGCGGGGGCGGGTGTGTAGATGAAAGACGTTGTCATAGTGAATCTATATGTGAACAGTACTCCGTGTCTGTGTACACATTGTGTATAACTCTTCTCATTGGTCAACTGCTTAGTCAGCTGTTTTTAATTTGGTTGGTTTATCTACCACGAGAATTTTTATTGGCTGTGTTATAAACATTTATTCTTTTACTTAGATTAAATTCAAACAGAGCCAGGACTCGATCTTCAGAAGTCTTAATTGTTAGTTTTATGGGTTTATGTATATATATCACCAAATAATTTCCTTTCTTTTATAAAGTTTTGGTACAATGTTGTTCGTCAACCTTCTGGTCGTGTTTTTCTTCGCCCTGATGTTTTCATTAATGCTGGTAAGTGTAAATGATTTTTACAAATTTTCTTCTTTATTATTTTAGAGAAAATTGATTGATATCCTTCTTTTTTTCTAAAAAAAATCATTTTTCCAGTGGTTTATTTTAAGCATGCGCATATATATGTGTATACACACATATGTTATACAACAAAGAAGTTAACCTTGAAAGATTTTCACAGTTATATTATCTAGGCTTCAAGTGCTTGTTCTTACAGTTGTGTATTATATACATAAAATTGCATCACATGACTTTCGATGATAACCAACCAGCAGAATAGAATATAGTTTTGACTTTTTATTGTTGTTGTTGTCGTTGACGCACGAGGTCATTCATTCATTGTGTACAGCTTCACTTTTTTATGCAAGTGCAAGATTGTATTTCTATTTTTTACGATCATTATATATTAACTGTTTTTTTTTAAAGTGCTTCGAATATAAATTATTTACTGCGTATATATTTAGTTCACTAATTTGTCCTTTGTTATTATATGACAAGAAGACAACAAGCCTGTGTTGCTTTCTTTTTTTGTTTTGTTCTCTATTAGCTTTAAAGATTTAAAGCGAGATTTTATTCCAAGTTTGTGGTTGGTTTTTTTGAGGGGGGGGGAGGGGGCTTGGCGGATATTCCATTTTACAGTCGAGAAACGAACTACAGATCCAAAAGACCCTCGAGATGTGTTGACGATTAAACTGCTAGGCGACCGACCGATAGCTGCTACCTTGACGTGGCGGCCGCCGGGCTTGCACATCGCAATGATCCAACAAGTTACACTGGCTGGAACTATTGTTCCTGCAGGTCCTACCATGCCAGGAAGGTTTTTAGGATAGCGATTAGACTAAAAGCAGTTGCCGGCATAGTGTAAGAATCTTTCTTTCACTTTGCTGAAGGTCTGAGGACGAAGTCGTACTGCTAGGGAACAGGGATGTAACAGCAGTGAGGTGTTTCCCTCAGATGACCAGCTTGTCAGCTCTATGCTGTCTCTTCACTCCGGAGAGACGGGGTTAGAAAAGGTCGACCCCAAAAATTGTACATCCCGACTTACCCTACGGTGGTCCGTAACCGGCGGTAAGTTTACTAATACGGAACCAAACCAAGAAACCAGTTCATACAGGCCGTGTGTGACCGGCCGGCCTGAAGCAGTTGTCCCCTGGGCTCTGCGGTCAAGCAACACTAACCCTCTTTCTGTTTCAGGTACCCGAAGAATCAACCAACTTCCACGGTGTGGGCAGCCGGGAGGTAACAACCGCCCACACACTTCCAAAAGCTAGGTGGTGACTCTGATCCAGATTTGACTAAGCGCTGGGCGATGAGAAGTAGACACATGTAGAAGAAAGATTATATCTCTATAATCTCTCAGTTAGATTGAAATTATAAATAATTCCAACGTTTTGTTCATCAGACTCCTCCGAACTCCTTCAGGGAAATAATCAAAATTAAAATGTCAAAGGTACATATGTATGTACGTATAAGGGCACATCTTTTCTTTAAAATTCTTTTCCAGTCCTGTCAAGTTCACGAGCTAGGCGGTTCATTTTCTGTTGAGTTTGGTGAATTAATCCATGAATACGTCTCATTGATTCTCTTAGCATACATGGTACAGTTGATAGCCTGTTAATTAGGAATGTCATTATTGCTAAGATCTAATTGGTGGGAGGGGGGACTGTTAATTGACCGACCGACCGACCAACCACTTGGATAAATTATTCTCATTTAGTGTAGATGCATTCAGTCCTTTATTAAATGCCAAATCGCTTGAATCCTTTTTATTCTTTATATATTTGTTCTCTCTCCCATTATTTGTAAGCAAGGTTTGAAAAAGACAAGTGAAAGAGAAGCTAAATTAGGTTTCTGTTGATTGGACATTAGGTGGTGGTAACTAGTGTCATGTGTCTAGTCCTTGGTTTGATGCAGAGTTCTGTCACAGTCAGTTTTACAATATGGCCACCATACTATGTGCGTCTCCATCATAGTGCACTCTGAAATGTCAGGTGGTTGGAAGCAGTCGGCAGGAGGAAGCTTTCGACCTAGGCTTCGTACTTGTTGGCAGTCGTCCGTCAGCGAAGCATATGTTCAATCTTGAAGGAACTCATGTTACCAAGGTCTAGACGCCATGACATTAATTATTACATAGTGTCCAATGAAAGTACCCATCACAGTCCTACAGGAAGTCAGTCACGAGTCCGAATAGCTCAGTGGTAACGTCTCTGACTGCAATATTCGGTGACCCAAATTCGAATCTCAGAAGGGATATGAGTTCCTTCAAAATTACAGATACTCCTTGCTGACGAGTTCTAGCAAGCACGGAACCTAAGTCGAAGACTTTCTGCAGATTGCCTTCAACCATCTAGTATATTTCTTCAAGTATTGGTTTGTAGGGATTTGATTGATTGGTTACAGGATTTCACTGTGAGCTGACATCGGTTAGAGAACCATTGGAAAACCACCTGGGAGCACTGGAACAGCTGTTTCATCCTAGTTTGGGACTGTTCATCAGTACGCATCCACCGGGGTTCGAACCCAGGACCATTGGGGTGAAGCCGGTCGGGTGTGAGGACAAATACTCTCCGAAGACATTGGCTAGTGGTTGCGCAATTTCGTGAATTGGCAGAAGTTGGAATTCATGGACTGTCCATTGGATGGAGTCCCAGTAGCCTAGTGGTCTACGAGCTCGCCTTGTAACCAGAGGGTCCTGGGTTTGAGCATTCGCGGTGGGTGCGTATTGCCGGAGACTCCCACACTAGGACGAAACAGCTCTCCAGTGCTCTCAGATGGTTTTTCAATGGTTCTCTAACTGATGTCACCTCATGATGAAATCCTGTAACTGATATATTTCTTTTGACTGAAGATTAATAATATTCATGTGACATCTAATGTCGAGATTTCTAAGAAATATTTTCTATTTTCAAGGTGTGTTATGACTGGTTAATCATCATTCGTTTCTAAATGCTTTGCTTATCTCGTGTTTACAGTTGCACTAAAGAAAAGTTAAAACGTACAAATTTCATGGGCATGCAGATTGCATTGTTCGTCGCATCACCACTGGCTTGTTACATATGTACATTTATTTATTAACTAGAATGCACCGATTCTAATCTCTTCTTCTTCTTTTTTTTAAATTTCAGAATATACTTCCGATGAGATTGATACAGATGAAGAGAAAGCCTTGAATGAACTTTTCGCTCCATCTTCCAGTGAATTCTATAGATCCCATTGGTGTATGGAAGGTTGTGAAGGTTCCCGTGTTCTACTGATTGCTACAATTCTTGTTAATTTAGTCACTCCACCTCCTGTTGTCTACACATCATCTATCGGTGAAGATGATGATGATGAACTTGATTTTGGACCTATTACACCGTGTAGTCTTTTTCCAAATGGTATACCTCTTGCAACTTGGCGGGATAATGCACGTGTTATTGCCGCAAATCCAAATGCTCTTCGCTTTATCTATCTGTGTTGTTATGCTCAGCATTCAGGTTTAAAATCTCTGGGTTTACAACTTCTGTCAAGTATACGCTATCCATTAGATCCACCTAGTGTACCACTTCCTCTGGATTGTCCAAATGATTGGACACCGTTGATTGATAATGGTTGTCGTCTTGGCCAGTTAACTTTAGCATTTCTAACTCGATGCATTCTAGAGAGTAATGATCGCTGTGATTTGATCGCGGGTAAGTTGCTGTTTTATGAATTGATAGTGTGGATGAATTAAAAGTCAATCTGAATGAAGAATATTCTTTTCAATACAACTTTCTCTTCAGGTTCTTACAATTATAAAATATAATATTTGTCGTTACAATAAAGGCCAGTTATGAGGGGGATACATTTTTAACGTAGAATAACAGATTAGTTATGGTATATGCATGAAAAAGAGCTAAGGTTAGGTAAGACATCTTTGAGTTGCTGGGTGCACATTGGATGGCTACTGAAGGATAGACACAGACGTGCAGAATAGAAAGTTTTCTTGATCGTCCTGGTTAAACTTTGCGATATAATCTCCGCAGGAATATCTCCCTTGAATTGGAGACGTAAAAACAGAGGCTTTTTCTCCACCGTTGCCAGTTCATGTTTACGACTATTGTAAGCTATGTTGGCTTTAATGAACTTCTCTGGATATCCGTTCTCGCTTAGAATGTCTCGGATGACCTGGAGTTCTTTCTCTACGCAGTCTCTAGCTTTCTAAATATGGTTCTTTTGACGGAACCATCCTCTCTTCTCGTTAGTAGGACGTCGAGGAAGTATAGAGGGTCGTTGTATTCTTCGTAGGTGAAATGGACCGCTGGGTGAGCATTATTGAAGTTGCTCAAAATCAAATCACTACTTAACCCTTCATCGTACACTACAAAGTGTCATCCATGTAACGACAATACATTTCCATATTTGCTATGTCCTCTTTCAACGGACTATTTTCTAGTCTTGCTAGAAATATATTCGCGAAAATAGGTCCCAGTGGGGATCCCATGGCTACTCCATCAACCTGTCTGTATATTTCATTATTAAACAAGAACTGAACATTTGTTGTACATTTAACAAGTAGTTGTTTCAGATTACTAATGGGAATATCAGTGCACAATTTCTTTTCTCATTGCAGTCTTACTATCTCCTGTTTAACACAGACCACTTTGTACTAGCCACTCACCTGACACCTTTTATACCCTTGAACTGACTTGTCAATTTTCCTACCCCACACTCTACAAATCTATTATAATCAATCAGCACCATTGTCTCCCATTTTACAATATTTTGTAATCGAATTCAGCCTAGCACGTTTGTCACACAAATACGACTATTTATTTTGACACCCCATAACCAATCGGTTATTCTACGTTAAAAATTTATCCGCCGCATAACTGGTCGTTATTGTAACGACAATAAATATTATCATTTTATAATTGTAAGAACCTGAAGAGAAAGATGTATTGAAAAGAATATTCTTCGTTCAGATTGACTTTTAGTTTTCCGAATTGTTTTTTTGTAGCATATATACTCAGTGTTAAATACTATGTGTGATACTTCTGGAAAAATATTTTAAACTTCTTCCCTTCCCCCTCCCGCCGTGCAGGTTTGATGTTTCTGGCTAATTTAACCAAAGTACGCGACAAAGGGAATCTATCTAGTCTTGTTGTTGGTCTACCTCAAACTGTTTGGCCACGGCTTGCTCAGTTGTTATGCTTGCCAGATTTAGCAATTGTATGTGCTACTTTAGAAGCTATGCGCTGCCTGACAAACTTGGATGCAACAACATGTGTCACATGTTGGGAGTCTTGTTGCTCAAATCTGGATTCATTGGATGGTGGAAACATTCCTTTTATTTTACTTCAACCTCTGCTAGCATTGTTAACATTGGAAGGTCAGGCTATGGGATCACAATCCCTTCATCGTATTAGGGTAAGTCAGTTTCATATTTCAGGTGAAGTTATGCTGGAAGGTATCTTTGATTGTGATTTGATTTTGTATTTTATTGCAAATATTATAAGTTACGGTGTAATCGTTAGTCTTAACTCATATTCCTTCACAGTATGAGCATATGTGACAGTTAGAATAAACCGTACTAGCACAATTTTGTCTGGCAGGACAATTCACTGCATACTTTCTCTAGATATCTAGAGAGGTATCTAGGGGTTTCAAAGTAGTCAAAATTGTTTTAGCCATACCAGACTATAGGTCTGGTGATCATGTGAGCTTTGTATGCTTATGAAAGTGTGTGTGTGTTTTGTGTATGTGGGCGGTCATTACTTCCTGGATGCCTATACTGTAGAAGTTGGTCTCTTCTTGAGATATTGGAAACATAAAGAGCATTAGTGGGTGTTCCTTGACCCCAGAGCCCAAAGGACAACTGCTTGAAGTTGGTCACACCTAGCGTGTTTGAAGTAGTTTTCAGTCTTGTGTCCATATGAAGATCTTACCACTGGGATGTACAATTTTTGGGGTTGAGTCTGCCTTTTCTATCTCCCGCCCCCTCCTTAGGAAGAAGAGGTGGTGCATCGGACATGCTGGTATACTCCTCTACACATTCAACAGCAGTTTGACTTCGCTCTCTGACACCCAACATAGTGTAGATGACCCTACCCTGGAATGTTGTCTGCTTTTAGTCTAACTGCTATGTAAATATTCTTTCTGGTATGGTAGGAACTATATAATAACATTCGTTTCAGTTAGTGTAACCTTTTGGGTTGTTGCAGTATGCAAGCCAGACGACTATGTCAAGTTAGTAGCTGTGGCTCATTGGTCTAGGCTCCCAGCTTCCAACCAAATAGGTCAGGGGGGTAGAATCCCACCCCGCTCATCCAAGGTTTAGGCATCCTCCACCTTCCCTTACACAGTAGACGTGGTCCCATTGCCAACTGCATTGGATTGCAAGTAGCACATCTGATTGAGCAACACACATTCATTCACTTGGTTTCCTTGGGATATCCAACTTCCGAGTTACAATCCTCTTTTGATAAACTGGGGCTTGATTTGGTCTGTTCTCATTAAGACTGCTGAGCTCTTTGTTCATATTAACTGAAAGAGACGAGGTGTTTGTATTCTTGTACAGATTTCTTCTATCACCATCGACTCAGAAAACTAAGTTTTGAGATTTTTCTCCAACATATTATTGATCTTTAGGAGCTGTTAAGAAAGTCCACTTGGTATACAATAATCATTAGTACTCGTTAAGAGAAGGGGATTTGGATCTGTGAGAAAAAAGCAATTGGTTACCTAGTTGTGTTTAACAACTGGATAGTGAACTGACTAACTGGAACAGGTCTTTCATGTTTTGGACTATGAGCCACACCTACTATTGTGTGTGAGGGTTGGGGATACTATCCAGTTGCCTCCACCCTCCCCTCCCCGCGCAGCTAGGCTGAAGTAGGTGGAGTGGGGTTCGAACCCAGGACCACCCACTCAGTAAAAGTCAAGTGCTTAAGCTGGTGAGCCACCTCTCCGCGTGTTCAACAGCTCATATTTGTACAGTAATAATATTGAAGTACCATCACAGCTACTGAAACTCCAAACCTCAAGCTTGAAGTGATAATTTCTACTTGGAACTCAAAGGATTGTTAGCGTAACTATCTTTTCTATGCCTCTCATTGAATGATAATCAACTGGTAATTTGCATCCGGTTTGTAATGAAAGTATCACAGAAACAGATGATGATGGCCTTAGTGTTTGCTTCTAGACAAGCGGAATTAGCACTACTGACTTTCTACTGTAGAATTTTGTGAATAATGGAATAAGAGTTTATTCTATCAGAACTGACATTGGTTATATCCATAAATCAGTTGAATATTTCACATTATGGATACCAAGAGAGGCACTGCACAAAATTTCATAGTTGGTACGCGGGCTGTGATAATGTCCTAGCCTAGATCAACGTACAAGTGATTGTCTTGAAGGGCCTCTCCCCGAGCCATTGATTTGAATTCTGATCCCTAAGGCAGTAGATCAGATTCACGAGCTAGGTTCCCATGGTTTCTGGTGACCAAAGCAGATTCCTACACCATTCAGTACATTCGGATTCTGAGGCCGTATACATACACTGTAAGTTTGGGATGAGGGCCTTCCAGCTCCCCTAGACACAGATAGATCAACATGCCTACCAGTCTGGTTGTAAGCGCCAGGTGTTTGCATTTGCCGTTTCATTTGTCTGGGGAACACCTTTGCCGCGTAAAAGCTGTGAATAGAGCTTACTTGGTAGAGGTAGGATATGAACCCGTGGTCATTTGAGAGTATTACGTGAGGAAGATCGATGTCTACCCACCCTTTGTTGTACCACGTCGTTTCTTCAGGGGAGAGGCAGTTAATAATATGGTTTGTTCTGAAACCTAGTAAAACACAGTGTTTCTAATCTGTCATTAATGATTGTAATTTATTGCTTTGATTCACGCATACTGAAGGAATCTATCAGCCTATTTGACAAAATACAAATCCAGACTTCACATGCTTTTTCCAGTTATTATCACTTTTATAGAATTTTAAAGTGACTCACTAATGTCGTTTGAATAATATCTCAGTAAAGAGTGACTATTTTCAGAAAAATCATCAAGAATGCTGAGTTTTTAGGAAAATTAGCACAGCTTTGTTTCTAGTTTCCAGGGTTGATTTAGAGCAGATGTTTCAATTTGTATTGCTTTTTTTTACTGTTTTATTGTAGCTGTTACCTCGTAATCCACAAATTCAATCACAACCTCAACCCTCCCATGCGCCGAATTTTCGAATACCCGTGCCCAGTCGTATACCACCTCCTAGTGTAAATGACCATAATCGGTATCGAGAACCATTACATGCTAATAGTGGACAAACATTTAAGACGTATATCCTTCCAAAATCCCCTTCTAAACTGCATTCAATCCCATCCGATTCTAATTCTATTAATGATCTTCGTAATCCTGCTACTTCTTCCTTTCATAGTTTAAAATCTGAATCCAGTACTCCACTGAAACCATCCATTATTACACCAGTAGTATCTTGTATGCCACAACCGGTTTACAGACCTCAAAGTGGAAGTACTGCTTGCTCAGGTCTTATAAATTTACTCTCCTCAACAACACCATCCTCTTCATCATCATCATCCTCAAACTTAAGTGTATCATCAACACCGGATTCACCAACTTCCAATTCTATCATCAACACATCGCCTAAAACAATGACACCAAGTTTGTCGGAGCTGACAGACAGGCTACAAATGCCGCCACCGTCTTTACCGCCGCCATCTGCGTTACGTCGGTCGGGAAAATGGCCTCAACCACGAAATAGCCTGCCTTCATCTCCACCACCGCCTCTTCCACCTCCGCCTTCCTCGTCTTCTCAGCTGATAAACAAATCGAAAATGCCGACTCCAAATTCTCCTTGTCGGACTAATTACTCATCAGGGAATATGCCGGTGATGACCGACCATCGCATAAGCAGCAGCTCGTCATCACAGCTGTCAGTCACTTCAAGCAGTTCCAAGTCTCTGTGTTCTTCAGGTAAGTTATATATGCGGGTGTGTGTGTATTGATAATATAAATCGTTTTTATCTTTTAATTTTAAGCATAACTGGTGAGTGTTTTTGAAAAACCTCGGATGTTTTTCATTCCTCTGATGCTTAGTTACAATAAATGCTGTTGACAATATTTAGTGTATCACATAAGGTTAACGACGGTTAAATGTTTTGAATATTCATTTGGCAACTCCTTGGTACAATTTCTCTTCAGCACAAGCTGTTCTTCCGACTACAGGCATAATGTGTCCAACAGTTTTGATTTCATAAGTCAGCTCTATAACTGTAGGTTGTAACTGGTAAGATTTTAACGCCAATACCGAAGTTGGTCTAACGTATGTGTGGGATATCCAAGTGGATGTCGACATAAGTCAATTCTGTCGTAGAATATGGCGGTCTGTATGCTATACTTTGAGAGCATTACTTGGGATATGATAAGATCAAGAAATGATCAGTGTTGAAAGATAGGCCTAAAATAATAGGTTAATCATGTGAATTGTTAGGATCAAGGTTGTGACTCTTCGTTGAATTGGGTAAACGAATCACCTATTTTACATGCCCATCAGTGTATATCCCATCAGGTTAAAAGTAAGGTCAGATTCGTTAAACTAAGATATGACATTGTTAGGATAAATTATCTGCAATAATCATGTTGACCTATGAGCGTCATGGGTTTTATCACAGACTGACATCGTTTGTTTCTGGAGAGCTATTGAGAAGCAGATTGTAACTGAACAGCTAATTTTTGTGTGGTCAGATATTGTTTACCACTGCACACCTACGATTCCTTTGGTAGGGATGAAAGCTAATGGGTTATGTGAACTCTCTAGATATTACAGATTACAGATACTCTCAAAGATGACTTGAATACTCTTAAAATTGTTCTGATGGGAAACCGTCATCCAAAAACTGTACAAATATTAAGAAATTGCTTATCTCGTAGAATGTAGTTATACTAGGCGGACTCACTCTCACCGCAACTATTAATTTCATTGTGTATAAAGGATAGGTTACAGCTGCGGGTATCAGTATATCCTACAGTTCAACTGCTTCTGTGGGCGTATCTACTCTTTCTCTTTCAAAGCGTATCATCGATTTACTGGGGAGAAACAAAGTCTTTTCGTTGTTCCTCCTAATTAATTCTAGTCACCAACTGAACCTACAAGCCAATTTCGTTGTTATATATTGAGGTTAGGCGTCAAGTGCTGTTAGGTAACGAGGGAAAGTTAATCGATGAAGCTGTTATGCTACATTGATGGAGATGGTTAGGACATATGTTATGTATGCATGCCTAACTATCGCTTTCCTCGACGGACAACGTTAGCTGACATAAGATGGATCAGGTCGGAAAAGTCAGTGGTGGTCAGGCGAAAACGTGGCTTTATCAATCAGTGAAATCCACAACAGTTGGTTTAAGCCAAGTAAGAAGGTGTAGACTTCCTGGTTGGGGTCCTAGAGATGGTAAAAACCAATGACGACTGGAGACAGTTGGTGATATGACTAAAAGTCGTTCTCCAATGAGCACATGCGCTTCATTAAACTCACGTCGTTCTTTCGAATTTCTTTCTTCTTTTGTCTTCCTTCGTTATTACCCACTACATGGATTGTGGTATCTTTAACTCTGGTGTATTGTCTGTGCAGAATTCTATGTTGACACCAGTCAATCAGTGTGGGAATTCCTAGAAAGTATGCGGTTAAAATTTTGACCTGTAGAAGTTATCCTTTTTTTTTCTTTCGTATTTTGATTTCTGAACTCTGAACATAAACAAGGTTTATTCAGTGATTGAATTTACAGTGTATGTAACCAGTAAAACATCTTACGTTTACCTTTTAAAAAATTCTGATTTCTGATATGTTTATACAAACAGCCAAACAAAGATGAATTCATGGAACTGTGTTGTCTCTATTCGCTTTCTTTTAAATGACTGGCTGACCAAATTTCAGCATAGAACTTAGCACAGTAGTTCACGAGTTTAGTTTACTCCACACTTCATGTAGTACAAATCAGTAGGGGAAAGGAAGAAGAAAAAAGTAACACGAAAGCGCTATAATCAGCAGAAATGTAATATGGAAAACCATGCAGATTTAATGGTTCTTAGAGAGTGAATTCGTCTGTTCCCTATTGAGAACGGATTTAAGCCATTATCATAACCTGAAGAGTGTCCATCCAGTGGTTTTTAGCATCCCTGAGGATCCCGCTTTCTTTCGAAGGAAAGACCTTACTATATAGTTTGCTTCTTAAAGGTGTATGACAAAACCTTTAGTCTATTTTGAACTGTCTAACCGCATAGGGGTAATAGAGTAGTATATATGGACACATTGGAATCAAGCAGCGCCGTCTGAAGTTTTGTTGTATGTTTCAAGTTTGACCATGGATTGTGAATGATATCAGTTAGAGAACCATTGAAGACACCAGCGGAGAAATACTGGGTAGTTTGCTTCTTTCTAGTTTGGGACTCACCCCATCTCCGGGGTTCGAACCCAGGACCTTCCGATTACAAGGCGACCATTCACTTACTGGGACCCGACTCAATGACAAGGCCATTGATTGCATCCTACCAATTCGTGATTCTAACTCGACTACCAGCTAATGTCATCCATGGTGAGTATTTGTCTTCACTCCCGACTAGTTGGATCTCCAATTGTTATTCTCTAACTGAGTGATATCAATCGGTGATCAAACTGGAAATAAATTAAAAATTATGTTGTATATATTTGAGTGGTCCTAAAAAAGTCCCTGTAAATAATATACTAATTGTTACTGTAGTAAGAAGAATATAATGGGTACATGTTTTTTGTTCCGACTTTCTTGTATTCATTGTATTAATTTTATATTTTGTAGAAAATTCAACACCTTCAGAGAAGGAGGATATAGAGCCTTCATCAATCCTCACAGAAAAACATGTACATATAGATAGTCCTGTAAAATTACCGCCCAATGAAAGTATGATTAAAGCAAACAGTTCACGAAATTCCCCACCCCATCTAAAGTCTATTTCAAATCATGAGGATTGTGATAATAATAACAATAATAAGAATTCATCGAATCCACCTTCTCCATGTGTTGTTCCAGTTGTTGTCGACAGTGAAACCAAACCAATACTTGTTAACGGTGATGAAGGCAACAGTGTTGTTGTTGATGATAAAGAATTATTAAATAGTCATGCTGATATGGTTGTTAACAGTAAGCATAAAAATGGTCTACGCACTGGTATCTTACAAGAGGCTGTTTTAGCTCTACAAGACAAGAAAAGCATTAAACTGTCCACAACAGAACAATCGAAATCAGCTGATCATGATGATGATGATAAACAGCATATCATCAATGGTGTGCATTATACTGGAGAAACAAAAGCTGAGACAGTAAGTCAGTTTATCATTAACAATGATAGTAAAACTACTAATGGCATTTGGGTGTTTTTCGTGTGTGTGTGTGTGTGCGTTGATAAAAGTTTTTTGGTTTCGCTTTTTTACACATTCATCTGAACATTTTTGAAAAAATTAGTTCCAATGTTCACCAAAAAATAAAAAAGAACACTGAGCTTGCTTTTTTTGTTGTTGTTTTGTTTTGTTGAGACGATGATTTCTTCTGTCTTCACAAATCAGGCTTTTTCTCTCTCTTTCTGTGTCTCTCTTATATTTATGAATAAAAGTGAAATCTCCTTATATCTATATCCATATCTATCTATCTATCTATCTTTTTAGCGTACTGTGGAATGAAGATTTTTATTATATTTACTAAATTCATTGGCAGGGTGTGTAGAGTCAACAGTGGTGTGCAGATATAAATGTCAAGAAGTATTATTGTGCCTATAGATGTTATATGTGCCTGTGCGCGATGATGATGGCGTTTGAAACGGGATACTTTATCAGTCATTGTACTTTTAAATGACGTCGTTTTAAAAAAAATTTAAAAAAGACAAGATGTTCAGTGAAGAAGTTACTCTTTTCAACGATATTATTTATTCTCAAGTTGTACAATCGAATATATATATATATATATATATATTCATTGTCTCGTTTAGTTCCTAGAGGAACATAGGGCTTCAGCCGCACGTCTCCATTGCATTCGGTTCTCCTCCACCAACGTTTTCACCTCGCTCCACGTTTGCCCACATGCTTTTATCTGCTCTTCACATGACCTCGACCATGTCACCGTCGGACGACGACGATTACGTAATACAGAAAGCGTTAATTGGATAGGAGCACTGAGATAAAATTAGATAAGTACAGTAAGTGACGTAATATGATTGATGGGATTTAGGGGAATTCAGCTAAAATTGAACGAGGGATTAGAAATGTAATCTAGATTGATTTTGGCTTGGTTCCACACCGTAATTTTGGTACAAGTATGGAATTTTCAGTATGTGATATCGGTAGCGCAAATTTCTCAGGCCGACCTTTGATATCAGGTGTGCGTCGGTGGGGGATCGAACCCCGGACCATGTGCATGGTTGGCTAGAGTCCTAACCACTGTGCCACCGACGCAACGATTCAACTGAGAACAGAAAACTATATATCCAGTTTTAAGACAGATCAAGTCCACTTTAACTCCATTATGGATAAGATTTTATTTTGATAAATCACACAGTGTTGTACAGTTAATATTTCTTCCTACTCCTAATAAAATCATGCGAGTAATTGTCCGATGGTATGTTTATATATTGGAAACATTCTCTTTCTGTAGTAAATTTAAGACGAGCAACAACTGTGAAGAAAACAGTATTTTCAATGAATTCACATAAATTTCGGTGGAAGGATTCGTCAGTTGAATATTCCTCTCTACAAACATTGTTATCTACACAATTTCTGTTTTAAGGTTAAATACATACACACAAACATATGACCAATGTGATAACAGCGAATAAGTATCAGTTTGAAAAAAAATACATGATCTACAAGTGGTGAGTAATCATCTGTTAACACAATTATTAAGTGAATATTATTCAACATCCAATTACATATTAACATACAAATTGGAGTTATCGTGGTAGAATCAATACAATTATAAACATGTAGATATGATATCGAAATACCATACTCTTGAAATTTCGTTAATGTAAAGCGAAAATAGATAAAGTTAACATACATAAACCATTCAGGACTGAATAACAGGACTTTAACTTGTCTGATTTCAACTCATAGAAAAGTTTGAATACTCCTCACATCAAGATTACTACTCAGCTATGGGTTTTTTGATTTGCACATACATATCCTAAGGAAACTAACAGTATGTCGGATAAAGTAATAGTAATGATAATAATAATAATAATGGTGATGGGGAAAAACACTTTGAAGGGAAAAGGAGAGGGAAGTAAAATTACAAAGGTGAAATGAAAGCATGCTACCCAACGGTGGATTTAAGCTAAGTTAGTTACTCTCTCCTCTTTTGTATACATAGACCCAGCTTCTGCAAAACCAATAGCATTTTTTATTACCTCGCTTATTGATCACTATAAAGCTTGTCATCAACGTCCACTGTATGATCACAGTCGAATAAAAATGTTGTTTGACTGAGCTCCTTGGGATGACTTCGTGAGTATTGCTTTTCTCTCTTCTCCCTTCCCCACGGTTATACTTCCATTTTATAACTATCACTGTTCCCTAACTTGACCCTAGTTCATTTTTCTACTCACTCCTGTCAGTTGTCTATTTACATCAGTCAATTTACGTATTTCGGTTTTTATTTCATTTGCTATCCGGTTATAACGCTTTCTGTATTACATGGTTTGTTATCTTAAAAAAATATGCAATTCTAATGACACATCTTTGGAACCATTCCTTTTGTTTCATTGATGGATGGTGACTCATAGTGGAATCAAGGATGCGCATTTCGTCCCATTTGGGACTCGTCAGCTGGATGTGCTTGCATTCCCCAGTCACTGATGATGTTCCCACCGAAGCTCGAACCCAGTGCCCATAGTTTCAAACGCCAAAGAGTTATCCGCTAGACAGGAAAATCTAAAATTCAATTAAATAATTAATATGACCCGTTGCACAAGAGACGTGGCTCTCGTGGTCCATGTGGTCTAGTGGATAACACTGGCTTTTGAAACTATGGGTATTGGGTTCGAGCCTCGGTGGGAACATCATCGCTCACTAGGGAATGCAGGTATATCCAGCCGACGAGTCCCAAATACGACGAAATACGCGTTATCCTGGATTCCACTGCTAGTCACCATCTATCATTTAAATTGTAATTACATGCCATGAGATCGTTGTAGCATCTGCACAAGAAGCCGGCAGACGCGTCAACCTGAGACCGAGTATTTTGGTTCAATCAATCGACGGGAAAATCTAAAATTCAATTATATACATTTCTTTTGTTTCTGAAAAAAATTTACTACATAGGTATACATATATATATTCGATTGCATAGCTTAAGAATGATGATATCACTGAAAAGAGTAACTCTTCACTGAGCGGCTTTTTCTTTATATTAACACTCAATGAGTGGTGGGTGGGGAGGGGAATATTTAATTTGCTTAAAATCAAATTTCCTCTGTTGGACTATATATAAATCTTATATGTATATATATATTTATTTGATACAGCCGGATTCCAATATTGTAAATACTGCCGAATTGGATGGTGGGAAATCAAATCATATAGATAACTGTGAGGGGCTGATAGTGGTCACTGAGAAAAAGTTGGATAAAAGCTCTTTAAGCAATGGATATTTAACTGATGACATGCATGTTTCAACAAAGAATTGTAATCCGTCTACCAAAGATATCAGTAGTAATAATAATATTGATTTGATTAAGAATAACAACAATAACAATTCTGATAAACTGGAGAAGATATCAAGCATCAGTTTTCAAGCTATGCATCCTTCGAATCGATTTTTAAAACGTAGACGAAAATGGGGTTCAAAGAGTCGGCTGTTTACACCGAAACGTCGACGAGATCTTATCAATACTACCACTAATAATAACAATAATGGTAATCTCACTGGGACAGTCGCTGCGCATTGTAATACATCCGCATCGTTAAATGCACTATTGAGGTTAAATCCTGTACCAGGTTCTGTGCTCGATCCTACTTGGAAGCCTAATGATGATTCCTCATCGAATAAAACAGTCGTCAGCTGTGGTGGTAGTGGTGGTTGCGGTGAGGTGGTGACCACTACCACTACCACCAATAATCTATCGGCTGATTATGATTCTAAGATTTCTACTACAATATCCACAGAAGTTAAAAATCAATTGAACTCATGTGAAAAAAATGAATGTCGGACAAGTGAATCACAAGTGGAGTGCGGTGTAGATTCCATCAATCCCGTCAATCATCATCATCATGATCAGGGTGCTAAAAGTTCCGAAGGTCAGTCTACAACAACAGTCAACATGGAAAAGCCAGTATTGTACTTATGCGAATGGGAGTGTTGTACAGCGACATTTGAACAAAAACACCTAGTAAGTTGTTGTTTGTCCCTGTTATTAGTGATTTCTACTATTTGTTTTTTTTCCATACATTATGTGAACACCAATAGAGATGCGCTACACAGAATCTCCTAGTTCGTGTGAAAGCTGGGATATTGTCTCAGCTTGAGGCGAAGCAGGTGGTTGTCTTAAACGCCCCTTCTCACTAGTCTGACTTGAATTCTTACCTACAAGGCAATAGAGTAGTGTGACTAAAACGGGTTCATATTGCCACTGTAGCCATTCGAATTCTGCAGCCTATGTACACCATAGGTTTGGTATCGGGCTTTTCCTTGGCTCCCCTAGATATCTAGGCCAGCATGTTCACCCATCTGGTTGTAAACGCCAGACGTTCGCATTCACCGTTTCGATTTTGTGATGAAAACCACCGACATTTGAAGTGAGTGAATACGGCTTGCCCGACAGAAGTAGACTATGAATTCGTGGCCACATGAGAGTATTTTTACCCACTTCCCACCTTGCCAGGTCGTCTTTCTCAATGCAGATGCATAGAAGTGAATGTCCTATTTAGATTTCCCTGCGACATTTCCGTACTTAGTGGAGTAGGAGAGTCTGAATAGAAAAATGGCTTCAAGGAAAGTTTCACAAAGCAAAAATCGATTAACTGTTGTGCTACTTTATCAGATTAGATTTTACCTCACTTCAAAACATTTGTCTAATCATGTGTATGGAGTGTATGTGTGTGTGTACAAAGTTGTCGTGCACTTCGTCAGTACCCTTTCTGATTGTATCTTATACTGTTTTGAGTAAAGGGAATTTCATCGTTCTCCTTTTTGTGCATAAAAAGCTTATCAGCAGCTATGGTGAGTCATAAATAGGTCTATGGGGGAGTGCACAACTCATGCCGGATCGGGTCCCAGTGGCTTAATTGTATACGAGCTCGCCTTGTAACTAGAAGGTCCTGGGTTCGAGCCCCGGTGGGTGCATACTGCTGAAGAGTCCCAAACCAGGCTGACGAAACAGCTGTCCAGTGCTCCCAGCTGGTTTTCCAATGGTTCTCTAACCAATGTTAGCTCATGATGAGATCCTGTAACTAATCAACCAAATCCCTACAAACCAACATTTAATTATGCCGTTTTTATCTTTTCTAACCCTTATCTCGCCTTAGAGTACAATGTCAAGCACAACTGAAATGTTGATCTTTCCAACTAAATGCTTAACTGTTGTTAAACTCTTTTAGTCACTAGTACTACTCATACCATAACAGTAGTATATTGCGTTTACATAATTACTGCTTTCAGCCTCACGACTGACTACCCAACATACTTTTTTTTTGCAGTGGTATGATCTCAAGTTACGATCGCTTTCGCCCATTATGACAAGGTAGTGGTTGTCTGTCGGAAAGTTCAACCCTTGATCTAGACTATTTGTGTCATGCTACCCAGGTCCCATTTGTTTAGGAGCACACAGAGAGTAGATAAAGTCACCAAACATCTTGAGCAACCGTTTCGCTTTTGTCGATTATAGTTTGGTGTTACAGCAGTGGCCTGTTTCAATCGTTGTTATAAGTACAGAAAACGAGTTATCTTTATTTGTTAACTTCTACATTGATTTTAAAAACTGCGATTACCTAGTCACTGACAAGATCTGAGCATGAATACAGTGGCTTGACTACATGTTTCTATGTATTCCATTAGGCACTGGTGAAATATTCGACTATCCATGAAAGGTTGTGTGCATGTTCTGTTTAACCTATCATTCTGCAATACTTTACACTTATGAGGCAGTCGCTGTAAGTAAGAGATGGGTTAGTTAGAAAATTATTCTGATTGGATGTAGAGTGTTACATAGGAAAGAAGACACGGTCAACGATGCATAATAAATCTTTATTGACTGAGATGGCAGGTGAACCTGTCACGCATCTTTGACAAGTAGTGGGTCGGCTACTTGCCTCAATCGCTCAGATATTGGTGTGTAGGTGATATTGTAGTTCACGGGAATGCCAAGAGTTAAGATAATTAGAAACTTTGTAATATGAATGAGTATCGTTCACATTACACTGAATGTGTAAATACTGTTTTCGTTTTCGATATTCGGCATCCTTTAACTAATCTTCACTTAATTAATGTCGTCATCGATTGCGGTGCATTATCACGTTTTATAGAACAACATTCGCTGTATTTCTTGATATTGTATAGCTGCTTTCGTCTTATTGGATAGGACTGCTTTTAGGAACTCCACCTATAAGAAAGGGATGTGGTGGAGATGTTGGTCTACACTTTGAATCCCATTTGAAGTAAAGGTTCTCAATCACCTGTCATCGACTACTAGTAGAACTAAGCATATTTGCTGAATTCCTCCTTTGTTTTCTTTGCCGGATTTTCTTATTGTTGACTTCTGGAACTTGTAGCTCGCTTGTATGTATGTCTTGGTGTTATTGCAATCCTCCATGCTGAATGGTTCAACTGTCGAGTTTTTGTTATCGTTCCAAACAATGTCTTCAGTGTGAAATGGAACTTTTTGGAATTCTTCACAAATAAAATAACTATCCTCCATAGTAACCTTGAGTGTGATTGGCCGTCTCCACATACAGATTATCTGGTTATCATGTGGTATTCACGTTTATCGGTAGTTATCATTTCATTGACCTAATAACTGACCTTTTTATGCTATCGTATGCCTTGGTCCTGATTGGCTGATAAGTTCTGCGTACATCCATCAGATGTGTTTATCATCAAGTGCAGATTTCTTGGAATTTTGTGCCATCCACAGTACTGTCTTTGTTTGGGATTTCTACATTTTCTCGGTCGGACAGGTGTTTGTAAGACATCCAAATGCATTGATGTCATGTCTTTTGACTGCTAGTTTATGTTCTTGGATGCAAAAGCGAAAAGGATATTTCCTTTGGCCACTGAAGCGTTTCCAATATCTGCTGTAATTTATATTGCAGATGGTATTGGTTTTGTCTTCGTTTACTGTTCGGCTTTTCAGTTTAAAGTGTTTATTTTGAATGAAGTTATCCATTAAACATATCCTGTTGTATGTAGAAGTTAATTGGTAGATGGTGATTAGCAGTGGAATCCAGGATGCGCGTCTCGTCCTATGTGGGACTCGTCATAGCTGGATGTACCCGCATTCCCCAGTGAGAGTGATGATGTCCCTACCGAGGCTCGAACCCAGTGCCCACAGTTTCAAACACCGGCCAAAGCGTTATCCGCTAGACCACTTGGCCCACGAGAGCCACGTCTCTTGTGCAACAGTTCATATTAATTATTCAATTGAATTTTAGATTTCCCCGTAGATTGATTGGACCGAAGTGCTCGGTCTCAGGTTGACATGTCGGCTTCTTGTGCAGATGCTTTGACGATGTCTGGGTTCGAGGCTCGGTGGGAACATCACCCACTCACTGGGGAATGCAGGTACATCCAGCTATGACGAGTCCCACATAGGACGAAATGCGCGTTATCCTGGATTCCACTGTTAGTCACCATCCACAAAATAACTTCTAATTACACGCCCAGATATCGTCGAAGCATCTGCACAAGAAGCCGGCAGACATGTCAACCTGAGACAGAGCACTTCGGTCTAATCAATCGACGGGAAAATCTAGAAATTGAATTAAATATCCTGTTGTAGTCGATCTTATAGGTCCCCCCTATATTTGGTCATCAGGCTGATACAAATCGATTAACTCCACCCAACTTGAGACCTTGTATTTTTGTTTGTTTGTTTGTTTGTTAGTTCAGGAAGGCATTCAACATTTTCTGGTAGCTTTTCGCACTTTTTGTTCTTAGTTTTAATGGCTGTATATGATGGTGAATGAATGGCCAGAGGATATCATCCCATTGTGCCATGAGATACATCCTATCCAAATCTCAGTCAATCAGTTAATAGTCATTTTCTGTATGTTATACACTGGGTGCAATATTCTACTGCGAAATTAGGCGCTTGTGCCTGCATTCATCCACCCATTTTGATAGTTTTGAAGAATAAATGTATTCAGGTTGTATGAGTGTTGACAGAGGTTTCCTGTTGTATAACAAGTGTAGCATAAATCAACTCAGCTTCAATGGCTTGTGTTTGTGTGTATTACTACTGACTAACTGGTCTCTCAACATTGTAGAACACTTTGCACAGAAGTGCAGCAGTTCGAGTTACCACACTCCATCCATGTAGCACTCAAAGAAAGGAAAACAAAAGATTCGAAAGAACGATAATTCTCGGAAAAATGAGGGAGAGTGATTGCCTGCATCTGCTCCATTGACAACGATTTCCAGCCATATCACCAATTGTCTCTAGCCAATTGGTACTTGGAATCCCAGAGACTCCAACTAGACAGCTTACACGTATCTATATGGCTGGCTCAAACTAACTGGTCACAGACTTAATGAACACTGATGAAAGGTTTTGCTTTGACCACCTCCCTAACTCTATTCCAGCTCAACGTTATCTCAGCTGACGTTGCTCGTCGAGGAAGGCGGTTGCTGGTCATGCATAACACATGTCCTAAAGCATCTCAATCGATGTAGCTTCTTATCCTTGACGCCTAACGTCTATATTGCTCACCACGTTTTACCACCTAACACCGGAGATAGAATGCAGACACCTATGATCAAAGACAGCTAGCCTTATCATGTCTTCCACTTCGATTGGTTATGTCTCAAACTGCCGCTGAGTGCGCACGTCGTTGGATCAACAGCTAGATATCCCGAGCCTTTTGTATCCGTGCTGAGATTTCGTCAGCTCGCTCTTCCGCTTCACCCCCCATCTTTAAGCTGGGAATCGGTGCAGTCCACTCCTGTAGTATCATCTCATATTTGACAGAAGCAAATCGCATGCCAAACATTCAAAGGTTTCTGCTCAAGGTGTGTTCAAAAGACTCTGTATTTTGCCAGCGTCTTTATCTAGGAGGAGGAGGACTATGTCATCCTCTGATGGTAATAAGTCAATGCCTGAGTTGCTGAAGTCAGTCGGGGATAATTCAATTTGTACATTTGTGTTACTGCAAATATCATCATCCAGGCGGTTTTGTCAACTTTGGGACTAATCTCACAAAGCGATCCATCCATGTTGTAGTGTCAGAAGGGATGAGGGATAGCTGTTTTAGGATTAACGTCTTTTCGTGCTTCGAACCACTCTGAATGGGGTCAATGTGGTGGTGTTTCCTTCATTCTTCTGTTTATGAAAGTAATACCGAGGGTCGAACACTGTGTTGACTGTTCTTGTTAGATAGATATTTACCTATGTCATTGTGTTGTTCCCTGACTACTTTACTTATCCTCGATTACTTTGTATGTTGGCTAATTCGTTATCGCTTTAAATATTACGGTCATTTAACTGTGATGGTTTTTTTTTCTTACTGTCTGCTTTACTTTAAGGTTGCCCAACATGTCTACTTAACACATTTGCCTAACAAGGAGACTTGGAAATCGGATAGTTCACATCATGCTAATCATAAATATCCTGTTCAACTGGTTCGTCGGTGTTGTCGTTGGCGTGGTTGTCAGTCTGCATCACTTGCTCGTGCACCATACGCTTTAATGACTCATGTACTTGATATGCACTGTAGCCCTAAAGAATTAGAAGCAAGACGATCAACCAATAGTGAGCATAAAAAGATAACTGATACACAAAGAGAACACTGTTATGATGTCAATCCGTCATCATCATCAACAGCAGGAGTAGATCTAATACACTCGGAATATCCATATGTTGGTGATCGTTCAGCCTGGGCAATTATACGTTCTATTGAAGCCAAAAGTACACAAAATGATTTATGGGCTGCTCAACATCATTTCTTTCTTACAAATCCACATTGTCAATCCAATATGCCAATAAATCATCCATTTATACATAATAATCCACCACGTGAAGGACCAGTAACAAAACATCTTCGTGTAACTTCTGCTCTAATTTTAAGAAATTTAGTATTACATATTGAAGAAGCTAGACAGTAAGTGTGTATTTTTTGTTTTGTTTAAAAGATACCTTTATTTCGATTAGACACTAGTGAGTAACTAGTGTGATGTGTGTGTCTAGTCCTTTATTTTTTGGTACAGACTGAATTCTATCAGTCAGTCAGTCAGGTTTACAATGTGGCCACCATGCCACTAGGTAGCTCGACATCATGGTGCACATTGATTTGATGATATTAGATAGTTGGAGGCAATCGGTCACAGCAAGCATTGCCTGACCTAGATTTCGTGCTAGTTGGCACTCACTAGTCAACAAGGCGTATTTGCAACCTTGAAGGAACTCATGTCCCTTCTAAGATTGAATGTTATCGTTAGTTGAAATGTGGATGTGGTAGATGGTTGGAGGGAATCATTAGGAGAAACCCTACGTTCCTCACTTGATGGCATTCGTTAGCCAGCGTGTATCTACATTCTTGAAGGAACTCTTTTCCCATTCCGGGATTGCAATCAGAGACCAAGGAGTGCTGGATATCTGTTTCATCCTATTTTTGGACTCTTCAGCAATGTGCAACCAAGGCACCGTCAGGGATCGAATACTGGACCTTTAGGTTACGAGCGCTGTATCACAAGTTGACATACTTAGAATTCATGGGTCATTGGGTTCCAATCTGAGTGGCTGAATTTCAGTCAGCATGGTTTCGTAACCTGAAGGTTCGGGGTTCGATCCCTAGGCCGGTGGGGGTGGGATGGTCGTGAGTACACACTGTTGAAGAGTTCCAAAATAGGTGGGGACAGCTTCTCAGTACTCCCTGGTTTTCAATGGTCTCTCTAACTGATTTTAGTTGGAGATAAAAATCTAACAATCGAAATGATTATCACCGTGATTTTGTTTATTTGCTGTACTTACAGGGTTTGGGGTATATTGTATGCAATAGTCTCCAATTATCTGGGGATGTATATAACTTATTACAACATACTTAGTGGTCAACGAGCTAGCCTTGTAACCAGTAGGTCGTGGATTTGAACCCCGTTGTGATGCGTGCGTACTGGTGAAGAGTCTCAAACTAGGCTGATGAAACAGCTGTCTAGTACTCCCAGGTTTTCTAATGGTTCTCTAACCGATGTCAGCTCATGATGAAATTCTCCATCCCATCAAACAAAATTCCCTACAAAGCTTGAGTTGGAAAAAATATACAAACATCAATATTCAGTTTTTTTGCTAAAGGAAATCGAGATGAATTACATATACTCTGAGGAGACCACTGTTGAGTGACATCACATACACACCAGACTAGCCTTCGAATGGAACCCGAACGGGAAACGACGAGTGGTTGGGCTTTGTTTCGAGGGTGACAACATGGAGGGGATGGTGTGGCTAATAGGAAATGAAACCTCATGGGTAGTTGTACAGCCAGCTAAAAAGACTGCAAGCAAACAAAGTGAAATGGAAATGGGCTGCTGAAGCCTTACGTCATTCCACTCGGAACTCAAGGGCATAGCAATAAAATTTCACGAGACTACCCAGCATGTAGAAAATCAAACAAGTGTTTTAAGTTATGTCATTTCGATTTATCAGTCATGAAGTCAAAAGGTTTTCATATATTGATAGGTCTATCTTTATCTACTTATAAAGCAGCAAATTAGCAATCTGTACCTAAGTATTTTATCAATCCCTTCTGTTTGACCTCCCACTAAAAATTTATGCATGTTAACTGATACTACTATCGAGTAGTTAGTTATTGTTTGTGAAACATCTTCCCTCCTGTAATTTAGTGGAGAGAGCTATATGCTAACCTGGCTGGTTGACGTAAGGTTCTTGAGAAAAGACACAGATTGCCTCACTATTTAGTCTTTAGAATGATGCCCAGCTTCCTTTTGTGTCTACTATTTTCTTCCTCTGTTTGAGTATATGTCACAAGTAGATTTCTGCAGGAGGATAAATCGGTTTACCTGCATTGCATCCAAAAAAGG
Source organism: Trichobilharzia szidati (assembly GCA_944472155.2). NCBI lineage: Eukaryota > Metazoa > Platyhelminthes > Trematoda > Strigeidida > Schistosomatidae > Trichobilharzia > Trichobilharzia szidati. The sequence goes on from OX235276.1 coordinate 58,883,904, forward strand.
CTTCTGGATTTACGCAGTAATCCGTGAAATCATTGATTTTCAAGACTTAGTTTGTAGAGATTTAAGTGGTTTCATGTTCGACATTCGTTAGAGAACTAGTGAAAACCACAGGGCATTACTGGACAGGTGTTTCGTCCAATTTTGGGACTCTATCAGTGCTCACTCACGGGGGTTCGAACCTAGGACCTTCCGGTTACAAGGTGAAGTAGAAGACCATTCAGCCATTTGGACCCTCCATTATTGTCACTGTTTTCTTTAATTCCTAGAGGACCATAGGGCTTCAGACGTACGTCTCCATTGCCTTCGGTTCTTCACCAACGTTTTCACCTGGCTCCACGTCTGCCCACATGCTCTCTTCTCCTCTTCGCATCACCTCCTCCATGTCATCCTTGCACTGACGACCAACTCTCCGCTTCCCATTTGGGTTCCACTTGAGCGATAGCCTAGGGTGTGGTGTCACTTAATGGTTTCTTTGCTCAGAGTATGACCAATCAACCTCAGTTTCTTCCTGCTTATTTGTTGCACAATCGGTTCCTGCTGGGTTGATTCGCTCCAAGAGATCCCTCCCTCCCTGTTGCCGATCTTTTCTGGCCGGCCATTTGATCTTGAGTAGTATTGATCGAAGACAGCTATTGATGAAAGTATGTAGTTTGTTCGAAGTGGCCATCGTGACGCGGCGGCAAGTCTCTGATCCATATAGTAAGTATCACTGACTTCATATTGGATTTGAAAATCCGGATCTTATTTTCATTTTCTTGCTGAGTGCTGTTGATCTCCACACAGACTTGAGGGTAATGAAAGCTTGCCTTGCTTTCCCGATCCTCTCTCTGATACCCTCTCCAATGACAGGCAAATTCAAAATTCCATAATTTCTCGAGTTTAGTGTAACCACCAACCACTGGCAAGCAACTGTCCTTTTACCTGAACTCTAGTATTTGTTGCATATGCTAAATGCAGTAGGTTTCCATTCTGATTTCAGAATGATGAATGTCCGCTTTGCCTTTCTGATTCTGGTTTTGACATCCTCATCCGTTCTGGCTGCCAGTAGTTCAGGGGATTCTGCCTAGATAAGCGAAAGGATATGTCTTACTTCAAATTTCTCCCACTGATGGTGATGTACTTTTTTCAGTATTCTCCCATCGCTTTCAGCTGTCTGCACCACCAGTGTCCACAATTCTTCATTTACTCATCACATGATTTCCTCCATGTCCTATGTCAGATATCCAGCTTGTCTCTTTCTATTCGGGTTGCACTCGACGATCTGGCGTGTGGTGGTCATGTCATTCAGTGGTCCACTCACTCAGATTATGTCCAGTGCATTTCGTTGGGTAACAGGTGTTGACTGTTTCGCTGGCTGACTGATTTCCTTGTTGCTTTTTCTTTCCAGTCATTATCATGTCACATTATTAACATCTAGCTTCGTCGATGAGGTAAAGGATTATTTCTACAAGGATTGTAGTTTCTGTTCGCCTTGTCTCGTGTTTGCTCTAAGAAAAGTTCACAGACACAGACCTGGTGTTTTCTTTTGTCACACTTCTGACTCGTTACGCTGATTAACGCCATGTTCTATGGTGATAATGTTTATGTATGTGTGTGTGTGTGGGGGGGGGTTGATTTTGTGGTTATTTATGCATTTCAAGAAAGATAGGTAGGTAGGTGTATGTCACATTTTCTGATAACACGTACAAATTTCAACCACTCGTGATCTAATTCACCGATATCACCGGATTATGTATGTGTCTATTATAATTTTTGGCAATGTTTGTTTTGTGTGTTTTACAGATGGTTACTGAAAGAGTCACAACTTTTATCCGAAATAGCATTTGGTTGTACACCTAGTGAGACAGGTTTAAGAACAAACAATGCAGGGCATATTATCGCTCAATGTCTATCAATATGTACATTAAAGAAGAAGAAGAATAAGAATAAGCAGAATACGCCTAGTCCACCTATTGTCAATTCATTTATCATGAAAGAATCCATGCATCAAAACATTCCTTCAACGTCTTTACAACCTCATTCTCCTTCTGCCGCCTCCTCCTCTACTTCTTCTTCCTCCTCAAGGATTCAGTCAGTTGAATTCACCAGTCACCGTCACCATCGCCGCCAATATGTTGACAGTACTGTCGACTTGGATTCGGATGTTTTTTGTAATTAGTAATCGAAACAAACAAAGAAACAAACGAACAAAAACGGTAATTCTTTCTATACACAAATCTATCTATCCATCTATCCATCTATGCATATATATATATTGTTTGTGTTGTTGTTCTATCTTGTTGTTGCTGTTAATTTCTTTCTCACTGCCTTTCCATGTCGTTTCTAATTTCACAAAAAATTTTTCAGGTTTATTGCACACCGCCACTTACACACCTCCTTTTCTCATTCTCTGTAGATAAAAAAAATGCTAATTACTATTATTATTATTATTAATAGTGATAATTTTTAATTTGTCAACTGCTTCAGGTGTGTACTTGCTAATGCTGTTTATATTTATATTTATACATAGTTTATTCTGAGTTTATTGTACAGTTTATATTACATACATACTTACATATACTTACTTATATTGTGTTGAAAGCGCGTATAGCATAGCCAGTTAAGCTATCTATCTATCTACCTAGCTAGCTAGCGAGCTAGCTGTGTATTCTCTTGTCTTCTCTTCTTCTTCTTCTTCTTCTCTGCTTCCACACTTCGATGTAACTGCGCGCGCGCATGTGTTTGTGCGTATGCGTGCGTTTACACTTTCTGGTTGTTGAGTACTAACTTCACTTCCCTCACTTGTTACTATTTCACCTCCTTTTGTATTCACCAGACACATACACACGCCCACTGTGTTTGTTGATGAATGCCAAAGATTGTGGGCGTGTGTGTGTGTGTGTCTGCGTCTGTACACGTGTTTCCGTCTGTGTGTTTATATATTCTCCTTGTTGTATTTCCCCTGGAATTTCACAAGACCACTACTACTACTTCTTTGTGCAGCTCACCTCAGTCAATGATTGACTAACTGACTGATCGATTGTCAAGCACGCGACCGACCCCCAAATTGATCTATCTTACCACTACTTACTGTCAACGCTATTAGTAATATTTCTTTTCTTCTTTCTATCCTTATTGTTATTACCATTGTTAATATCGTTATGGCTAATATTGTTATTATTATTATTATTGTTTTTTTATTGAGAAATGTGTTCTTCTTCTGTGAGTAGTTGGTTGTTAGCCTTCCCGAGAAGAAAAAGAGATTTAAGCGATGAGTAGTAGTCCTAATGTTAGCTCAGTGAAGTGGCCCCACTGTCTCTCTTTCTATCTCTCTCTCTCAGTCTGTCTGTCTCTGCAGAAGCATATTGCATATTTATATAACATGTGTATATGGATGGATGTATATGTGTGTTACAGCTTTCAATATGAAGCCATCTCGTTAGTAATATATATATATATATATATATATATATATATATCTCGTTCCAGTAAGTGGTGATGATGATAACATTAGTAGCCATCATTAGCATTAGCAGTTATACAAGTTAGTATTCAGCACTACTTCTAAACTGCTAACCTTTTTGTCTGCTCAGCTCTTTCTCTCTCTTACACACAGACAGAGGTGGTGGTGGTGGTATGTGTCCGTGCCAACTTCCCCACCCTCTCCCCTGTAGTGTTTGTGTAATTCTCTTACTTTCTTTTTTGTACAGTTTCCTATATTATATATATATATATATATATATATATATATATATATATCATATCCATATATATTCGGCGGGTTTTGTAGAAGAGTAGGGATGTGTCGTCTTCTTGAAACAATACTAATCGCAGGTGTTTAGTTATATAGTTGTTATTACGGTATCCCCCCATTCAGTGTGTATGTGTCATTCTGTTTGGTGTTTGTTTTGTTAAAGGCATTTTTGAGTATAAATAAAGAAGGTGTCTGTAATGTTTTGTGTTAATACATACTACTGTTACAATGGCGGTCAATCTCTTCCCCCCACTACCACCTCTGAAAAAATTCCGGCTCCCATAATTTCTCTTCCCTTCTTCCGCATCTGTTACTACTATCCAATCAATATTATTAACGTTATTGTTGTTGTTGTTGTGTGAAAGGACAATAGGGGGAGGAGTTCCATGTGTGTGTTTGTATGTGGTAATGATGAACACTTCCATTTTGTTTTGTGTAGCTGCATTTCATTGTGATTTGATGATGGTGGTGATGATGATGATGACGCGGATCGATTTTCTCTTCTGTTTTCCCGTTATTCTTTTGTTTTCTAGTGCCTATTCAAGTGTACGTGTGCGTGTGTGTGTGTGTTTGTTTATGTACACTAGTTCCTTTATATTTATACATATATAAATATATATAATATTCATCTGTTTGTTTAACGGTGTGTTTATATATCTACACGTGTTGTTTGGGTGGGGGGAAGTTTGTAGGTAAGCGGGGGATCTCTATACGTACACTTACTTACTTTACTTTACTTCGGCTATCTCCTACGGGAGGATGAGCCGGCTTCATGAACATCTCGAATCATCGCTGCCCAGGCGCGGCGATCTGATGAAGAGAGTTCATGAAGTTTCATGGGAATTTGGTACGAGTGATGTCCCCAGAATCGCTCGGCCTTTTGTTCGAGAGTGCAGCTCTAGCCTTTACACAACCAAGTGTGACCTACAAGGCAGTAGGAGTGGAATAGGGAGTCCACTACCCATTGGCAGCCGGTGACCGGAGTTCGGTTCACACGCCTTTTTGAATGGGGCCAGACATCCAGGACATCCAACAAGCCCTTTGTCCAAACGTCTGCCGGTGAGCTCCAGTGAGCTTCATACGCCAGTCGTTGGAGGTTTGGAATCAGGGTTTAGCCATCTCCCCTAGACTGTCATCCAATGGACAGTCAACCCGGTGAAGAGCACCGGGCATCCGCTTTCGCCCTCTCACTTTGGTGAAAAACACCGCCACGTGAAGGCAGTGGGTAGGACTTCCTCAAGAGAGGCTATGTGGGACGCCCGGTCATATGGGAGCATTTCAAGAGGTGTGCGGAGGGGTCGCCAACCCGCAGCGCAAGGCACCCACCCCCGACCATTCTGAGGCTTTGGAGGATTACACGTACACTATCCTATTGGTTGATATTGACCGCAAATGTCCGTGTTCTCTCTTCTGTTCTCAATGGTAGGTATACAATAGTGAGTAATATTGAGGTTTAGGACTACTACATCGGTTGACATGACTGGAAGATGTGTGTTGCACATGCCAAACCACTGCCCTTCTCAACGTGCTATGTTAAGCTGACTTATAGGGTGTGTAACGACCGAAACCAACCTATTGTGGTCTAAACAAGGGCCAGTGAACCGATCTCTGAGTCCTATTGTATAGCTGTGCAAAACTTCCTTGAGAAACTCAGTCACAAAAAGCTCGAAAGATGGTTATTTGTTGTTGGAATCTGTGGTTCTGTAACAACAGAAAACAAGGGCCAGGTGACAGATCGTTTATTTGGGAAATCAACACGTATTTATAGCTTTTCATGTACATTATCATAGACTATTGTTGTATCTCACTGAAAGTTAATCTTTCATCTCTTTGTGGCTGTTTCTTGAACTGCAGATCATCTATATGCTAACTGTATCCGCCTACGCAAAGTCTGCTGTGGTTGATTGTTGAATCAGTCTTTGTTCATATTTTTCTCACGACCAATATTTAGGACGTAAACATTGACGTAAATTACCATCTACCCATTTGGCTAGCAGCCAACTCTTACCACAGTTACCTGATAATCAAGTGGAATATTTCCAACAGTATAGTGGAATCAAAAGCTTTGTCATCATGAATCACACATCAACAGTTCCCCCCCAAAGATAGGATAACGACCAAATTTATTCGGTTATGGTGTGAACGCAAAACATCGATCTCTGCATCCTACTGTATGACCGAGAAAATTTTGTTGAGACACACGCTGTGACGAAACGTTCCAAAATCAGGGAAAAGATGGTTATTCAATATTTTGGCAGTTCTTTCAAGCAATAATAAAATTGAAACTCACATTTCTAAATACAAGATGAGTACTGTAAGACAAAATTAGTAAAAGGCATTTTAGAATCTTGGAGAATATTCCCAACGATGTGGAATCAAAATGTCTGCCCATCCGAATCACACATCAAGGCTTCTCGTAGACAGTCCTGGACCAGAATCACCTTCATTCGCTCAAACGAACTCATTTTGTTAAACAACACATTGTGAGTGGTGTACACACAACCACAATGAGAAGTATCACACATATCTAAGGGAAAAGGGGTAAATCAGTGAAGAGTTGGGGTTAAGACCATTCAGATGAGTATAATTTTAATTTAAGAAAAATTTTATTCCTTTATGTTCCTAGTGGAAGATAAAACTTCATGCTGGAGCTTTGCATTTTTGGTAGCAGTGGGATGGAGTTGCTAGCCTCATGCCTCATACCCTTCTCTTTTTTACGGGCTTGACGAAGTTTAGGAGTGTGTCGGCTGAGGATGTAATCATTGTAATTATATTGCTAAGGTGAGATTTTCCAAACAATTATTCAGTAAAACTCGTCGTTAACTGAAATCTGTTGGGGACAGATGTTTCATCCTCGTCTGGGAATCTCGTAACAATATCCGCCACCTACCATCTTATTGATTTTAGGACTTAGGATATTTATATTATCAAGCTAGAGTGTTAATATTTAATTGGTGGATGGTGACTAGCAGTGGAATCCACCAGGATGCGCGCTTAGTCCTATTTGGGACTCGCCAACTGGATGTACCTACATTCCCCAGTGAGAGTGATGATGTTCCCACCGAGGCTCGAACCCAGTGCCCATAGTTTCAAACGCCAGCTGAAGCGTTATCCACTAGACCACTTAGGCCACGAGAGCCACGTCTCTTGTGCAACAGGTCATATTGATTCAGTTGAATTTTAGATTTTCCCATCAATGGATTTGACCGAAGTGCTCGGTCTCAGGTACATCCAACTGACGAGTCCCAGATAGGACGAAATGCGCGTTAACCTGGATTCCACTGCTAGTCACTATTCCCCAATTAAATTCTAATTACATTCCCAGATATCGTCGAAGCACCTGCACAAGAAGCCGGCAGACATGTCAACCTGAGGCCGAGCACTTCGGTCCTATCCATTGGCCGGAAAATCTGAAATTCCATTGAATCTAGAATGTTAATATTCGGTCATTACTTGATTGGTGAAATACAACGATCCATACATTCTAACTGACTGTTAAATATGCACTGCTGCAGGACGCAACGATACTAGCCAAATGTCACTAGTATTTGTCCAGCACCTACTAGTCTCTGTTAAAGGTTCTGCAACTTATGTTGAAGTCAGTCGGTTTTATACAACGCCTAAGGTTATTTTTCGTCTGCAAAATGTCAAACATTATCCTCAGAAAATTAAGTTTGTTCTATCTATTAAGTTTACGCCGTCTCCGGCGTAGACGTGATATCCGGCTGGCTGTCGATCAAAGGATGTGTGTACTGCTCAGCAGTCCGCTCCATTCTCCTTTATGGCTCTGAGACCTGGCCTTTGGGAGTGGAGGACATGAAAACCCTGTCTAGCTGTCTTCGATCATAGGTGTCTGCGTTCTGTCTCGTGTGTGAAGCAGTATAATGGGGTGAGCAATATTGAGGTTAGGCATCGGTCGAGTGCTAAGTGGGTGGGAGAGGAAATCAACCAACGACGAGGTTGTGAGCTTACATCGACAGAGATGTTTAGGACATGTGTTGCGCGTGCATGACTAGGCGTCGATCCCCTTCCCTCGACAATGGGCAATGTTAGCTGACATAGGATGCATCAGGTTGGAAAACAGCCAGTGGTGGTGGTGGTCAAACCCAAACATGGCTTCATCAGTCAATGAAATCCACAACAGTTAGTTTAAGCCGTGTAGGAAAGTGTAGACTTCCTGGTTGGGGTTCTCGGGGCGGTAAAAACCAATGACGGCTGGAGACAATCGGTGATATGACTCAAAATCGTCCTCAATGGCGCAGATGCACCCACTCCTTGTGACATATAATTTCCAATGAAACTATATTGTTCTTCGTTATTACTATTCCTTTTGTCTCATATCCCTGTCTACTGTCTCTTTTGCATTACTTCAACTCTCTTCTCTTGCTTTGTGTGATGCAAGGAGGGAGTGTGGTGACTTGAACTGCTGCACATTGGTGCAAAGTTCTGTGTTGAAAACAGACAGAAGTGTACGTCGGCGGTACAGCGTTAGAATGCTCGATACCCGGCCTATGCATTCCATTACCTTGCTAAGCCAGTAATGAGACTGGTAAACAGGGAGGTTTGGGCATGAGGCTAGAACCCCCCCCCCCCATCGCGTAAAAGTAATAAACACCACTGCTACCGAAACTTCAAAGCTCTACTTGGAAGTTGTATTTTCCACTGGGAACGTAAAGGAGTGAAATCAAAAAAATATCGATTAAGTATTATATAATTAATTTATAAACTAGATTATTGTCAACAGTTTAATTCCAATCTGTGTATTTTTTTTCAACTGTTGTATTAATAATTTATGTTAGAATGTCGTGGATAAGGAAAAAAGAAGAAAGTGTACTATACAACTGATTGGTGTGATTTGGCTGAATTACATTTTACACGTTTGATCATGAGCTTGACATCCGTTAGAGAAACACTGTAAATCAGAGAGTATTGAGCAGCAGTATTCGCACTCATCATCCCACTGAGTGGTTCAACCCAGGGCGTTCAGCTTACGAGGTGAACTTATTGACTTTTTAGCCATTGTTTAATTGAATTTTAGATTTTCCCATCGACTGATTGAACCGAAGTGCTCAGTCTCAGGTTGACATGTTGGCTTCTTGTGCAGATGCTTCGATGATGTCTGGGGATGTAATTACAATTTAATTGGTGGATGGTGACTTGCAGTGGAATCCACCAGGATGCGCATTTCGTCCTATTTGGGAATCGTCAACTGGATGTACCTACATTCCCCAGTGAGAGTGATGATGTTTCCACCGAGGCTCGAAACCAGTGCCCATAGTTTCAAACCCCAGCCAAAGCTTTATCCACTAGACCACTTAGGCCACGAGAGCCACGTCTCTTGTTCAACGGGTCATATTAATTATTTAATTAAATTTTAGATTTTCCCGTCGATTGATTGGACCGAATTAAATAATTAATGTGATCCGTTGTACAAGAGGTGACTCTTCTGGCCCAAGTGGTGCAGTGGATAATGCTTTGGCTTTTGAAACTATGTGCACTAGGTTCGAGCCTCGGTGGGAACATTATCACTCACTAGGGAATGCAGGTACATCCAGCTGACGAGTCCCAAATAGGATGAAATGCGCGTTATCCTGGATTCGACTGCTGGTCACCATCTACCAATTAAATATTTCAGCCATTGGGTCTGAATATAACGACCCATGGAATTCTAATTTCTGTCAGTTCATGACCGCCGTCACGGCCAACCACCTGTCTTGCAATAAAAAGGCGTGGGGATGTCCACTGCTACCCTCGTAGTAGGAGCCAGTCATACTAACAGAGACGAAGTACTTTAACTGAATAACAAACATATAGGAGGGAAATAAAAAGACGTTATACACATTTAAAAAAATAACTAAGTGGCTTATTTATATTAATTAATTAAAAATTTATATACATATATATTTTTGGAATTGTTGTTATTATCAAAGTGCAAAGAGTATGTGTATACTTTCTGACCATATTTTTAAATCAATATATTGTATTTTTATTATTTTGTTCAATACTCTCTATGCAAAATGAATGACTGCCTACTGTGGGTGAGTATGTACGCTTATGCTTCATCTGAAGCGAAATTATGAATGTAAATAATATGGTATAAGTGTACATGATGTAGGCTGATTGCACTCTTTGCATCCTCCTTTTGAAAGCCTATTTAATAAACCAATCGTTAAATTATACAAGTATAGCCTACATACTACTTAAATATCGATCTTAACTATCGAAATGAATGTGCACTCTTCTCACTAAGTTGAATGAATTCGTTAGTATTGTATGCTATGATGTATTTGGTTGGTGTATGTTAGAAAGGCAACAGTTGATTGTGAATTCTTGCTTCATTCATTCATTCATTGATCAGTGATTTTTATGCTGTTGGAAAAATTCATGTTTTGTTGGCAATTTTGAATCTATTTTCTGGTGGATCCCTAAAGCAGCTTGTAAACGATAACTAACGTGTTGTTTTTATGATGGAGAGATAACTGGGTTGTGGGGTCGTTTAACGCGACTAAAATGCGCCTCTAGAACACGTCAGCACCACCACCAACAACAACTGCAAAAGCAATATTTATTTCATACATTTATTCCCCTTAATGAATTTGAACAAAGCAATAACTACAGTTTTAGCAGAATAAAATGGTTGCCTTCTCTTCAGCTGCTTACAGGGTAAAGACATTATTAAATGCATCTAAACTATGAAACATGAAAGTGATGGGAAGTTCCACTTTCTCGACATCGCCATGGAACACCTAGATGACGGTAGTCTTCAAAAGTCAATTTATCGAAAGTTCACATGGAAAGGACAATATTTACATTTTAATAGCTTTTGTCCAAATATCTTTAAACGTGGTTTAGTCAAGACTCTGCTCTATAGAGAGAGAAGAATATGCTCTATAGAGAAATTAGAGGAAGAATTTGAGTTTCTTGAAGACATTGAAGAGCAATTGGTACCCACAAAGGTTCATCAACAAGTATGGAAGATGTGAAGTCACAAATGTAAAACAAATCACAGTGGGTAAAAAGCCAATCTACATTCAGCTTGATTATAAAGGTGAAAACATTGCAGCAATGATCAAGAGAAGGCTGAGTAAATCACTAGCCATAGCCTATCCTGCAGCTAAGCTCGTCCCCGTCTATCGAACAACTTGCTCTCTGGTGCAATCGAAAATCGACAGATATCCTTCTCATGTTAACTCCAACTGTATATACAAATTTACATGTATTTGCGGGAGCAGTTACATTGGAAAAACAGAAAGAAGAGCACAACTCCGATTTTCTGAACCTGTAACAAAAAGCTTACGTCTAAAGGGAACAAATACTTTAAACAGTGCCATCACCAGGCATCTCCTTGACATGGGTCATGAGGTGGACGTCGCAAGATCGTTCAAAATTATCAATAGGCAAAAGAGCTCATTTCTCATCAAGTCTGCTGAAGCCATCTCCACCAAGCACGTGAAACCTGATTTATGCGTTCAGAAAGAAACAGTTATCAGTCTTTCTCTTCCCCTCCTGGTAACTGAATATTTTCACCCTATCTTTCATCTGATTACGTAACTTTGAAGGTTTCCAGTGTATGTGGTCATTATTGCTCGGAATAGTGTTTAGTATTATATATATATATACTGTATGCCTATATTGGTCGGTTGATTTTCGTTTGAAATGAACTCTGTGCAAGTATGTTAAAATTGTTTCTGTAGATATTATGCTTAATAATGGCTTTCGCTCGTGAGCAGCTGATGAGAAGCCAACGAAATAAATGACGGTAGCATTTGTAACCTGCAAAACTGTTGTTCTTGCTTTATTCAACTTCATTAAGGGGAATAAATGTATGAAATCTTACATTTCATGGTTTTATTATACATGGGAACTTTCCTTTTCTGCCTATTCACTTGTCTACCAGTCATAGCTGAAAAAATGGAAGGTTTGATTACCAGTCATATGATTTGATTGAACTAGATATACACAATTTATGCTTCAAACATCAAAATTTATTTTTAGAAAAAATAATCCGTTGAAATATGCACGTACAATTGCACTAATCACAAGCCTGCCTGGTTCATGATAATTGTGACTTGCCTTTAACTGTACTACAGATCAGCTTTCAATCAGTTTTCTTCGCCAATTAGGAAGGAATATTATAACATCCCATGTAATCTTGAACTTCGCGTCATCTTTTTATTCTTTTTTTGTTTTCTTTTTTTTGTTTAAAAAAATCACATTTAATTCATTCTCTTTATTTTTGACTGTATTCGCTATTGAACATTGAATTGGTTAGTTTTGTTTTATTACTTTCCTATTCGGCGGTGTATTTAAACAGTGTAGGTATATTAAATGGAATTTTATGCATTTATCTATCTATCTATGTATCTATCAGTCATCTGATTTCTTAATGAAAACTTTTTCCCACAGCTTATGATGATTGACCATAATGATAATAGTAATAATAATTATGATGCTTTTCACAGTCACATGAAATCATCTCTAAAAATAAAGTTTCTCAACAGTTTTTTCTAAAAGAAATTCTGCTGATTATTCAAATTGATCGATAAATATTTCCGGAATTTAGTTAAGATGTAGGTAGGTAGATCAAGGCCAAGTAATGATCAGGTTATGTGAAATAATAAAAAGAAAGAAAACGAGTGGTTTTATGACAGGAAGCAGAAACTGATATTTGCGAAGTGAAATTTGATACAGTTGGACCAGTGGTCAGATGATCAGGGTAAACGTCATGAGTGGAGATACCTGACCAACAAGAACAACAACAAGCACTAATCACTATCATAACAACACTATCACTATCGAATCAACTGGTAAGACATCTAGAGAATAGTTCAGCTATAGCACTACATGCAGTTACACACAACCATACAATAGGATGGGATAGGATGACAGTTTTAAAATCTAAGGTCACAGGGTATAGGGAGAGATTGATAACAGAAGCTTTGTTTATCGAATCAACTGCAAATACATGTAATAGTAATGATTCAACACCTGTCCAGCCGGACATCTGGAAAATTCTACTACCCGTACGACAAATAGGAGAGAACAAAGAAAACTATAAAACTCGGGTCTCAAAGTCGTGTGACTATAATTGATAGCATGATTATGAACAGTAATAAATTGTGTTCGAAACGTCATCCAGTAAATAATACTGTTTCACTGTGTGATATATCTAATAAACAAACTAATATGGAATTACTTACTACCACAGTGCCCAAGTTTTACACATATATTAACACATCGTTTTAACACTTTAGGTGGCACAGATGATGGTGATATCAGAGCCAGGATCGGAAAAATATCCAGTATCCACTCAGCACGAAGAAGAACACAATCCAGACGTTCAATAATAATGACAAGTTAGTGCTTCCACATGCTTCAGCAACCTGATGCCTGAGTAATCAAAAGCATTTCTAACAGACTGCCGAAGACTTTCATCAAAAGCTGCTTGCCTTTCGGTTCGATACTGATGATCAGATTGCTGGCCAGAAAGGACAGGTGAGAAGGAACACTCTGGCAGGTGACGAACTAACCATAAACTGATCCTACAACAAATAAGCTGAAAGACAGTAAGAAGGATTGGGTGTATATTGAGAAGACAATTGAGTTACAATCATACACACACACAACTGGCGTGAAATAATCCTCTTGTCCACCCGCGCCAAGTAAAATACTATGACTCATCATTCTGGTGAGAATATAAGATGCACAGGATACAGAACTCCGCCAAGCGGAACAAGGAGGGTTCAGAAAGGGCAAATCATGTGCTGATCGGATTGCAACTCTACGCATCGTCATCGAACCTCAACTTCATCGACTTCGAAAAGGTCTTCAAAAGACAGCGTTGAAGGAGAAGTAATTTTGAAACGACTCCAACACAACGGCTTGTAAAGACCAAGTATTTATCAACTTCATTCAACAGCTGGCTATATAACAATAGCCAGTATCAAGTGATCCGCAATGGAGAGCTGAATAAAGCGTTTGTAATGAACACAGGAGTAAGAAAAAACTGACTGCCTATTATCACCCACTATGATATACTTAAATGTGGCGGACTGGATTATGTGGGAGACCGAAAGGAAGACTCTAGAAGATCTGGATTTCGCGAGTGGATGAAATATGTTTAAATGTCACACAAACTTGAAGACTTACAAGCAGGCGAAAACCAACAAACCGGCTGAAGAGGCAGCCACTGGAGACACGACTGCAGGTGAACAGATAGAAGTAGGAGGTGATGAAGATAATCAACCAACTGACGTCAACAACAACAACAGCAACTAGCGCCAATCATCATCAATCGGAGAGATTTGACAGAGTTTACTTCTTCACTTATCCGTCTAGGAAGCACAGTTTCCAATACAGGCAGTTGGAACGGATGGAGGTGTCAAAGCCAGCCAGTCAGAATCGTAAAGGCAAGATACGCTTTCATCAACCTGAAACCACTTTGGAAATCTTCTGCTCTCTCTCCATCAGAATGAAGAAGAAGTTTCGTATTTTCAACACAAATGTGAAGTCAGTCTATTCTTCTGTATAGGTCAGAAACTTGGCTAGCATATCACTCGAAGGATTTCCAACAGGTTACTGCAGACTTTTACAAACAGCTGCCCACTTCGCCGGCTTCATACTGAAGATCAAATGGCCAGCTGGCTAGAAAGAATTAACAACAGGAGACTCTTGCAACAAAGCAACAGGCGAGAACTGGTTGCTCAACAAATATTTAGGAGAAAATGGAGAAGAATCGGGTATACATACCAGTGAGGAAGCCATCTCTATAACATCCGGCTCAGTGTAGTCCATTGCGCGATTGAAATCCGGATGGGAAGCAACGAGTGGGTCGTCGGTGGGAAGGTGACATGGAGGAGATCCTCAGAATTGCTGGAGGAGATGGGAGATTATAGGCAACCGTGGACCCAGCCAGGTGAAGAGGACAGCAGAGTATAGGACAAAGTGGAGATGTATTGCTGAATCCCTATTTTTCCTACTTGGAACCCAAGAAAACAATAATGATACACACGTACACAGAGCAAGCAGCCCCTAGAGCGGAACCCGAATGGGCTACCATAAGGTTCGGCAATTTAGTGCATGCATTACAGCTGTTAGGACTTTCACCAACCATGCAGATGATCCGGGGTTCGATCTCCTGTCGACGCACATCTGATATCAATGGTCGGCCTGCTAAATTTGGCCTACCGATATCACAGACTGTAAATTCCATACTTGTACCAAAAATACGACGTGGAATGAAGCTATGATCAAAACATAAATAAAAAATTTCCAACAGACTATTGTAGACTTACTCCCGTCAAGATCTGTTTACGTTGGCTGTATACTGAAGGTGAGATGGCTGGCCATAAAGGACAAGTAAGAAGAAACTCTGGCAGGTGATGAGCTAACGAAGAACCTATTGTCCAACAAGTAGGCAAAAAGGCAGTGGGGATAGGTTGAACACACACTGAGGAGACTGTTGGGCTACACCACACACACACACACACACAGCAAGCAGAGCCTGAAGTGGAACCCGAATGGGAAACAGTGAGTCGGGCATAGATTTCTGGGTTAACACAAAGGAGATCATGTAACCAGCTAAAATGGACTGCAGAGAAGAAAGTGAAGTAGAGGTGTGCTACCGATCCCTTATATTCCAATCGGAACCTAAAGGAATAACTCATAATAATGTGATCACAGTTTGTGGTCCTTGATTCCGGTATGTATGTATTTAGGTTGGACTGACTAATGCTTACTTACTACTAGTAGACAATACGTGTAGTTGGAGAGTAGACAGATTATTCCATTATGGGTAAAATGTTATTTTGATAAAGTCTCACAGTATTGTTATACAGTAATATTTACTGATGCGACCACGTTTCGAGCACAATTTGTTACTGCAGCTCATAATCATATCAAGGCATTACTCACACAACTTTATAACATCGTTCATTATATGTTTCCACTATTTCTCAACTCTTGATTTTACCGGTGGTAATATTTTCCATATTTCTGGTATGAGTGATAAGTCATTCCTATTGTACGTGTTGGGCGTAGATTCTGTAAACAAAGATTCAGTAATCAACCTCTCTCTACACCCTCCTACCTATATGACTTGTTAGAATTTTGACTCTGTCCCACCCACCCTGTTGTGTGTTAATGCATACAGTGAAATCGCTGAGCTTTTTTCTAAATTACTTATCTTCGCGGGGTCAACCATTCTAATCTTAGCTAAATTCTTATGTTCTGACAGTCTAACTACTCCCGACTTACTAGTGTGATCTATATAGTTGACTTAACTCACATTCATTGCAAGGTATTTTGTAAAGTATATTATTTTATCTAATTGGGAAAACGTAAAGAGTCCTTTAAGCTACAGAGCTTGTCCCTGAGTGAGTTTGTAGGTTTAAATGTCACTCTAATTCCTGCTTTATTGAAAATCCTACGTAGGGTCTCAGATATTGTCAAGAAGAATTTAGCTAGGGTAAGAATGGTTGATTATGATGGAAAATAATGGAATTATACAAACGAAGTTAGAAAGTTGTATGAGTAGTGCCTTGATATAATTGTGAACAGCAATAAATTGTCCTCGAAACGTAGTCACATCAGTAAATATTACTGTATAACAACACTGTGTGACAATTTATCAAAATAAATTTTACCCACAATGGAATTATGCTCTCTAACACAGAGCACAAGTTTTATTCTCAGTAGACAGTACACAGATTTATTTATAAGCTTCTTCAGTCATCACATTGATTTCAAATTGCGCAGAAGGCAATGCTATTGGTAAACTGTTTCTACACAACTTATGAACCAGCTGTCCTTAATGCAGATTAAGTGATGCGTCCATCATATTCTGCTTTTGTTTTTTTTGTATTCAACTTGACTGTTATCGGTTCTGTGAAATGACTTGAGCTAGAGTTATATTTTCTAGTATGACTCATCTTTCTTGTGTAGGCATGATTCTCTTCTTTTTCATAATCATTCATACTATGTTGCATAGCAGCAATCTGTTAAATTCAAAAACCCTCAGGTGGCTATCTGAATCCTAAATTGAGTATTACTCGAATACTTCAACTAGCTTCACTTAAACCTAAGAGAGAGTTTTCCATAGATACATTCGTGTCTGACCAGTTACTCGACTTTGATGAATAAATTCGTGTCTGACGTATTTAATTTAGATAACAAAATCCCATTTTTAGATATCTTAATCAGGAGAACCAACACAAGAGATTTAGAAACACAAGTATATAGAAAATCAACACACACAGATCAAATACTCAACTATACTAGCAATAATCCAATTACTCACAAAAGAAATTGTGTGCAGATATTGTTTAAAAGATTTCAAACACACTGTAGCACTCCAGAGTTGAAAAGAATGGAAGAAAAATACCTAAATACGGTCTTCAAAAAGAATGGTTATCCACAAAATTTCATCAAAAGTGTTTAAAGTCGAATCAAAACACCAACAAAGAACCATTATCAAACATCACAAGAAAATTCATCCTACCATATATGCATAAAATATCTCTGAAATAACAGCTAGAATACTGAAACCGTTTGATATAGATATAGCACACAAGCCAGTCAAATCGCTTAATTCGATATTATGCAAAACGAAAGATCCAACAGAAAAAGGAGATAAAACTAATACCATTAACAAAATAAATTGTATAAGCTGTAACAGGCATTACATCGGCCAAAGTGAGCGTCCCCTTCGAATTAGAATCCAAGAACACAAATCAGCCGTGAAAAGACACGATATATATGCTTTAGCATCAATGCATAGAGACAATTATGGACATCAATTTGATTGGGATAATGTCAAAATCTTAGACAGAGGAAACACCAAAAGTGCGGTCAGGGAATTCCTGGAAGCCTGATACTCAAACGAAAATGTAATTAACAAACACGTTGATATAGAAGAAATATACCAACTAATAAAAGGTAAATCAGGTGACCAGAAAGTTTAAAATCCAAGTCAATAGAAAATGGTCAATACATATGTAAAGATGGTTACCAGTAGATGCAAATATATCACTCATGAAGAAATTTAAATTATTCCACTTTATGCTAAATATTGCGCTGTGGATGTTGTCCAGAAGGACGACGAAAGCTCCGCAACTAAACCAACCAGCTCAGAGAACACTAATAATTGTATTTAATTTATTTTTGGCCAATTGAACTTTGTAAATTGCATTTTGTTCAAGAAGACTAATGATATTAATTTGGAGAACCATTGAGGACTTAGAGTTGCTGGACAGCTTCTGCATCCTAGTTAATGGACTATTCAGCAGCCCGGATCCATAATCCTATCGAGGATCAAATGCGAGACTCATTTAATAACCCGAAGCTCCTGGGTTTGAACCTTGGTGAAGTAGTAGGTGAGTACTGATGAACAAATATCCAGCATTAGATAGTTGGAGGCAATCGGCCACAGGAAGCCTTCAACCTAAGTTTCGTGCTAGTTGGCACCCGTCACTATGGCGTATCTGCAACCTTGAAGGAACTCATGTCCCCTCGGGAGATTCGAACTCGTGTCACCAAGTGTTGTAGTCAGCAGTGTTACCACTCAGCTATTCAGCGTGGTGTTTGACCTCCTGTAGGATACTTTGATCGGACACTAACTAGTCCAATGTGTCTAGTCCTTTGTTTGGTACATACCTGAATCCTATCAAATATCCAGAATTCTCTGGTTCTCAGTGGTTCTCTTACTGTTGTCATTTAGTGATCTAATCAGAAAGCAGTTAATTCTCTACAAGCCAAACCCTTGAAGATTTCAAATAGACGAAACAGACACCTGATCTATAAGTCTCAGCAGATCTTATTAAAAAAAATTCAGCTGGATGTTTCCCTTATTATATGATCATTCGCTTGGATTGTGAATGGAGACCAGGGCTTCAGCAACACACCTCCATTTCATTCTGTTATCGGGAATCTTTCCATCCTGGATCCACGACTGCACATAACATTTTTATTTCCTATTCATACAACCGTTTCTATGTTATATTCGGACCAATGTCTAACTTGCCTTTTCTCATTCACGTTCCACTTGAGGGATAGTCTGGGTGTGTGAAATCATCCAAAAGTCTCTTCAACCTACGTCTAATCCATCTCCATTTCATTTAGAGATAGTTTCTTGGTTACTTCCTTATTGCTTATCCTATCTGCTTTTCTGACTTTCAGTAGCCCGCTTAGTTTGCTAACTAGTCGTATTTCAGAAAAGTTCATCGAGAATTTATTCTTCAAGTTTATTCGCCAAGTGATTTAAGTTAGAGAACTTTTGAAAATCATAGAGTACAAGATAAATTTTTTGCCCCTTTTTGGGACTCTTCAGAAGTATACACATATCACCCCACCATGAGGTGTATTCAGGACCATCAGATCAGGTGGCGAACCTGACAGACATTCAGTCACTGGGGAATCATATGCAGCACGACTGCTATCAAGTGTCATCTCCGAGGATTTGTCGTAAATTAGTGGACCCCGCTAGTTAGTAACGACTTTCAACTAAAAATTCCGGCAACTTCATCCGATACACAGTCTCTAGTAAGCAATAGATCAATTTTCAGGTATTGATTTGCAGGGATTGAGTTTGACTGCGAATGGCCAAATGTTTGGGCGATCAGCAAGTTCACCTGTTTACTTGAAGATCCTAGGCCTGTATCGCTGATAGGGTTGCGTACTGCTGTGGTCTCCCAAGCAAGGATAAAACAGATGTCCAGTATTCCATGTTTTTGAATGCTTCCTTAGATGACAGCAGCTCGTGGTGGAACTTAAAATCATTTCAATACTTGCCGATCAATACTTGGAAATTACTTGTTCATGTTTTCACACTTTGTTTTATTAGAATTTGATTACAATTGTTTGATTCAGTATGTTTGGTAGATCGTAATGCTGTAAAACATGTATATTTACAAATTACACAGTTTACGATGAAACTCCTGTGGCTCGACGGAGAATATACTACTCACAGGCAGTATTAGTAGTAAGCCAATGAAGTTGAACACAACTGCTTTTGAGATAAATCGATGATGTAGATTCTTCGTGTACAGTTCCATAAAAGATTTGTTAACTTTTACCAAACTACTGAAATCAAGTACAAGTAGCTCAATGTGTTCAATAAAAATATTGAAGGTTCATTCTCGATGACGTAATCACTAGAAGCATATATATATTCATATGACGTAAGACGTTGAAATATAATTTAAGTAATAAGTAGAAGGCTAAATGCCATAAATTGTTGGTAAATTCTTGTAAAGTTCAAACTTCACCTTTACACGTCATCAAAAAGATTGGAATTTAAAAGTTTTATTAATTAACAAAGAATATTCACATATTTGATAACTTCATCCTCATGTTCTACATTTATAGGACCATAGTAACTAAAGAAATATTATTGTTATTAACAACAGTAATTATGTTTTAAATTACAGTGAATCAGTAGATGATGTCATCAGATTACATTTCAAAAGCATGAATAAGAGAGAGAGAGATAACATTCATCAATAGAATTATTTAGAAGTTTATATCTGTACAACGTTAGTTAACATGAAAGAATTCAAGCTTTAGTTTGTGGGGATTCGATTGATTAGTTATTGGATTTCATCGTGAGCTAACATCAGTTAGAGAACCATTAGAAAACCACCTGGGAGTAGTGAACAGCTGTTTCTTCCTAGTTTGGGACTCTTTTCAGTAAGCGCCCATCGCAAGGGTTAGAACCTGGGACATTCTGGATACAAGGCGAGCTCGTAGACCATTAAGCCACTGGGACCCTACAAAGCAGTAGTTGAATATCAATAAGATGCTCACTAGTGGCTGCCCTATTGAGTTAGGTTCTAGTTAGGGGTTCTAGTGGGAAGTCGTGACCAGTGGCATACAACAGATCGGGTGCCGGGGACAAATACTCTCCGACAATATTCGCTAGTGGTCGTGCCATATTGGGAATTTGCAGAAGCTGGAGTTCATGATTTGGCCACTGGATCGGGTCTCACTGTCCCAATGGTCTATGAGCTCATCTTTTAACCAGGAGGTCCTCGGTTCGAACCTCAGCGGCGGCTGCGTACTGAGAAGAGTTCCAAACCAGGACGAAACAACTGTCCAGTACCCCCAGGTCTTCCATTGGTTCTCTAAGCGTGTCAGTTTATGATGAAATCCTATAAACATTAAAAGCAGTAACATTGTGTGAAAAATACTAAACAATATTACGTAATCGAGAGAATTGACAATCAATTAGTTAAATGATGAATAGTCACTCGAATATGCCTTAGAATTAAAAGAGACTCTCAATATAGACTTGCAGTTTTTTCTTATAGATTGCTAGAACTTCAGATTTGACTTATTTTTTTACTGACTGACAATAACCGCTATTTTTTTGTGACAAACCCATAGGTAAGTGTACACCTTTGAAGTGAAGTTATGAGAAGAGGTCTATGTGCTTACTAATAAGTCTTTAGTTTTCCATTAATTTATCGACTTCGAAGAGACCATTGACAGACAGAGTGCACCGAGAAGGATTTTGGAAACTTCTTCAACACTACCGCGTGCACTGCTCAAGTCTTTAGCAACCTCATTCAATAGCTAGCTATATGACAATGCCTTCCACATGTCAGATGATCCACATCGGAAATCTCAGCGAGGCGTGAAGTGAAGTGAATACAGGAATAAGGCAAAGATGGCTGCCTGTTATCATCCAAGATGATATTCTTAATTGTGGTGGAGTGGATTATGCGTCAGACTGTGCACAGGGAGTGAGAAG
This sequence comes from Trichobilharzia szidati, assembly GCA_944472155.2. Lineage (NCBI taxonomy): Eukaryota > Metazoa > Platyhelminthes > Trematoda > Strigeidida > Schistosomatidae > Trichobilharzia > Trichobilharzia szidati. Next base: position 58,905,383 of record OX235276.1, read on the forward strand.
ACAGGAATACGTTGGACATACCGATAAGAAGACTCTAGAAGATCTGGATTTCACGTGTTGATGATTTATGTCTAATGTCACTCAAACTCGAAGACTTAAAGGTAGGCGAAAACCAACAAACTGGCAGAAGAAGCAGGCAGTTAGCGAATATAGGACTTCAGGTAACAGCAGCAACAACTAGCTATGTTTTGGTTTGTCCATCATCGCCACCAGCCCTTTTCCAAATTGATCCTATGTCAGCTAACATTGTCCATCGAGGAGGGCTATGGTTATGTATGTGTCACACATGTCTTGACCATTTCAATAGGTGTAACTTCACAACCTCGTCGATTATTCTCCCCTCCTCCTTACCTAGCACTCGACGCCTAACCTTGGGATATCACTTTACACGGAAGATAGAACGCAGGTACTTATGAACACAGACAGCTAGCATTTTCGTAACTTTCACTTTCAATGGGCATGTCTCACTCACAGCCATAAAGGAGAGAGGATAGAGCGAATTATTTCAGTTGTTAGATTTCCTTACGAACCAACATCATTATTCTTCGATTTATAACTGTAGAGTCTGAAGCGGAAGTTATTTAATCATTGTGTTTTGATTATGCACTGAAGCTGGTTTTCCAAAAAACTATCACATTTAAGGCCTTGTTACTAGTAGATAGAATGAGAAAGATTGTTGTTGATAGGGAAGTTAAATTGTAAGTTATCATCTAAGGTGAGAGAATCTGTGTTACAATTTACTGGCATCCATGATAAGAAGGTATCTATTTATACATAGTAGTGAATTCAGTCTACTTTGTCTAGACTGCTTTATCACATTATAGATTGGAAATCACGAGAACATAAGACTTTCATGTATCCTGAAAAGTAATAGAGTTGATGAATTTTTTGATTGGATAATAGCCATTGAATGATGTAGTGTCTCTAGTCCTTTATTTGGTACCGAGTGAATAATACCAGTGAAATTTGTAATGTGACCAGCATTCTAGGTGGCTCGTCATCATGGTACATTTTGAATTGTTGGTATTCGACATTTGGAGGCAGTCGGCCACAGGAAGCCTCATCTGACCTAGATTTCTTGATATTTGGCACTCACTGGTCAGCAAGGTATATCTGCAATCTTAAAGAAACCCATGTTCCTTCTGAGATTCGAATCCGCGATGCCCAGCTCTGCAATCAGAGACGTCACGTCTCTGAGCTATTCAAGCTCGCAACTGACCTCCTGGTTGGACACTAGTAACTGGTGTGATGTGTCTAGTCCTTTGTTTGGTGCAGACTGAGTTCTACTAGTCCAAAGCTTCCTGCCAACCGCCTCCAAACATTTATTAAACTGTATAAAATGCAGAAGCCTCTTATATGAGTTTTCAACTTTTGTATAATGTCATGTTACAGAGGAAAGAACAAGAAGCTCAGGTAAGATGTTTCTCAGCGTTTTTATTCTCAAAAACGGTAAAGTCCCACTTTTCATATTTATTTTCATTTTATTAAAGCTTGAACCCACACAGTATTCTGATACAAGTGTGGAATTTCCAGCATGTGATATCGGTAGGCCAAATTTAGCAGGCCGATCACTGATATCACATGTGCCCTGGCCAGGGATTGAACCCCAGACCATGGGCATGGTCGGCGATCGTCCTAACCGCTATACAACCTATGCACGGTTGTAATTATTATTTGAAGTATTGGTTTTGTAAGGAATTTTATTTGATTAATTGGAGGATTTCATCATGAGCTGACATCAGTTAGTGAACAATTGGGAGTACTGGCTGGCTGTCCAATACTCCCAGGTGGTTTTCCAATGGTTCTCTAAATGATGTCAGCTCATGATGAAATCCTCCAACCAATCATTATTTGAATCAGCGTATTGACAAAGCGAGATTAAAGGTGATAATAATTTCCAGCTTGATATGAAAGTGTGGTGTGAATACAGATGATACGATGATTAGCAACCAGGTTACATAGGTTTAAAGATAGTTGTGTAATATGCAAAATTGTTCTTAACGGGTATATGTGTGAACGAAATGAAAACAAGGCTTCAACAATACATCTCCACTTCATCTTGTTCTCATCATTCCTTATGTTTTTAGCGGACGCCAAGATTGCTTATAACCTATCATGCCCTCCTCACACACTCTTTTCCATGCTCAACTCGTCATTTGGCATTCGGGTTCTAATCGAGCTTATTTTTAGCGCACAACGTCATTTGACTTTCTCCTCAGAGTGTGTCCGAGCAACCTCCACCTTTTTATGGGATACTTGTTGAGTAGTAGTTTCGTGATTGGTTTGCTCTCAGAGTTCCTTGTGGCTAATTCTTTCTAAAAGGTCATTTGATCTTCAGTATGGAGTTAGAGGAGGCAGCTGATGATGAAAGTCTGCAGTAACCTGCTGGAAATGATTTTCATGATGCCTTAATTAATTTTATAACTCATGTAGAAGAAATGACTTTTTATAAACGGAAATGAAAAACAGAAAACTAAAGAGCCAACCAGAACTAGATCGATTGAAAATGCAGAGGTTGAACTACTTTCATGTCAACACAAAACTTCTGCTTCTTGATATATATATGGCGAATGCATCTGCAGTACGACGAAGTCAGGAACATAATACCTTTGTAGATTTTCGTTCATTTTGTTAATGACTCTAAATGATCAGTCGGTTGACATGATGTGACACGTGCTGACTATGTGTTCAATTGTAACACTTCTAAGTGAATCAGTGCCACATCTTTCTAGTCATACTGCGCAGTATACTCTGGTGCTCATCAGGTTCACATAAATGTCTTTCATCAAGGTGAATAAGACCTCGAATTGTGGTCATCTAAAGCGTTACTGAAAGACAACGGTGCATTGAACACCCATTCTGCCATAGTCCTAAACTGAACAGCTTTCAACGGTTGATTTGTAGGGATTTGAATTGTTTCTTGAATCTGACCACGGGATTGATATCAGTTAGAAAACCGTTGGAAAACCAACTGGGAGTACTGGACAGCTGTTTCCTCAGCCTAGTTTGGGAGTCTCCAGCAATACACACCCACATCCGGGGTTCGAACGCAGGAACTCCCTGTTACAAGACAAGCTCGTATACCATTCAGTCACTAGGACCCGATTCAATGGCCAGTCCATGAATTCTGACTTCTACCAATTCGTGATGCATTTAGCGCGACCACCAACCAATATCATCTGCGGGAAATCTATCCCTACTCCCAATTGGATGCACCTCACTGACCATGACTTCTCACTAGAACTCCAGGAAAATCCATCTTTTAGCCAGTCACTAACTTTCCTTGTAACCGGAAGGTCCTGGATTCGAACCCTGGTGGTGGGTGCATACTGCCGATGATATCCAAACTAGGATGAATCAGCTGTCCACTACTCCCAGCTTTATTAGCTGATATCCATTTGTGGTCAAATTTGAAGAACAGCTTTCATCATTTATCATTAGACAATGAATCCATTTGTTCCAATGGAAAACTGCCTTGGGAGAATCCATTCTCTTAGTATTATTCTTATTTATAAAGTTGTCAGTATCGATTAATAAAAAAATGCTTTGTATTCAAAGCAGACGTCTGATCTACATACTGAAATTCATTGTCTAGCATGGTTTTCATGCTTTTATCAATTTTAGTTCTGTTTACTATGAAATTATATATATATTTTTTCATTGCGTTTCGTTTCTTTGTTTACTGGAATTTTTCTGTGGGAATTTGTTGCTTTCACAGGAAACCTGAACCTTATACAACTAACTGGCTGATAAGCAAGTGAACAGCTGTGTTAGCCAACATTAAACCGTAAACAAAAAACTCTGTTCACTTGTTGTTGTTGTTGTTGTTTTAGTGGTGGTGAGGAGTCAGGGATGGAGGAAAAATAAACAATGAAGAGGTAAGTGTTACTCGTCTGGTGGACGTTAGCAGCAGGAACTATTCTCCTACACATTCTCCTACTTTTTGGCTGATCAACTCAGTTCAAGACTATAAATGGGAAGCCATAAGGATGAATCATTTTAGATCAGACAAGCCGACCTGGATGAAAAACTTCGACCGGAACAGGCTGGATTCAGGAGAAACAAGTCATATATTGATCAGATCGCCACATTACGAATCATCACTGAACAAAGCTTGGAATGGCAGTCAGCTCTCTATCTCAACTTCATCGACTTTGAAAAGGCCTTCAGCAGACAGCGTCGATCGAGAGGTGATTTGGCAACTACTTCGCTACTACAGGGTGCCACCGACAATTATACATCTCATTAAACAGTTGTACGACAATGCTGCATGCCAAGTAATCCTCGACGGGAAACTTACGGAATCCTTCGAAGTGAGGACAGGAGTAAGACAAGGCTGGCTGACTACTATCGCCAGTGATTTTCCTGATTGCAGTAGATTGGATAATGCGACAAACAGTGGGCGATGAGGAAACAGGCATAAAATTTACCCACACAAAAAACTTGGAGGATCTGGACTTCACCGATGATAAATGTCTGATTTCCCACAAACTGGAGGAAATGCAAGCGAAAAGCAACAAGTTGGCAGAAGAGGCATCAAAGATAGGAGGGACTTCAAGTGAAAATAGAGAAAACAGAGGTGATGAAGATTCCCGATCAACACCACCAACAGCAACAAAAACAACAGACACTAATGAGCATAAATGGAAGGAACCTGAAAGAAACAACCTCCTTTACCTATCCACCGACCTGGAAGCATAGTTTCAACTACAGGCCGACGGAAATGACGAGGATATCAAAGCAAGGATCGGAAAAGCAAGACAAGCTTTCACTACTCTCAAGTCTGTATGGAGATGAACAGCACTCAGCACGAAAATGAAAATAAGAACCGGATTTTCAACCCCAGTGTGAAGTCAGTGCTACTTGCTGTATGGATCAGAGACTTGGCGCGTCATAAAGAGCATCTCAAACAAACTACAGACCTTCATTAACAGTTGTCTTCGCTCAATACTCAAGATCAGATGGCTAGAAAAGATGAGCGACAGGGATCTCTGGCGATGAGTCAACCAACGCAGCAGGAATTGATTGTGCAACAAATAAGCAGGAAGAAATGGAGGTGGATTGGTCATACTCTGAGGAAACCATCAAGTGACATCACTAGAAAAGCCATCGCTCGAGTGGAACCCGAAAGGGAATAGGCGAGTTGGTCGTCAGTGCAAGGGTGACTTGGAGGAGGTCATGTGAAGAGGGCAGACTTGGAGCCAGGTCAAAACTCTATTAGAGAACCGAACGCAATGGAGACGCACAGCTGAAGCCGTATGTTCCTCTAGGAATTAAATGAAACAATAATAATAATATAATTGTAGATCACACCTGTAGACAAATTGATAATCCTTTGACGTTTTCAGTGATAAAAGCTCATTTCGATCGCTGGTGCTGTAAACACCATCAATCAGTGGCGATCAGGTACAGCCAGTTGATGAGTCTCATTAGAGGTTAGGATCTAACTGGGAACCACAAATAAACAGGTGACGCCAAACTGGTAATCATGGTAATATATAGGTACCTACCTATTCAAGGTAGAGGCTGACTGATTCGGCTGCCTTTAATATTGTTTTATGATGTAGGTTCATTGCTTAATTGGTTTATCATCAAAGAAACACATTCTAGTGAGATGTAATTTATTTTTGTTTAAAAATGTTGCTAAAGAATCATTCAACCTAACGGTTATGAGTCCAATTGTCAATCATATTGTAATATGAACTCCCTATGAATATCTTAGTAGAATTAGACGCCACAGAATTCCAATCTATGATATATTGCTGTTGGTATATGGAAATCTCTTTGTCACCAGAAGATCTGAACTTCGTGGATGGTTTATGTCTAATGTTACACAAAGTCAAAGATTTGTACAGCTGAAAATCAACCCTTTGGCAGAAGGGGCAAATAACGAAGACAGGATTTCAGGTGAAGATAGAGAAGATAGAAATGATGTATATGCCTAAATAAAAAGCACAAGAACTAGTTACTGTCAATGGAGGGGGGTGATGTAATTGAAATTAACTTAACTTACTAGACAACATCGTTTCAGATAAGGGCAGCACAGATGAGGATGTCAAAAATAGTCAGAATAGGAAAAGTGGGATTATTTTTATTATTTTATTATTATTCCCTTGCGTTCCAAGGGAAACATAGGGCTTCAACAACACATCTCCACTTTATCCTATCTTCTGCCATCCTCTTCATGTGGGTCCACGATTGCCCATAATCTCTCATATCCTCCTCTCTTCCTTACAAACTCTACTTAAAACATTCTTCTTCGTTCTTTCACACTCTGTATATCTCGACCTTTTTCTAACCACTTACGCCAGTAAATATGCTAGTATCTACTTTTCTAACACCTTCAAACATTCTATTCACTTTTGTCTTTGCTACCGACATTCTAATATGTTGTTGTCAAAATTAACTGAGACTACCCATAATCTATATAGGATTTTATTTATTGGTAATGTACTAATTGGATGCAATACTGTAGTGAAATGCTGAGAATTCCATTCTGTATCACATGTACTGTTTTGGAATAAAGCAAATTATTATTATTATTTGTTTAACTAATTTCGTCTGACAGTACTCGTTTTGTATTTACAAATCTGCATTGCCTGTATACCTGCCTAACGCCACTGTGTTGAGGTAAATTTAAGTTTTGATTTTATTATTGTTTAATAGAACCCCTAAAATATGCAAAAACCATCTTTTCCCCGATTTTGGAACGTTTCGTCATAGCCTGTGTCTCAACGAAATTTTGTCGGTCATATAGTAGGATGCAGAGATCGATGTTTTGCGTTCGCACCATAACCGAATCAATTTGGTCGTTATCCTGTCTTCGGGGAACTATTGATGTGTGTATCATGATGACAGAGCTTTTGATCCCACTATACTGTTGGGAATATTGCATTTCATTCTCAGGTAGCTTCTTACAGTTGTATTTGGGTTAACTAATTTTGTTTCTACAGTATTTGTTTTGTACTAAGAGCTTACCCTCGTTCGTACAGCTGCTCAACGGCGTCGGTGAGGTAATTTTCAGTTCATTTTTTGATGTTTTGGCCGCACAAAGCACACGCTTTCCAAACGCATCTCTGAACATTATCCGGCATGGTTAGCAAAGGGACAGTATAAGACAATTACTAGTTCAATTCTTGAGCATTTGGTGAACTCAGGCCAAGTAGCTCCACCGGAGTCGTCTTTCAAGATCATCTACAAAGTGAAGCCAAATGGCACAAAGGGCGTCAGGTTTCGGCTTTTGTGTATGGCGGAGGCGCTGGCAATTCATCACTACAACCCTGAACTCTGTATACAGAAAAAGTTTGTCCAGTCTCTTATTCTACCTTGGTCTTAACCTCTTCACTAATTGTTCCCCGCGAAAAATCTTAATTTTTTAAATTTTCAACTTTACTTGTAGTTTGCTTTTGCTTTATTAATTAATTCACTATAAACACTCTCAAATGTTCCTTTTGTACATTTTCTTACTCTCTTCACACTTGTTAAATTGACACTCAACTACCTTTATCCTCACTCAATAGGAAGTTTAACCTTATCAAATTACTGACTTTGTACCGTTGAGTACCACGTAATTTACAACTTTTAATTTTCACTTCTGAGTAATCATATCAATTATGTCACCCCCGGCTATTACTTAATAATAGACCACTATATATATATAAATACAGCCTCTGAAGATGACTTCGTCGATAAAGAAAATTTTCTTCGCTGAATCTGTCTTTTATTTATTCTTCATAACTCAATGGGTATTTTCGGTGATGTTACCACTGTTGAATAGAGCCACAGACTTCAACATCGAATAATCGTGTTTTTTTCTGTCTTTCGAGTGTCTTATGACTTTGAGTTTCTCAAGGAAGTATTGATCAGCAATACAATACGACTGAGAGATCGATTCACTGTCTTCTTTAGACCACAGTAAGTTGGTTTTGGGTCGTAACACATACACTGAAGCACTTCTTTTCAAAATTCTGCTCAATTTTATAATTTTGATCTTATTTATTGTCATTTTGATGCCTATATGTATGCTTCAGTGCACATATAAGTACAGTGACTATATCCAATATTTCTCCCTTACTTCAGATAATATTCCTTTCTATCTAACAGAGTGAATATTACTCAACACTAAGTATGCTAAAAACTGTTTGTTTCAAATTTTTTTTAAAACCCTTCTGAGGGAATTTTATTCTACCTCTACCTCTCCACCTACTTTTCATTCTCAAAACACGTTTGAATACTTCACTTTAGATATTTAACAAATTGTTACAATTTAACAGAAATAAAGTCGATTCAATGAATGTGAAAAGTTTTTTGTGGGGAGAGTTCAATTTATTCCAATGTTAGACAATAATAATAATAAAAAAGAATTTTTTTCTTTTCTAAAATTCTTTTTTTTTAAACACAGTCAACGAAACCTACAAACCAATCTGATGCTTACAAGTGGCAGAAAGTTATCTGGGGCTCTCATCAAAGAGAGTGATAACAAAACTGATTATATTATATCATTATTGTTCCCTTGTTAGTCCATACTGTTTCAACTCTTCTTCACACGATCTCCTCTATGTCACCCTTGCACTGACGTCCCACTCACCGCCTGCATGGTCCCCAGGGCCTCATCACCGAGTGTCTAATCCATCTCCACTTTCTCCTGCATATTTGTTGGGCGATTGGTTCTCATTTTGTTTGTTCCCGCAGTTTCTTGTTGGTTATTGTCTTTCTGGCCATCTGATCTTCAGTATAGAGCCAGCGAAGACAGTTGTTGATAAAGGTCTGCAACAAGCTGTTGGAAATATTCTTTGTGACACATGCCAAGTTTCTGATCCGTATAGAAGAACTGACTGACTTGACGTCGTTTGTATTGAAAATCCGAATTTTGTTGTTGATTCAGGCTGAGTGACGAAGATTTCCAGATTGGTGATGATGATAAGCCGTCATAATCATATTTGTTAATTTGAAATTAGTAATCTTCTCTCAGCTGGTTGGTTTTGCTTACGAAACTTTCCTCATCCTTCTGGTCAACATCTTCAGCGTAAGTTTTAGCATAAAATGAACTCATTTTAAATTCTCTTCATGAGTGATAGAATTGTGTCTCCTGGTGCCTTATCATACACCACCGAATACCTCTGCCTGAAATAGGTTACATTCAGCAAGAATTGTTTTCCATCAAAAGTCAAAACTTCTCCATCCAGATGCAAAAGAGGTGATAGGATCCCGCATAAAATAGTATATCATCCTTTCTCACGCATGTTGTCATTTATTTTGTGATCAGTCATTTGTAAAAATGTATAAATATCATGCGTAGTTTTCCTAATAAATGTACAATACAATATCTTACAGCCGCAAGTCAGCCTTTGTCTATAGATATTTGTGTGGCTTAGTGAATCAGAAGGTACAACGGACAAATAGGCATATTAGTGTACCAGTCAAGTTCATTACCCGTTTTTGCCAATTAGCAGGCGCAGACATAACATTCATGAAGAATTCAAATCGGTTCATTTTATGCAATAACTTGAACTGAAGATGTTGTCCATAAGGACGATGAAAGCTTCGCAATTAAACCAACCAGCTAAGAGAGCACGACTAATTGCAAATCATCCATTTGTTGGCATTAGTAGATACATAAAAGGGGAGTTAAATAAGTGCTTTAGAGTTAAGTAATCTTTCTTTTTAAAATTTTTATTTCTTTACGTTTCCAGTGGAACATAGGGCTTCAAGCTAGAGGCTTGAAGTTTTGTTAACAGTGGTGTTTATTTTTATCGGATAGGGCTGCTAGCGTCAAGCCCAAACTTCCCTCTTTACCAGTCTTATTACTGGCTTAGCGGAACGAGTGAGTCGTCAGGGGATCGACCCGGACCACATGCGTGATCGGCGAGCATTCTATTACCGAACAATGTACAAGCTGTTAATTATTAAAATCTAAACTACAAACATATAAAGGAACAAATAAACTTGAACAAGATACGGGAGTTTGACAATATGTATTAAGTATTACAGAAAAACAGTAACACAAAGTATAAATATTGGTGTTCTCTGAGCTGCTTGGTTATTTGCAAGCTCATTGCCCTCTTAATATCAGTCATCTCTCCTATGTGACCTTGAACGTGATTGTTCGTTTTTCTGTGTTTTCACACTCTCTAGGCTATTTGTATTGGTAGATTTGATTGTTTCCTTGACCTGAAGTTTGACCCTTCGTGTGTGAGATTTCCTTCTTATCGATTGGTAATTTCGTTCTAATTTCTCTAAGTCACTCGTGATGATACTCAATACAACAATACAATTAAGTGGGGAATTTCTACAATTATTCCATTGCAACAATTCATATCATCCTTGAGTGCTGAATGAACCCTAAATCTCCACGTTTACAAGGTAGGAATCCAATGATCAGTTTATGCGATAAGCAAAAATCTTCTGTAATTCTGTCTGTTGGTTATAACAAAATTACATAATACCACATTAATCTGTCAATATACTGGAACATAGGCATCAAGCTAGAGGCTTGAAGTCTCCGTAGCAGTGGTTTTTACTTTTACGAGATGGGTTTGCAGCTGGCCTCACGCCCAAGTTTCCCTCTTTACCAGTCTTGTTACTGGCTTAGTGAGGTAAGGGAGGAGTGTATCGGCTGGGGATCGAGCCCCAAACCACTTGGTGCTTTGTTAGCGAGCATCCCACCGCTGTACCATCGACGCACTAATGACTATGTGAATTTGATTAATCCTTTTTTTGTGGAAAGCGTATTCTTTGCTTAAATTTCAATACGAGTGCAAATTGAAATTTATAAATGTTAGAATTGATGAGCCATTAGATTCCATCCTACTGGCTGAATTGTCAACGAGCCCACCTCTACACCTGAAGGTCTTTGATTTCATCCCTGAATAGATGGTGGATGTGTACTGCTGAAGAGGAGTTCAAAGGTGTTTTTCAATATTAGTCTAACTGTTTAACTTACTAACCCGAAATGCATTTATTTGTTCAACCTGTGTGGGACTTAAACACTTCACAGTCATGTTTCTAGTTAAACTAGAAGTTAAAATCGCCGCATTTTTTTCCATATGACTTATGAATTCAGTAAGCACCACTTAACTTGCTAAAAACAAGAACACTCATTCTGAAGGAGTTTCAGGAAAAAAAGCAGTGTTTAAGTCTTTAATCCCACATTTTACCCGACATAAAACTGATAATTATGTTAAATTATAATAATAATTACTAAAATTTAAATTCATCACTTCTGAAGTGCTGAAAGTTTTGTAACATCTGCATATGTTAAACCATTCAAGTCTGTATTCTGACATAAGAAACAAGAGTAGACAAAAAAACAGTTTTTCATGTTAAACTGACTACTTATAAGTGGAGTCGTCTGCCTGTGTGGTCAATGTAGAAGAGGGTATTCGTTAAACGATTATACAGTACAAGTGTAGTAAAGAAGTTCCCAGTCTCAAATTTTGTCCGACCGTTTGAGAAAAAATCAATATCTTGAAGAAAAAAGCCTCACTTTTTAGAGGAACTGACGAAAAACCCCCACACAAACATTAAACACAAAAAGAAAATCAAAATAATATTAAATAAATTAACGAAATCAATAGTGAAAGAAATCTACAGGACCTGTCTCATCTCGATTTTACGGTAGACCGAAACCACACAAACCAAGCATTCCCTTACGAACAATTGTTTCGTTACCAGAATCACTCACATGTAATGTATTTAGAGACGATTGACATACCTCACAGAATCATAAGACCATTCTATCAGTCCAATTAGCCAATCCAATTTTGAGAAGAAATCAAGAATGCTCAAATGGATGACAATGAAATCATGGTGTCCTTTGATGTTACAGCATTATATACTTCAGTTGGTCTAAAACTAGCAAAAGAAACTGTGCAACAGCTACTCCACAACGATGAAAGCACAAAAACGCAATGTTTAACTTGGATGGGACTCATAGAATTATGTCTTACAAAATACTTCCAATTCAATTATCAAATATATTAACAGATGAAGGGAACACCAATGGGATCACCCATATCAGGATTAATAGCTGAAGCCATTATGCAAAGATTGGAATTCATAGCCTTACCCATAATTGAACCAAGAATCTGGATACTTTTTGTTGATGATACATTTGTAATAATCAAAAGAAATGATTTGGAATACACTCATAAATTAATAAACAACATAAGTTCAGATATTAAATTCACAAGAGAAGAGGAATTAGGCAACAAAATTCCATTCTTACATATCTTAATCATGAGAATTAACATAGGGGAATTCGAAACACAAGTATACAGAAAATCAACATACGCACAGAGATCAAATACTCAATTATAACAGCAATAATCGAATGACTGACAAAAGAAACTGTGTGCAAACATTATTTAAAAGATATAAGAATAGGGCTTGTGCACTGTGGTAGAGTATAATTCCATTATGGGTGAAATTTATTTTGATAAATTGTCACACAGTGTTATACAGTAATATTTACTGATGACAACGTTTTGAGCACAATTTGTTGCTCATAATCATATCCGGTTAAGTTACTCACACAACTTTCTAACTTCGTTTATATAATTCCATTATTATTTTTCATCACTGCCCCATTATAGTGGGGAAACTAATATTGATAACACAAATAAGAAAGAATATAAGGCAACCACAGATTAACCATATAAGGAGGGGACATATGAAGCCCTATGTAGGATTCTTAGTAAAGCAGGAATTTGGGTGGCATTCAAACCTACAAACTCACTCAGAGACAAACTTATTAGGCTGAAGGACCCAGTGGACCCAATTAAAATAATATAATTTACAAAATACCTTGCAATGACTGTGAGGTCAACTACATAGGTGAAACTAGTAGATCGGGAGAAGTGAGATTATCAGAACATAAGAATTTAGCTAAGGTTAGAATGTTCGATCCCACAAAAATAACTTATTTAGAAAGAAGTTTAGCAATTGCACTGCATGCATTAACACACAACAGGGTTGGGACAGAGTTCAAATTCTGATACGTAATACAGGTAGGTGAAGAGAGAGGAGATTGATTACTGAATCCTTGTTCATCTAGTTTACACCCAACACAACACGTGCAATAGGAATGACTCATCACTCATACCAGAAATATGGATAATACTACTACCAATCAAGTGAAGCGGTGAAAAATAATGGAATTATATAAACGAAGTTAGAAAGTTGTGTGAGTAACTTAACTTGATATGATTATGAGCAACAAATTGTGCTCAAAACGTTGTCATCAGTAAATATTACTGTATAACACTGTGAGACTTTATCAAAATAAAATTTTACCCATAATGTTTAAAAGAGTTTAAGCACCCTGCATTACCACATTGCTGAGGGGAATAGAAGAGGAATATCTGCTAACTGTCTTCAAAAAGAGTGGATATTTACACAATTTCGTCAAAAAGTGTTTAAACTCCAGTCGTAACACTAACAAGAAACCATTTTCAAAGACCACAAGAAATTTCACTCTTCCACATAGGCATAATATCTCTGAAATAATGGCTACACTACTAAGATTATTTGAAATAGATATAGCACACAGATCATATAATCACTTCATTCAATATTGTGCAGATCAAATGATCCAACAGGTAAAGAAGATAAGATTAATACCATTTAAAATCAGAATCCAAGAACACAAATTAGCTGTAAAAAGACGTGATATATATATATTCTTTCTTATCAATGCATGTAGATAATTACGGACACCGATTTGTAGAAATTTTAAGTAAAGTAAACACCAAAAATGCCCGGAAACTTCTAGAAGCCTGACACTTAGTAGAACTAGTGATTAACAAACAAATTACTATAGACTAGTTTCAACAGTCAATAAAAAGTAAATCACATGACAAGAAAGTTCAAACTATAAGTCAATAAAAGTGGTCAGTAGAGACGTAAATTAACAAACACCTGCGATAATGATAACCAGGAGATACAATCATATCGTCACTCATGAAGAATTCGAATAACTTCATTCTGTACTGAAACCTAATTTGAAGATGTTGTCTAGACGAACGATGAAAGCTACTCAAATAAATAAACCAGCTCAGAAAACATAACGAATTAAAAAAGTAAGTGAAATCTGTGGCGTAGGTAGATGTTTTTGATGTAGCCGTGTTTTCCGAGTTGGATTCTTCAGTTGCGTAGCTTTCATTGCCTTTCTAGACAACCAAGATGTGAGGCAGCTTGTTTAAATCCCTGGGCTACCTTAATTTTATATCTATCAAAATGCGTAGTTTTTACTCCACTTCAAGTTTTTGTAGTCCTTTTGCAATCTATACTTGCGGACAATTTCAAACACCTTTCTAAATGGAGGAAGAACACATTGTGGAGTAGCACTGAAGCATATTTCGGACGGAACAATATTACTTCAAATGATATTGAAATACTGATAGTAAATAAGTAACATAGTTCTCAGGGTAACTTACTGCACAATATTTTCTTTTCATCGAGAACCTTCAAGCAAAATAACAGTGTGTAGTCTATCACGTGACTCAGTGCTGTTCAACCTGTTCCGTGGGCTAATCCCCTGGGATATTTCCCCTTCATCTGCAAGAAATACTCATTGGTAGCTGGATAGACAGTTAAGAATATGCCTGAGTATATTGTGCGACTCAAGGACATAACTGAATGCTAAATACTATAAGGATTCGACAAAATATGATGTACTCTGTTGGATAGAAACACAGGTAACCCGTTGATTCAAACAGGCCGCCAATAATATATCTGAAGATTTTACATAAGGGGTAAATACTTAGCGATGGAACTCACTGAAGGTTCTGTACTATGTCTAAACGCATTCTTTAGAATAAAGCTATTATTGTTATTATTATTACTAGTAGTAGTAAGCCAGCACTTAATTCAATGTGGAGTGAGATTTTTGAATTCTTCGTAAGTGATACAACAACGTTAGTATTGATCACTTCAATAACCAGGAATCTGACTGTTTGATTATGTGACACGTTCTTTATGGGTTCGTGAATTCCATCTATGCTAACATGTCTTTTGATTAAAAATTTGACCTGAATCAATGTTAACAAGGCATTTAAAGTTATCTAGCTTATTGCGACTAATCTTAACATCACCTGATGAATTCATCTTTTCTTATATTGTAGCTAAAGCTGTTAGAATCCATCTGCAGTGGCCAAACTTATATGGTCGGAATAAATTCGTTTAGCCTCTTTCCTTGCCTTGGTCATTGTTACCTGATTGTAAAATTCTGACAGTTTCTCCATTCCCTTTGAGCCTTTTACACTCCATAATTGTTTTAACCATTTTTAATCGTCTTAAAAGTTATCTTCTTTTTTTTACCTGATATTCTATTGAGTATTACATTTTTATTATCCAACAAATATGTCGAATAAAAAAGTGATGTGTGTGATGTATGCTGGGGAGATATTTATTTGGAATCATGCCTCAAGCATGCCCTAGATCATGAACCGTTTGGAAAACAACCAGTTGGCCATTGGCTTGAGGGAAATATTGAGAGAGACTGGTTAAGGAGGTGGTGATGAAAGTTTATGGGTGATAATGGAACTCGCTGAACAGAAGGGAAGAGAATAGGGTGAATTTATAGAAGTGCAACAGAAGCTCTGTGTTCTGTTTGGAACCCAAAGTGTGGTGAGTGCTACTGATAAGATTTGTCAATAGTATATATAGAGAGAGAGACGTTCATTGACATAAAGAACATCAAATACCAGGGAGATACATTTGACGACAGAGAAAGCAAATGATATAGCATTGTGGAGATACATGGGAGATGTGAAAGGAACACAAAGAAACACAATATCAAGAAAGGCGAGAAGTAGCACAACACAAAGATCTGTGCAAATGGTGCGTTAAAGATAAGGTGTATATAATTTGGCTAGATATGTCTTAATAGGCCAAGGTAGGGGTAATGGCTGTACGAACTTTTTTGAATACATAGTTAAGGTTTAATAGTTCGAATGCCTATCGCCTCAGCTGTGTGCAGTAAGCGAATATGAAGTCTATTGGAAAGATTCGGTGGGATACGATGAATTACTTTGAAGGCTCTCGTTTTCTCGATTACATGACCACTTTCAATTAAGTGTGACAAAACTGAGCTACGGATTGTTTTTGTCTGTCCTTTGCTAAACCACGATGGGAGTTGTTCACTAACACGCTGGCTAAGCTGTCTAGTAGTATGCCCAATATAACTGTCACCGCAGGTGCAGTTGGATTGATAAATGCACGTAGATGTGGCGAAACTATTAAGCTTATCCTTCGTTTGCGTTCCAATCATTCGTCGGCTAGAGAATGACAAACATAGGTGTGCTGCATAAAATGTTCTTCGGATACTCCTTGAAAGTCTTTGGAATAGAATCTCACTAGGTAAGTCACCATTAAACTGTAACTTAATAAATAGAGGTTTCTTACGTGCAGTCAGAGTCTCCGGTTTTTTCTCCGATGTTTTCATATGTTTCTTTATGAAACTACTCGGATAGCCCATCTCCATCAAGGAATCGTCAATATATTCAAATTCTTTTTGTAAGAGGACTAATAATAATATCAGCAACATTCGTATGCATATTATCGCTTATACATGCCTCTTAACTATAATATTATTTCAAAAGATCACTGATTTTGTCAAAAACGATTAATCCTTAAGTATTATGTATTTACAATTACAAAGATAGAATAAAAAATTATCGAAAGGAATATAATTGGCTTAATCTTTTTTGTCTTCTAAATGCCTAAATTATAATTTCTGCTATGCTGAAATCTGCGAATTGTATCCTCCTGCTGTATTTGTAGTTTTCATTGTCTAAAACTCCTTAATTCTCCCAAACAAACTGTAGTTCATAGTTGTCCATATGAATTGGTATTAAGAAATACATTTGTTGTCTTTTGACAGGCGCTTTTCGATTAGAAATCGAAGGTGAATTTCATACTTTCCAAAATAGTAATTTTCATAATTGATACAATTTGTCTTGTAGATGGTGTTGATTTTGTCTTCGTTTGCCATCGGGTCTCTTAGTTCTCGTAGTACTACTTCGGAGCAACGGGAAGGACAGACTTCCGCATATGACCACTTCATTGTGCATATATCAGATCACTTGCTCCTGCGGAGCTAGGTACATAAGTCGCTCTATGTGGGTCTTATCAAAGCGCGTTAGGGAACATCATCCAGCATGGCTGCAAAGAGGAGGCATTGGTTCACTCAAAAGCGCCATAGCTGAACACCTCGTCAATACCTATCACAGCATTTCAATTGACTAATCATTCAGAGTCATTTACAAAGTAAACAGAAAATCTGCCAAAGGCAGTGTGTTTCCGACTGCTTCGTACTGCGGAAGCTCTCGCCATATGCAGTGAAAAGCCAGAGCTGTGTGTTCAAAAGAAACTAGTCCAGCCATTAAAACTACCGTGGACCTAGGTCGGTATGTTCCCTTATCCTTCAGTTTTTTGTTTTGTTCTCTGTGTGAATTTTTCCCTCTTTGTCTTCATTGAATTCATCCCATTTTTTCAGTTATAAAATCCGTTATTTTAAGTTTGTTTCGATGCTCCTCCTGATCACACTTGTAATCCGTTTAGAATAACTATTTTACAACTATATTCCAATCCTATGTAATTTTTTGTTTCTATGCCTCTTGTAATCTATATTCACACCTCCTAACTTACATTTCAAGTTGAAAATTTTGATTTCAATTTGTTTCCATGCTCATTTTGTTCAAACATATAATTCGTTCTATCCCTGCGTAACTTTTGTTTCTAAACCTCTTGTAATTCATATCAAGTTGAATATAATTGTCACCTTTTATTCGCCTTTAAAATTATTTCTCCAGTTATCGAATATTAATTTTGCATGCCTTGCAACTGTTCTCCAATCCCATGTAATCTTGTATCTAAGCCCCTTGTAATCTATATTCATACCTTCAAATTTTTATATCAAGTTGAAAATTATTATCTCCTTCATTACTATGTGGAATTGAGCAAATAAGAAATGTATCCATGTAAACTAATCTATATAAATGCGATTGTACAGCTGCTTTTGAGAATGAAATCACCGAAAAGATCGTCATCTTTGCTTCTGAACTTATTGTTTTTTTCCCTCTAATGTCCCGATGGGTATTTTCTAGGATTTCAAATGAATATGTTAGTTTGTGTAGGAAGCCCATCCGAAACGACTTTAGTCTCCTAGCCTTAATTTCAGATTTCAGGGTAGATATTGTGTCAAATCAATATTAGTAAGCGAGTTATTTAAAGGCAAATAACACTGGACTATTCTTAATAAAATGTTCCCTAGTCTCAAACACTATATGACCAAGTGAATAGAAGAACAACTGAAGAAACTAGCATCAAATTACGAGATCATATGTGGTGGGTGGAGCGAACGAAACACTGGGCTGAATACTCCAAAAGATTACTAAACCGACGGCCACCTACAACGCGTCCAACAATACCAACGACGGAGACAGAGCTACCAGTGAACACCAACCCCCCGACGAAATCAGAAGTCCTGAAGGCAATCAAGATGGTAAAAGCTGGAAAAGCAGCAGGACCAGATGGAATCCCAGCAGAAGCGTTGAAATTGGACCCAGAGACAACAGCGGACTTGATGACGCCACTACTGGAGAGGGTGTGGAAAGAAGGCAAAGTACCCGAGGATTGGAAGAAAGGATACTTATTCAAACTACCAAAGAAAGGAGACCTAAGTCAATGCAAGAACTGGCGCGGAATTATGCTCCTGTCTATCCCAAGCAAAATATTAAGCCGCACCACCCTGGAGAGAATCAAACAAGCTTTGGATGAAAAACTTTGACCGGAACAGGCTGGATTCAGGAGAAACAAGTCATATGTTCACCAAATCGCCACACTACGGATCATCATTGAACTAAGTCTGGAATGGCAGTCACCTCTCTATCTCAACTTCATCGACTTTGAAAAGGCCTTCGACAGCATCGATCGAGAGATGATTTGGCAACTACTTCGCTACTACGGGGTGCCACCGATAATTATACACCTCATTCAACAGTTGTACGACAATGCAGCATGCCAAGTAATCCACAACGGGAAAGTCACGGAATCCTTCGAAGTGAAGACGGGAGTAACGCAAGGCTGCCTACTATCGCCAATGATTTTCCTGATTGTAGTAGACTGGATAATGTGACAGACAGGGGGGAATGAGGAAACAGGCATAAAATGGACCCTCACGAAATACTTGGAGGATCTGGACTTCGCCGATTATATATATCTGATTTCTCACAAACTGGAAGATATGCAAGCGAAAAGCAACAAGTTGGCAGAAGAAGCATCAAAGATAGGAGGGACTTCAAGTGAAAGTAGAGAAAACAGAGGTGATGAAGATTCCCGATCAACACCACCAACAGCAACAAAAACAACAGACACTAATGAGCATAAATGGAAGGAACCTGAAAGAAACAACCTCCTTTACCTATCCACCGACCTGGAAGCATAGTTTCAACTACAGGCCGACGGAAATGACGAGGATATCAAAGCAAGGATCGGAAAAGCAAGTCAAGCTTTCACTACTCTCAATTCTGTGTGGAGGTCAACAGCAATCAGCTTGAAAAATAACATCCGGATTTTCAACTCCAATGTGAAATCAGTGCTACTTACTATACGCATCAGAGACTTGGCGTGTCACAGAGAGCACCTCAAACAAGCTACAGACCTTCGTTAACAGATGTCTTCGCTCAATACTCAAGATCAGATGGCCAGAAAAGATCAGCAACAGAGATCTCTGGGAGCGAACCAACCAGGAAATAATTGTGCAACAAATAAGCAGGAAGAAATGGAGATGGATTGGCCATACTCTGAGAAAACAAATCATCATCAAGTGACATCACACGCCAGGCCACTGCTCGAGTGGAACCCGAAAGGGAAGCGACGAGTTGGTCGTCAGTGCGAGGGTGACATGGAGGAGGAGGTCATGTGAAGAGGAGATGAAAGCATGTGGGCAGACTTGGAGCCAGGTGAAGACTCTAGCAGAGAACCGAACTCAATGGAGACGCGCGGCTGAAGCCGTATGTTCCTCTAGGAATTATAGGAAACAATAATAATTGCACAATAATGTGGTGGGTGCAGGATTCAAATCTTAGTGGGAACACTATCACTCATTTGAAAATGCAGGCACATCTAACTGAAAAGTGGGACGAAATGCGTGGTATCAGGCGGTAAGCCTCTCAGATTGAAGAGGAGATTATTAGCGCGGTTATGGGCAATCTTGGAGCCAGCTAAAGAGGACTGCAGAGTATAAGACAAGATCAAGGTGTGTTGTTGAAGCCTTATGTTCCCTTTGAAACTCAATGGAGTAATAACATGTAGTGAATCATTTTTAGATTTACATGTGTCAGGGGACGTGAACATTGAACGTTTGTTTATTGGAACTGGTAGCCATTGGCGGGCAACTTGAAGGCACGAGTGGTTCAGTCGTGTACAAGTTGGAAGAAGACGAAAGAATAGGAATAAAAGTACGTTATATTTAGTATAAAACATTTGTTCATAAACTTGTAGTTATCAAGACTTTAATTGCCAAACAATACAACTTTCTTAAAGTACTGGTGTTCTGGAGTTAAAGTCAAGAAAGTCATAGTAATTATCGGTTCCGAGTGTCTTCGCAAATAATAGGAACTTAGGGTTTAGTTCCTTGACAACATGTTTTAACGCAGAAAGATAGATTATTATTATGACATGATGATGCGATACAATGAACTCGTGGATACACACACACACACACACAATTAACCATCTTTTACTTCGCCACAAATTTACTCATTGGAAAGCATGGAAAAACATATTAAGAAAGGCAGACAATGCGTAAAACGTCTGTTTTATTTATAAACTTAGAAAAACAGGCAAATAGCTTCAGTTTGTGTCGTCTGCTGAAAAATTGTTGAAAAATTAAACATTCAAAATGAGATTAATAAAATGAATTTTTAATGAATGTTTTGGGAGTTAACTAATTTTAGACGTTTCAGGACATTATAAAGCTCACAGTAATGACTAAAAGCATATATATATATATATATGTTTAAACAGAAAGAGGGAGAGAGGTAGTGAAACTGGAGGATAGACTTTCTGAGTATACATTGTTTCAAAGTGAACAGAGAACATAGAAAGAAAGAAAAAAAATTAGTTCTCAGCAGACAAACATCCATTATATCCCTAAAGTTAGAGATACAGATCACAAGAAATGGAAATGACTCTTTTATAGCAACAATGCAGAAAGGATAATAATAATAATGATAGTGAAATGAATTTTTGTTAAACCATCATTGTTTATAAATGTTAATGTTATTAGCGAAAGCAGAATTAAAGCGTTTAATCCTAGTCTTAGAGTTATTTATGATGGAGATATATATAGATTACACGTCCATTCTGTTGATATTTGAATGCCATAACCTTAAGTTCTTCACGCAAATAAACTCGGTATGGTAGATGGAATCCAGTTAACGTCTGATATTGTGGTCGATGTCCAATGTAGAGACGAACCAATCAGAATTGGCCAAATTAAGTGATCGATATCAAGTATGAAAATGAACCAATCACAATTCAGATATGATGGAGAAGATTGTTAGCTCAGGTAGATGGTTTTGATGTGGTTGTGTTCTCTGAGCAAGTTGGATGGTTTATTTGCGAAGCTTTCATTGCCCTACTAAACAACATCTTCAGTGCATACTTCAATTTGTTGAAATGAGTTTTAGATTTATCCACGAGTTTGTCAGTCATCTCTCCTAGTGGGTGACCTTGAACTTGATTGTTCATTTTTGTATATTTTCATGCCCACTAGGCTACTTGTATTGGTATTGGTGTTGATTGTTTCCTTGACATGAACTTTGACCCATTGTGTGTGTGAGATTTCCTTCTTATCTTCTGGTAAATTTTGTCTATGTCGATGGGTCTATTGATTGACGATTCACTGGAATACCATGATTCTAAAAATTCTTTAGCATTCTTGGTGTTTCCTCTGTCTAATATTTGAACCAAGAATGCAAGAGACATTTTAGAATATTACTGTATAACTCTGTCAGACTCTATCAAAATAAATTTTATCCATAATGGAATTTTTAGAATTCTGGTATTCCAGTGAATCGTCAATCAATAGACCCATCGACATAGACAAAATTTACCAGAAGATAAGAAGGAAATCTCACACACACAATGGGTCAAAGTTCATGTCAAGGAAACAATCAACACCAATACCAATACAAGTAGCCTAGTGGGCATGAAAATATACAAAAATGAACAATCAAGTTCAAGGTCACCCACTAGGAGAGATAACTGACAAACTCGTGGATAAATCTGAAAGCTCATTTCAACAAATTGCAGTATATGCTGAAGATGTTGCTTAGTAGGGCAATGAAAGCTTCGCAAATAAACCATCCAACTTGCTCAGAGACGCAACCAGGAGAGGCAGTTCTATCATTTATGGAGAATTTAAATCAGTTCATTTTATGCTAAAACTTGCACTGAAGATGTTATCCATGAGGACGACGAAAGCTCTGCAATTAATCCAAATAACTTAGAGATCACAACTAATTACAAAGCCATTATATTTCATTGATCATTATTATGAGCTAATTGACATGTACTTGGTGAAATAAAAGGTGCATAAAAGGTTCTTGCTTAATTAGTACTGGCTGGCTATCGTATAATTTTGTTGGTGTAGTCAAGCGCGTCTGTGTCCAACTCGGCGTCCTTCCTTCAATCTCAGTTTTATTACGAAACATAACAACTTCTCAGTGAGAAAATGAACAGAGTGAGTTAGCTATGTTAGACTGTGAAATAAAACTATCTTCTATCGGAAATCAATACATTCTGATAAATACTCAGACTTTGATTCATTCCATCAGAAAATTGGTAAAGGTAGGTCTAGTTAAATGTTTGTATAATTGAGCCAGGCATCTAACTAGAAGAAAATCAGAAGAATTATATAAAGAAACCAAAATTCAAAGTTTCGATAGTACTGACATGTATAGAAGGAATATCTAAAGCCCTGAGTAAGATTTATCATAATAATGGGTGGAATTAGGGTGACATTTAAACCAGCCAACCGACACAGAGTTAAACTGTTTCAGCTTTTAAAGACCCGATATTTCTAATTAAGAAAAATAATTTAATTTATCAAACGCCATATAATGACTGTGAGGTCATTTACATGGGTGGAAATAATAAATCAGGGCAAATAAGATTATGAGAATGTGGCAATTTAATTAGAATTAATGTGATCGACCTTGATAAGTTAATTAATCTAGAAAAATTACAGCAGCTCCATTGCTAATAATCGGACAAAAGGGTAGGATGAGGTGAAGATTTTAAAATGTAATACAGTTAAGTGGTGTGCATCGGTGGCATAGCGGTTAGGACGCTCGTCAACCATGCACATGGTCCGGGGTTCGATCCCCGGCCGACGCACACCTTTACCTCGTCAAGCCAGAAATAATGCTGGTGAAGAGGAAAGGTTGGGCATGAGGCTAGCAACCCCATCCTGTAAAATAAACACTGCTACAGAAACTTCAAGCCACTAGCTTGAAGCTCTATGTTCCACTAGGGAACGTGAAGGAAAAAACGGTTAAGTGGAGGGAGAGAAAGGTCAGTCATCAAATTTCGATAGAGAAAGAAAGACTAGATTTGCAGAATGAAATGATAGCATCATTCTATTTGACAGATTCTCATCAGCTGCTGCAAACTAACTGAAATTACAGGGGGTACAAATGATGACATTTCAAACATCATTGTTTGAAAGGTAGGTAATAAAGCAAACATTATAAGATGAACGCATCCGGAATATAAGTATTACAATTTTTAGATAAAGTCACCATCAATTTATACGCTTTCAAACTATGAAGAAAGTGGGGAGGGGGATGCTGAGAGAAGACAGAAAACAGAAAGTATCTAGTAAACAGTGTCAGCTTGTACGTGAACACAGCAACTGAAGAAGGTTAAAGTTCATCCAGTTGAAAATTTGCTTAGTGAGCTGAGCTCACTAATGTGTATGACTGCAAATCTTATCTCTCTCCGTCGAAATCTATTTATGGAGCTTTGACTGATTAAAAATGCCCATTGAAATTTTTTTCAAGAAAATGGTTACTGAACAAAGAATATTCTTTTCGATAACGCCCTCTTCATCCGGCTCTACAGTTATATATATATATATATATACATAATAGTGAATGAATAAATGTTACTAACAACATTAATGTTGTTTAAATAACATAGAATCAATAATAATAACAATGTCAATGGATTACACTTCGATAGCATCAACATAACAATACACTGAATATTAGAAAAAATTATGAAAAATAGTAGTAATAATAATAATACAAATCCATGAATTTCTAGCCTCCACTGAAGGCCATTCAGAGCAGTAGTAATGGCTAGTTGGACCCGTTTCCTTTGCACACAAAGCATTGGTAGTTTTACGCGAATTGCGATGGCCTCTGCTGTTTGGAGTATGCGGTACCTGGATGTTTTTCTTAATTTACTTGGTACCCGGTAGATGAAAGAGAAGGATTCTTCAATACTGGCTTTGTGGCCGGCCGGTTTAGACCAGATGGTCTAACGTCTAACTGTTGATGGTTTTTACTACGCCTTTATTTAGCCACACTGGTAAATGTTCCCGAGTGATCACGAAAAATCAAGTTTTTAGAGCAATGACCAATATAACTTACTCCATCACAAGCGCTGTTGAATTTGTACAAACAATTAGCCTTGATTAAAATGAACACTGTGAGTTCAAAATGTTATTCTCTTTTTTAATCCAATAATCAGTAACATTGAGAAGAAAAAGAAGAAGAACTTAGAGAAGATGGAAGTGATGAAAATACACGACAACAAAAAACAGCAACAACAAGTACCAATCACTCCCAACCAGAGGAATATATAGGGATATAGGAATTTAACTAGAATTAGTATGACTGACCCTGATAAGTTAATTAATTTAGAAAAATTATTCACTAAATCTTTGTGTTCATCAAATAAACACCAGAAACATGTGCAACTGAAACGATGAAACGCCTTTACTGGATAAATAAAAAATGAGAATTGAAAACAGGACGCAGTAGAAGTGTATAAAGTTATTTATCAAGTTGTGTGAATCCATTGATATGATTATGAACAATAAATTATACTCGAAACGTTGCTTTCCAGTTATTAATACTGTCTTATTGAGTGCTACATCAAGGAAATGCACCTAATATGCGCCAAAAACCTCAGTGAAGCATTTGAAGTCAAGACAGGAGTAAGAAAAGGCTGCCTAACTACTGTCAACCACGACGATATTCGTAACTGTGGTGGACTGGATTATGAGGAAGATTGTGGGGAGTAAGCAGACAGGAATACGCTGGACTGACAGGGAGACTGTAGAAGATCTGAATTTCGTATGCGGATGATTTATGTCTAATATCAAGAAAACACTCGGAGGCATACAGGTGTAAACTTTCAAAATGACTGAAGAAGCAGACAGAGAAAACAGGAATTCAAATCAACATACAGAAGACGGAGGTGATGAAGATAACTAACCAACAAACAGCTGTAACAACAACCGGCACAATTACTGACGACGAAAGAAATTTGAAAGAGGTCACTCCCCTCACTTATATAGGCACACTTGTTTCAACTACAGTTGGCAGTTAGCATGAATGAGGATTTCAAAACCAGCCAAGATCGGAAAGTCAACAGAGATCTTCATTACTCTGAAGTCAGATTGGAAGTCTGCTCAGCTCGGCTTAAAGAGCAAAATTCGAATTTTCAACACCAATATTAAGTCATTTTTCCTACATAAGTCAGAAATTCGGCGCTCACGTCACGGAAAGCATTTCTTACAGGTTACTGTGGAATTTTATCAACAGCTGTCTTTGTTGGCCCCACAATGAAAACTAGATGGCTGTCCAGAAAGAATTAGCTACAAAAAACTCCGGGAATGAACCACTGAAGAACTTGTTTCCCAACAAATACTCCGAAGAAAACGAAGATGGATCGGATACACACTGAGGAGACCGTCGATTAACATCTCGAGTCAAGCCATAGTTTGAGTGGGAATCGAACCCGAAATGAAACGTTTGACATTAGTATGAATAATACATGGAGGAGATAACAGCTTATGGGCAATTGTTGGGCCAGCTGGAAAGGACTGCAGAAAACAGAGTAAAATGGATACGTGCTGTGTGTTCAATCAACTGTGTAATGAACTTGTTGATCTCTCTGATTAATAAATTACTTATCACTTTCTCCTCATTGGTTTTAAAATGTTTCATGCAGCTATTTCTAGTATCTTCCACTGTGTGTATTATGACTAATTGCTGTGATCCAGCATATTCACTGCGCAGAATATACCAATAGTCTGGTCTAATATGAGATACTTTTAGCTTAGCACACAGACTTTGTATGCCTTATTCTTGCACTTCACCGATGCTGCACATTGCATAATGAAACAGTAAAGGAATGTTACCTAGTGTTCAGTGATTATTGTATTTTTGATCTTCACTCGTATCGTCCCCATTTCCTCTTCCTTGGGCTCACATGTCTGTCAGCAGAAACATTCACAAGCGTTGAAATGAAATCAATATAGTCTGGGTGATAACTTCACTAGACCTCATTTCAGGATCTAACCTGTAGGACCTTTTATGAAAATAATCTATGGTTTTCAACAGGTCTTTAACTAAAATCAGATCGCGATCAATCGTCAAACCAACCGAATCTCTACAAACTAATCCAGTGCTCAATAGTGACTGACTACAGTGCGAGGTTGTCTGAAATTCTAGTGAGAAGTCATGACCATTGGGGTGCAACTGGTCGAGAGTGAGGGCAAATAATCACCGGCGATGACATTAGCTGGTGCCGGTCGAGCGAAAATCACGAATTGGTAGAAGTTAGAATTAACAGACTATCGAGTTGGGTCCTAGTAGCTGAATGGTCTACGAGCTTGTCTTGCAGTCAAAAGATCCTGGATTCGAACTCCGGCGTTGGATGCATACTACCAAGGACTTCCAAACAAGGACAAAATACCTGTCTAGTACACCCTGGTTTTCAATGGTCTCCTAACTTAAGTTGGTTTGTGACCAATCTTGAAACAGTTCAAGTAACCATTTTCATCTTACCGACAGATTATAACCAAAACTCTTTCTGTCTGGGAATGATTGACAACTACCCAAAAACTGTGTAGCATGATAATTAAGTTAAGTGGAACAATGTTACTACAACTTAGTAGTAGTGTGTGACACTAGAATACACACGAAGTATTCAGGCGGAGAAGTATTTATTTGTGCAAAAGGATGTTACAGTGATTACAAATTGAGAAAGGTTAAAATGAATCTTCTATTTGCAAGGGGAATTCCTTTCTTCCTCAGCGAACATAACCCTGGTATCTGTATCACTATCGTGACTACAGCCACAACACCACGTATGGTTTGGACGTACATTGATTTTCTCAAGGGGGATCAAAGTCGACAATTACAGGGCTTCATATAGACCACTTCTAACCTCTTAGTTATCATATAGATTAATATTCTTTCAAGAATTTGAGAAAAACGCTTTCCAGATGACAGACATACCTAACTGTACAGGAGCAGGTGAAATGGCATTTTTGCAGACTCATTCATGTATGAAACCTTGTTCGTCATGTTGCTTAAGAGTAATGGTCGGCTGAAAAATATTTCTTCCAGTGACTTTGTAAGAACTGTCTTTTCTATGGTGTTAACCATCCTTCTCCTTATCCAAACGTTTCCTAGAAAGCTTGGTTTTTTGTCCGTTCCTATACAGTCCGATTAGAAAATAGGAATTCGAATTTTAGCCTTAGAAGCTCCAGTAGCCCTTGTGTCGTTTTCAGGGGTGAAGTCACTAGTTTCACGCCTGACTTCCCACCTATTCCTCGCTTATTGCTGACGAGGTGACGTTTAGGTGTACATCGGCTAAACTGAATCCAGACCACATGCATGACTTACGATATCATTGTAGCGACCGAAATCAACTCGCTATGGTCTGAATGCAGGAAACTGATCTCTGCGTCCTAGTGTATAGCTAAATAAAACCTCTTTGAGTTACGCACAGTCATAAAATACCCTGACCACAGAAGAAAGACAGTTATTTGAGATAACATCAAAAACTCGAAATTACTTCAACAGTGCTAGTAGGTAGCTATGCAAATCAAATCAATTCTTATATAAAAAAAATAGTACTATACAACAGAATTATTTAACCAAAATTAACTGTATAAAGTACCTGAGAATCAAGAAGAATATTTCCAACATAGTGAAAACCAAAACTCTCTCCACAAGTGTTACACACCAAATACTTCCCTAAGACAATCCAAGGTTGTAACGGAAGAAGGTAAGAGACTGAGTAACTGATTATTTTACTGGTGAAAATCAAACCATACATTTTCAGCCACATTTGTGGTCAGCTAGGTCAGCGAAAAATAAACTGTTTTCATTGGTTAATGATCTTTTGGTTGCTGATTTTCTTAAGGTTAAAACTTGAGATTATTTCCTGACCACAACGTAAGCTAGATCCAGATTTGAGAAATAAACGCTTCTACATCTGTAGCTACTGACTTAAAATGTTGTTTTCAATTTCGGCTGCTTCCTATCAATCTGCGTCTATATACTACTGATAAAACTTGTCAGTAGCACATGCCACAAGTTTGGAATAACCTTAATTCACTCAAATAAATTCACATTATAAAACAACACATTATCAGTATCATTCATCACACAATCAGAAAGAGAAGGACTAAAATTATAGACTAAACAGGGAGAAAGACAAATAGTAGGGGTCATTTTATCACATGAAATGAAATGTTAGAATAATGATATACATTCTAGGTGAAAAACGGATAATGATTATATAGCACTGTTACTATTATTCCCTTGGCTCCCAAGTGGAACAAAGGGCTTCAACAACACATCTCCACTTTGTCCTATAATCTACTCTCCTCTCCAGCTGGCTGGGTCCATGATTGTCCATAATCTCCCATCTGCTCCAGCCTAAACGATCTCCTTCATACCACCCTCGCAGTGAAATCCCACTCATTGTTTCACATTGGGATTCTACTCGAGCGATGGACTGGAGATGGCGCGATGTCATTTGACGGTATCCTCAACGTATTTCCGATTAATTTTTGTTGAACAATCCGCTCTCACCTGTTGGTTTGTTTCCAGCCAGAGTTTCTTGTTCCTAATTCCTTCTGTCTTGCCATTCGATCTTTAGTATGGAGCCAGAGAAGTGGACAGATGTTGATAGAAGTCTACAGTAGCTGGTTGGAAATGCCTTTTGTGACACGCTAGCCAAGTTTCTGACCCGTATAGAAGAAGTGACTGACTGACTTCACATTTGTGCTGAGTAGAATCCAAATCTTGTTGTTTATGTTGGCTGGCTGAGTGAAGCAGAAGATTTCTAAACTGCTTTCAGGTTGATGAAGGAGTATATTGCCTTTGCGATTCTACCTGGCTGGCTGGTTTTGACATCTTCATCTGTTCCACCGGCCTGTGGTTTAAATCGTGCGTCCTAGCAAGATAAGTGAAGGGAGTCACCGGTGTTAAATCTCTCCCGTTGATAGTGATTGGTGCTGGTTGTTGTTGTTGCTGTTGGTTGGTTATCTTCATCATCTCCCACTTGTTTATGTTCAGCTGGAGTCCTGTCTTAGCTGCCCGCTTCTCGTCTTCAGCCAGTTTGTTGGTTTTTTTCCTGCCAGTTTTCGAGTTAATGTGACACGAGACATAAATCATCTGCGAAATCCAGATCTTGTAGAGTCTTGATGATCCACATTCATCCCATCTGCTCAATCACATTCTGAGCACTTCCATAGCATATCTTCTCATTCATTTTTGGCTACCTGGGCAGCCTTCCCATCCTCGTACACTGTACGAATGTTTCACGCCCCCATTCTTATTCTTTCTTTCAACGAGACAAGACACACCGGCTGACTGGCTTCTCAAAGGCTTTCACTAGCCTATATAGTCATTTCTCCTCTCCAGTTCCAGCGAAGAATAAAATTGACATAAGAATAAAACTTGTACACTGTTTTTTTGTTTTTTATACCTTCACATTCCCAATGGAACATAAAGCTTCAAGCGAAAGGCTTAAGGTTTCTGTAGCAGTGTTTTATTTTAGAGGATGGGGTTGCTAGCTTCAAGCCCAACCTTTCCTCCTTACCAGCTTTTATTACTGGCTTAGCGAGGTAAAGAAGTGCGTCGGCCGGGAATCGAACCCCGGGCCATGTGCGTGGTCGGCGAGCATCCTAACCAGTAGAGTGTAATTCCATTATGGGTAAATTTTGTTTTGATAAAGTCTCACAGTGTTATACAGTAATGTTTACTGATGACAACGTTTCGAGCACAATTTATTGCTGCTCATAATCATATCAAGGTAATCACACGACTTCCTAAATCATTTATATAGTTCCGTTGTTTTTCACTTGATTTGATTGGTAGTAGTATTTTCCATATTTCAGGTATGAGTGATGAATCATTCTTATTGCATGTGTTACGTGTAGATTCGATGAACAAAGATTCAGTAATCAACCTCTCTCTCCACCTACCTAGATTAATTTTTAGAATTTTAACCCTCTCCCATCCTATTGTGTTGTTGTGTTAATGCATGCATTGCAATTGCTGAGCTTTGTTCTAAATTACTTATCTTCTCTGGGTCAACCATTCTTACCTTAGCTAAATTCTTATGTTCCGACAATCTAACTACCCCCGACTTACTATGGTATAACTGTAGATGACTTATATTCTCTCTTATTTATTTTATTATTAC
Organism: Trichobilharzia szidati; assembly: GCA_944472155.2. Taxonomy (NCBI): domain Eukaryota; kingdom Metazoa; phylum Platyhelminthes; class Trematoda; order Strigeidida; family Schistosomatidae; genus Trichobilharzia; species Trichobilharzia szidati. The sequence goes on from OX235276.1 coordinate 58,936,133, forward strand.
TAGTTTCACAATTCTTCTTATTTTTCTTTTGGACTTTTCCAATCTTCCTATTGAATTTTAAGGGATAGTTACTTGATACCAACGCCTCTTCTATCTGTTTTATTTCGTCATTTAGGTCTTTTTTTGTGCTACTTAGTGCTATTGCTCGGTTTGTTAAACACTTAACTAAGCCTGCCTTAACAGTTAAAGGATGAGATGAATTAAAGTCTAAATATCTATTAACGGAATGCGTTGGTTTTCTATAAACACTAGTGTATAGTTTGCCTTCTTCTATTCGTTTTATTTTACAATCTAACATAGCTAATTCTTCTTGCTTATTTTCGGCTTCAAATGTGTATGTGTACTGCATAACACTGTGAGACTTTATCAAAACAAAATTTACCCATAATGGAAGAATAAAATTGTTTTCTATAGTTTTTTTTGTATTTTTAGTATTTTTCTTGTGCGTTGAAGTTTATGAAGCAGTTTGATTGGTTTTGTCCAACCCTACCTCTTTACTTTGCCTTTGAACCGGTTAGAAAACTAACAATCTAGTAAACTGAGCGAAGTCCCATATGAGTATAAGTAGTGGGATTAGATCATAGAAGAGGTACCCTTGAAAAACAACAAATCCGTCACAATCATAACATCAATATATACATCGAATATCAGTAGCACGGCATTAGAATCAGTTATCTCTTGTGGCTATTGTGTTTTAATCATAAAACGGATTCAATGTATTCATGGAAACAAACTGTACATAAATGGAATACCGGAAAAGTCATGTATATATATGTATTCTTCTGTCATTGTTCCATTGTTAACTTATCTCACTTGTTGCCCACAGAATCACTCATATTTCGAAATATCCATTGTATAGCTTTTTCATACAATTATGTTACTAGTTGTTGTTGTTTTTAGTTAACTACTACTCACAGCTGTGTTATATCATTTCATCCATTATTTTATTTGATTCTTCTATATCTACTAACTTTTTTGTCATATCTGATTTATCTGTCAGTCATTCACTGAACTAACACTGGCGTGTATCTTTCCCACCTACCCCATCCCATCACCACCTCCAGCTTCAACTTTGTTAACTTTGGTTTATCTTTGCTTGAAATCTATTCCACTTCAATTTTCTCAAATTATAACATGATATAGGATATAGGATAGTGAATCATTGTGAAGAGCGTTTTTAAAAAATTTTTTATTTTAGAGGCAATGGTAAGATAAAACTGATTTACTGGTTGTTTTAACATTTGTTGAGATGTGGGGAATTTCACTGTGGAATTCGTCAGTAATCGACATTGGTAGTACAGTTATATGTGGGGAGCACTGCTGAAGCGTCATTAAACAAAAGTATTTCTCAAATGTTCTCTGATCTTTGATCGGTTGGAGGATTTCATCATGAGCTGAAATCAGTTAGAGAACCATTGTAAAACCTGGGGGGACTAGACAGTTGGCTGTTTTCGTCCTAGTTTTGGACTCTTCAGCAGCAGGCACCCACCGCAGAGGGTTCTGATCAAGTACCTTCCGGTTGCAAGGCGAGCTCGTAGACTATTAAGCCACTGGGACCCGATCCAATGGTCAGCCCATGAATTCGAACTTCTGCCAATTTATGACATGCGTGGGTACTGATGAAGAGTCCAAAACTAGGACGAAAACAGCTGACTGTCTAATGCCCCCAAGTTTTCCAATGGTTCTTTTAATGATGTCAGCTTATGATGAAATCCTCAAACCAATCAGACAATAATACCTACAAAAACTAATACTTGAAAATTCTGTGATCTTTGTTCTATGCCTGTTCGTGAATTTTATGGCAAAGTTACACTTCAAGCACCAATAGCTACAAATCAATGAATTACCTTCAATGAACCAAGTACATGAAAGAGGCATTTCTGGTTATGGAAAACGCATAATTATGAAAAATGCATAAGATTTAGATAAAACTGTCACATAGGGCATCTTTCTCTCACATGTGATAAAAAGATCTTCTAGTTTAGTGTAGGAGTATCATTGGAAATGTTACACCACGTCCTATCCATATTTATATATATAAACATCTAAATGGCTATAAATGACATCCATGAATGGCTCTAATCCCGTTTTTTAACCTTTCCCAAAGGCCTTCGATAGAACTGGTGTGGTTCCTTTTAATGTGATCCACAAAATCATTAGAATGGTTGACTGTGTGATGCATGAATCCTAGGGATGACAAGGAGTAATAATCTTCCCACTCATCCGTGTGTATTGAGATCCTTGTATCACAAGTCGAGTAATAATAGATATTAAAGTACTTGACTTCCTATCTGTCATCCTCTCGACGAATCCTTTCTGTAGAGAGGTGTCATATAAACCAATCACCCAAACATAGTTTACTCGTTCTCGACCACGGTTGTATATTTTCTTGAATAAGTCAGTTTCATCTGCATCTAGGACGACACCTTCTCCTATCAATAAGGAAGTAAAACTCTCTATTTTCCAGTTTGCGATATTCTTGAGTGCTGGTACCACTGAACTGTTGATAAGAGACTATTTTTCACTTTCAGCAGCTGCACCTCTCACAAGCTGTTTTAAAACCCAGTGATTACAAATATACGAAAGATGGGTTAAGGACAGATGGGAACTGGCAAAAAATGTTCCTACGAAATATTCGAATCATCAGCTTACCTTCCCTGGCACTAAGTCGTCTCAGACAAATTGCACAACGGTGCACATGTTGATCAACAAATCCCTTCTTTTCTAATCAACCCCACATCTTAGCAATACTGGAAAACCTTATCCTCAACAAACTGCCAGAGCAACTGCGTTAGAGCAGGCATTTGACTAGAATCAAGAGGAATAGAAGCTTCGACTCACGTGGATGAAACTCATTGGATCATTCAAAGCCATCCGTTGCCGTTTTTATTTTAATGTGATTGCGTTCTCTGAAGAGCTGGTTGATTTAACTGAGAAGCTTTTATTGCTCCTCTAGCCCAGGCTTATTGTAGTTGTTCCTCCACAAATGATGATATAATTGTATCTCCTGACAAAAATTCTTGTGATCGATTGCTAATTTGCACGTCTGTTAATCATTTTTACTGAAATAGAGTTTGAAGTTTTCTTGTCATGTGCTTTATGTTTGCGTTTGTTAATTGTTGAATAATCTGAGTACCAAGCTTTTGGAAATTCTATGCCGTTTCTTGTGTTTCTTTTGTCTAAATTTTCTAGATTTTCCTAGTCAAATTGATGCTGCGATAAGAAAGAATTCATATGGCGTCTTTTCACAGCTAATTTGTGATCTTAGATCTTGAGACCAATCAAATCCCTGCAAACCAACACTCGAATATTTTAAAACTATCCAACCACATACATGTGAAGGTCAGGGGGTAAAATTTTATTTTCGTTGAAATTTTGTGCATACATCCATCGATGTCTTCCAAACATCCTTCATTATGTGTCATAGTAAACATCTAAGCAGTTGTAGCCCTTCATTCACTGAAGTTTCAAAATATTTTCTAGGAATATGAAATCATTTAGATATGATAGAGAAGATTTGTAGCTCAGGTGGATGCTTTTGATGTGGTTGTGTTCTGTGAGCCGGATAGTTAATTTGCGAAGCTTTCATCGCCCTACTAGGTGACATCTTCAGCGCATACTTCAATTTGATGTAGTGAGCTTTTAGATTTCTCCACGAGTTTATTAATCATCTCTCCTGGTGACCTTGGACGTGATTGATTGTTTTTGTGTGTTTTCACACCTTCTACCCTACTTGTATTGTAACTCATTGTTTCTTTGACTTGAACTTTGACCCTTTGTGTGTTAGGTTTCTTTCTTATCGGTTGGTAAATTTTGTCAATCTCGATGTGTCTATTGACTGATGATTCACTGGAATGCCAAGCTTCTTAAAATTCTCTAGCATTCTTGTTGTTTCCTCTATCTAATATTTGAACGTTGTCCCAGTCGAATTGATGTCCGTGGTTGTCTCTATGTAGTGATATGAGGGAGTGGATATCATGTCTTTTGACGGCTAGCTTATGTTCGTGGATACGAAGACGAAGGGGATGTCTTTTTTGGCCAATGTGTTTTTCGCAGCTGATACAATCTATTTTGTAGATGATGTTGGTTTTACCTTCCTTCGCTGTTGAGTCTTTTGGTTGATATAGAATTGAGTGAAGTCACTTTATTGTTTTTGTACGACGTCAGGAATTGACGTCTGAAATCTATTAATTCTTGCTATTCATCGGTTGGTAGGATGTGGCCGGAAACCATCTGAAACAGGCTTCTTTTATATTCCTTTATGTTCCCAGTGGAACACAGGGCCTCAAGCTAGTGGCTTGAAGTTTCAATAGCAATGGTGTTTATTTTACAAGACGGCGTTGCTTGCCTCATGCCCCACCTTCCTTCTTTACCAGTCTTATTTATAACTGGCTTAGCGAGGTAAAGAAGTGCGTCTCTGGCCGGGGCGCGAACCCCGAACCACTTGTGGCGTGGTTGACGAGCATTCTACCATTGTGCCACCGACCGACTGAAATAGGCTTAGGTAGGCTTAAACCAGTTTGGACAAAAACTCTACTACACACACGCCCACGCACACACTAAGAAAATTAAAATTTATTTTATTAGAATTTATGATGACACATTAAAATACATAACCAATTAACTAATTAACATTTGATTAACTGACTTCGTTTCCTTTCAAACCATACAATGAATGATTGAAAGTAAGGTGAACAGCATAGCGAACGTTCTCAACGGAGTTGACATACAGTAAAAACAAAAAGGAATATTCGATTCGGTAGAAATGAACACAAGGATAAAGTAATATCTACTAATAATGTTTACAGCGTTATTTATCTCCGGTCATAATTATATCAAGATGTATTCAGATAACTTTCATACTTCATTTAAAAAACTCCGTTATTTGAAAATAATGGAGAAGATTTGTAGCACAGGTGGATGATATTGACTAAAACAACACCTCCCTCCCCCATGAAGTGACAAAATCAACACGAATGTGATATGCAAGTTCATTATGTAAACACACTGTATTTATAATTTTAAACACTGATCAAATCCAACAATCTACACCTGATTTTGTTATTTTTACCAAATGACCAACTTGACAACTAAAAATGACCCCAGACTAACGAACGATGATCAAGTTAGTAAACTTTGTTTTGATACCATAACAGATGTACTATTACCTTTGTTATTTGGTTTAGTGATCTTCATTGTTATTTTAACTTTCAATATGTCCTTTTAACTTGACCTAAGTCTATTTTCTCACCCCTTAACTCTTTGTTATATATAAGCAGAGTGGATTTTGTAAATTCCGGTTTCATAATACTTTGATGAAGCTATTAGTAGCATTAAATAGCGAAACGTCAGTAAAAACAACAATATCGTTTGGTTTTTCATTCATTGGGAAATACAAAACACCTTTATTATAATGAATATCATATACCCAATGCCCAAATTTTTTCAAACTGTTAAAAGTGAACTTGGTTCGGACATATATGATTGAATTAATTGTGTTCTCTGAGCTAGTTGATTTAATTGAAAAGCTGTCGACGGCCTTCTGGACAAAAACTTCAGTGCACGTTTTTAGTATGTAATGGACTTCTTTCAGCTCTCCATGAATGGTGTAATTGTATCTCCTGACAAACACCCTTTGTCGTGACTGACTGTTAATTTGCATCCTCGTCTCTAGATCATTTTCAATGACTTGAAATTCAAACTTTCTTGTCATGCGATTTACTTTTTATTATATGGTGAATTTGATCTATATTGATATGTATGTTAATCGCTGGGTGATTTACTTGAGTACCAGGCTTCTAAGAATTTCCTGGCACTATATATTTAGTGTTTCCGCTGTTTAAAATTTCTACATTATCCCAATCATCAAATTGGTGTCCGTGATTATCTACATACAGTGATACGAAAGAATATATATATATTGTCTTTTTACAGTTAATTTGTGTTCTTGGATTCGGATTAGAAGGAGCTGCCTACTTTGACCGATGTAATATCTGTTACAGTTCATACAATTTATTTTGTAAGTGGTACAGCGGTTAGGACTCTCGCCGACCATGCACATGGTCCGGGGTTCGATCTCCTGCCGACACACACCCGATATCTATGGTCAGCCTGCAAAATTCGGGCTAGCGATATCCATGCTGAAAATTCCATACTTGTACCGAAAATACAGTGTGGAACCAAGCTGTAATCAAAATAATATCTTCATTTCCTGTTGCATCCTTTAGTCTGCACAATTTAGAATGAAGTGACTGCGTCGTCTTGTGTACTAAGTCTATTTCAAATAATCTTAGTATTCTAGCTGTTATTCCAGAGATATTTTTATATATGGTGGGATGAATTTTATTGTGATCTTTGTGGGTGGTATCTTGTTGGTATTATGACTTAGGTTTAAGCATTCCTGGTTGAAACTGTCTGCGTGTTCATTCCTCTTGAGGACAGTTAGTAGATATTTCTCTTTGTATTCTCTACAGAACTGGTGTTCTATAGTGTATCTGAACTCTTTTAAATTGTGTCTGCACACAGTTACTTTTGTGAGTTATTGCAGTATTGCTCTTATAGTGATGTGTTTGACGTACATTTGCTGGGTTTCCGTATACTTGTGTTTCTAAATTTCCTGTGTTAGTTCTCTTGATTAAGATATCTTTGCATGGAATTTCGTTATCTAATTCTTCTTCTTCTTTTGTGGCTTTAATGTCTTCATATACATATATATTGTTGAACAGGAGTTGGTTTGTAAGAATTAGATTTGTTTTTTGGAGGTTGACCTCGGATTGATATCAGTTAGAGAACCATTGAAAACTAACCAGGGAGTACTGGATAGCTGTTTTGTCCTTGTTTGGGAATCATCCGCAGTACGCACTCAGGGCCGGGGTTCGAACGCACGACCCTCTGGTTACAAGACAAGCTCGTATACCATTCAGCTACTGGGACCCGATTCAATGGCCAGCCCATGAATTCTTACTTCTACCAATTCGTGATGCAGTCAGCGTGATCATCAACCAATGTCACTGGTGGGAAATCCATCCCTACTCGCGACTGGATACAGCTCACTGGTCACGAATTGTCACTAAAACTCCAGGAAACTCAGTCTTTTAGCAAGTCACTCACTAGCGAACATCAGAATAATATTGTTGCACAATTTGTGGATATATTCCAAATCATTTCTTTTAGTTATTACACATGCATCATGTACATGGAAAATGACTTCAATTTTTCATTTCCCGCCTCGTTTTAATTTCACGATGATCGATTAATTAATCCCACCCATTTCTTTTTTCACTTATATATCGTTTGACGCAGCAGATAACTTGTCCCTTGGTAGAGTTTGAGTGAGATTCGTTTATTTTCAATGTTGAAAAAAAACTAAGGCGTACTTTTGCAACACCCACGTCATCAGTGTTTGCCTACAAAGACTGTAAATAACCTTCACATTCATTACCGTGGTGATGAATTCAGTTCAGTTTACTTCCCAGAGAATTAGTCGTGCATTCAACAATCTTTTATAGGATTAATATTCATATTATCGCCTTACTCGAGTAAGAAATATCCTCTCATCAGGCTAAAAATATCCGTAATACTTCGTCATTCAAATGTACAGTGCGCGATTTCTCTAAGCCATTTGTCTTCAATTCACGTAACAGTGAATTATCCTAAGCTGATGTGAAGATACAGTGAAACAATAGAGAAGTGGATACGAAGTATCGGCTGTTTCCTTTACGACCATCGACGAATAACGTAATAATTTATTTCATGTAAAATCCCCATTCGAACACTGATGGAGAAAAGACCAGTAGTTCAGAGAAGAGGCTCTTTTCGGTGGCAAATTCATTTTCACTGCTGTACAATCGCAAATATATATATATATATAACCACTTTGCCACTCCATGGCGAACTCCTCCAACCGCTAGACAAATTGGTAGTAAACCATAATGTTAAAGACGTTTTCGAATTTATCGCTAACGTGAATGATATCAATGTAAATGGGAAGCAAATGCTTTCCTTAGATGTAGCGTCATTGTTTATCAATGTACCACTTATGGAGACTGTGGAATTCATATGCCAACAGATACTAGAAAAGCAGATTGACATCGGAATTCCAGTTATTAGTCTGAAAGAACTGCTTTTAAGATGTACTATGAATGTACATTTCTTATTCAACAACCTTTACTACAGGCAAATCGACGGTATTGCCATGGGTTCTCCATTGGGGCCAATTTTGGCAGATTTCTTTCTAGCCAAGATTGAAAATGGTCCACTGAGACAAGTAATAGAGGAAACTGATTCTTATTTTCGTTATGTTGATGATACGTTCATTATTCTTGATGTGAAAACTGACAAGAATGTAATGTTAAAAAAGTTTAATGATGCACATCCATCGCTCATCTTCACTTGTGAAGAAGAACATGATGGTGGATTACATTTCCTTGACGTCCAATTGAGCAGAAGAGAGGATGGTTCACTCAAGAGAGATGTCTATAGAAAACCTACATCTGTAGGACAATATACACATTACCTCAGTTTTGTACCAATCCGATATAAAATCAATTTGGTCAGATGCCTTACGTATAGAGCAAGACGTATTTGTACAGATGATTCCCTAGAAAATGAGCTAGGATACATTCAAAATACGCTGGTCCAAATGGGTTATCCTAGTAGATTTGTTAGGAGACACATGAATACCAGGTACAATAAAGAAAAACTGACAACAGTTAAAAAGAAAGAACTGTTCATGAAACTTCAATTTAATGGGGACGTGGCTAGTGAAGTCTTACATCTGAGATTATCGAGAGCGATAAAACGGACTTATACTGCCGCCACCCTTTGTTTGTCATTTTCCAGCCGACCAATTTTGATTGCTCAAGTGAAAGATAAGCTACCTAGTTGTGCCACTTCGATGTGTATTTATAAATTTAGTTGCTCCTGTGGGGAAAGCTATATAGGGCGAACAACTAGACAGCTGAACAAACGCATTAATGAGCATCTTCCTTCATGGTTCGGAAAAGGTCAAATAAAATCCATACGAAGTTCTATTTTGGCTCATTTGATTGATAGCGGTCACCAAGTGGACAAAAATAGTGCTTTCAAAGTTATCTATCGTATTCCATCGAGTCTTTCTAATGGAATCAGAAACCGTCTTTTACACCTAGCCGAAGCTATGGGAATTCGAGAGAACAATCCTAGTCTTTGCATACAAAAGAAGTTTGTTCTACCTTTGTCTCTCCCTTGGCCTAGGTGAACTGTATTCAAAAACCCTCCCACCCTTTCTTATTTTCCACTTCCTTTGTACTTTTATAATATTTATTTAAACTCTGATTATCGTTCCACTTCACCTTTTAAGATATGACCCAATTTATTTATACACTTATATACATATACTATCTTTGTTATTCTTATCACCTGCATAAACCTTATTATCAATATTTTGTTATCATTATAATCATCGTTATTAACTATGTTCAAAACATTTACCACATTATTATTATTATTAAGACTATTAAGATTATTATTTGATTCCCAAAATCACCGTCATTGGTTAAAATTTTATATATAAATCTATGTAAATTAGAGTAAAGCCTGAAGAAGATCTAATTGAAAACAATATTGTTCGCTTATATGTCTTGTTCTAAAATTAATATGTTTTTGGGGGAGTCACGCAATACAAGAAGCGTTCATAGGAATTGGTTGCTGATATAAGAGGGTAGCAACAAAAGCGATGAGGTGTCACAAACGATTGTTAAAGAAGAGTTACGTAATAACATGAATAGTTTTATGAAAGACTTGTGCTCAGGATGTGCAAAGAAACAAAATAAAATACGGAACTGCCTAAGCGTTTTAAAGGAATACAAGAGTTTTAAATAGTTAGAAAAACTAGCAAACAAGCAAAAGTTTAGTCAGTAGATTGTTGCCTAATTTATTAGTCACTCAGCATCTTACACAACTCTCGTCTTTATCACGTAACTCTCTTACCAATTTATGCATACATTTATTTTGTTTGAACTTGAACTGTCTGTGTAAAAACTATATAAGCGCAATTTTCTGAGCACTGTTCACTAATTATGGAACCTTCTCTCAACTGACATCATGGAAAATTTGCAAGTATGTTAAAACTTTTCTGTACATAAACTTAATAATAATAATAATTTATTCAGGCTGTAAGCAGGAGACGATGAGAAGACAACGACATAAATGATGGTACCCTATTATTCTGCACAAACCACTGTTGTCTTTCTTCAAAATTCATCAAGGGGAATAAATGCATGAAGTTATCGTGGATTTCATGAAGGAAGGAGATATATCGGATATATCATCATGGAATGGTTTGTGCTTTATCTGAGAGACCATTGTGTCACCGTCAATTAATATTTTAGTTGAAGTTATTGTACGAAGGGAAAATATCATCCACCAAACTCCTCTGAATATTCTGTACACTTTATAAATACTGTCCAGAATGAAGATGTTATTATTATTACTATTATTATTCACGCAGATCATTTCAAAGTCGATGAATTCCAGGTAGAGATTTGACTGGCAGTTCAATGATCAATTTCGTCAAATTATTTATTGTTCAACTAATAACTAAGCACAGCTAATGATTATATTTACTGATAATAAAATTAAAGCGAAGTGAATATATGCCTCATTTGTAACAAATAAATTAGAAAAAACCTACCTTGATAAAAAATACCTCAGACAGGTTGGCTATACTACTGAATACATTTATTCTAAGTAGACACGTTTTGTTTTTTATTTCCACATAAATGAATTATTTATTCATTTGTAATTATTTCTAATATGATTTAATTATAAAATCAATAAATACAAATAGGCAAATGATTACATTATGTATGATCAATAAAATCTACAGATAATATTGAATTGTTCATTCATTATCTTTGCAAAGATTGTAATTATCTATAGACAGTGTTTTTGACAAATATGAAGAACTTAGCTAATATTTTTATTTTGTTCTTCTGAATATATATATGTGTGAGTGCATCTCGATGTGGTTGAATTCTCTGTGATGAAACACTTAAGTACGAATCTTTCATTATCTTTCTAGGTAGCATAATCAACGCAAACTTTAATAGGAAGTGGACTTGAAGAAAATAAAGGACGACGAAATCATCTACACAGGCTGCACAGTCGTATTTACATCTACCAAAAATGTATAGAAGTCCATTGTTGAGTAATAGGCGGGGCTTTAGAAGTAAACACTTATTATTATTGTTATTGTTGTTCCCTTGGGTTCCTAGTGGAACATAGGACTTCAACTGCACGTCTCCACTTGCTTCTGTCTTCTGCTGTACTTTTCACCTGAATCCATGTTAGTCCATACTGTTTCAACTCTTCTTCACACGATCTCCTTCATGTTACCCTTGGACGTCCCACTCGCCGCTTCCCTTTCGGGTTCCACTCGAGCGTTGGCCTGACGCGTGATGTCACCCAGCGACCTCCTCAGCGGGTGTCCAATCCATCTCCACGTTCTCCTGCATATTTGTTGGGCGACTGGTTCTTGTTTTGTTTGTTCCCATAGTTTCTTGTTGATGATTCTTTCTGGCCATCTGATCTTCAGTATATAGAGCGAAGACAGTTGTTGTTGATAAAGGTCTGCAACTGGCTGTTGGAAATATTCTTGGTGACCCGCCAAGTTTCTGATCCGTATAGCAAAACTGACTGACTTGACGTTTGTATTGAAATTCCAAATTTTGTTGTTGATGATGAGTGACGAAGATTTCCAGATTGGTTTCAGGTTGATGAATGTGTTTCTCGCCTTCCTGATTCTCGATTTGACATCCTCATCCGTTCCTCGTGCCTGTAGTTGAGACAATGCTCCCTAGGTAAGTGAATGAAGTAACCTCTTTCAAATCCCTCCCGTTGATAGTGATTGGCGCTGGATGTTGCTGCTGTTGTTGTTGCTTTTGTTGGTTGGTTATTTTCATGACCTCCGTCTCGTCTATGTTCACCTGAAGTCCTGTCTTTGCTGCTTCTTCGACCAGTTTGTCGGTTTTCGCTTGTAACTCTTCGACTTTGTGTGACATCAAACATAAATCATCCGCGAAATCCAGGTCTTCTAGGTTCTTCACTTCGGTCCGTGTCTTCTCGTTTCCCACTGTCTGACGCATAATCCAGTCCACCACAATTAGGATTATCATTGGTGATAATAAGCACCCTTGTCTGACTCGTGTGTTTACTCCAAACGCCTCGCTGAGTTTTCCGTTGTGGATCACTTGACATGTGCTGTTGTCGTGCAGCTGTTGAATAAGTTTGATGAATATTTGGGGTACGCCGTAGTACTTGAATAGTTTCCAAATTACTTCGCGGTCAACGCTGTCGAAGGCCTTCTCAAAGTCTATAAAGTTGAGGTAGAGGTTTGATTGCCATTCCATGAAGTATACAATAAAATTTGTGAATTACGTTGTACTCCACGGCACAAAGGAAGAAAGCATTAGGAATTCGATAAGGTTAAAATTGTTTTTGAGTAGTGAGGATAAAGGTAGTTGAGTGTCTAAGTGTGAATACGGTGAGAAAATGTACAAATGGGACACATGAGAGTGATAATAGTAAATTTATTATTTAACTAAATGTTAAATTTTAAATTTTAAAATTTTAAGATCAAGACCATGGTAGAATAGGAGACTGGACAAAAGTTTCTGTATACAGAGTTCGGGGTTGTGTTGACGAACTGCCAAAGCCTCCAACATACACAAAAGCCGAAACCTGACGCCTTTTTTATCATTTGGCCTCAGCTTATAGATAATTTTAAAAGATGACTCTAGTGGAGCTTCGTCGCTTGAGTTCACCACGTGCTCGAGAAGTGAGCTGACAACTGTCTTGTATTGTCCTCTTGCTAATGTTACTCGATCATTTATCGGCTGTAGAAACTGATCCATAACTCAGTTGAAAACAAGGCTTTTCTCAGTGATCTGGATAAGCAATACTTCAGGATCTCAGCAGTGGTATCACCTTTAAATTCAATGTTCATAAATAGCAGTTTCTTCGGCACCGTCTGAGTTCTTTCTGTCTTTTGTTTTAACTTCATGTTTTTCTCAAAGAATCTTGGAGGATATCCACTTTCTGTGAAGACTTGTCTGATTTGATAAAGAAAACATTTTCTTCCCTGAATTGTCTTCTATTTTCTTCGTGACTCAATCGGTATTTCCAGTGGTTTGAAGTGAACTTGTTTCAATTCTCTGTGAACTATGATATACCTATATCTCTCGATAACCTGTATCGTGACCGCTGGCTAATTTGCGTCTTTATTGATCATTTTTATTGACTTGAAATTTGAATTCTTTGTAATGTAGCGTATTCTTTATGAGTTGATGTATGTAATATGTTTAATAATCGCTGGTAATTCTGAGTACTAAGCCTCTAGGAATTCCTTGGCATTTTTTCGACCTTTCCACCGTTTAAAATTCTTATACTTTTTCATTTAAAAGAGTGTCCATAATTGTTTACATGCAACGGTATGGAAGAGTACATTTCGTCTTTTTTTTCGATAGCTGGCTTATGTTCTCAGATTCGAAATTGAAACTGACATCGAAAAATTTAGTGTTTATCAAAGTTCGTTCAATTTATTTTTTAATTGGTACTGGTCTTATGTTCTTTTTCAAGTTGGGTCATCTGACCTGCACGATGTTGAATGAAGTGGGTCTGTAGGTTTGTGTACTATATCTATTCAGAATGGTTTTTAATATTCTAGCCATTATTTCAGAAATATTCTTTATATGTGGTAGAATGAAATTTCTCCTGGTTTTCAAGGATGGTTTCTTTCCGGTTGTTCGATTCAAATTCCGACGTTTTTTAGGTGAAATCGTAAGAGAATTTATCTTTCTGTTCGCCATTCAAATGCAAGTGAGACTTACGTGAACTGGTTAGTTCTCATGGTTCCACTATCATGGATGGTACTGAAGTTGAAACTAAGCCGAATGTTAAATACCTTCAGCTGTGTATTTCCTCTGATCAACTTTCCTGGTCTTCCCCACACATCATGTTAGTTTCTAAAAGATATTTCGTTTGACGTTCTACGTGTAAGGAAGTTAAGAGAATCTGGTATCATTCCGCGTTTAGTGTCACTGTTTATTAATTCTTGTATTGTGGCTATACTTTCTTACTGTTTCCCGCCCTAATCTTTCTTGGGCTACTTAAGAAAGACTTTGTTATACTGCGTTGGGCACTAAAAGTCGTCAGTACGACAAGTGGGGTGTTTCTAAACCAACCTGTTAACACTGTTGTTGATAGACACTTGGATTCTTGCAAGAAATTAGCAAATATTATCCTGTCAGATTCTGAACATCCTCTCCATACACAACTCTCTCCTTGCTGCATCTCATTGGGTAGAACTGGAAGCAACTATAGGAGACTGCATGTTCAGACGACTAAGTACAAAAACTTTACGATACCTTATATGGCAGGCACACATTTTATGTGATGAGAAAAGTGTAAGACCGGGAAATTACCAACTTACTGAGAAACTTTACGTAAACGGTATTGTTTTTGTTCTCATTATTATATTGTCGCTAATATTTTCACTTGATCTAATTTCATATCCACTTCTTATTGGACAATATTATTAACGTAAATGTCCTGTTTTAATTATTGCCTCTATAATGAGAAAATTAGATGCAGTATTGTATTACATGCTGCAGAAAATTCCATATTTGTAACAAAAGTGCTGTTTGGGATAAAGCTATTATTATTTAAAAAGATTAAAAGATAGCGAGTTAATATTTCTCATCTGTTCTCCTCAATACTGGAGTACTGCAGCTGAGTTCTAGCCTAAATTAGATAATAGTTTTCCACATTTTTCTTTGCATGCTTTTGGACTATTACTGTTTCATCGTTGGGTATTTGATCTGTGTGAGTTGATCTCCTGTAGAATTGTGTTCACTCTCTTGATTAAAACACCTAAGAAAGGAATTTTCCTTTCTATCTGATTTTTCTTCTCTTGTGAATTTGATATCTTCTAACAGCTTGTTGATGAATTTGGAAGTGTATTCTAACTCTTTGAGAGATTCATTCAGCTTCAATATGGTGTTTTTGTATGTTCAAGACTATTAAGTCGTTGTTGTATAATCTTCTATGCCGGATCTTGTCAAACTAAACCGTAAAATTCCACTAGATATACGTTAGTTAGTTGATACTTCTGAAGTTGA
This sequence comes from Trichobilharzia szidati, assembly GCA_944472155.2. NCBI lineage: Eukaryota > Metazoa > Platyhelminthes > Trematoda > Strigeidida > Schistosomatidae > Trichobilharzia > Trichobilharzia szidati. The sequence goes on from OX235276.1 coordinate 58,951,291, forward strand.
TATCAGCTCATGATGAAATCCTCCAACCAATCAAACAAAATTCCTACAAACACCAATACTTTTAAAATTTATCTGATGCTCACTGCCGACTGGCCCTGACCTGGGGTTCTAGTGAGAAGTCGTGACCAGTAGGGTGCAGCGGGTTGAAGGTGAGGCAATAACTCATTGAAGAGGAAGACATTACTAAGTGGTCATGGTACGTCATGAATTGGCAGAAGTTGGAATCCATAGGCTAGCCATTGGATTGGGTCCCAGTGGCTTAATGGTCTACTAACTTGCTAGCCTTGTAACCAGAAGGTTCTGGGTTCCAGCCACGGTGGATGCGTACTGATTTAGAATCCCATCCAGTCTGACGAACAAGCTGGCTGTTTTGTACTCAAGGAATGGTTTCCCAATGGTTCTGTAACTGACGTCAGCTCATGATGAAATCATCCAACCAATCAAACAAAATCCCTACAAGAAGTAATACTTTGGAAAAAGTTCAGTTTCTTTTTGTTATTTTTTGCTTCAAGAGACTGTGTGTCTCCTCAACATGTAACATTCGACCATCTTCCCTGAACTCGATATAGTGGGGTATATAATTAGTCGATAGCTTACCTAACTTGTAATTACAAATAGGTAAGGTCTCTTGGAGAGAAGGAGAGGCACTGCAGATGAGCTAGCACAAAGCAGTTGAGAAATGTCGTCAGGTGGTGTTTCAAAAATTACTGGACGAAGTTAAACTATAATTGTCGAAATCACAGTGACTATGAACAACCAATCAGAATTTAGATGCAAGAAAGTTTCATAAACATTACAAAATGTGTTAAAAAATATTGCAAACATAATATTACACAAGATAAATTTTTCTTACATGTTTTAAAAATGCCTCTCAGTGAGTGCAAGAATAATTTATAGAGGGATCATCCCTTACACAATACATATATAAATCTAAGTGGGATCTGTTAGTATTTCTAACTATCTTCTTTAAGCTATCCCTAACACTAACGTTAATCCTAACCTTGAACCTTAGCCTAAACTCATGTACCAGTATTGGTTTACTAGATCTTCATGGAACTCATTGACCAAATTTAAAAGACAGGCATGATTTGATATGTAATGACCTTCCGCAGAGTTCTTTAAATCTGATTAGTTCTTGGGGGTCAGCTTCTGATAGATCCTAACTTTGGATATGATGGTTTAACTTCATCACTTACTGCTTTAAGAATCCTCACTGGGTAAGTGGTTAAATTCGAGAATATTTAGTCAATTCAGTATAATCTATTTGTTTTAACCCTGAATACATTTTGATAATGAGAAAGCGAACTACAATGCCTTTGAAAAGAAAGTTAATTTGGAGGCTTAAACGACCATCTGATAACAGATTTACTTCAAGCGGGTGACTGACGGGTCTTATGAATTTCATTCATTAAATTGAATATCTACTCCCTACTTACTATATCGCAAAGTCGTGTATTTCTGGCACCAAGAATGCATCAAGACACAGTTTCATCCGATACTGCTGACCCTTTCTTGATAATTAGAAAGCAGAGTTGCTAAGGTCACTGATTATCCAATTAAGTGACTTAGTATTGACTATACTCAATTGTAGAAAGTTACGTTTGTCCCAGACTCTGACTAATTTCATAGTCGGATCCAATTTTACTGTTTATATATATATATACGCATCACCACAAGGATAGAGACTTTCGTCAAAAGCCGTAACAAATATAAAACTATATAGAGACTGTGAATGACATAGGGTAGAATGGTTGAAAATCCAAATATCGGTTTGAATTTGTGGGTTTCCTGTGAACACTAGTGTTTAACTCCCCATCTTATTTCCTTTTTACGCTACAATCTAACATTGGAAGCTCCTGTTCATGATTTTCCAATTCATAAGGGAATTCAGTGGCTTCTACCTTCGAGTTGATGTGCTCAGAAAATTTATTTATATCCTGTATTCTAAGTATGGTGAATATGTCATCTACATAAATTCACCATACATTTGTGGTGGGACTGAAGGTTTCAATCGAATTTAAATACTGCGGAAGTCAGGCATAGCTGCACTCCCAGCATTATGTCTTCTAGTAGTACTTTTGTTCTGAGTTCAAGTTCTTAGACAGAAAATTATAGAAACTATAGAAAAAGAAATGAGTTCGTTTTTATCTGCCTCTATAGGCTTATTTACCTTTCAGTAAAAGCAGGATTCGTGAAATGTTTAGGTAATAGGGCACAAGAACTAAGTAGTACCAAAGGAAATCTAAGACAGGAACTGGGCTTTTAAACTTAATCTGGGAGTGAACCAACCCAGCAGGAACCAGTTGTGAAAGAAATTTGCAAGAAGAAATGGAGGTGGATTGGCCATACTCTGAGGAAACAATCAAGTGAAATCACACGCCAGGCCATCGCTCGAGTGGCGAGTTGGTCGTCAGTGAGAGGATGACATGGAAGAGGTCATGTGAAGAGGAGGTGAAAGCGTGTGGGCAAACGTGGAGCCAGGTGAAAACGTTGGCAGAGAAACGAAAGCAATAGAGACGTGCGACTGAAGTCCTATGTTCCTCTAGGAACTAAAGGAAACAAGAATAATAATATTATAATAGTTGAAACGTAATAATTACCCTGATAAATTAATCTGGAAGTATATAGTAAAAAGTGAAAATAAAATCAATAATAATAGTGGTAACAGTGATGATAATATTGATAATATAAATGGCGACATGCATGTAAAACATGCTCAAGACAACACCAGCAATAGGGGATTTAAATCATCAATAGTACTTCCATACAAAGAAATAACCTCGGAAACCTTACGGAGAATTCTTAACAGTGCACGAATAAATGTGCTATTCAAACCTACAAACTCAATTATGAACAAGGTGTTCGTTTAAGGACCTTACTTGGACATATCATAGCCTAATGATTTCTAAGAAAGTGTTCTGTCTTACCTACTACATTAAGAAACTTAGACAATCTGGAATCACCCAACCTCTACTTTCACAATTTGTCAACTCTTGTATCTTACCTATTCTACTTTACTGCTCCCCGTTAGTCTTTCCTGGTCTACTGAAAAAGGACTATACCATCCTGAGAAGGATGTTGAAGGTAGTTAGTAGGACTAGTGGTGTTAATCTCAGTCAGCTCGTGACTACTTTAGTTGATAGGCATCTGAATACATGCGAAAAATGGTCAAAAATCATACTCTCCGACCCCCAACACCCCCTCTATCCCCAAATCTCGCCTTGTATCTCATCAAGTAAAACCAGAAATCAGTATAAAATAATCTATGCTCGTACAACCAAGTACAGGAACTCAACGATACAATATTTGGCCCGTGTTCTAAGCGACAGAGACAATGTTAAGCGTGAAACCTATGACTTGCTTTGTTATTAACAACATAATTTTAGGCTCTTTTATTTCTCTCTTATTTTGTATTCTTTAGTGAACTCCTTCTTCAAACATACTTAGCTACCTAAAATATTAACATTGGCTTCCTTTTTTGTACTTTACTATATTCCTTCTTTTGTGTATCTACTGGTTCCGACTATATTAGCACCATGAGTATTACGAAAATTGTCCTGTCATTAACCATCATGTAATATTAGTTTTGTGGTTGTTTTTTCTTATTTTCTATACTTTTCGGCATTATTAAACTGACAATCATTGAATGTGAACGCCATAGTCACCACCTTAAAAATTTTTGTATTATTCAGGATTACTCACACTACCACCACAAATACTGCATTAGACCTTGGTAGACTTTGGTACTTTTTCGCATTTATAATTATTTTGTATTTATCCTGTTTTTTTTTGCTGTTGGTGTCTTTATATTTATTTTTTTGTAATACTGCTTTTAAATGTCGGTAAAATTAGATGCAAATATTGTAGATATGTGCTGAATATTCCACACTGTACCACTAGTACTGTTTCTGGAATCAAGCAAATTATTATTATTATTAGAGCCAATTAAACAAAACAATTTAGTTTATCAAATACCCTGCTGGAATGATTGTCAGGTCAAATACATTTGTCAGAGTAGCAGAACGGGATCTGTCATACTAGCGGAGCACAAATACCTGGCAAAATCTGGATTAGTTGACCCTATTAAGATAAGTAATCTGGACAGTAGTTCAGCTATAACACTCACTACAGGCAATTACACAACCATACTGTAGAGTAGGATAAGATGACGGTTCTGAAATTTAATATAACAGGGTGAAGAGAGAGATTGATAACAGAAGTTTTATTTATCGAATCAACTGAGAATATGTGCTATAAGAGTGATTTGACACCTATCGAGTTGAACATTTGGAAAATTCTGTTACCTCTACGAAGACGAATGGGAAAGAATAAAGAAAAATATAAAACGAAAGTTCAGAAGTTTTGTGGTTATAATTAATATGATCACGAAAAATAACTTGTGCTAAAAACGTCATTCAGTAAATAACGCTGTTTCACTGTGTGACACATCTAATAAACAAGTTAATATAGAAAGACTTTAAGTGAGTTCCTTATGAACCAAAATACTGTACTGTATGTTATATTCATGACAAGTGTACTGCTATTTGGGTTCGATAACATCTCTGAAATTTGATATGACTCGATATGTTAGGATATAATAAGAATACTGTTTGCAACCACTCCTGACATTTCCTCACAGACACTGAATAATATTTATAAATACGACTGTACAGCTTGAAAATGAAGTCGTTGAAAAGAAATTTCTTCGCTGAACAAAAACTGTGTTTTTACTTATGAATAAATGGGTATTTTTCGTGAGACACTGAATAGACTGCCTCAAGCTGGTGAGAACAATCGAATTTCTTCATACGGAAATTCCTTAATGCAAAATCAGTTAACGGAAATTCAAGTGTGATAAGTCCTTGAGAATCAAGTAGAATATATCCAACGATCAGCATAAAAATGAGGTACAAAACTCCGTCTAAAATATGACGCACAGTAAGTAACTCATGAAGACAGTCCATTATCAGAATGATCTTCACTCATTCAAGTAAAATGACACCGTAAACCGACACGACGTTTGATCTCTCCACAAAGTTGTATATCTAATAAAGTTCCTAGACAGATAAAAGAATTATTACGAAGACGATAACATAGAAGAAAATTCTTTTTTGTACAAAGTCATCAACTGGAGAGATGTACATATGTATATATATAGGAAATGAATGTGAAAGTTCCATAGCTATTTCAAGCCAAAGGTTAAATTAATAAAATTACTAAGTGTAATAAAGACTTAACAAGACCATAATTACTGAAAAAAGCTTGACTGTTTGTACAAATTAAGGATTAAGGACCTGGTGATAATAAAGTAGGTAGAAAGTTCGAACACATGCAAAAATAAAACAGCAACCAAATCCAGTAACGCAGATAGGAATTAAAAACCGTAAAAATTACAGAAATATACAGGAAGGTTGGATAAGAAAGTTAATTGGATAATCATTATTGGTGAGACTGACTTTTAATGATGGCCACGGTAGGGACAACGGTTGAATATATTTCTTCTGAACACATAGCATGGGCTTGAACTTTTGGACAGTGAGTGCTTCGACTAGTCCTAGATGCTTTGAATTCACTCCCTTTGATAGGTTTGATCGGATCTTGTGTATAACTTTGAAGGACTTTTCAAATAGAGCTTGATTCCCTGATTTCACCAGACGCTAAGTTACCGAACTGTATTCACCCTTGCTTTCTCCCTTCGCAAACCATGCTGGATACTGTTCTCGAGTGCGTTTTACGGGTGGTTACATGGTACGGCCAATGTAGTCAGCTCTACAAGAGCACGTGAACTTGTATATGCATGTTAAAGTGGCCCAATGTGACAGCTTGTCATTCACATGTTAGCTGAATAGTTTCTTGCAGGAAAATGTTACTCGTAGACTGGCGGCGGTGAAGTATGTTTTAGTGAGAGACTTTGAAAGACGTCTACGGAGAACTTCTGCTTCGGTATCAGTTTTAAATTCTACGTTAAGTATCAGCATCCTATTGGGAGTGAATAAAAGAATCTTCATCCGGTAAATCATGAAATCATAACTCGTATAGGACAGAAAGCCAGCCGGCCAAAACTGTTACTTACTTAATCCTTAACTGTTGTAAACTGGAATTTGAGGTCTCGATCCACGAAATGCCCGCTCTCAGATAAATTCCCAGAGCATAACAAATTAAGTTTTTTCTAGAGATTCTGTATAGCTGATACTATTTACTCTTGAAATCCATCCTAATATTTCCCCTTTCATTTTAATCGATATTTTACTCTGTCAACTTCTGCATTTCACAAGGAAATAAAACTAGACGAATCGAACGTAATTGCTATTTCCCGCCTACTTGTTAGTTATGAGGTTTCTGAAAATAATGAATAATCATCAGGAAATATGCTTCTCAAGAGATTATAAGTAAGAATAGTGATTTTTTGTAAATTTGTTTTTATTATGAATGTCTACATTTCATATGTAAAAGCTCTTCTTATTTCAGTCAGTGCTACACATATTCGTGACAAGTGTAATTATCTCTGATGGCTTTCCTATTAGGTGAATTTAAATTTATGTTTAGTGGGAAGACCGTTAGTATTTACCTTCTGTGATGTAAATGCTCACTGTATTTTATTTCAAATCAACTTTAAAATGGGTTGTATGAGTAAAATTCATTTACACTCTATCCCAAAGTGGTCGTCCGTATGAAGTCTAAGGACCGGACATATGACGCTACAAGCATACATATGGTGAATTGAGGAAGTGGAAAGTTCAGTGGTAGCAACTTGGATGATAGTATTTTGTGACGCGAGTTTTAATCACCCCAAAAAGACATTGGTTCCTTCAAGTTTGCACACGCCTCTTGCTGAGGAGTCCTAATAATCACGTCACCTGGTGACAAGACTGACTTTCGACTACGCCTAAATCTTTTGGTAGAAACGGAATCTTTCAGAAGGAAAAAAACAAGAAGATAAGCAAAGATATGTTTTCGGTGATTTCATCTTGAAAAGCTGTATAAGCCCATTTATTTACAGAAGTTCACAAAATTACAATCATTACTTTATTCCAGATAATGCAGAAAGGAGATTGAAGGCTTAGCTGGTCCATGGGTAAAGTGGTGGCCAACTATACGCGTGGCCCGGGGCTCGAGTCCCGACCAGCTCACAGCTTCTTCTCCCTTAGCTGATTACACTGCAGACAAAGAAGGAAGGTTGGGCATGAGGTTAGCTACTCAACCCTGTAAAAAACATCACTGCTACAGAAATTTCAAAGCTGCAGCTTGAATGACATAGCGCGCAATTCATGCCACCGCGGAAGTGGAATCCAGATGAGAAGCAACGAGTGGGTTGTCAATGCGAGGGTGATATGGGGGAGATCGTTTGGGGAGGAGGGGATGAGAGATCACAGACAACCGCGTGTCTGGCCAGATGACGAGGACAGCAGAGAACAGACGAAAGCGGAGGTGTGTTGTTGAAGCCCTATATTCTACTCTGAACCCAAGGTAGTAGTAGTAGTAACAATAATAAAAGTACTAACAACGCAAATACAATTTATGCATGCATGAGTTTCCCCAGTTTACCACAAATAAAAATCGTTTTGTTCCAAATGCAGTAAACAAAAAGGGAGATAATAAAATCATGTAATTTACTCATTAATTATTTTTCTTATTTATCTAAATTTAAGCAAAATACACAAAATCCTAATTAGTTATTCCTCTTAATTATACATGTATAAGATTATTTAATGATTATACTACTTATATACATAGAAAAGGCGGTATATATACACATATACATAAATGCATTGTCAGTGATGAGCGAAGCCGATTGTGTATGCATTAATTATGTGCTCTGTACAAGTTGATCAACTATCAATTATTCATTCTGTGATATGTTTTTCTGTATGGACAACAATAGAAGAATGTATTTTATGATGGTAAACACAAAAGGGAATAGCGACTGCAGGAGTGCGAACGCACCGCTGACCTTGAACGCCTAGCATTCAATGGATGACAGATTCTGTCGGTGTATTTCCCTACATCAAAAAGCCGTTTGTTTACGGGAAAATTTAACATAATAATAATAATGAAACTCATTGAAGAGGATATGTTACTCTGAAATAACTTGAAAAATACATCGCAATTACAATGAAGAGTATAAGTTTCATAGTTTTGTTGCTATGAAAACGGTTTCCTCGATATCTGAACAACGAAACAGTTTCCTGTCACGTTTATATATTTACAAGAAAATTACAGACAGTAGTTACATTAATAAGACTACTTAATACTTATTATTATTCCTTTTTGTTCCGAGTGGAACATGGGGCTTCAATAACACACCACCACTTTCTTCAGTTCTCTGCGGTCCTCTTCGGCTGGCTGGGTCCACGATTACCCATAATGTCTCGTCCCCACCTCATCCCCCCAAACGATCTCCTCTATGTCACTCTCGCAATGACGACTCACTCGTCGCTTCCCATTGGGGATTCCACTCAAGTGATGGCCTGCATTGCACGCGATGTTATTCGGCTGCCTCCTCCACGTATGCCCGATCCATCAATCTCCAATTTCGCCTACATATTTCCTGGTTGAACAATCGGTTATTCGTCGGTGTGTTCATCTCCAGAGTTTCTTGTTACTAATTCCTTCTGGCAGGCAGGCTGGCTAGCCATTTGATCTTCAGTATGTAGTCAGGCAGCAAAGAGGGCAGATGGTGATAAAAGTCTGCAAGAGGACTGTTGGAAATGCTTTTCATGACACAGACGTAATGCGAGATGCGGACGTGTAAGGGAGAACTGGATGACTTAAAATTTGTGTTGAAAAGCTATTCCTTTCTCTAACCACAATACTCACCTTAACACTAATTCTAACTCTAATAATAACTTTAGACCTGACCCTGATCCTAACTAAAACCCTAACCCCAGTAGTAACCATAACAGCAAACCTAACCCTATCGTGTTATCAATCAGTTGTCCAGACAGTGCTTAAAAATGAGAACAGAATGAAATTTGCACATCAGCTTTTGTACAGCGTTCCCAGTGACGCTGTATAACCGGGAGGTTCTGTAGTCCAAAGAATGGCATGCGTTCAAGCTCATGAGTGCGTTCACACTAAGTGGCGGCCATTGTTTAGGCTGGCCTTTACAGTCTTCAATCATGTCATTTATCTGAAGTTGTATATATATATATATATATATAATTCTCTATTTGGTTCCATGGGTGAACTAAAGGTCTTTAGCTTTTTATTGTCGTTTCAGTCTGTTCTTTATTTGACTCCATAGTTGATCACAATCTGTTGTTTCCTCTTTCCCTTCACATGATATCCTTCTTGTCGTGCATGGACTAATGCCAAATTCATCTCTCCCTATTTAAGTTTCACTCGAGAACCTGTCTGGGGTAGAGTTTCACTTGAATGTTTCCTCAACGTTTCTCCGATTCATTTTCAATTCCTTCTGCATTTAATTTCGATAGTAGATTGTTTAGTTGGTTCAGTGCCTGCCCTAGCCTCTCTACGGCTTATCTTTCATGACCTTCCATCTAGGCTTCTATATCGAGCCAGTGAATGTATCCTTTGATGAAACTTTGCAGTAGAATGAGCGCGTGTGATATCATACTATTTATATCTGAAAGATACTTCATCTCAGGTGTGGGTTCGAACACTGGTTGGTGTGTACTGTTGAAGAGTCCAAAACTAAGACGGAACAGTTGACTGCTTAGTACTCCATTGTTTTCCAGTGGTTCTCAAACTATTGTCAGTTCTTGACCAAATCTTTCATTTATTTCAATTAAATTTCAAATGTGAACACTAGCCAAAGTGACCCACTTATTTACTTTATTTAAACAATGTTGTGTATCTTACGATCATCTGCTAGATGTTACCCATTGGATTTAGTAAGCTTGTTACTTCTAACACATGGCAGGAATTGACCAGCTCGCTTGTTGAGTAACATCTCGTAATCTAAAATTAAGTACTTCGACTAAATTCTTAAGGAAGAACAAAATGTCATGTAACTGATGTGTTCAGAAACCATAGGACCACTGGATAATTTGTTATGATAACTAGCTTGATCTCAATTCGTCATATATATATATATATATAAGCAATTTTATGTAAATGCCTTGGGATGAAGAAGTGTAAGCCAATGAGGAGGCCGAATTTTTTATATTATTCTTCATTTTTCCAGCTTCTTGGGGGAAACCTCTTGGAAATCTATCACATATGAAAAGATCGCTGACAGCGTATTGGAATTCATTGAAATGTCAATTTAAAAAAAAAGAATAAATCTCTTGTTAGGTACACATATTGGCAGAATAAACAATTAATATGTACACTTTCAAGATTTATTTTACAGTGATTCTATTTGTTTCAGGTGAGACCACAGATTGATATCTGACACCCGCTAGTCACTGGTTAAAGGACGAAGTTATCTGGAGTTCTAGTGTGGAGTTGTGACCATTGGGATCCACCCAGTGAGAAGTGAAGATGGATGATATTCCTTGGTGGTTGTTCTGAAATCACTAATTGGCAGAAAATGTAATTCATATGTTGGACACTGAATCAGGTCCCAATGGCTGAATGGTATACGAGCTTGCCTTGTAACCCGATGATCGTAGGTTTTAACCCTCACTCGGTCGGTGTGTACTGCCGATGGGTCGCAAACTAGAACGAAACAGCTGTCCGTTACTCCCTTGTTTTCAGTGCTTCTCTAAATTTTTTTCTCTAAATAATATTTGAAAATTAAATCTACACCTATGGCAATACCTAACCCCTAACAATAACAAGAATCAGTCACTATTAACTAAGGAAATATAAAGAAAGCAAGATCCTGCATTTGCATAAGTAACACCATTTCAACTTTAGGCAGCATGTATATGGATTTTAAAGCCAGCTAGGGTCGAAAAAATCAGTAAGACCTGTATTATTCCTAAATCAGTGTTTAATTCTGCAGCACTTAGCACAAAATACAAGATCCGTATTTTCCACGCTAATGTTAGATGAGTCTGTGCCTCTTCAGAAACTTGACATGCATGTCAAACATTACATTTTCAGAGCTTCGCCAACGGCTTCTTTAACAGACTTGACTCTGAAGATGAGATGACCAACTAGAAAGAACAAGTAACAAAGAGCTCGAACAACGAATCAGCCAACGACCTCTTTCCCGACCAACATCTGGAATGGAATTGAAAATTATTGAACATACGCTAAAGAGAATGTTGTGTGCCAACACGTGACACGCCCTGGTGGTTAATCCCGATAGTAAAAGATGAGTTGGGACCAAGGGTGACTTAGAGGAGATTATGTGTAAAACTGTCTAAAACAGAGTGCAGAAAATGGAGTGAAGCAGAGATGTGTTGCTGAAGCCCTAATTTCCACTCGCAACCCAAGGGAATGAAAAAAGAATCAAAGAGTGTAAGCAGAACTATAGGTTTGATTGCGTTTATCCTTCAAATCGGAATAAAGCGTCTTCGCATTAAAGTTATGTTTCAAAATAAAGCAAAGTATGTTTTTTAAAACATCTAACACTTTTTTATCTAATACAGCTAACGAAGAACCTAAAAAATTTAGTGAAACCATAATGCATAATATTAAAATGTAAATAAAGGTGATTGGGTGGACAAAAATAAAATTAGGTCAACTATGGATACTGAACAAACAGTATTCTTCTTGATAACGCCTTCTTAATCAGGTCCTACAGTTATATATGCATACATAATAGTGACTGAATTAGTGTTATTAACGACATTAATATTGTTTAAATAACATCGAATTAATAATAATATTAATATCAATGGATTACAGTTTAATAGCATCAACATAACACTACACACTGAATATAAGACAGTCAAATTAGGGAAGACAATAACACAAATTCATGAATTTCTAGTCTCATTTTTTAATTGATAAAACACGACCGATGTTGTTGAAAATAAGACTTATAGTTTACCAGCATTAATTGTTCTTTGAATATTTTTTTTTAAATTGCCAGCAATTATTTCACTAGGTGCGTCACCTGGGAATTACAGACGTATACATAAGGGATTTTATTTACAGATGGAGAATAGAATTGCCTTCCTAGATGTCCTCACTACAAGAAAACCAGATGGTAGCATAAAGAAAAGAATACTAGAAAACATAACGTGTAGATAAGTGAAGAGACTCCTCTCCGCGAATTCAATTTCCTCTTTCCCTGTACAGTCACATTTATGTACAATTTCCTTCCCAGCAAAGAGGGTGGTGATAAAAGTGATGACTTATCACAGTAATATTTGTCAATATTAATCAATGTATGAAAGGTGGCACAGTGTCAGAGCGCTGGCCGACTACGCAGGTGGTCCGGGGTTCGAACCCTGGCCGACGCACTCCTTCACCTCGCTAAGCCAGCGATACGACTGGTAAAGAGAGAGGGTTGGGTTTGGGGCTAGCAACCACATCCTGTAAAAATAATCACTACTGCTACAGAAACTTCAAGCCTCTAGCTTGAAGCCATAGGGTCCACTAGGAACGTAAAGGAATTAATAAAAAATAAAGTGAAAGGAGATGAATAGGGGTATGACAGTTATATCATAAGATGAGTAACATGATGGATGAGTTGTAATAAGGATGCACTCAGAAACGAAGGAGAATATGGAATCATGTAAGAGTTGTGCAGAAATACAAGAGTTGTTAGGAGTTGGAAAAACAAACAAACAAATCCCTTACCACTCAAGCCCAACGCATTTGTAGTTTTGATTCCCTGGAAGTTGAACTAGATCTCCTGAAAGAAACCCACATCCTAAATGGATACCCACCAAGATTCATTGATATCCATATCAAACTAAAAGTTAACTGAAACGAAACATTGCTTTTACGAAAAAAGAAACTTTACTTGAACTTGCATTTCAAGGGAGATTTGACCTGCGGTATCCTCAAGAGGAGAGTTTCAGCATCTGTGAGAAGAAGATTCTGTGCACCAACGCTAAGAGTCGTCTGTTGGTCTGCAGATGCCTTGAGGAGAAGATCTCGCCTTTGACAAATCCTATGCGCATATATATCGGTTCACTTGTTCCTGCGGAGCCAGATAAATTAGTTGTTATGTGCGTATTCTGCCTAAAAGGGTTCAAGAACACAATCTGATTTGATTGCGTGGAGGATTTCATCATGAGCTGACATCAGTTAGAGAACCACTGGAAAACCTGGGAGTACTGGACAGCTGTTTCGTCCTAGTTTGGGACTCATCAGCAGTACGCACCCACCGGGATTCGAACCCAGGACCTTCGCCTTGTAACCAGAAGGTCCTGGGTTCGAATCCCGGTGGGTGCGTACTGATGATGAGTCCCAAACTAGGACGAAACAGCTGTCCAGTACTCCCAGGTTTTCCAGTGGTTCTCTAACTGATGTCAGCTCATGATGAAATCCTCCACGCAATCAAACAAAATCCCTACAAAACCAATACTTGACAATCTGATTTGATTGCAGAAGGCTAGTGGTGACTGTAAGGAGTGTGATAGACGAACACCTTGTCAATATTGGTCATTCCATCGAAACAACTGACTCCTTCAAAGTGATCTACGAAGAGAAGCATAACCTGCCAAAGGCAATAGGTTTTCGTCTCCTTTTCGCTGCTGAAAATCTAGTCACTTAGATGGAGAAACCGGAGCTATGCATACAAAAGGAAATTATTCAACCACTTCTACTATCACGGTAACAACCTTGTCGATTTCCACTGACTTGATTTCTATTTGCTTGTCTTTCTAACTCCTTATAACTCTTGTATTTCTGCACAACTCTTACATAATTCCATAGTTTCCCTTATTTCTATGTGAATCGTGATTACAACTCATCCATCAAGTTATTTATCTTATAACGTAACTTTGATGCATTTATTCAGCTCTTTTTATGCAGTGACTAATACTGACAACTATATTTGTGACAACTCACCACTTTTGTTACTACACTCTTTCATGAATGAGTAGATTGTATGCGAATGCAACTGTACAAGGAAAGAAGAAAATGATTTCGGCAAGAAGGGTGTCTTCAATGAACTACGTGTTTTTTCGACGAATATGTGGGTTGGAATTATTCATGAATTGAAGTGAATGGTTGATACAATATTGTATATTATTATTATTGTTTCCGTTAATTAATAGAGGAAGATAGGGCTTCAGCCGTGCGTCTCCATTGTGGTCGGTTCTCTGCTAGAGTCTTCACCTGGCTCCAAGTCTCCCCACACGTTTTCATCTCCTCTTCACATGACCTCCTCCAAGTCACCCTTGCACTGACGACCAACTCGCCGCTTCCCCTTCGGGTTCCACTCGAGCAATGACTTGTCTAGTGATGTCACTTGATGGTTTCCTCAGAGTATGGCCACCCAATCCACCTCCATTTCTACCTACCTATTTGTTTCACAATCGGTCCCTGGTTGGTTCGTTCCCAAAGATCGCTGTTGCTGATCTTTTCTGGCCGGCCATCTCATCTTGAGTAGTATTGAGCGAAGACAACTGTAATTGAAGGTCTGTACTTTGTTTGAGACGCTCTTTATGACGAGCCAAGTCTCTGATCCATACAGCAAGTACCACTGACTTCACTTTGGAGTTGAAAATCCGGATCTCATTTTTGATGCTGAGTGCTGTTGGCCTCCACACAGACTTGAGAGTAGTGAAAGCTTGTCTTGCTTTTCCGATCCTTGCTTTGATATCCTCGTCAGTTGCGTCCGTCTGTAGTTGAAACGATGCTTCCCAGGTAGGTAAAAGAGCTTGTTTCTTTCAGGTTCCTTCCATTTATGCAGGTTGGTGTCTGTTGTTGTTGTTGTTGCTGTTGATGGTGTTGCTCAAGAATCTTCATCACCTCTGTTTTCTCTATGTTCACCTGAAGTCTTATCTTCTCTGGATGCTTCTTCTGCCAACTTGTTGCTTTTCGCTTACACATCTCCCAGTTTGTGAGGAATCAGACATATATCATCGGCGAAGTTCAGATCCTCCAAGTTTTTCGTGAGGGCACATTTTATGCCTGTTTCCCCGCATTATTCAATCTACTGGAATCAGGGAAATCATTGGCGACATAGGCAATAATGTAGACTTGAATATTTAGAAATTGCCTTCTCCGTAAATCCGTAAGTTACGACTCCGTATATTTTTATCATAATTCTCTTGGGTTTCAAGTGAGGTATAATGATAACAGCAGATTATCTCCATTTCATTTCATCCGTTGTTGTGCTTTGTAACTAACTGAATTATCGCTCATTAGCATTCTTTTTATCCTCAGATAATCTTCACCGTGGTAACCTCGGACCCCAGCTTCATTTGTCGTTCCCCTTTCGGGTGTGACTTCAGTGTCTGGCGCGTGACGTCATTGAATGATCTCCTCAGTGTATGTCCAATCCCTTTTTATATTTGTTGGGCAATAGGTACTCAGCTGGTTCGCTGCTAGAGTTTCATTTTGCTAATCCTCACCTAGTTTAACAGCCTACAAAGAAGGGAACTCTGATCGTTCGAGGTACTGACTCTTCCCCATGAAATCACCCCCAATCGCTATAGAAACTTCAAAGTTTACCGACCGAAATGTATACAACAAATTCTTGGGGCAAAATAAAATAGGAATAATGACCTCAAGAAAATAGGTTGCTCTTGTTATTAATAAAGTTAAATCTTAACAATAAATCACATGATATTTTTATTCAGAGGTCAAAATGTAGATTTAAAAAGAATATACAATTTCGCAAAACAATTATTATATCACTTCTTTCAAAAACAAAAACAAAATATATAAGCTAAAGGAAAGCTAGTTTACCGTTTTATCAGTTTGTACTTTCAGTTCTTCTTATCCTTCTACCGCCTACGTCAACAGTGTTTCAACAGTCCAGCGCAAATAAATATAAGATGCCTAAAGACGCTCCTTTTTGCCTTGAAACGTAAACTCTTATAATTACTGGGCGATAGTTTTTGAAATATTCAGAAAAATCAGCATTCACGATGTTTCTCTTGTTGTATCAAGTCAGAAAGTAGATTCATCTTTGCTTTGTTTAGTCAAGTGGTTGTTAGTGCTTGTGAAAGTTCATTACTTTGATAAAAAGATTGAAATCTGGGCACCTGTGGTGAAGTATAACTCCGTTTATGGATAAAATTCTATTTAGATAAAATCACACAGTGTAATATTCACTGATGACGTTTCGCCTAAATATGCACTATAAAAAACACTTAGCTCTGATATTAGGTCCCATTAGAAATCATTCAAACTCTAGGCTAACTAATTCATATGAAACGAAAAGGAAATTGAACGACATTCTATCACGGAATAATGCAACAATAGTTAGCTTTGATATAACTAGGCCTTTACACTAAAATATCGATCAGTATGATCGTAGAAGCGGTTAAAAGAGAACTAACTGCAGATCCTGAACTTAGCCATAGGACCAAGCTGCCCATTGAGGAAATTATTTAAAGAATTCAGCTGTGCCCCACATCTACTACCTTTAAATTCCAAGGCAAAATATATAGACAAACAGAAGGTGTAGCAATGGGATCACCAATATCCCTTTTCGTAGCAGATATATTTATGGACAGTTGGGAAAATATGGCTCTTAATACATTTAATCCTACTCCAAAAATATGGTGGAGATGTGTGGATGACTTTCCCGCACAGTGTTAAGAACAGAACATATCTCTAGCTTCTTGATACATATAAACTCACTAGTAGAGGAAATAAAATTCACATTTGAATCGAAAAATGAACAAGGAGAATTAGGTGTGATGTTAGATTGTAAAATAAAATGAACACAAGAAGGTAGACTGCGCACCAGCGTTTATAAGATACCAACGCGTTCTAATATATATTTAGACTTTAATTCATCTCATCGGCTTCCTGCCTGTGAAGGCAGATTTAGTTAAGTGTCAAACAAACCGAACAGTAGCACTAGGTATTACGAAGAAGACCGAAACGATGAAATGAAGCAGATAGAAGGAGCGTTGGTGTTAAATAACTAATTATCCTAAAAAATTCATTAGGAAGATCAAAATAGGCCAAAATAAAAATAAAGATGACGGTATAACTAATAATGATAACATAGATAAGAGAGAATATAGGGCATCTACAGTTTCATCACATAAGGAGAGGGCATCTGAAACCCTACGTAGGATTCTGAATAAAGCAGGAATTAGAGTGGCATTTAAACCTACAACCTCACTCAGAGACAAGCTCTGTAGGTTAAAAGACCCAGTTGACCCTATTAGGCAAAATAATATAATTTACAAAATTCCATATTAGTTTGTTTATTAGGTATATCGCACAGTGAAACAGTATTATTTACTGGATGACGTTTCGAACAAAATTTATTGTTCATAATCATAACCTAATAAACAAACTAATATGGTTTGATATGATTATGAACAATAAATTTTGTTCGAAACGTCATCCAGTAAATAATACTGTTTCACTGTGTGATATACCTAATAAACAAACTAATATGGAATTACTTACTACCACAGTGCCCAAGTTTTACACATATATTAATTTACAAAATACCTTGCAATGATTGTGAGTTAAGTCAACTACATAAGTCAAACTTGTAGGCGATCAGGACTAGTGAGATTGTCAGAACTTAAGAATTTAACTAGGGTTAGAATGATTGATCCCACGAAGATAAGTAATTTAGAGAAAAGCTGAGCAATTGCACTGCATGCATTAACACACAATCACACAACAGTGTGAGACAGAGTGAAAATTCTAAAGAGTAATATAGCTAGGTGGAGAAAGAAAGAGATTGATTACTGAATCCTGCCTGGTTCATCGAGTCTACACCCAACACAACACATGCAATAGAAATGACTCAACGCAAATACCAGAGATACGGAAGATAGTATTACCATCAGTCAAATCAGAGGAGGATGATAAATAATCTCAAAATTTTATTTCAATTCACATTATAACATTCTATCAAGTTATTTATTTATTTATAAAAAACATCTTTTTTCCCATCTCATTGTATTTCCATTGATAACACTGATATTATTTCCGGATGAACTTTATCTTATGTTGATTTTATTCAAATGTCTAATCATCAATTTTTACTCATGTATATAAATGAAGTAAAAAGTTGTGTGAGTAGTGCTTTGATATGATTATGAGCAGTAATAATTTGTGCTCGAAACGTGGTCACATCAGTAAATATCACTGTATAACACTGTGTAATTTTGTAAAACTAAAATTTTATCCATAAGGGCGAAAGTTCATTACTTTGATGAAAAACCTGTTTTCAGCGTGATGATATTAGATGGTTGGAGGCAATCAGCAGGAAGCCTTGGACCTAGGTTTCGTGCTAGTTGGCACTCGTCAGCAAGGCGTGTCTGCAACCTTGAAGGAACTCATGTCCCTTCTGAGATTCGAACCCGCGTCACTCAGTGCTGCAGTCATAGACGTTACCACTGAGCTATTCCGGCTCGCGATTGACCTCATCACAAACAATATACACCGTGATGGCGAGCTACCTAGAATGGTGGCCACATTACAACCTGACTGATAGAATTCAGTCTGCACCAAAGAGAGGACTAGACGCATTACACTAGTTACTAGTGTCAAATCAAAATAACTGTTATCAGCGTCATAATTTATTTTTTTAATTTTTATTATTATCCCCTCCCCCCATTTTCAGTAGCATGTTCCAACTTTTTCCTGTTCTTTGCGGTCCTCTTTAGCTGACCCTACAACTGCGCATAATCTGTCATCTTCCTCTGCCCACACGATCTCCTCCATGTCACACTGGGACACAAACTGGACTCGTCATTTCCCATTAGCAACCCACTCAAGGGCCTGGCTTGCTATATCATCCAACAGTCTACACAGAGTATCCGCATTCTATATCCGTTTTCCGCGGAATATTTGTTGGGCAACGGGTTCTTGAATGGTTCATTCCGAGAGTTTCCTGTTGCTAATTCTTTCTGGTTTTCACAATGGAGGCGACAAAGGCAGCTGTTGTGATTGTCACCACGGTATTGATATGGATACTCAAGTTATTTGCTCTGGAGAAAAATAGGTTTGACTTCTCAGAAGAGGAATATATGCCCATTGCAAATGGAAGATTCTATTTAACCTCTCTGAACTTTTCGTCACATCATTTTCACAAACAGACATTTCTCCGTCCGAATACTTCATGTGTATTCTAGTGTTACACTACTAATAAGTTATAGTAACACTGTTCCACTTAACTTAAAATTATACTACACAGTTAATGGGTAGTTTTCAATCATTCCCAGACAGAACAAGTTTTGGTTGCAATCTGTCAATAAGATGAAAATAGTTACTTGAACTGTTTCAAGATTGATCACAAACTAACGTAAGTTAATAGACAGAAGACAAGTAGTTCAGCGAAGAGTCCCCTTCCGGCGAATTCATTTTCATAGCTGTACAATTGCAAATATATATGGTTGTTTTGTATGTGTGTACATTAAATTTCTCAAACGAAAATACAATTAGTAAGTTCATATGAATTGGATGTTGATATAAGAGGGTAGTAACAAAAGTTATGAGTTGTCACAAACGACTGTTAAAGAAGAGTTACGCAATAACATGAATAGTTTGATGAAAGAGTTGTACTCAGGGTGTACATAGAAACAACATATACGGAGTCACACAAGGGTTTTAAGTAGAAAAATAAGCATACAAACAAAAGATAAATGAAATCAAACAAACAAAAAAAGAAAAGTTAAGTCAAATCAACGGAGTTGTTTCGATGAGTATAGAAGTGGTTGAATAATTTTCTTTTGTATGCACAGTTCTGGTTCCTCCAACTGAATGGCTAGGGCCTCTGCAATGCAAAGAAGACGGAAATGTGTTGTCTTTGACAGGTTGTTCTTCACTTTGTAGATCACTCTGAAGGAGGTGTTCGTTGAGATGGAATGACCATTGTTGACGAGATGTTCGATTATTGCACTCCTTATATGGCCACTACTTCCTTTCTGCAGCCACACTGGATAGTGTTCTTTGACTCTTGTTGTCAGGATGCCACTGAACGACCGATGTACCTGGCTCCACAGCAACAGGTAAACTGACATATACACATAGGAGTGATCAGGTGCACGATCTTGTCCTTTGGGCTTCTGCAGATCAGAGGGCGACTAGAGAACACTACTGTTAGTGTTGCCGCAACGAAAGTTCTTCTTAAAGAGGTGGAGATTCTCCTTCTAAGGACGTTACTAAGTAGGTCTCCTTTGAAGTCGAGGTTCATATTAAGTATCTATTTTGGCACGGATGGTGTCTCTTGCTTTTGGATTTTCTGTTTGATGTTTTTGTCTACGAATCTTGATGGGTAACCGTTCTGTATGAAGGTTTCTTTCAGGAAGCTTAGTTCTTCTTCCATGGTATCAGAGCTGCAGATGAGTCGGACACCAGTGGCAAGAGATCTTATTAGGTTTCTTTTCCGACTGATTGGTACTTGGCTGAAGAAGCTTGTCAGTTGGCCATTCCATGTGGGTTTCCTATGGATGAACCTTCTTAAAGTTCCGTCAGCTCTCCTTGTAAGTTCAACATCAAGAAAAAAGGATTTTAGATTCTTTTTCAATTAAAGTAGTTGACTTTGTGGCTGGATGGCATTTGTTGAATATTTGCAGAGAACCGAGCGCAATGGAGACGTGCAGCTGAAGCCCTATGTCCTCTAGGAATTAAAGGAAATGATAATAATATATAATAATGATGTCTAATCATCCGTTTGGTTCTCATGTATATAAACGAAGCTGGAAAGTTATGTGAGTACCTTCACATGAAAATGTGAGCAAAAGTAAACTGTGCCCAAACGTTATCATCAGTAAATATTACTGGATTACAGTAAATAATTTGAATAAGTAAATTTATTATTATTTATTATTGTTTCCTTTAATTCCTAGAGCAACACAGGGATTCAGCCACACGTCTCCATTGCGTTCGGTTCTCTGCTAAAGTTTTCACTTGGCTCCAGGTGTGCCCACATGCTTTCATCTCCTCTTCACATAATCTCCTCTAAGTCATACATGAACGACCAACTCGCCGCTTCCCTTTCGAGTTCCACTCGAAGGGCTTGTCTAGTGATGTCACTTGATGGTTTCCCCAAAGTATGGCCAATCTATCTCCATTTCTTCCTGCTTATTTGTTGCACAATAGGTTCCTGTTGGATTGGTTCGGTCCCAGCGATTCCTGTTGCTGATCTTTTCAGGCCGGCCATCTGATCTTGAGTAGTATTGAGCGAAGACAGCTGTTCATGATGATAAGATATATAAATGAATAAATAAAAGGTCAATATACAAGTTCAACAGACATGCGTGAAACAGATTATAGGAAGATAAACTACATGCAGAAATGGGAATGCAGCAAGATGGGAAAATAAGATGAGTATTGTCAATAGAACATAATGATAATTTAGTGTTAGTTTTTTTATTACAGCTTGATTCCACACCATATTTTTTCGTACAGGCATTGAATTTTTAGCAAGTGATATCGGTAGTGCAAAGTTTGCAGGCCAACCATAGATATCAGGAGAGTGTCGGCAGGGGATCGAACCCCGGACCATGTGCATGGTCGGCGAGAGTCCTAACCACTGTGCCACCGACGCACTTGCATGTATTTGATTGGTTCCAGGATTTAATCATGAGTTGACATCAGTTACAGGACCGCTAGAAAAACCCGGGAATGCTGGACAACTCTTACGCCCCAGTTTGGGTCCCTCTAACAGTATGCAAACACTGCCAGTGTTTGAATCCAGGACCTTCTGGTTACAAGGCTAACGAGCTAGTAGACCATTCAGCCACTGGGTTCCTATCCAATGACCAGCCCATGAATTCAAACTTCTGCCAATTCAGGATACAGCGCGACCATTAGCCAATGTCATCGCTGGTGAGTATTTGTCCTCACACCCAACCTGCTGTATGCCGATGGTCACGAGTTCCTACTAGAACCTAGGTGACTACCTACCTGAATAGGGCCAGTCACTAGTGAACATCAGATTGATCGGGTCCCACTGGCCTAATGGTCTACGAGCTCGCCTTGTAACCAGAAGATCCTGTGTTCGAACCCTGATGATAGTTGTGTACTGCTGAAGCATTCCAAACTAGGCTGACGAAAAAGCTGGCTGTCCAGTACTCCCTGGCTGGTTTTCCAATGGTCCTCTAACCCATATCAATTCATGATGAAATCCTGAAAACAGAATGAGATGGGAAACAACAGTTTCAGTCAGTAAAATAAAACAAATAAAATGTTAGAATTTGATAATGTAAATTAGAACAAGAAATATAAGTGAACAATATTGCTGTTTTCAATTAGATCTTCAGGCTTTACTCTAATTTACATAGACTTATAAAAATTTTAACCAATGACGGTGATTTTGTGGATCAAATAATAATAATAATAGTGTAAATGTTTTGAACGAAGTTAATAACGATGATTATAATGATAACAAAATATTGATAATAAGGTTTATGCAGGTGATAAGAATAACAAAGATAGTATATGTATATAAGTGTATAAATAAATTGGGTCATATCTTAAGAGGTGAAGTGGAACGATAATCAGAGTTTAAATAAATATTATAAAAGTACAAAGGAAGTGGAAAATAAGAAAGGGTGGGAGGGTTTTTGAATACAGTTCACCTAGGCCAAGGGAGAGACAAAGGTAGAACAAACTTCTTTTGTATGCAAAGACTAGGATTGTTCTCTCGAATTCCCATAGCTTCGGCTAGGTGTAAAAGACGGTTTCTGATTCCATTCGAAAGACTCGATGGAATACGATAGATAACTTTGAAAGCACTATTTTTGTCCACTTGGTGACCGCTATCAATCAAATGAGCCAAAATAGAACTTCGTATGGATTTTATTTGACCTTTTCCGAACCATGAAGGAAGATGCTCAATGATGCGTTTGTTCAGCTGTCTAGTTGTTCGCCCTATATAGCTTTCTCCACAGGAGCAACTGAATTTATAGATGCACATTGAAGTGGCACAGCTAGGTAGTGTATCTTTCACCTGAGCAATCAAAATTGGTCGGCTGGAAAATGACAAACAAAGGGTGGCGGCAGGATAAGTCCGTTTTATCGCTCTCGATAATCTCAGATGTGAGACTTCACTAGCCACGTCCCCATTGAAGTGCAGTTTCATGAACAGTTGTTTCTTTTGAACTGTTGTGAGTTTTTCTCTATTGTACCTGGTATTTATGTGCCTCTTTAAAAATCTACTAGGATAACCCATTTGGACCGACGTATTTTGGATGTATCATAGCTCATTTTGTAGGGAGTCATCTGTCTTGCTCTATTCGTGAAGCATCTGACCAAATTGATTTTGTATCGGATTGGTACAAAACTGAGGTAATGTATATATTGTCCTACAGATGTAGGTTTTCTATAGACATCTCTCTTGAGTGAACCATCCTCCCTTCTGCTCAATTGGACGTCAAGGAAATTTAGTCTACCATCATGTTCTTCTTCACAAGTGAAGATGAGCGGTGGATGTGCATCATTAAACTTTTTTAACATTTCATTCTTGTCAGTTTTCACATCAAGAATAATGAACGTATCATCAACATAACGAAAATAAGAATCGGTTTTCTCTATTACTTGTCTCAATGAACCATTTTCAATTTTAGCAAGAAAGAAATCTGCCAAAATTGGTCCCAATGGAGAACCGTCGATTTGCCTGTAGTAAAGGTTGTTGAATGTGAAGTGTACATTCATAGTATATCTTAAAAGCAACTCTTTCAGACTAATAACTGGAATTCCGATGTCAATCTGTTTTTCTAGTATCTGTTGGCATATGAATTCCACAGTCTCCATAAGTGGTACATTGGTAAACAGTGGCTCTACATCTAAGGAAAGCATTTGCTTCCCATTTACATTCATATCATCCACGTTAGCAATAAATTCGAAAACGTCTTTAACATTATGGTTTACTACCAATTTGTGTAGCGTTTGGAGGAGTTCACCTAGCCACTTTGCCACTCCATGGTAGGTGGAGTTTGACATATCCAGGACTGGGCGAAGAGGAAGTCCTGGTTTATTTACTGTGGGCGGACCGTACAGACATGAAGTATTACTTCCAGTAGGTTTAAAACAGTTATACGCTGCCTCTGAGATTACTCCACTTTTTCTCAGTTCCTTAAGCTTGTTAGTTAACTGCTTTTCAGCCTTTCCGTAAATTGAAATGAAAACAACAGAATGGAACATTTCTTATCCTTTGATTTGACTGATCGTAATATTTTCCATATCTCTGGTATTGACGTTAGATAATTTCTGCAGCACGTGTTACTTATGTGTAGTCTGAATGAACAAAAGTTTCAGCAATCAACCTGTTCCCCTTCACCTGCCTACATTACTTTTCAAGAATTGTATCTCCATCCCTTCCTACTATGTCGTTGTGTGTTTGAGCATACTTCGAAATTGTTTTTAGTTTTGTTTTCTAAATTACTCATCTTCGTGGGGTCAAGCATTCTACACTTAGCTATATACTTATGTTCCGATAATCTGATTATCCCTCATCAACCTTACCGTCATTGAAAGGTATTATGTAAATTATTTTATTTTTTCGAATTGGGTCAACAAGGTCCTTCAACCTACACAGCTGGTTCTTGAGTGAGATTATATGTTTAAATGCCACTCTAATTCCTGCTCTATTAAGAAGCCTCTATAAGGTTTCTGATATCCCTTCCTTTTACGGCAAAACTGTAGATTTTCAAGTATAGGTTTTGTAGGGTATTTTTGTTTTTATTTCATTGCATTGGGGATTTCACCAAGAGCTGAAATCATTTAGAGAACCACTGGAAAATCTGGGAGTACTGGATAGCTGTTTCGTCCTAGTTTGGGACTCTTCATCGATACGTAACCACCGGGGTTCGAACCGAGGACCTTCTGGTTACAAGGCGAGCTCGTAAACCATTGAGTCACTGGGACCCGATCCAATGGTCCTTGAATTCTAACTTCTGCCAATTCACGACATAGCGTGACCATTTCGCAATGTCTTCTTCGACATGTTACTGCCTCATCTTCAACCTGCTGTACCTTACCAGTCATTTTTCAGTTTGCAAGACGCTTAACTTATCCTACCTTCCCTGATAATGGATGAGATGCGTTGGCTTTTTATAAACGCTAGTGTATAGTTTACCCCTTCCTCCGTTCTTTTTATTTTACAATCTAACACCATACCTAATTCTCCTTATTCATTTTCTGATTCAAATGTGAATTTTATTCCCTCAACTACTGAGTTCACGTGTGTCAAGAGATTGGGGATGTGTTCTGTTTACGAAGATACTATGAAAGTGTCATTCACATATCTTTAGGGTAGGAATAAATATGCTGAGAGCTATATCTCCCCAACTATCCATAAAGATATGTGCTAAGATTGGGGAATATTGGTGATATTCCACTAACACACCTTCTGTTTGACTATATATTTTGCCCTGGCGTATTTATTGATGCATATGTACTACTAAAAAGACGGTTGTAGAGAAGAAAATTTTCTTTTCGATGGATTCATCAACTAGACAATTGTAAATTCCTGTATTTACATTGGATGTGTGAGAAAGTTCCAGTCATAGGTTAGGTTGATAAAATTACTTAGTGTAATAAACAGGAAGGTTAGATGCACAATATATAAGGATAGATAGGTAGTAGTGTGGTGGTGTTGTACAGACAATGTGTGCCAACGGAATATTATTCTCACATATTCACACAGTTCAGTCCGGCGTTAGCAACAGAATATGATGTCTATTTGAACATTCTACTTCATGTCCTTTGATATAAGACGAAATCACACGCTCAGTGATTGGTTAAAGAATATAAACTGTAGATATATAAACAGTGGTTTGGTTAATGAAAAATATACTTTGGCTTCCGTGTCTTGCCTTCTGTTGCTACATTTGGTGTCGCTGCCTGTCGAACAATGAAAATTCCATGGCCTTTAGTTTTTGAAGGAAACATATGAATTTTCCTGAACGACTTCGAGGCTGTTGTGGAGTTGTATGGCGTTCAAGAGCCATCAGGGAAGACGCTTTTACTTGGAACGCTGCTGAGAGGTCAGGTGAAGGCAGCATATGATAGTGTGAAGCAAATAGAAGGGCAAGCAACTTATAAGTCAGTAGTTGAAAGCTTGAGTTTGAGAGAGATGCAGCAGCTTCGTACCACGAAGCTGGGAGTTGACGGTGATCCTCTTCTATTAGCGTTGACCCTGACAAACCTACTGCGTTGCGCGCTGCCAACACCAGACGAAGATTCTGGAGCATAAATGTTGGCGTCTTGGTTTATGACTGGTGTTCCAGAACATATATCTCAACAGCTTCATCTGATTCAAGCCATACAGCCAGTGGACATTGAGGAGCTCACAAAGGTGACCACGCCGACTCATTTCTTAACTTTCCCTAAGCCAGTATTGAGTGCGGAAAAGATTTTAGGTTAGTCATGAGTTCACTGACTCCATACTGTTAAGCCAACTTGTCTGCTACTGGAACTTCAACTCTTGAAGTCTTATGGTCTACTCGGAATGCAAAGAGACGAAAACTAGTATTCTGAGTCTTGATAGTCATATTGTAGTTATGAGTAAAGCACTTTTGTCAGCCCAGAGAACTGGTGAATTACAACAATCACTGCCTTGCCAACCATGCAGAACTACAGCTGTAAAGATAAAAAAGAATCACTTTTGCAATTCTCGGATCATCAAACCAAGTTTGTTATCATTATATTATTATTGTCTCTTTTAGTTCCTAGAGGGACATAAGGCTTCAGTCTCACATCTTCATTGCGTTCGGTTCTCCGCCAACATTTTCACCAGGCTCCACGCCTGCCAACATGCTTTCATCTCCTTTTTACATGATCTCCTTGATGTCATCCTCGCACTGACAACCAACTCGCCGCCTTCTATTCGGCTTCCACTCGAGCTATAGCCTGGCGCGTCATATCACTGCATATTTGTTGCACAATTGGTTCCTGGTTTGTTGGTTCGCTCCAAGAGATCCCTGTTGCTGACATTTTCTGGCAGTCTGATCTTGAGTAGTATTGAGCGAAGAAAGCTGTTGATTAAGGTCTGTAGTTTGTTCGAAGTTCCCTTCAGGACGCAGCACTAAGTCTGTGATCCATAAAGTAGCGCTAACTTCATATTAGAGTTGAAAATCCGGATCTTATTTTTCGTACTGAGTGCTGTTGACCTCCACACAGACTTGAGAGAAATTAAAGTTTGCCCTGCGCTCCTGACCCTCGCTTTGGTATTCTCATCAGTTCCGCTGGCGGGTAATTGAAACGATGCCTCTTTGGTAGGTAGTTAAAGGAAGTTGCTTCTTTCATATTTCCCCTATATATATGCTGATTGTTGTCTGTTGTTGTTGCTGTTTCTGTCGGCCAGGAATCTTCATCACTTCTGTTTTCTCTATGTTCTCCTGAAGTCTCATCTTCTCTGGATGCTTTTTCTATCTCCATCTTGTTGATTTTCACTCCCAAATCTTCTAGTTTGTGGGAAATCAGACATATATCACATTGGCGAAGTCCAGATCCTCCAAGTCTTTTGTGTAGGTCCATTTCGTAACTATTTCCTCGTTGCCCGCCGCTATCTGTCTGTGGCATTATCCAGTCTACCGCAATCACGGAAATCATTGGAGATAGTAGGCAGCCAGCCAGTTTTTCTTATCCCCATATTCACTTCGAAGGATTCCGTGAGTTTCCCGTTGTGGATTATCGTACAGCTGTTGGATGAGGTACACTGAATTTCGATTTAAGAATATAAGAGGTAGCTGAGATGGATCTGGTCTCGTTTAGGAAGATAATTCTGTTTCTTTCCCACTCTAACCTACTAGCTGTGCTTAATTGGAAAATCCTTGTGTGCTTACTGATGATAGCGACCATACTCTGCCATTAATATTCTTCCCTTCTGATTTCAGTTTCGTAATCAACAATAGTGTTAAAACAATATTTTATCTACCTTGAAAGGTTAGTGTTCAGAAAGTGAACGCCTACTATCATCTAAGCAAATGGAGCTAAATGCCTAAATGAAGGGATAAACATTCAACCAGATTGATTAGAGCAGAATCACCCAAGATGGAATCTTCACCGGTGGGGGATACAAATTCCCCCCCCCCTAAAAAAGCTAACTCTTAACTGTCCAGCCGAAGTCTTAATACTGGTGAAGTTAAAGTTACACAGTCAAAATCTATCGAGTTCAAATCGAATCACGCTAGCCTTTGTGAATATGACAGTAAGACAATACAACCATGTGAGAGATAAATATTTCTGTAGATGCAATTTGTGCTGTAAGAGGAAATCTGTTCCTGACGGTAGACACAGTGTTCTACTTATTCACCAGGTACTTTATTTTGTTAAAGTTAGGGTTAGGAGTATTTTGAATAATAGTGTTAGGAATATCAATCGACCTCAAAGTATCATAATATATACTGTCACCTGCTTGAAAACATCCATCACGCATGGTATAATTTCCCTATGGATTATCCTCTGAGTTATTGCCAAATACTCTTCAAACACAGTTCAGTATCATGTTTGCAGTGCATCTGAATCCATTTTTAACGATGATACAACGTTTTTCCTATCTACATTCTGATTGTTTGTTCAAGATCATTGTGAATTCGACTATGTTACTTTAATTCAGCCCTTATGTATTATTTTCCCATAATAAGTATATTGATCTCCAGCGGAATGATGGCTGCCGCATGGATGTCCTGGAGGTGTACTGAAAACTCTTAGATCACTGGGGTCTACCATGCCAATGTGAATTGAAGGCTTTGCCTGAGGAAAGAGTTATATCAAGAATTACTGAATTCCGATCACAGACTTGGCCAGCGAGTCACGAAAGGCACTTTGAACAAACTGCAGACCTTCATTGAACATCTGTCTCCATTAGATACTTAAAATCAGATGGCCGGGAAAGATCAACAACAGGGAAGAATCTCTGGGAGCGAACCAACGCAGCAGGAACCAATTGTACATCAGACATGCAGGAAGAAATGGAGGTGGATTGGTCACCGATGCAAAAGTGACATGAAGGAGGAGGTGATGTGAAGAGGAAATGGAAGCATATGATCAGACGTGGCGCCAGGTGAAAACGTTGGCAGAGAACCGAAAGCAATGGAGATGTGAGGCTGAAACCATACGTTCCTCTAGGAACTAAAGAAAACAATAATGATAATACTGAATTCTAGTCGAAGTCGTTGGCTGGCAAATGAACTTAGACTTGTAATCTGAAGGTTCCAGGATTCGATCCTCACAAGGGATTGTGAGCGTACACTTCTGAAGTGTCAAAGAATAGAACGAGACATCTCTCCAGTACACCCTGGTTTTCAATGGATCTCTGTAACAGCTTTTTAATTTTTTGATCCATGATTAAATCCAACAACTGAATTTAATCTAACCACAAAATCTCTAAACACCTCTTAAGTTAAAATAACCTTTTTCACAGGGATGTTTTCAAGGTAGGCTTTCTTTCATCTTCTTCATAAGGTATCGGTGAAATCCATCAACACATAAATCATACATAACCTATACTCATTTTATGTATTTGTTATTATCATTTTTGTTATTTCTTCAAATAAATATATCGGTAAAGGAGAGAAATAAATATGACTCCTTTATGTCGATGTAAACAATTCCGTACTTATTTTTATTTAAATGATTTAGAAAAAGCAATCAGCACATAAAAATAAACACAGTTTTCCAGAGAAATTATTACACAGTAACCAAACTACAAGATGGCCTAATTGCACAGATTATTCAGCTTATTATTATTATTCAGTTCTGTTCTTAACTAAGTGTTATGTTTACCATTTCCATGACAGGAGTTGAAACATGCCAGTGGGTAATCAACACCGATCAGCACACACACACATAAACACACATGCGTCCTAATTGTTTGTTTGTTATTTGTGTGTTTGTGTGTGCAAGTGAAACAATAAGCCTTCATTTGACCTGGTTTAGTTGGGCTTCATTTTTTTGGAGGGAAGACTGGGAGGGAGCTGAAATTTTGTTTACACAGGTTATTCAGTGAATTTCAACAAGTGCTGGATGATTTGCATCTATGTAAACATCATAACAAATTAAGACCAATGCTTTCATCGTTGTATGAAGTTCTACATAAAGTGATAGATTTCCTCATTTTTTAATACTAAGTGTTTAAGACGACCTCAGTCTCTTGGAAGTTGTATGAAACTTTTAAACCAGACAAAAGGAGATTTGTTGTTCAACAGATATTCTGAAGGAAATGGATTGAATATACGCCAAGGAGACACTCAAGTTAAATTGTGTGCTAAGCTACGTGTCGTTTTATGACCATAAAGGAATTGGGGATTTGGAAGTTGTTGGAAGAAATGATATCTCATGAAAATGTGTAGAGCGAGCCAGGTTAAAGTAACAGGAGGAGATGGAGTGCAATGGAGGTGGAACATTAAAGCCCCATGTTCCCTGCAGCTAAGCTCATAACTCTATACAGCACCACATGCTCTTTAAGCCAATCTAAATGGATAAGTACCCAACTGATATCACCTCCACTTGTGTTTATACATTTACTTGAACTTGTAGGAGCAAGTACATTAAAAGGATGGAAATAAGAGCTTCTAATCGGTTTTATTCAACAGGGAGCGGTCACACCTAATGTTTAGATAGGGATTTTTTAAAGTCTTTGAACTTACACAGACAAAAATTCTTTTGAGATAAGTCAATCTATACTACAATATGATGTAATTGAGTTATTCACAGGCCTTTAAACCTCAAATATGCTGAGATCTAATTTCGCAGTTAGTGTACATAAATATGTACAAATCGGTCACCATTATCAGAAGTTCATGGGGTCTTAAGTTGATTGCAATTTTCTGATCAATTTTTGCCTTTCTTTCTCTTAAATACTAGAGGAACTCCTAACCTTAATTCTTTACTTTTATCATGCCCTTATTTATTGGGATATTTTCCTAGTTTCTCATGTATATGCAGTTTTCTAAAACTTGTCCCATTGCTCTTATTTCTGAGAATTAATCTTCTGACAACCATCTCTCATTCTTAGTAAAGCAATAATCATAACTGTTTGCTCCACCTTCATCTAGCAATCATTTAACAAATTGTCTCAATGATTTCTGCTATAAACGAAATAACTTGAGATCATCGATATGTTGGTGAGACGTTTGTTGTAAGTAACGACGCGAATCAAGCAGTTGGTTGGAGGATTTTATCATGAGCTGATACCGGTTAGAGTACCATCGGAAAAATTAACAGGGAATACTAGACAACTGTTTTGTTCTTGTTTTGGATTCTTCGTCAGCACGTTCTCACTACAGAGGGTTCGGACGCAGGATCTTTTGGTTACAAGCTTGTTAACCATTAAGCCTCTGGGACCCAATCCAGTGGCTAGCCCATGAATTCTAACTTCTACCAATTCACGACATAGCGTGACCAACAGCCAATGTTTTCAATGAGTAACGGCTTCCCATTAGAACACCAGGTTAAATACCTGAATAGGGCCAGTCACTAGTGAGCATCAAATCAAATTTCAGGTATTCGCTTTTAAGGATTTTGCTCGATTAGTTGGCGGAAGTTAGAATACATGGACTGGCAATTAGATTGGGTCTCAGTGGCTTATTGGTCTACGAGCTAGCTGACCTTGTAACCAGAAGGTCGTGGGTTGGAACAGTGTGGTGGGTGCGTACTGGTGAAGAGTCCTAAACTAGGCTGACTAAAAAGCTGGCTGTCCACTACTCCATAACTGGTTTTTCAATGGTTCTCCAACTGATTTCAGCTTATGATGAAATCCTCGAACGAATTAAACAAAATCTCAACAAAGCAATACCTGGGAATCACGCATTTGCATTATTTGACCATTCCAATTGAGATCCGACCTAACGTTAAATGCATCATGAAATAAGAACAAGACTACGAATTCAATTTCCTGGATCTTAGTGTAAGAACAACAAACAATCCTACAATCAGAAATCCCATCTACCATAGAATAGAAACCTGAATCTGAACTGACAAGAACATCAAAGCAAGGATCGGAAAAGCAAGACAAGCTTTCACTACTCTCAAGTCTGTATGGAGGTCAACAGCACTCAGCATCAAAAATAAGATCCGGATTTTCAACTCCAATGTGAAGTCAGTGCTAATTTATGGATCAGAGACTTGGCCCGTCACAAAGAGCATGTCAAACAACCTACAGACCTTCATCAACAGCTGCCTTCGCTCAATACTACTCAAGATCAGATGGCCGGCCAGAAAGGATCAGCAACAGGGATCTCTGGGAGCGAACCAAGCCAGCAGGAACCGATTGTGAAACAAATAGGCAGGAAGAAATGGAGATGGATTGGCCATACTCTGAGGAAACCATCAAGTGACATCACTGGACAAGCCATTGCTCAAGTGGAACCCGAAAGCGAAGCGGCGAGTTGGTCGTCAGTGCGAGGGTGACTTGGAGGAGGTCGTGTGAAGAGGAGATGAAAGCGTGTGGTTAGAACTGGAGCCAGGTGAAGACTCTAGCAGAGAACCAAACGCAATGGAGACGTGTGGCTGAAGCCCTATGTTCCTCTGGGAATTAAAGGAAACAATAATAATAATAATGAAAAGGAAAATGAAACGAGAAAATGAAACACTCAATAGTTAGTGAAAAGAAGAAAGTGTTTATTTGTCTTCTATTCAAAAGAGAAGTAATATCACAAAGAATTGACAAGAGAATGAAAGGTGAAATAAAAAGATATTTCCTTGAAGCTAAACTTGTGACATCATACAGCAACCACCTGATCAAAACGTTAATCTCATTTGGATAAGTATCCTACTGATGTCACCTCAAACTGCGTTTATAAATTTTCGTGCACTTGTGGGGAGTAACTACATTGGAAGAACAACAAGAAGAACTTCTATCCAGTTTTGTCCACATATCTGAAGAAACTTTTGTCTGAAGGGAAGAATATAAACGCAAAGTGTAGTTACCAGATATCTTGTGGATACCTCAGGTCATTTTGTCTAGACTTCCGAATTCCTAAAAATGCTAACCATACAACAAGTGGCAAATTTACTACCATTTGCTGAAGCAACTGCAATCAAAACGTATTTTCAAAGCAAACATATGCATGTAGAAGGGGAGAGTAATCAACTCTCACTCCCTTGCTAACAACTGAATTCTGATTACTTTGATTTGTAATACATATTATTGATTTTGACTTACTGAACAAGTATTCAACCTGAGGAACTATAACCTACTTGAGTTTCCAAAAAGAAACATTTATAAACTCCTTCCCTCTCCTCTTCTGTCTTGAAAGCAGGTAAGTTGATGGTTCGATTAGTTTCAGGACTTCTTCATGAGCCAGCAGGTGGAGTAATGGACGACTAGCTGTTTCGCCCTGGTTTTGGCCTCTTCAGCAATCGCACCAACCACCACGCCAGGGTTCAATCGAAGGTTCTTCTGGTAGCAAAGTGAGCTTATTTTACAATCCAAGTTCAGTCTTTCCACATCGAAACTTATCATGGGAACCAGGTGTTTGGAAACTTTATCTTCTATTCATATTCTAATTTTACTCTTGTGAAGGTGATTATATTTTATGTTTTATTTTGATTATAGCTTGACACCACACTGAATTTGTATGGAATTTTCAGCATGTGATACCGGTAGGCTAAATTTTGCAGGCCGACCGTTGATATCGGGTGTGCATCGGCAGGGGATCGAACCTCGGACCATGTGCATGGTCGGCGAGAGTCCTAACCGCTGTACCACCGATGCATTACTTTGATTACTTTAAACAAAAACAAGCAACAAAAACATTGTTCATCTTTGTTTTCATGTCAGTTTTACTTTGAAATTTGAGATTTGTCACAAAATGAAGGGAAGTTTTACAAGACTTTTATTTTCCACTTGCTTTCTGTTTTAAGCAGAATCCTACTCCCTACCGTGTTGTAGTTGTTGTTATTGTTGCTACAATTGTTTTTTCCTTCTTATTAACATGACAAGCCGCATGCGTCTCCTGTTTTGAATTAAAAAAGGAAGTGTACCATAACAACAACAACTATTACTACTGTTTTATTTTCAAGTAGCATATTCCTGTGAAATATTCATGAAAGGGAAAATACAAGTATCCTTTTTCATAAAAAAAAGTTGAGATTTTTTCTAAGAAAAGAAGGAGAGGTGAAAAATTGTGTCTATCTTAGATGGCTGGAGTCAACTGGCAGGAAGCTTTACCTGACCTAGGTTTCGTGTCAATTGGTACTCACCAGTCAGGAAGGCATATCTGCAACCAGCTTGGAGGAACTCATGTCCCTTCAAAGATTCAAACCCGTGTCACCCAGTGCTGCAGTCAGAGACGTCACCACTGAGCTAGTGGGGCTCTCGATTTAGCTCCTGTACGACTGTATTGGATATTTTTATTGGGCACAAGGAACTAGTGTCATATGTCTAGTCTCCTCTCTGCTGCAGACTGGATTCTATCAAACAGGTTTGCAATGTCCTACTGGAGGTCAGTCGCGAGCCCCAACAGCTCACTGGTAACGTGTCTGACTTACTGCACCACTGGGTGCCACCAGTTCAAATCTCAGAAGGGATATGAATTCGTTCAAGACTGCAGATACGCTTTGCTGACCCGTGAGTGCCAAGTAGCATGAAACCTAGGTCACGCGAAGATTCCGGTGGACTGCCTTCAACCATCTAAGACCAACAATTCACAGTGCACCGTAATGGTGAGTCACTTAGTAGCATGGTAGCCACATTACAAGCTTGACTGATAGAACTCAGCCCGCACCAAAGAAAGAACCAGACACATCACACACACTAGTTACCAGTGTCCTTTAAAAAAATTGTGTTTTTTTATATTTCAGTTCTGCCAGTGTATATGTCGGCGTTTATGACTGACAGCAGATTTAAAAGCATATTACTGCCTAGTATAAAATTGTTTATATTATCATTATTCATCGCATGCGTCTTGAGTACAATGGAGGGTTTCAGTAGCAAAGACAGGACTTCAGGTGAACACAGGGAAGATAACTAACTAACCAACAACAATAACAAGCACTAATCACTATCAGTGGAGCTCACTTCCTTCACCCATCTAGGCAGAATCGTTTCAACTACAGGCAGTCGGCACGGGTGAGGATGTTACAGCAGGCCAAAATCAGAAATGCAAAGCAGGCCATCACCCAGAATAAAGAACGAAATTTGAATTTTCAACACCAATGTTAAATCAGTCAGTTCTTTTTTATGTGTCAGAAATATGGCACTTGCATCACGAAATTCATTTCCAGCAGGTGGCTACAAACTCTCATCAACAGCTAGTCGCCTTCACTAGCTCTACACTGAAGATATAATGACCAGAAAGAGTTTGAAACAAGAAACTCTGGAAACAAACCAATCAAGAACCTATTTTTCAACATATATTCTAAAGAAAATGGAGATATGTCGGAAGTAAGCTGTGCACACCGTCGGTGACATCGCTCGTCACGTCCTTGATTGGAACTCGAATGGGATACTATAAGTTAGGCTTGACCAAAGGGTGATATGGAAAAAATCATGTTAGGAGGGGATGGCACCTGGTAGATAATCCTAAAACTACTTGAAGAGGTCTGCAGTGAGCAGGACAGAATAAAAATGTGAAGCATCTCGTTTTACTCGGAGTCCAAGGTAATAATGGCAATGAATGACAAATAGAAAACCTACTTCAGCTGGTCAGCGCACTCATTTTCTGATCTTCGTTCCACTGAAATATAAATGCAGTTTAATACTGTGTATTCCACGCAGCTGATCTGACGAGGAACTCAAGATTATTAGATAATTGTCTAATGAAAATGGATATCTACAGGAGCTTAATGTTAAGAAAATGAATTAATATCAAAGGCAAGTTAATATTATCAACAGTTGCCAAAAGGATCTTGTTCTTGAAGCTACGGTGCCTTGGTGATAACATCAGTGAAGTAATAACACAAAGCTTTAAGAATGCAGTGAAACGATTATTCAGTACACTAGAACTTCACCGTCTCTTAACAACCACTCCAATTCAACCTTCACGAGTTGAGGAAGAACTACCTAAATTCTCAGTTTGACTACTCCTTCACAGTCAGTTTATTAGGCATACAATAAGGCATATTCACCGGCAGATTTCTGAGCGTCTACTTGCATTGTTGAGCAAGGGACAAACAAAGATTATTCACAGTTATGTTTTTGCCAGAGAATCCCAGTGGGTGAGTACTGATGAAGAGTCTAAAACTAGGACGAAACAGCTATCCAGTACTCCCAGGTTTTCCAGTGTTTCTCTAACCAATGTCACCTCATGATGAAATCCTGTAGCCAATCAAAACCCTTCAAACCAACACTTAAATATCAATGAGATGTTCACTAGCGACTTGCCCTATTCAGGTAGGCAGTTACCTGGGATTCTAGTGAGAAGTCGTGTCCAGTAGGGTGCAGCAGGTCGAGTGCGAGGAAAAATACTCGCCACCGATGACATTAGCTAGTAGTCGCGCTATGTCGTGAATTGGCAGAAGTTGGAATTCATGGGCTGGCCATTGGATCGGGTCCCAGTGGCTGAATTGTATACCAGCCTGCTTGCCTTGTAACCAGAAGGTCCTGGGTTCGAACCATTGCGGTGGGTGCGTAATGCTGAAGAGTCCCAAACTAGGACTAAACAGCTGTCCAGTACTCGCTAACGGGTTTTCTAATGGTTCTCTAACTAATGTCAGCTCATGATGAAATCCTGTAGTTCAAAAGTTATCTATGATATTCCAAGTAATTTCAATTTTGCTGTGCGAGTTTTTCCTTTACCACTTGGATCCATCTGAGTGAGTCAGATTCATGTGTTGAAAAGCTTTCTCTATCCTGTTCATCCTTGCTGCAACTACTTTTAATTGACGTATAAAATTTCTTTCTAATTTCATCTGATAGTCAATTTAGTAGGATATTTTTATGCTGATTATCACTCACACATGCATTTCAGTTTCTATTTATATTGATCTTAACAACTCAGTACTATTTAAATTAAAAAAAATGAGTTTTATAAATAACAATTACTCTTCAGAGATATATAACTTGCATGTGTAACTGAAGAGCTAGCCAGATAAGAAAGTTATCGAAAAGAATATTTTTCATTCAGTCCTCTTTTTTCGTCTTGTAAATATCAGATATCACCAAAATAAAATTATCTTCTTTCGTTTGAATCCACTTAATTGGATATCATAGAGGTAGTCAGTTATAATTCAGATTTTCTTATAGTAGTAGGTAATTTTCTGTTGCGTTGTAAGCGGGATGCTGAAGTCATATCACAACCTAGCTATCTTAAGCGTGTTTCATCAATCTGTTTTTTTTATTCCTTCACGTTCCCAGGGGAACATAGGGCTTCAAGCTAGAGGCTTAAAGTTTCTGTAGCAGTGTTTATTTCTACAGGATGAGGTTGCTAGCCTCATGCCCAACCTCTCCTCTTCACCAGCGTTTCAGTCCTGGCTTAGAGAGGTAAAGGAGTGCGTCGGCCGGGGATCGAACTCCGGACCATGTGCATGGTTGGCGAGCGTCCTAACCACAATGCCACCAACGCACATCAATCTGTTTTACATGGATGGAATTCCTGTTTTGGTGATCTCTATTCTGTGCTCAACAACACCTTAGAATTAGTTCTATCCTTACCCGTGTATTCGTCACTATCACATAATCAACTAAACCGCCTTAAAATGTTGATTCCCTTAATGATACTTTTTTTAGTATGTATATGCGTCGGTAGCACAGTGGTTAGGACTCCCGCCTACCATGCACATGGTCCGGGGTTCGATTACCTGCCAACGCACACCCGATATCTATGGTCGGCCTGTAAAATTTGGGCTACCGATATCCATGCTGAAAATTCCATACTTCTACCAAAAGTACTGTGTGGAATCAAGCTGTAAACGAAAATATAAAAAAATAAAAATAAATATCAGCATAATTTTTCTTAAACTATAGGCCTCAAGTGGTCAACAATGTGATATTCATGTAATGGTTTGCGGAGGTTTCCTCATGAGCTGATATTGGTTAGAGAACCATCGGAAAACCCACTGGGAGTACTGGAAAGCTGTTTTGTCCCAGTTTGGGACTCTCCAAAAGTGAGAGCCCATCGCCAGGGTCCAAATCCAGGACCTTCTAGTTACGAAGCAACTTCGTAGACTATGCAGCCAATGGGACCTGATCCAATGATCAGCCCATAAATTCCAGCTTCTGCTACTTCAAGATATAGCGCGGCAACTAGCCAGTGTCGTCGGCGAATATATGTCATCACATCCGACCTGCAGTCACCCACTGGACATGAATTCCCTCTAGAACTTCATGCAACTGCATCCTGCAGCCGATGACATTGGCTAATGGTCATGCTATATTGTGAACTGGCAGAAGTTGGAATTCATGTACTGGCCACTGGATTGGGTCCCAATGGCTGGAAAGTCCTGGGTCTGAACCGTGGTGGTGGACTTGTATTGCTGGAGAATCCCAAACTAGGACGAAATGGATATCCAGTACTCTGAGCTGGTTTTCCAATGGTTCTCCAACTGATATCAGCTCATGATGAAATCTTTTAACTAATGCAATATCCATTGCCATAAAAATGCATCTATAGGGTTTACTCAATGAAATGAAAATCCTTTGACTGTAATCGCAAACGCTCTCCGAATAGTTAAGTATGTGTGTTTCTTTACTGTCAGCTATTCGCATGTACACACGCTTGTATGGTTTGTTGATGACACACATTATTGTTGTTATTTTCCTGATGAGTCAAATACATGATATTTCCAACCGTCTGATGGATTTTCTTGACCAGATGACATTTAGACGCTTCCAACTCTTTTCATGACTTGAACACACGGATCGAAGGCTCTTTGTTTGTTATAGAGAAAGAAAGATGCCTTAAAAACTAAATTTTGGAAACAATACCTTTTGCTATAAGTGAGAAGTGAGGTCCATATGGCTTAAAATTAAAACAAAAACCGAACAACTGAAATCAAATCAGATCAAATACCCACAAATGCCACAATCTAAATATAAATCTCCAGCTCACTGATGCCCACTGAATGGGTGTTCTAAAGGTTTAGTGAGGAGTCTTGATCGTTAGGGTGAAGTGGTACGGTTATATCACAACTTAAGAAAGTGAGAATTCAGGGGCCATTGAATCCAATCCCAAGTGGCTGAGTGATTAACAAGCTTAGTCTCGTAACCCGAAGGTCTGAAATCCCGTCCTTGGACTGGGGATGATGAATGCGCACTACTTAACAGTTCCCAAATAGGACAGACCAGCTGTCCAGTGCTAGCCCTGATCTTCACTGATCTCACTAATTAATTTTGGATTGTGAAGAAAACCAACAGCTGAAATTAAGACCAAAAAGTTAATTTCCTTGAACCAATGTTCACCAAATTTCATTTTCAAGTGTGGGTTTGTAGGGATTTGCTTGGTTACAGGATTTCATCATGAGCTGACATTGGTTAGAGAACCATTAGAAAACCTGGGAGAACTGAACAACTGTTTCATCCTAGTTTTGGACTCTTCAGCGGTATGCACCCACCGGGGTTCGGACCCGACATGCAGTGACCACTAGCCAATGTCTTAGGCGAGTATATGTCCTCGCACTTGACCTGCTGCACCCTACTAGTCACGCCAGGTAACCACCTACCTGAATAGGGAAAGTCGATAGTGCGCATCTCATCGACATTCAAGTGTTGCCTAGTGGTCGCGCTATGTTATGAATTGGCAGGAGTTAGAATACATGGACTGGCCATTGGATCGGGTCCCAGTGGCTTAATGGTCTACAAGCTCGCCTTGTAATCAGAAGGATTCGAACCCCGTTTGGTGCGTACAGCTGAACAGTTCCAAACTAGGGGGAGAAAGTGCTGTCCAGTACTCTCCGTTGGTTTTCCACCGGTTCTCTAACCAATGTCAGCTCATGATGAAATTTAGTTTTATTCAAAAGTGTTGGGCTAATTAAAAATGTAGAAGTATTTTGAGACACTTTATTTCTAATAGTTTTCTAAGGTGATACAAGATCAACAACTAAGTTTACCTTGAAATCAATTGCTCCTCAACCAGCAAAACACTTCAGTGTCAGTTCACTGCTCAGGTGTGTCTCAGACATAAAAACATTTCATGAATTTATTGTAGAACATCTATGAAAAAGGGTGAGAGGACAAAATATTCGCGAGTGAATATGCTGAAGGTCAGCGAAGGTTGAATGACTTAAGTCTTTAGATTAAGCGATGTGTCTCGTAACTTGACAATTCTCCATCAACTAATGCATTCTGCTAAGCACTCGCTGACCTGTCATAGGATATGTATTCAGTAATCCATAGTTATAGGAAATAATAAAACATTTTTGCAGTTAAGAGAATTTTCTTTTCGATGAAGTCATCGACTAGGTTGTACATTCGTATATTTATTGTTAATGGGTGAGAAAGTTGCAGAACTACTTCCGGTCAACGGTGAAATTTAATAAAATTGCAAATAAGGGTTAACATGTTATGGTGAATAGGAATATCGGATAAAAACACAAAAGTATCATAATTACTGAGAAAATTGAAATTTTGTGCAACTGGGAACTGAAAACGTAGTAATAACAAAGCAGACAGGAAGTTCGGCGAGAAAACATAGCGGTGCAGATAGAAGAGTTAACAAAATGTAAAAAT
Organism: Trichobilharzia szidati; assembly: GCA_944472155.2. Classification (NCBI taxonomy): domain Eukaryota; kingdom Metazoa; phylum Platyhelminthes; class Trematoda; order Strigeidida; family Schistosomatidae; genus Trichobilharzia; species Trichobilharzia szidati. Next base: position 58,991,810 of record OX235276.1, read on the forward strand.
AACAGAAATAATCAGGAAGATTGGACAAGAAAAGTAATAGGATAATCCCTACTGAGAGAACCAACTGTTTATAATGGCCACGTTGGAGACTATGGATGGACGTATTCCTTCTGGATACGTACTGTAGGCTTGAACTTTTGGATCGCTAGGGCCTCAACTATCCCCAGATGCCTTGATTTCATTTCCTTTGGAAGAGTTTTCAACGGATATTGTTTACGACTTTGAAGGATTTTTCAGATATGGCTTAGTATTCTGAGTTCATCAGATGTTTGTTACCGAACTATATATACACCTGTATTCCCTGTTCGCTGGTCAGACTGGATAGTGTTTCTAAGTATGTCAAGTGTACACAAATCCACAAACGCAAGTGAAATGGTATATTAACGATGAAGTGGTCCAGCGCAACAGCTTGTTTTTCACATGCTGGCTGAATAGTTTTCTGCTGGAAAATGTTACTTGTAGGCTGACAGTGAAGTGTGTCTCACTGAGGGTATTCGAGAACCATTCAACGAGAATTTCTGCTTCAGAATCAATTTCAAACTTGAGATTGGTCATCAGCATCCTTCTGGGAGCGACTTGAACGTCTTCCAGATTTTCCTCTGGTTTCAGGTTCTTGTCTATGAATCTGGGTAAGAAAGCATTTTCCATCAAAGCTACTCTTTAATAGATTCCTCCGTATATATTTTCCGGTTCCTAGAGGAAACAGAGTATATGAGGTTTCTCTTTCTGCCTACGGGAACACAACTGTAAAGACTAACAAAGTGTTCACTCCATTTGGGCTTTTTGTATATGGATCTCCTCAGCGAGTTACCAGCATTACTTCGTAGTTCAACACCTAGGAAACGGGGAGTTGAGTCAGATTCAACTTACGGAGTCAGATCGATGTCTGAGTGTGCATCACTGAAATTTTGGAGTAGGTTTCCTGGATCGAAGTTCTCATCACAAATAATGAAAGTATCATCAGTGTATCTCCTGTAGAGATGGAGCTGGTTAATAGTTGATGATAACGAATTGTCTACTAGGCTAACTATAAAACAGTCACCCAAGAAAGGTCCTAGAGGAGAACCCATCGCTACATTATCTATTTGCCTGTAGATTTCGTTATTGAATCTAAAGTAAACGTTGAAAATGCATCGAAGTAACAGCTCCTTTAAATAATGGATCGGTATGCCGACAACGATGATATTGGACTGAATAAAGTCAGTGGAACATTGGTGAAGAGAGAGATGACATCTAAGAAAACCATTTTATATATGCAAAGTTGACATTCTGAGTTGAACTTAGGGGATCAAATTTATGCTGAGGGTTGTATCTTGACAGGTTTCCCTTCACCGATCCAAGAATCTGCAATAGCCACTTCATGATTAAGTGATACGGAGGATTTATCACACCTAATATTGACCGAATGTGAGTGTCTTGCTTGTCTGCCTTAGGTAAGCTATACATGTTCTGAGTTGTAGAACAAGATAAAGAAGTTCTCCGCATAGTTTCGTACAAACAAGGGATTTATCTTTCCTTTTCTTTATTGTTTGTTCAGTAGGATCTCTTTGAAGTAACTGTTTTTGAAAATTTCTTGTCATCAAATAGTATCAGCGAGAGTTTATTTAGATAGTCTGAATTATTCAGTGGAACAATTCCAGAACTTTTGCCTGGTAGGTTTTACGATCAGGTTTTCATTCTTTTTCAATTCTCTCAGCTGATTTTAATGTGTATTTTTTTGGGACAAGAGGTTACAAAAGTAGTGCTTTTTGTTAATGTAATCATGGTAGAAGTTCAAAATGTTTTGCTTGAAATGTTCTGCATTATTACATGAGACTCGAACTGGATCTTTGTCTGACTACTCTTAGGTTCTTTAATTGGATGTGAGTGTTCAACTTGTTCACTTTTGATCCATGTTTATCAGTCATTTTGCAGATGACAGTATGCTGGTGAATAAGTCTGCCAGGAATAAAAGATTATGCTGGATACGAAAGCATTCAGGCAGTTGATTTTTGTGATATAATTGCGAAATTGCGACTATCTTTTATGCTGTACAGTTGCATTTATGTCTAGTTTGTTTTAACACAAAAAAAGGATAGCAACAAAAGAGATGAGTTGTCATAAGTACAGCTAAAAATATTAATCAGCTTATAATAGAAATTGAATACTGATGGTAGAGTTGTAACAGCAGAAGGCAAGAAGGGATTTTGTTTTATTGGATGGAGGATTTCATCGTGAGCTGACGTCAATTAGAGAACCATTGGAAAACCTGTAAAAAATGAACAGCTGTTTCGTCCTAGTTTGTGACTCTTCATTAGCAAGCACCCACCGGCAGAGTTTGAACCCAGGACATCCTAATTACAAGGCGAGCTCGTAGACCATTGAGCCACTGGGACGTGATCCAATGGTCTACGAGATCGCCTTGTAACCAGAAGGTCATGGGTTCGAACCCTTTGTGGTGGGTGAGTACTGGTGAAGAGTACCGAACTAGGTTGACGAACTAGCTGGCTGTCCAGTACTCCCAGGTTTTCCAATGGTTGTCTAACTGACGTCAGCTCATGATGAAATCCTCGTTCCAGTCAAGGTATATTTTTAAATAATCAAACCACTATTATATGTCTACAGTTTATATTCGTTAACCAATCACTGACGGTGTGATTTCAGTTTACATTAAAAGACATGAAATAGAATATTCAAATATATGTAGTATTCTGTTGCTAACGCATCACTGAACTGTGGGAAAAGTACTCTAATGCTAGCATCAAGCAGAATGTCCATGTAGATATATAGAATTCTGTTGCTAATGCCATATTGAACTGTTGGAATATGTGCGAATCATGTTCCGTTGGCACACATTGTCTATACCTTACCACAACAGAGTTAGCTAATGTGCGTCGGTGGCACAGCGGTTAGGACGCTCACCGACCGTGCACATGGTCCGGGGTTCAACCCCCTACCGACGTGCACCCAAAATCTGTCGTCGGTCTGCACAATTGGGCTATCGATATTACATGCTGAAAATTCCATACTTGTACCAAAAATCCGGTGTGGAATCAAGCTATAATAGAAAAAAATAACTAAGTGAATGTGTTATAATCAGGATGCGCTTAGAAAGGGGGGAAAATGTTGTGTCACGTAAGAGTTAGAAGTAAATCGAACAGTTAGATACAGGATGGACACGGAACAAAGAGTACTCTTTTCGATAACTTCATCATCAAGTTCTACAATTATATATACATTATAATGAATGCATGAATTAGTCTTATGAACGACATCAATGTTGTTTAAATAACATCAAATCAATAATATTGATAGATTACAGTTGAACAGCATCAACATAAAATAAACTGAATGTCAGAAGAATTATGAAAGATAATAGTACAAATTCATGAATTTAAAGTCTCTACTGAAGGTCAGGGCAGTAGTAGTGGCTGGACCTGATGATGAATTTATCGAAAAGAGTACTCTCTGTTCCGTGTCCATACTTCTGAAAATTTTAATGGGCATTTTTAATCAGTTAGATATAGTTAAAAAAGCAAATCAATTTGATGAACTACAACAGTGTCATAGTTGAATTGGCTGAAAAATTCTCTTCTGTATGCACAGCCCCAGTTTCTCTATCTAAATGTTAAGAGTTTCAGCGACATGAACGGGACAAAAGTGTATTGTCTTAAGAAAGCTGCACTTCACTTTGTGGATTACTTTGAAGAAGGAGAGCTAATATATACATACACCATACACTGAAACTCTCATCGAAATACTCCTTTTTAAACACAGTCAAGCTTTGCAAATATTCAGTCGGGACGAAGTTTCCTGGAGTTCTAGTGAGACGACGTGACCAGTGGGGTCCATCCAGATTTCACGTGTGAGGATGGATGTCCCACCGATGACACTGGTTGGTGATCACGATAAGTCACAAATCGGTAGATGTTAGAATTCATGGGCTGGCCATTCAATTGGGTCCCAGTAACTGAATGTTATATGAGCTTGCCTTGTAACCGGAAGGTCCTGGGTTCGTACCTCGGCTGTGGTTGTGTACTGATGATGATTTCCAAACAAGGATGGTGGTTTTCAATGGTTCCCTAACTGATATCAATCCGTGGTCATACTCGTAAAAATAAATCTAATCCTTACAAACCAATTACTGAAAATATTCAGTCAGTCAGTTTAATCTTTGTAACGCATCATTTTTACAAAAAATGGGTACTTTGAGAGACAAAAAGGAAACTGCCCTTACAGATAAAATCATCAGACTTCCTTTTTTTCGTTTTAGACATTTGAAATAAAAATTTTGTTGAACAGATCATTTTGAAAATGTCATTCATCAGTGCAAGTCTTTTTCACATTTTATTGTCATCAGTGATTGCATAACTGAGGAGAAATGCAAGGGATTTTATCTCATCAGTTGGTCGGATGTATCATGGGATGTTGATTGACTGGTCATGTAAAAATGACACATATATACAATGCGATTAACAGTGAAAAAATGACTACAGTTCAGCAGGAAGTGATTTTTGCCTTTAAAACCAGTAATAGTAGCAAACAGCTGCCTTTCTAGGGACTTGAAGTTGTTGTATCAGACAGACAATAAGCGCTTAGTGCTTTACGAGTAATTAAGTAACGTTTTGAATGATAGTTAGGCCTATAAGACTTATTCATTAGGTGAATTGAAGGTGATGCTTAAAAGATTGTCGAGGAAATTTTCTCTTAACAAGGAGAAGGATTTCGGCGTTCCTAGTGGAGCACAGGGCTTCAAGCCTTAGCTTCGAAGTTCCAGTAGCAACGCCCAACCTCCTGTCTTTGTCGGGATTATAACCGGTTAGGGAAGGTAAATGAGTGTGATGGCTGAAACTCAAATCCCGGACCACATGCATAGTTGGCCAGTGCCTTTTACCGCTGAAGCACCGACGCACATATTCTGGTCTACAGAAATTCATCGCTAATTTTTTACTGAGTAACTAACACTCGGGTCCTAGAAAAGCAAAGTAGGACCTTCGGTGTCAGGAAAGAACATTTAGTGTTCTACTTACTTTTGCTATGATAGATACTAAGTGTAATTTTCGAAACAAGTGTTAGTCTCTGATGAGTTGGAGGTTCACAGGGTTGAATTTTCGCCATGACGTCGGGGTATGATTTCTGATCAGCGTACTCGTAAAACTCGTCTAGCTTACTAGGCTGTATAAGTTCGGAGTAGAGAGGTGATTGGATGATGAACTCCGCCCACTGGAACAAGGTGGATTTGTGAAAAGCGAATCAAGTGACGATCAAACCACAGCTGTATACATCAATGTCGAAAAGAACGCAGAATGGCACTCAACACTCTGCCACCACTTTATCAACTTTGAAAACGGTTTCGACAGCATTGGCCATGAAATAATTTAGAAACTACTGCAACACGAATCAGTGTGCCACGCAAATCGTTCTCAGTCGCATCCAACAGACTTGTAACAGCGTTAATTGTCATTCGATTCGAAACGGAAAGCTCACTGAAGCCTCTGAAGTGGAGACAAGTCTATTGTCACCCATGATAACATTCCTGATTGTGGTGGATTAGATTGTGCGAAAAACCGCGTATGGAGAGCGAGAAGACAGTAATACACTGGGCCAATGAGAATACTACTAGATGTGGATTTTATGGGTGATTTATGTCTAATGTCACATAAATCTGAAGTTCTACAGTCGAAAACCGATAAGTTTGCAGAAGACGATGGCAGCTAAGAGTGGACCTCAGGTGAACATAGGGAAGATGAAGTTGATAGAGATAACTGACCAACCACAAAAACAAGCACCGATCACTATCAGTGGGAGAAATATGAAAGAGATTACTTCCCTCACTTATCTAGGAAGCATCGTTTCGACTATCGATGGAACGGATAGGGATTTCAATGCCAGTTAGAATCGGCAATTCAAGACAAACCTTTATCACTGCAAAATCAGTTTGAAGATGTGCTGCACTCAGCGTAAAGAGTAAAATTCGGATTTTCAATACAAATTTCAAGTCAGTCAGCTCTTCTCTGTCGTTTGGAAACGAGGCGTGTCACGAAGGTCATTTCTAACAGGCCACTTCGGACTTTTACCAAGAGCTGCCTAAGTCGCTTCCATAATGAAGATCAGATGGCCGGTGGAAACACTTAAGCAACATGAAACTCCGCGAAAAATGAATCAATCGGGGCACAAATCAAAAAAGCTCTTGTGACATTTTCCAGCTTACACCATCTTTGTCACAGTGGACGGGACATCCGATTATCAATCAAAAGACATGTCTGCTGTACAGTAGTACATTATCTTTCTTTATGTCTGTTAGACATGACCGCTGAAATTGGGAGTGGTTAGCTGTCTTTCATCATAGGTTCTTGCTATCTATCCTCCATGTTAGGTGGTGGAAAAATATAGTGATTAATATTCATTTTAGGCGTAGAGTGTTAAGTAAGATGCTTTGACAAGAAGTTCGTCTCTTTTACATATACACAATAGCATTAAACTTTTAGTATTGAAATGGCCTGTTACTCATTCCATCTGGGATTAACTACAAAATTATGACGAGTTAGGCTTTAGAGATTCGATTTGATTCTCACTAACTTGAAAATTAATCTGACGCTCACTAGTGACTGGCTGTACACAGAAAGTGACTTGGAGTAATAGTGGTCTACGAGTTCGCATTGTAACTGGAAGGTCCTGAGCTTGAACCCCAGTCGAAGCTTACTGATGTCGGAGGTGATCGGCAGAAAGCTGTAGACTTTTTCTTTACTCTTGTTGCTACTAGTTAGCAAGAACTAAATTAATGAAACTGGTTACGCAGTTATCGCTAATCAATGTGTCCAATGCAGTCCTACAGCAGATCAGTCATACGCCTGACTACGGCACTGATTGATGTGGTCTAGAAATCCGGGTGGGAAGTGAGATTTTCTCCAAGGTATCGGATACACCTTGCTGATGAATGCCAACAAGCATTAAACCTAGATGGAGGACTTTCTTCCAGTTGCCTACAATCATCTTACAAATAATATCATGAAAATTCCATTCGAATAAGATAAATAGCGAGAGTCTTGAATCATTTCATAGCTGTACAATCGCAAATATATATGGTTGTTTTTATGTGTGTGCACATTAAATTTGTCAAACGAAAATAATTAGTAATTCACATGAGGTATAAGAGGGTAGTTACAAAAGTTAGAAGATTTAAAAAGAACGAGATATTATGAAAGGTTGTATCAGGGTGTAATGGAAACAAAATATACGGAATTACACAAGGTTAGTAGAAAATAAGATACACATTAAGGTGTATTTTTGTTGATAGTTCTGGTTCTTCCAACTGAATGGCTAGGGCTCTGCGATGCAAAGAAGCGGAATCGTACTGTCTTTGGAAGTTGTTCTTCACTTTGTAGATTACTTGAAGGAGGCGTTTGTGAGATGGAATGACCAATTTAGGTATAAATCGTTTTCAGAAATGAAAAATTACTCGTTAACTAATCTATATATGTCAGATATATATATATATATATTCACTCGATGAATTACTTAACTTGTCTAAGCTTCACTGAAGTGCAGTGCTGAATGACATGATGAAGACACTTTCTAATATACTTTAGATATCTGTTAATGAAATAAGTCTTTGTTATGAATTTACTTATTTTGGACATTTTTGTTTCTTCCTTCATTTCGTAAATCATTCAATAAGAAATGACAGTTCACCTTGACATTATTTGTTGTTTCCTATGTCTTTATAAACACCTACATTAGAGGGTTGGAGCGGCGGCGAGGGGAGGGGAGGGCAGTGATTGATAATCGATTCTTACTGACAACTGTTCACTTCTTTAAAAAAAGAATTGTAACCTTTAATAAAATAATAAAGCATCCGTAACTATTGAAAAATCAGTTTTGATTTGTGAATGATTATGATTGTTTCAGCCTACACTTTTCCTGAAACCTCTTGACTGCATTTTCCATTAAAAAGGTAACGGAATATATTACAAATTAACCACTACTGACTGGCATAAAATGTCTTTAAAAAGTGTAACGGTGATGTTTTAATTGCTTATTAACTTGCTAGAACTTAACGATAAAGAAAAAAATTTTAAGTATTGGTTTGTAGAGATTTGATTGGTTGTTTACAGGATTTCATCATGAGCTGACATTGGTTAAAGAACTCTTGGAAAACCTGGGAGTACTAGACAGCTGTTTCCTACTAGTTTGGGACTCTTCAGCAAAGTGGGACGAAACAGCTGTCCAGTACTCCCAGGTTTTCCAATGGTTCTCTGACCAATGTCAGCTCATGATGAAATCCTGTCACCAGTCAACCAAATCCAAACAAACCGGCACTTGAATATCGATGAAATGTTCACTAGCCACTTACCCTATTCAGCTAGGCAGTTACCTGGGGTTCCAGTGAGAAGTCGTGACCAGTTGGGTGCAGCAGGTCGGGTGTGAGAACAAATACTCGCCGAGGACATTGGCTAGAGGTTGCGCTATGCTGTCGATTGGAAGAAGTTATAATTCATGGGCCATTGGATCGGGTCCCGGTGGCTTAATGGTATACAATCTCTCCTTGTAACCAGAAGGTTCTGGGTTCGAACCCTCGTAGTAGTGGGTGCGTACCGATGAAGAGTCCCAAACTAGGACGAAACAGTTTTCCAGTACTCCCTACAAGTTTTCCAATGGTTCTCTAGCCAATGTCAGCTCACGATGAAATTCTATAACCAAAAAACATTTTCTTTTTCGGTTCATTTTCCACTTTAAACCTCCGTCTATGTTGTTCATCTACCATCCAGATCCTTATTTCTTCTTCCTCATGTCCTCTCTTTATCATTATGCAATGAAGATGTGAAAGCCAGCCAGCTAGAATCAGAAAGACAAGATACATCTTCATCAACCTGAAACCAGTTTGGAAGTCTTCTGCCCACACTCAGCCAGCCAGCATAAAGAACAAAGTTCGGATTTGAACACAAATGTAAAAGTGAGTCAGTCACTGCTTCTATATGGCCAAGAAACTTGGCCAGCGTTTCACGAAAAGCATTTCCAGAAGGCTATTGGAGACTTTTATCTACATCTGCAAACCTTCTCTGACTCCATACTGAAAATCAAATGGCCAGTTGGCCGGCCAGAAAGAATTTGAAACATGAAACCGTGGCTAGGAACAAGCCAACTAAGAGCGGATTGCTCAACAAATATGTAGGAGAAAACGGAAAAGGATTGATCGGGCATACACGCAACTAAGGAAGCCGTTGAATAACATCCCACACAATGCAGGCCATTGGTCAAATGGAACCCAAGTGAGTGAGTCGTCGGTGCGGGGGTGACATGGAGATGGTGTGAGTTGGAGGAGGAGATGACATATTATGGGGCGATTATAGACTGAGCTGAAGTGGACAGCAGAGAAGTGGACAAAGTAGCGATGTTTCAAGATCTCATCATGAACTGATATCGGTTAGAGGACCGTTGTAAGACCTGGGAGTACTGGACAGCTGTCTCATAAGCCTACTTTGAGACTCTTCGTCAGTACGCATACACCACCAGGGTTCGAACCCAGTACCTCTTGGTTACGAGGCGAGGTAGATCGTAGACCACTAAGCCACTGCGACCCGATCCAGTGGTTCACGAATCCCAACTTCTGCCAATTCACGATATGGCGTGATCAGTAGCGAATGTCAACGGTTGCGAGTATTTGTCCCCACACCCGACATGCCGTAACCCACTGGTCACGACTAGTGGTCGCGCCATATCATGAATTGGCAGAAGTTGGAATTCATGAACCACTGGCTGAATGGTCTACTAGCACGCCTTGTAACCGGAGGGTCCTGGGTTCGAACTCCGCCCATTAGGTGCGTACTGATGAAGAGTCCCAAACTAGGACGATAGGAAAAACTGTCCAGTACTCCCAGCTAGTTTTCCAGTGGTTCTCTAACCGATGTCAGTTCATTATGAAATCCTTAAACCAATTAAATTCCCTGCAAACGGACACTTGAAAGTAGAGATGTTTAGGTGAAGCCGTATGTTCCACTCGGAACCCACAGGAATAATGATATTAATGTGATAACTGTTCACCTGCTTTCGTCGTATTGCTAGACAAATTAGTCAGTCATTGATTACGCTTAACTTTAATATATATGTGTAAAACTTCAACACTGTGGTGCTGTGTAATTGGATATTAACCTGTTTATTGGATATATCACACCCTGTGTGAAACAGTATTATTTACTGGATGACGCTCCGAAGGTGACTGTTTATTGTTCGTAATGATGTCATCAGTTGTAACTCCGCAACTTCGAAACATGAGTTTTATAGTTTTATTTATTCTTTCCTATTACTCGTAGAGGTAGTAGAATTTTCTAGATATCTGGCCAGACAACAGCAACAACAACAACAATTAACAATCACTACCAAAGAGGTTACTTTCTACACTTATTTACGCACCATCGTTTCAAAACAGGACAAATTGGAGATGTGTCGTTGTATTCCTACGTTCCAATAGGAACCCAAGGGAATAATAATAATATACTTAAACATTTTACTAATTCTATTTTTATTGACATTGGGTTTTATGAACCCAGATCCAAATGTCAGTATGAACTTGTAAGTCTTCTGTGAACACCAGTGTTTAGCTTCCATGCGGTTTCCTTTTTATGATACAATGTAACATCCCTACGGCAAATAGGAAGGCAGAAAAATAATTATAAAAATCAAGTTTCGAAGTTGTGTAGTTAGAATTACTATGACATGATTGTGAACAATAAACAATTGTATTCAAGTATTGGTTTGTAGGGAGTTGGTTGATTGGTTACAGGATTTAATCATGAGCTGATATTGGTTAGAGAACCATTGTAAAAACTGCAGGGAGTACTGGACAGCTGTTGCGTCCTAGTTTGAGACTCTTCATCAGTACGCACCCACCAGGGTTCCAACCGAGGACCTTCTGGTCCTGTCCGGTACTCCCAGGTTTTCCAATGGTTCTCTAACCAATGTCAGCTCACGATGAAATCCTGTAATCAGTCAACCAAATCCCTACAAACCAATACTTGAATATCGATGAGACGCTCACTGGTTAGTGGCCCTATTCAGGTAGGTAGTTACCTGGGGTTCTAGTGAGAAGTTGTGACCAGTGGGATGCAGCAGGTCTGGTGTGAGGACAAATACTCGCCGAAGACATTGGCTAGGGGTCGCGCTATGTCGTGAATTGGCAGAAGTTAGAGTTCATATGTTGGCCATTGGATCGGGTCGCAGTGGCTAAATGGTCTACGAGCTCGCCTTGCAACCAGAAGGTCCTGGGTTTGAACCACAGTGGGTGCGTTCTGACGAAGAGTCTCAGACTAGGTCGAAACAACTGTCTAGTTCTCCCTGCAGGTTTTCCAATGGTTCTCTAATCAATGTCAGCTCATGATGAAATCCTGTAACTAATAAACAATTGTGTTCAAAACTTTGTCATCCAGTAAATAATAAGGTTTTACTGTGTGATATATATTTATACATTAAAATGAGTCAGTGGGGAATTACGCTTAGCTTTTAAGGGAGCAGGCAGCTGCGTGTCTAATTTGTCTACAATGAAGTTACAATTCAATTAATTTGTTAGACTAATCGCCTAAACATTAAATTTTCATTAATTCTAGCTATTTCTCATTATTTTGTTTAAACTTACCATTATTATAAAGTGGCTGGGGCCAGGGGTGTGGTGATCAATGTCTAGTCTAGAAAATAAACCAATCAGAATTATATTATTTATTTATTACTTTATTCCTGTATGTTTCCGAGTGGAATATAGGTTTTTAAGCTGGAGCTTTCAATTTCCTGTAGAAGTGGCTTTTTTTCACAAATTAGGGTCGCCAGACTCAAACCCAATGGAGGACAGTTTGAAAACCTGGGATTACTCGACAGCTGTTTCATCCTAGTTCGCGACTCTTCCTTAGTGCGTACCCACCTTCAGAGTTCGAACCCAGGACCTGCTGATTACAAGACAAGCTCGTGGACCATTAAGGCACTGGGACTCAAATTGTATCAGAATCAACCTACGTAAAATAACACCCACTATTTTACTGGCCATGATTGCAGACTAACTGATATATCTTTAGTGAATTTTTGAATTATATATTATTTTCAAAAGAATGGATACTGAACAAAGAATACTCTTTTCGATAACCTGCTCTTCATCAGGCTCTACAGTTATATATACATTATAGTGAATGAATGAATTAGTGTTACGAAAAACATTGATGTTTACATAACATCGAATCAGTAATATCAATAGATTACACTTCAATAGCATCAAAATAACAATAAACTGAATGCCATGAAAGTTAGGAAAGATAATAATACAAATTCATGAATTTATAGTCTCTACTCCAAACAGCAGAGGCTATCGCAATTCGCGTGTAAAAAGCCTGTGCTTTATGTGCAAAAGAAGCAAGTCCAGCCACTACTAATGCCCTGGGCTTCAGTAGAGACTATAAATTCATGAATTTGTAATATTATCTTTCCTAATTTTTCTGACATTCTGTTTATTGTTATGTTGATGCTATCGAAGCGTAATCCATTGATATTATTGATTCTATGTTATTTAAACAACATTAATATTGTTAATAACACTAATTCTTTCACTATTATGGATGCATATAACTGCAGAACCTGATGATGAAGAGCAGGTTATCGAAAAGAATATTCTTTGTTCAGTAAAAATCCTTTTGAAAATTTTAATAAGCATTTTTAATCAGTTACATGTTATTGTTCAAACATAATACGTAATTTCCATCTCATCTTTTGTGTAGTACCACTTAAGTTGCAGACAGAGGTATCAGTTAGCTGTTGTATGCGTTTTCGACTTGCACAAGCTGTAGCCTGTATGCAAATATGAGTTGGTGGCACAGTGGTTGGGACTCTCGCCGACCATGCACATGGTCCGGGGTTCGATCCCTTGCCAACGCACACCATATATCTATGGTCGGCCTGCAAAATTTGGGCTACCGATTTCCAAGCTGGAAATTCTATACTTGTACTGAAAATACGGTGTGGCATCAAGCTGTAATCAAAAATATTAAAAATATATTTCAACTGAACGTTTTGCAAAATATAATATGTAGTTAGTCATCTAACTGTTTATTTGATTTTCTTTATGGGCGTATTCTTACAGTTCTTCATGCATTTATTCCCCTTGATGAATTTGAATAAAGCAAGAACAACAGCAGTTTGTGCAAAATAATATGGTGTCTTCATTTATTTCGTTGGCTTCTCAACAACTGCTTACAGCCTAAATAAATTATGAGGTTTACGTACAGAAAAGTTTTAATATACTTGCAAATTTTGCATGTTGTCAGTTGACAGAAGGTTCTGCAATTAGTGAACAGTGCTCCAGAAATCGCGCTTATATAGTTTTTACACAGGCAGTTTAAGTTTAAACAAAATAAATGTATGCATACAATAGTAAAGGAATTATGCAATAAAGACGAGAGGTGAGTAAGATGATGAGTAACTAATAAATTAGGTAACGATGTACTGAGTTCAACTCGCGTCATAGAAACAATAGACAAGCAAAATTACACTGTATCAACGAAGTGAGGTCAAAGACAAAGAATACATAATCAGAGTAGAGAATAAAGACATCCAGTTACTAGGGCAAGGAAAGACTAATAACTGCTTCTTTCTGAACACATAAATCTTGTTTGAAGCGTTTGATAGAAATTGCTTCGGCAAACTTGAGGAGAATGGAGCTCCTTTGTCTAGTGATAACTTTAAAGGATTTCTCGGTTTCCACGTCATGAGCCGTGTCGAGGAGATGCCTGGCGATGGTACCGTTTAAAGCATTTGTTCCCTTTAGACGTAAACTTTTTGGTAAATGTTCAGAAAATCGTAGATATGCCCTTCTTTCTGTCCTTCCAACGAAATAAATGTTGGTACCATATTATTCTGCACAAGCCACTGTTGTTCTTGCATTATTCTTACAGTTCTGCTCCACAGTGACATTTATCATACTTCATTGGAGTGAAATGATTGGCACTCTTCAACATCCTTCTTATAGAATGAAATTGTATGTTGAAAATGTCTATTTGATCATTATGTTGTCCATTTTTTCTCATATCCTGTAGGAGTTATGTTGATGAAAGGGATGAGCAATGTAATTTGAGTAGTCTGTCAAAGATGTTTCCTAACCTCAGAAGGGCGAATCATTGAAAATTGATTACATAAAGTATGCAACTGATGTTTTCGATAGTCTGAACTAAATTACAAAGATTTTTCAATGTTTCCATCTGACGAGAATTTCTGTACGTTATGGCTGGAATGAAATGTGAGATGCTCAGGCTGTCTGTAGTTAACCGTGCTAATGATTCCGATTTCATTTTTTATTTACTCTCTTTAACTTAGCAAACAGAATACTGAAAAACCAAAAGAAACGATAACATTTGATCACTGTGTTGCATAAAGTTTCATGAGAAAAAAAATATTGTAGGAAAAAAAATTCTATTATCATGCATGTGATCATGGATACAACAACGAAGTCATGAACTGTTACTGACGATCAAAACGATATTTTTAACAACGCATGACTGAAATAAGCCGACAGTAGGGAACTCACTGTCATGCTTACTAAGCTTGCAACATGTTTGAATGCAGAATCATTGATTAATTCTTGAGTTAAATAGTTAACCACGTGAGATGAGGTTGTTTGTCACCGTCAAGTAGGTGGATTCTCTGTCTCAATGAGTTTTGTTCAGCTTCGCTGTGTTCTGCTCTGCTCTAGTTGTCGGGGAAATAAGAAAAGAAGTTAAGTTGATTCGTAAAGTTACTAGTTATGGAGTAGTGTTCAATCAAAAATATTCACTACAGTTCTACAGGAGGTTAACCACGAGCCCGTAAAGCCCAGTGGTCACTTCTCTGACTGCAGCACTTGGTGACGCAGAAGGGACAGGAGTTCCTTCAATGCAGTTGCAGATACGCCTTGCTGATTAGTGCGTGCCAACTAGCACAAAACCTAGGTAAGGTTGGGCTTTCTGGCGATTGCCACCACCATCCAAGGCCAACAGTTCACAGTGCACTGTGATGGTGAGCCATGTAGTGGCATGGTAGCCACATTGCAAGCTTGACTGATAGAATTCAGTTTTCACTAAAGATAGGACTGGAGACATTACACTAGTTACTGACTAGTGTCCAATCAAAAGTTTATTGTTATTCCCTTCAGTCCTGAGTGGTAAACAAGGCTTCAACAACACATCGCCACTTTGTTCCATCTTCTGCCGTCTCCTTTAGCCGAGTCCACGATTGCCCACAATCTCTCATCTCTTCCTCACACGATCTCCCTCATATCACCCTAGGACGACCGGCTCGTGCAGTGTACAATGAACTCAGATTCTCCACCTGTTGCGCATCTTTATGTTGAGTCACCTTCTCTTTCACCATCCTCCTCTCTTCTATTAGCTTACAGGTGGGTGTCCATGGAGAGCTGTTGCTTGTCTTGTCTCTCCCTTCTTTCTAGAATAGTTGTACACTTTTCCTTGAACGTCAACTTCAGAAAGTTCTAATGTTCTTCCAAGCAGGTTTCATCACTGATGCCACGTAGTGTCTCCGATTTCGTTGTGATATGATCTGTAGTGAAGGTATCCCTTGTGTTTCTTAGTTTCTGAATATTGAACTTGAATTACAGTAGCCTGTATCCTGGTGTTGTCAGGGATTTTAGCTTCACATTGAAGGTTCCTTGAACTAGATGATGGTCTGAGCCTACATCTGCTCCCCTTCTCGACTTTGTATCCAGCAGGCTGCGTCTCTACTTCCTTGAGATTGTTATGAAATCTATGTTTTTTGTTGCGTCCGTCGGGCGAAATCCATGTTGCTTTGTGTATATCCTTATGTCTGTACACGCTCACTCCGATCACCAAATCATTGAAAGCACAGAAGTCTGCGAAGAGTCCTCTGATCTCACTCATTCCTCTGAAAGCCTCTCAACCCTTGACGAGATCTTTCTGTATTGTCTGCTCCCAGTTCGGTTGACATTCTTATCACCCATGAGGATTTTGATGATACCATTTGAGATGTCATCCGTTAGTGCAAAAGTCTTCCTTCTTCTCTTGTTCAGCGTTGTTTGTAGGTGTGAATCATTGGATTATTGGAACCTTCCTTCTAACCTTTTGAGTTGAATCTTGCTGTCATAATCCTGCATTAGTTGATTTGTTCCCACTGTATTAGGGCTTTGGCTGCCACTAACTGCCTCAGTGTGTTCGTGGTTGTCGTACAGGTGACCAGACTGGAGCAGATAACTGACTTTTCAGTTGGCAATTCTGATAGTCCGCATCCATTCCAACTGCTCTCGTGGATACCCAGCACTTCTATTTGATATCTTCGCAATTCTTTGGCTATCTGGCAGTCTTCCTAGCCAGCATAGTACATTATACGAACGTTTCACGTCTCCATTCCTATTCTAGCTTTCCTCGAGAGAAGGCACAGTAGGTGGCTGACTGGCTTCACGAAGGCTTTCAACAACTCGCGTCATTTTGCTTCTCCGATTCCAGCGAATAATAAAATTTTTCTTTGTATTTTTTGTATTTTTAACATATTTGTCGGGTTATGAAGTTTCTCCTGCAGTTTGATAGCTTTTGTGGTTTAAGGTTGCTAGCTCCTTGCCCAACCCCCCCTCTTTACCTTGGCTTGGGACCGGGTCGAAAACTAACAAGCTAGTTAACTAGGTGGGGTTTGTCTTCATCATGTCTGTTATAAATAGTAAATTCTCTCAATATCGACTATCGTATTAACTTTGCTATCCAATCTTCCTGTTTATTTCTGTTATTTTTACATTGTGTTGACTCCCCGTTTGCACTACTAAATTTTTAGATCCGGATTCCTGTCTGTTTTGTTATTTTTCCATTTTGATCTCTCTTTGCAATCTTATCAGTTTGTTTCTTGACAGGAAATAGATCTGGAACTTTCTCTCCCCGCCCAGTTTACTATAAATACGGGAATGTGTCTAATCATCAATGGTTTTATTCAAATATCGAATCAATTTCTCTCATGTATATAAATGAAGGAAGAAAGTTGTGCGAGTACTGCCTTGATATGATTACGAGTGGCAATAATTTGTGTTTGAAACGTGATCATCAGTTAATATAACTGTATAAGATTGTCTGATTTTAACTGATTAAAAATGCCCATTAAAATTTTCAAAAGAATAGACAAGGAACAAAGAGTACTCTTTTCGATAAATTCATCATCAGGTTCTACAATTATCTGTACATTATAATGAATGAATGAGTTAGTCTTACGAACGACATTAATGTGTGATTTATCGAAATAAAATCAAACGGAGAAAGAATGTCTATAAACTGAGGAGAACTTTTAGATTTATCACACAATAGAGTGATCCTCAAGTGGCACCTGAATAGGAAATGGCAAGAATATCATATAGATGCGATTGTGTGAAGACTGCAAAGAACAGTAGGAACCAGAGATGTTCTGCTGAAGTTCTATGTTCTACTTATAACCTTAGGTAACATATATATATATATATATATATATATATATATATATATATGGTAAGTATCGAGAATATTCTGCCTAGCACAATTCATCTTTCATTTCAGCATTTTTCAATCATTGAACACTTTAAAACGAAAAAAGAAGAAATATTAGCAACTTCACAAATAGATTCATTCTGATGAAAGATAAATATTTTGTTTTCAATAAATTTTTTTCTAAAAAAAACAACAGATTATTCCCTAAGTATATCATTAAAACAAAATAAAAACAAATAAAACCATAAAAACACATCAAAATTCAACATTCAAATGATACTTTTTCAACAGTATTATAAATACTTCTCAAATTCTCAGGATAATTATAATAATAATAATCATAATTCTTATCAATGTGAACATAAAAATTATACTTATGCCAGGCATATTGGAGAAAAAATAGAATGCTTAGTGGCCGATTAATATTATATTTCGTCAATATATATATATATGCATATATATTATAAGATTAGTGTAACAAATGGCATAAAATTTAAATTTAAATCGATTAATCTACTTACTGCTGATCGATATTTTCATTGGTTTGACCTTGAGAATGTATATATTCATTGACACGTTTAAACAAGGAATTAGTAGAAATTGAATGTAATAATAATAATAATAAACTGTAATAATTGAAAATGTGACATGATAAATTTTAACTTTACAATATTATAATCTTTTGTAGTGTAAAGGAAAAGAAATATATGCATATATATATAAATAAAAATCCAATGAATTTTTGTCAAATGAATGTTATACTGAGTGTTACCCTTGATTATGAATATTGTTATTATTATTATTAGTTTGAAGAAAGAAAGAATGAACACGTTTGCAGGTATATTTTTGCTTTCTTCTTTGTTATATAAAAAGAAAAGAAGAATTTAAAATTAAGAATAGTAGATGAAAATTAAAGGAAAAATAAAGAAATCAGGTTTTTTTCTTTGAAATAGCACAGAAATAGGGCGTTAACCAAAAGTGTTGCACACAGAAATGTGTGCATGTGTGTACAGTATGAGTTAGTGGATATTAGAAATGGAGGGCATGATTTCTTACATTTTTGTTGTTGATTTATTTGATCCTCTCTCTTTCTCTCTCCATTTTTTATTTTCCTTCAGTTTTCTTTCTTGTCTCTTTAGTCTCTCCTTCGAGATATATATTGAAATGAAAATGACAAATAAAAAGTTTTAGAAATTAAATAAAGATTTCTTTTGTTATCTATCAATAGGAAATAAAAATCTTTGTATTCATATTTTAGTTGATGAATTTGGTGAATATAATTCGCTAATCAATGAAGGCATGCCGACTGTTCAGCTTTTTCTTTCTCAAGGGAAAGAGAAAGCGGTTTTCCTTATTTTCTTTTTAATATTTTTTTGGTTTATTTTACTTCTGGGTTTCTGTCTTGTCACTTTCATTATTTCCCTTCCTATATGCTCAAACCAAAGAAAAATAATAATAATAATTTGCTTTATTCCAAAACAGTACTTGTGATACAGAATGGAATTTTCAGCATTTTACTGCAGTATTGCATCCAGTTAGTATAATATCAATAAATAAAATTCTACATAGATTAAGGAAATCTCAGTTCATTATGACAACAACATATCGGCATTTCAGTAGCAAAGCCAAAGTTGAACAGTGTTTGAAGGTGTTACAAAATTAGGTGCTATCATATTTACTGACGTAAGCGAGAGAAAACAACAAAGCAGCATATAACGGAAAAAAAAAAGAGAGAGAATAGGAAAAGAAAGAAAGAAAATATTGTACCTATAAATGATATGAGTTGGAAAGACGAGATCCAGTTGTTCTACTGACTATTTAATGAATTATAGGTGTCACGCTTAATGCTTTCTTTATCGCACAGAACACCAGCTAAGTAGGGTATGGTTGAGTTTTTGTACTTGCTGGTGCGAGCATATAGTTTTCTATATTGGCTTCTGGTTTTGCCTGATGAGATAGAGCAAGGGGAGAGTTGTGAGTGAAGAGGGTGGTGTAAGTTAGATAGAATGGATTTAGCCCATTTTTCACATGAGTCCATGTGCCTGTCAACCAGAATATTGACAAGCTGGTTAAGTAGCACGTTGCTAACCCTGCTGACAACCTTTCACACTCTATGTAATAAGATATAGTCCTTCTTCAGTAGCCCTGGAAAAACTAAGGGGGAACAATAGAGAATAATAGGCAGGATGCAAGAGTTAACGAATCGTAAGAGTAAGGGTCCGGTTATACCAGAATGTCTTAACTTCTTGATGTGAAAGGTAAGAAGGAATATTTATTTTTTAAATTGGTGACTTCTAATGTGATTCTGACAAAAAGCCATTAAGTTTAGAGCAGTCACTTTGACATTTGACAGGCATATTTGACAAAATTAATGTCAGAATTAATACAGAAAACAACTTAGACAACTTTAAGAATATAAAGGCATACTCCTCTTTCATCCTGATAAGGGCACTAGGGATTGTGGTAGTGAACAGAACTGACTATGCTGAGAAAGTAACCAAAAATACTATCGGACAATAGCGAATTCTTCGAACCACTCAACCAGAAAGGCATAATAGAAAGAACAGAAAACCTGTCAACAAAATTGCTGAAGAGAATGAAAGAAGATTCATACACAACATTGTAGGTGTGTGAGCAAACAAAGCTATACAGTTCAAATATTCTAAGACTATATGGATTGCTTAAAGTGCATAAGAAGGAAGTTCTTTTTCGACCTATCATAGGCAAGGTCAACTTACCATATCATCAGGTAGCGAAGTGGCTAGCAGATATCCTTGAACTGGTAAGGAGAGATATAACAAAGTGAAGCTTTCACAATTCAACGATGGGTTTCAACGTGTTTGAAAGACAAATGCTTTCACTAGATGTCACTACTCTATTCACAAGCATCCCACTGACTGAGACAATACGCTTCGCTTGGGACTATGTCGAAACCAGTAACCTAGAAGTTACTTTTCCCATCAATTACCTGAAGAAACTATTTCTAGATATACGTTTAATATCCAATTCAAATTTAATGAACATTTCTATGTACATAAAGATGTTGTAGCCATGGGGTGTCCTCTGTGTCCACTCCTAGCTGACCGCTTCATGGTGAGTCTCATAAACAGCATCCTCGATCTTTTGATCAGTCAAGTGCACATATACAGGAGATACTTAGATGATACGTAAATAATTTGTGATGAAAAATTCATTTAGAGTATCCCCTCAAAAATTTCAACGCGGCACACCCGTCAATGAAATTCACCTTACAATGTGAATCAGATAAGGAATTTCTATTCCTGGACATACCACTTGCCAGAAATCAAGAGTGAACGATCCAAAGATCAATATTTCACAAGCCGACATCGACGGAACAGTTCACCAACTTCCATAGTTTCTTCCCACTGATCCGAAAGCAAAACCTAGTAAGTACATAATGTTCAAGGATTCGAAAAATCTGTTCGGAAGACACAATAGAGAATGAGTTAAATTCATTCCACGAAACCCTACGCGAGAACAAGTATTCACCTACGTTCAACGACCAAGCAACGTGAGAGAAAAGCCCCCATCGCCAAAAATCACAACTGTTCCTAGGAAAACTCTCTTCATGAGCCTGGAATCCAAAGGTGACAGTGAATAAGAAATTCTTAGAAATCACTTTTCTAAATGTCTGAAGAAGACATTTCAAGTAGCTAGCCACTTTACAGATCATGTTCTCCAGCAGACAATTTAACCATTCAGGTGTTAAGGATAAAAAACCGCTTTTGACCACCTCAGTGAATATTTATCACTTTACTTTTTGGTATGGAGAAAAGTAAAGGGAGCATGTGCAAGTCGCAGATCTACACTCAAGTCGGCTGAACTCAACGTCAAGTCCACAAACGTGTTCTTGAACACTCTCCAGCTTGGTTAGCCAGAGGAAGAAACAAGAATATTAGCGGCTTAATTCTCGAACACCATGTCAATTCTGGACATCAAGAACCCCCATTCCGCGTGATTGCTCCACAATGTTACACAGATTTCCTCAATATCCTACGAAAAGACTTCACATACACCATCTGTACATAGCTAAATCATTAGCTGTTCGGGATGTGAAACCTGACCTCTGCATTCAAAAGCAGTACATACATTCACTTGCCTTACCGTGACCAGAGTAAAGTTCTTACTATAATTTTGCTTCTTCTGTTTTTATTATGTAAGTTCTATTTTCGCTCTGTTACTGTTTATGCATAACATTGCGCTTTTATGCAGATTTTATAAAGGCACTTTATCGTCTCTCCATTAGTTCCTGTCCATTCTACACGAGTGTACTGATTAGTCATTGTCTCACACTGATTACGTATCCCACTTGCTGCTCCTTTTCTAACTTTCAGTTAGTCATCCCCTTCTAGACTACACCTTACATTACGTAATACGTTTTTGAGGACAAAATTTATCAGTATCTGATTGATCGTATGATTTATTTGTTGACTATAATTACGATTGTACAGCAGCCTATGAAAATAGGTATGATAGAGAAGATTTGTATCTCAGGTGGATGATTTCGGTGTGGTTGTGTTCTCTGAGCCAGATAGTTAATTTATGAAGCTTTCATCACCCTACTAGGTGACATCTTCAGCGCATACTTCAATTTGAAGTGAGTGGATGTCATTTCTTTTGACGGCTAGCTTATGTTCGTGGATACGAAGACGAAGGGGACGTCCACTTTGGCCAATGTAGTGTTTTTTGTAGTTGTTACAATTTATTTGTAGATGATGTTGGTGAAGTGATCACTTCACTCAGTTCTATGTCAATCAAAAGACTCAACAGCGAAAGAAGATAAAACCAATATCATCTACAAAATAAATTGTAACAACTGCGAAAAACACTACATTGGCCAAAGTGGACGTCCCCTTCGTCTTCATATCCACGAACATAAGCTAGCCGTCAAAAGACAAGACATACACTCCCTCATATCCCTACATACAGACAATCACGGACATCAGTTCGACTGGGACAACCAATCTTCAAATATTAGACAGAGGAAAGAACAAGAATGCTAGAGAATATTTCGAAGCTTGGCATTCCAGTGAATCATCAATCAATAGACACATCGAGATTGACAAAATTTACCAATTTGTAAGAAAGAAACCTCACACACAAAGGGTCAAAGTTCAAGTCAAAGAAACAATCAGTTCCAATATAAATAGCCTAGAAGGTATGAAAACACACGAAAACAACCAATGACGTCCAAGGTCACCGGGAGAGATGATTAATAAACTGGTGGAGAAATCTAAAAACTCACTTCAAATTGAAGTATGCGCTGAAGATGTCACCTAGTAGGGTGATGAAAGCTTCGCAAATTAACTGTCCAGGTTATGAAAATGAATCATCTAAAAGAAAATTTTTTCTTCGCTGTTCACGTCTTTTTCTTACGACACAACAAATGAACAGTTGGAAAACACCCGAGACTTGATTTTAGACTATTGTATATATGACCTGATGTCTCTTATTGAGCACTAGTCAGTAATTAGTTTAATATGTCTAGTCCTTCTTCTTATGGCACAGACTGAATTCTATGAGTCAGGTTTGTAATGTGGCCATGTCGGTACAATGTGGCCCGCTATCACGGTGCAATTTGAATTTTTGATATCACATATATAGTTGGAGTCAATGGACAGGAAGCCTCGAACAACCTAGGTTTCGTGCTTCTTTCCACCTACCAGTCAGCAAGGCATATCTATAATCTTGAAGTGACTGAGTGATATCTGAATGATATCAATCTGTGGGGCGAACTTGAAACCAATCGAATACCTACAAGCTAATTCTTGAAAGTCTTGCCTCTCCCATACTACTTATATCTACTTTTAAGTAATACTGCAGTATGATTAGTATTTTACGCATCACATTATGTATCAAATTCATTCTGTCCTGAATAATAATTCGACTTTATTTTGTGTTTATTCACGAATTAAACTGAAACGCATATGAACATATTTTTTTACATAAACAATCCCAACCCCAGGTTTTTCAAGTTAAATATGCAACAAACTAGAGAAAGATTGTTTCATGGATTATAGTCACGTCCCGCTAAGAACTAAATCCTAATAATTTTTTTCTTCAGAAACCTCATATCGAAATCTGTAATTGCACATGATTTCCATATTGTTCTTGTTTTACCTTTCTTTCACAATTTCTGTCTATATATTGTTTCACAAGGATCTCGAGTTTTGGGTGGTATGAACTGATTGGGCTCACTGAGTTGAGTCATACACAGAGTACACCGCTGATGAGCTCCGCCTCATGCGAAAGAAATAGGCATTCAGTGTTTAGTTTCACGTCAGTTAACCTGACTAGCAAGCGCTACCGGTAGATGTGATTGGAATTAAACTACTCACCACAGTCATACAGTAGTATGTTTGCTTTTATGCAAATATACTTACTTTCGAATTAATTGTGTTCTCTGAGCTAGCTGGTTGATTTAATTGCGATGCTTTCGTTGTCCATTTAGATAACATCTTCAGCGTAGGTTTTAATATAAAATGGACGTATTTGAATTTTCCATGAGTGATGATATAATTGTATCTCCGGACAACTTCCTTTGTCGTGATTGGTTGTTAATTCACGCCAGTACTGATCACTTTTATTGACTTGGAATTTGAACTTTCTTGTCATCATGTGATTTACTTTATATTAGCTGGTAAATGTGATTGTTGATCGCTGATTCATCTGAGTGCCAGTGTTCCAGAAATTCCTTGGCGTTAATTCGATGTTTCCTCTATTTTAAACTTCTACATTTTGCCAATAGAATAGGTGTCTGTAATTATCTACATATGCATTGCTATGAAAGAATACATATCGTGTCTTTTCGAAACTAATTTATGTTCTTGGATTTTGATTCGAATGGGATGACCACTGTGACCAGTTTAGTGTTCATTTCACTTTATGCAATTCATTTTGTATATGGTATTAATTTTGTTTTCTAATCCTGGTGGATCGTTTCTTCTGCAAAAATATTGAAGGAAATGATTGGACTGGCTTGTGTGATATGTCTGATACAAACGATCTTAATACTTCAGAGATACTTTATATGTATGGTAGAATGAATTTTCTTGTGGTCTGTGATGATGGTTTCTTGTTGGTGTTGCAGCTCCAGTTTAAACACTTCTTGGTTTTGTAGGGACTTTGTTTGATTACATGGAAGATTTCATCATGAGCTGACATTGGTTAGAGAACCACTGGAAAACCTGGGAGCACCGGACAGCTGTTTCATCCTAGTTTGGATCTTTAGCAGTAAGCACCCACCGGGTTTCGAACCCAGAACCTTCTGGTTACAAGACTAGCGAGCTCATAGACCATTGAGCCACTGGGACCCGATACAATGGCCAGCAGATGAATTCTAACTTCTGCCAATTCACGACATAGCGCGACCATTTAGCAATGTCTCCTTCGATGAGTTATTGCCTCATCTTCAACCTGCTGTACCCTGCTGGTCACGGGTATCCATTCTATTTGAAGACTGTTAACAGGTATTTTTCCTTCATTATCTTCAACACCACAGTAGTGCTACAGTGTATTTGAACTCTTTTAAACGACGTCTGCACAGAGTTGTTTTGGTGAGTTATTAGGTATTACTATAATAGTTGGGTGTTTGGTCTGTGAGTGCACGCTGGTTTTCTGCATACTTGTGTTTCTAAATTCCCTGTGTTATTTCTCTTGATTAAGACATCTAATAATGGAAATGTGTCGTCTGATTCCTTTTGTCCTGTGAATTTTATGTCTTCAAATATATTGTTTATTAATTTATGGGTAAATTCTAAATCAAATTTCTTTTAACTATTACAAATGTATCATCAACATAACGTCCATTTTATACTAAAACCTGCACTGAACATGTTATCTAGAAGGGGGACGATGAAAGCCTCGCAATTAAGTCAACCAGCTCCTCCTCATCCACCTAAGCTTCAGATCTGCTGGCCTTCTTCAAGAACATTTATGGTATCAAGTAGATTACATATTGTGGTGAACTGTGTACATTTCAAATGGCCAGCTAGTTTGGAAATTATGAATTTCATTTCTCGTGTTTCTCGTGCTCACAAATTAATCTATCGTTCTGCTATTCAATATTCTTCAAATAAATAGAGAAGATTCATAGCTTAGGTAAATGACTTTGATTTGGTTGTATTCTCTGGGCTGGTTGATAAAATTGTGAACCTTTCATCGTCCTTCTAGTCAACATCTTCAGCGACAGTTTAAGTATGAGATGAACTTGTTTGAATTTTCCACAAATTATGACATAACTGGATCTCTTGACAACCGCTGCTGTGATTGGTTATTTATTCTACATCTGTATTGATTATTTTTTATTGACTTGGTATTTGAACTTTCTCTTCTCGTGTGATTTGCTTTTTAATTAGCTGGTAAATTTAGATCTATAGCAGTGTGTTTATTAATTAATCGCTGATTCACCTGATTACTATACTTGGTGTCTATAACTGTCTTCATATGCGTCAATATAAAAGAAAATATGTCGTGTCTTTTCAAAACTAGTTTATGTTCTTGGATTTCGATTCAAAGGAGGAGTTTAGCGTTTATTTTGGTTTATGTAATTGATTTTATAGATGGAATGTTTATCTAATCTTCTTGTGCTCTTGGATCCTGTAGTCTGTACAATTATGAATGAAGTGATTATGTTGGCTTGTGTGCATTATCTTTTTCAAATGATCTTAGTATTCTAGCTGTTATTTCAGAGAAATTTTTATATATGTCACAGAATCATTTTTCTCATGATCATTGAGGATAGCTTTTTAGCATCAGGATTTGATTTTAAACACTTTCCGATAAAATTATGTGAATATTTATCTTTCTTGAAGATACCATTGACTCAACTACAGGAGGAACGGACGACGATGTCAAATCGAGAATCCGGAAGGCGAGAAACACATTCATCAACCTGAAAACAATCTGGAAATCTTCGTCACTCAGCCTGCATCAACAACAAAATTCGGATTTTCAATACAAACGTCAAGTCAGTCAGTTCTTCTATACGGATCAGAAACTTGGCGGCGGGTCACAAAGAATATTTCCAACAGCCTGTTGCAGACCTTGATCAACAACTGTCTTCGCTCTATACTGAAGATCAGATGGCCGGAAAGAACAAGAACCAACAAGAAACTATGGGAACAAACAAAACAAGAACCAATCGCCCAACAAATATGCAGGAGAAAGTGGAGATGGATTGGACACTCGCTGAGGAGGCCGCAGGGTGACATCGAGCGTCAGGTCATCGCTGGAGTGGAACCCGAAAGGGGAGCGGCGAGTGTGACGTCCAAGGGTGACATGGAGGAGATCGTGTGAAGAAGAGTTGAAACAGTATGGACTAACATGGATGCAGGTGAAAAGTGGAGCAGAAGACAGAAGCAAGTGGAGACGTGAAGTTGAAGCCCCATGTTCCACTAGGAACCCAAGGGAACAATAATAATAATAATTGAAGATACCATTGTAGATACGATTTTATTTTGATAAATTGTCACACAGTATTGTAATACAGTAATATTTACTGATGCGACCAGGTTTCGAGCACAAACTATTACCGCTCATGATCATATCAAGTCACTACTCACACAACTTTCTGCTTCATTTATATACATGAGTGAAAGCTGATAATTAGACATTTGAGTAAAAATCAATATAAGATAATGTACATTCGGAAATAATGATATGAGTGTTATCAATCAAATACAGTCAGATGGGAAAGATGTTTTTTACAGTAAAAATAGGTAACTTGTTAGAATTTTATAATGTGAATTGAATATATTTTAAGATCATTTATTATTCTCCTGTGATTTGACTGGTGGTAGTAATATCTTTCACTAATTAGTCTCTCACTGTCTCCACCTTCCTATTTTACTTTTTAGAATTTTAACTCTCTCCCATCCTACTGTGTGGTTGTGTGTTAGTGCATACAGTGCGACTGCTGAGTTTTTTTCCAAATCACTGATCTTCGTACAGTCGATCATTCAAACCTTAGCTAAATTCTTATGTTCTGACAATCTGACTACCCCTGACCTACTAGTTTGGCCTATGTAGTTGACTTAGCTCACAGTCATTGCAGGGTATTTTGTAAATTATATTATTTTGTCTAATTGGGTCCACAGAGCTTGTCTTACCTGAGTGAGTTTGTAGGTTTGTGTGAGTGGTGCCTTGATATGATTATGAGCGGCAATAATGAATTGTGCTCGAAACGTGGTTGCATCAGTTATTATTACTGTATAACACTGTGTGTGACAATTTATCAAAACAAAATCTTATCCCTAATGGAGTTATACTCAAACTACCACAATGCCCAACCTTACACTGCTTGAAGACGGTTAACAGATATTTCTCTTCTGTTCTCTTCAGCACAAGACTGTAACATACTGTTTGTTTCGAGAATTCAAATAAAAATTCATTTTTTTTAAATAAAACTTGCCTCAAAGCGATGTTGTGCCTAGAAGGGCAACAAAAGCCTTGCAGTTAAATCAATCAGCTCAGAGAGCGACATAACTCAATCAAAATTATTGCAGAAGATATCATACGCACAATATACTACTTAAACAATCTTGTCAGTAATATGCATCACACTTGTAGCATTCTCCGGTTGTCCTTGATTCTTTCATTTGACCTTGAACTAATCTATCACAGTTAAGCGTGATCAATCCGTTAACTGTTTCGTATTGATTCCGTATCTATTCGGCGCACATATATATATCTTTGGATAGCGTTATAAGAAGACGGAGATTATCTGAAAAATGTGATGTGATGTATTTGCGTTATACATTTCGAACAATCTTATCACACATTTACTTGTCTAGTCTATATATATATGTTAAATTAAACAAAGTGACAAAAAAGATTTAAGAATGATTAACAATATGTTTGGTAATCCAATCAAATAAGGATTACCAAAGTAGGTTAAGAGTAATAATAAACTCTTTTTGAATACACAAGGGGGGGTTAAGTTTATGAATGGCCATAGCCTCAGCGTATTTCAGTAAACGTCCCTGACCGTTTTTATAGATGACCTTAAAGGCTGAGTTAACATCAATCTTATGGTTCATCTTGATTAAATGTTTAGCTATAGACGAAGTTGGTAGTCTGATACCTGCAACTATTGGTTTTTCACAAATCATTTGTTTTTCTAACCATTTTGGGATATGCTGTCCAACCCTCACATTCAAAGTGCGATTACTCCCCCCTATGTGTGTGTGAATACACACACACACACGAAAATTGGTAATTGTATGGATGTGATATAATCACTTGTGCACTTTTGAGATTTGCAGTGAAGCATATTTTTAGCTTTTCGACAATTACAAGCTGGGGTGCATAATAGGTCCTTTGGATGACCAAATTTCACCTTTGTCTCAAAATCCTACTGTTTATTTCCCCGTTATATGGTAATTTGATGAAAACATTTTTCTACGGGGCGGTATGAATTGTAGGTTTAGAGATTAATTGACTTCTACACCTGTTTAAAAATTTTAAAGGATATCCATTTTCAACAAAAGTATCCATCAATATTTCGTTTTCTTTGTCTATGACATCAGCCGTACAAATACGTTGAATCCTCTTAAATAGACATTTCACCAAGCCTCTTTTATACTGTAATGGATAGAAACTGGGAAAATTAAGGTACTGCCGTGTCCAAGTGGGCTTTCTGTAGATTGATCATCTTATTGTGAAGTATCGTCTCAACGACTCAGAAGTATGTTTGAAAATGCAAGCTGGTTGCGACTTTCTTCCTCGCATGTAAGACTAATATGATTCTGTACAGAGTTAAGTCTGTCTAATAAACGACTCGCATCTTCATGATCGTCGCATATCAAAATAATATCACCTATTATTATTATTATTGTTCCCTTGGGTTCCTAGTGGAACATAGGGCTTCAACTGCACGTCTCCACTTGCTTCTGTCTTCTGCTGTACTTTTCACCTGCATCCATGTTAGTCCATACTGTTTCAACTCCTCTTCACACGATCTCCTCCATGTCACCCTTGGACGTCACACTCGCCGCTTCCCTTTCGGGTTCCACTCGAGCGATGGCCTGACGCGCGATGTCACCCAGCGGCCTCCTCAGCGAGTGTCCAATCCATCTCCACTTTCTCCTGCATATTTGTTGGGCGATTGGTTCTTGTTTTGTTTGTTCCCATAGTTTCTTGTTGGTTCTTGTTCTTTCCGGCCATCTGATCTTCAGTATAGAGCGAAGACAGTTGTTGATCAAGGTCTGCAACAGGCTGTTGGAAATATTCTTTGTGACCCGCCGCCAAGTTTCTGATCCGTATAGAAGAACTGACTGACTTGACGTTTGTATTGAAAATCCGAATTTTGTTGTTGATGCAGGCTGAGTGACGAAGATTTCCAGATTGTTTTCAGGTTGATGAATGTGTTTCTCGCCTTCCGGATTCTCGATTTGACATCGTCGTCCGTTCCTCCTGTAGTTGAGACAATGCTCCCTAGATAAATGAAAGATGTAACCTCTTTCAAATCCCTCCCGTTGATGGTGATTGGCGGTGGATGTTGCTGATGCTGTTGTTGTTGTTTGTTGGTTATTTTCATAACCTCCGTCTTGTCTATGTTCACCTGGAGTCCTGTCTTCTCTGGCTGCTTCTTCGACCAGTTTGTCGGTTTTTGCCTGTAAGTCTTCAATTTTGTGTGACATGAAACATAAGTCATCCACACGCAAAATCCAGGTCTTCTAGGTTCTTCACGTCGGTCCAGGAAATTCCTTTCTTCTCGTTTCCCACTCTCTGAAATCATCTACATACCCCCTATAGAAGGGCAATTTAGAAAAATTAAATCAAGAGACAAGTTCTCAACACAAGACGTGTAAACATCCGCTAACAATATTCTTGCAGAAGATATCACACGCACAATATACTACTTAAACAATCTTGTCAATAATATGCACCACACTTGTAGCATTCTCCAATTGTCCTTGATTCTTTCATTTGACCTTGAACTAATCTATCACAGTTTAGCGTGATCAATCCATTAAATGTTTCGCATTGATTTCCTATCCATTCGGCGCATATATATATCTATACGTTTACATAAACTGGGTCTGTTTTGTCATTGTGTGCGTGTGTGTGTAGCTTTTTTGTATGTAAAGCCTTGTGGGTTTTACGTTCCATCTATTCTATCTCTTGACCTTCGAAGAAAGCCTTCTAAAAATAGAAACAGAAGATTTAATCAATTCGCTTATTTTACAGATATACACAAATATATATATATATACCATATATATGTGTATATTTATCACACATAATTCAGAAAATTCGTGTACTTAAGGAAAAAACAGGGCATAAGTGACAGAATTGAACGCACACACGGAAAATGATGATATAATATGTTGTTTCTTTTCTTTTTCTGTTTTTCCGCTGTATCACTTTCCTGCTCTTTTTATCCCACTCATTTGTTCTGAATCAAGAACAAAATTTAAAAAATATAGTAATAGTAATAATAATGATAATAATAACGTATGAATATATATTTGTGCATATATATATGTTCACACGACGGTTATTTTCAGAGTTGTAGTCAACATGTGTGAGTGTGTTGAAAAAAGGCAAGCCTACTACATGCTTTGTTATTTTGGTTAACGAAATTAGCTGTGAAACATTCAGGTGGGAAACTGTACACTGAAAGCATTTGGGAAATCAACACAGTGAATCAATCATCAATTTGAAGGGTTAATTGCGTAACCAATTATCTATGTCAATTTTATATATTGCATATATATATATATATATATATAATCGATGAAGGGGATATAGTGAAATATACCTGCAAGGAATGTGGTGAGTGAAGTCTGTAAACAATGTATCACATTGCTGTTGGTGTGGCGATAGAATACTCACCAACCATGCAGATGATTTCGGGCTTGATTCCTAACTCCGACCCACTGCTAAACGCCGGTTAGATGGTAGTTAACTCAGGAAGGAGGGAAGGTTAGGTGTTAGGCTAACATTTACACATCGCAAAACACGAATGGAAACCAATTCTTAAATAAAAAACAGTTTTTTGTCACAGGATTTCATCGTGAGCTGACATCGGTTCGCCAACTATTGGAAAACCTGCAGGGAGTACTGGACAGATGTCTCATCAGTTTGGGACTCTTCAGTGTTTTGAACTCACCGACAGGGTTCGAACCCAGGACCTTCTGATTGCAAGGTGAGCTTGTGTACCATTAAGCCACTGAAACTATATCCGATGACTTGGCAAAGAATTTCAACTTCTGTTAATTTACGACATATTGCGATCACTAGCGAATATATCAGGTTAGCTAATGAATCGAGTCCCTACAAACCAATACTTGAAGATCAATGAGATGCTCAACTAGTGACTGGCTGGATTCAGGCAGGTAGTTACCTGGGGTTCTAGTGGGAAGTCATAACCAGTAAGCTACAACAGGTCAGACGTGAGGACAAATACTCGCTACCGGTGACTTTAGCTAGTGGTCGCACTATATTGCAAGTTGGCAGAAGTTGGAATTCATTACTAGGTTATTGGATCGGGTCTCAGTGGTTTGATGGTCTGCGAGCTCGCTCCGTAACCAGAAGTTCCTGGATTCGAACCCTGCCGGTGAGTGTATACCACAGA
Organism: Trichobilharzia szidati; assembly: GCA_944472155.2. Taxonomy (NCBI): domain Eukaryota; kingdom Metazoa; phylum Platyhelminthes; class Trematoda; order Strigeidida; family Schistosomatidae; genus Trichobilharzia; species Trichobilharzia szidati. Next base: position 59,023,868 of record OX235276.1, read on the forward strand.
AGAGTCCTGAACTAGGCTGATGAGACATCTGCCCTGCAGGTTTTCCAATGGTTGTCTTACCTATGTCAGCTCACAATGAAATCCTGTAACCAATCAGTCAAATCCCTAGAGATCAATGCTTGAAAACAGTTTTTGTCCAGGAAAGAGGTATTTCTCTTCAATGAATTCATTTTCAAGCTGTACATTGTATTCATATTACTGAAAAAGGTATTACGTTGTGCTAGAAATTGCACAGTCAATATTGTATATATGATAAGAATGAAGGTAAATAGTATGATGTTTAAAGGGGTAGAGTTGAAGTGTTTGAATTACGAAACTTTTAAAAATTATCAAATGAGTGGATTTCTGTTAAGATTTCAAAGAAAGAAGGTCAGGTAGTGTCCAGAAACAATGAAGACGGAGCAGGTGAAGTGGGATGAATTCAAGTAGTAAAATAGAATAAAAAAAGGGACATCATTAGGACCAAGGTAAAGAAAGGGGTTAAACAAGACGATTCAGGGCAGATAATTTAGGTTTTTGTTCATTTATAGTTAGAGCTTTGGCTACGCATAAGTGCATTTGGTCCTGTAGATAATTTTGAGGGATAAATCACGTGTGCGGGGCTGGATGACCTGACTCCATAAGGTATTCACAAATTGAAGACTTCGTTTTCCTATGCTAACCTTTCATTCATCCACATATTTATGGAAGATATGCCTACAACATCCAATGTAATCAGCTCCACACGAGCATGTGAATATGTATATACAAATAGAGATGGATATAAGCTGTAGTTTATCCTTGACGTATTGTCGTATCATACGTCGACTGACAAATACTAAATGTAAGTCAGCTGCATAAATAGAGCGTTTAATACATTTAGATAAACGACTTTTAATGACTTCAGCAACAGTGTCACCTTAAATCACCGCACTCATAAAGTTTCTTCTATGTCACTGTGATCTATATATGCGGAGGGTTTCTTTCTTGATGTTTCTGTCGATAAACCTTCTAGGATATCCAGTATTTAACAGAATTGTACGGAGGTTTCCTAGATCAACGTCTACCATATCTATAGACAAAAAATTTTCCGAAATCTGGAGTCTAGAGAACGGACAAGATTTCTCTTCTTACCTAGAGGCACCCAACTGTTTAAGTTAGTGTATCGCCATGTAAATGTTGGCTTTCGACAAGTCGACATTTTTAACGTGTCACCCTCTCTTCTATCTAACATCATATCTAAGAAGTAAAATGTGGAATTCGACTATTCTTTGAAAGTGGAAATCATAGATGTAGAAGGGAGAACCACCCCTTTCTACTGAAACTTTAAAACTCAGCCTTGAAGACCTAATTTTCTCGTCGAATTTCTGAACATCACCCTGCCTGGTTAAGCAAAAGTCAAATTAAATCTATTCGCAGCGCTATTCTATCTCATCTTGTGGATACAGAACACAAGAATGACGTTAACCATGCTTTCAGGGTCACTTACCGCATACCTACGAATCTCGATTTTGCCTTAAGAGTTCCACTACTAAATATTGCTGAAGCTGTTGGGATTCATGTTAAGAAGCCTAATTTGTGCGTTCGAAAGAAGTTACTTCAGACATTATCCTTACCGTGGCCATCTAGGTTTGAATGATCCTGAATTTTTGTGGAATTTTCCTAATTTTAGTTGATATTCTATTTGCTATTATGTCTTTGTTATTATTATAATTTAAGCATCTTTAATGAACTGTAATTCCATTGTGATCTTACTTTACAAATCGATATTATTTAAAAAAACATAAATGTTGTTATTGACTACTATTCTGGAATATTCTACGTATAAAAATATATGTATATAATCGTAAAGCCAGAAGAGGAATTTATCGAAAAGGATATTCTTTGCTCAATTATTTTGTGTTTTATGATAGAAAATAAGCAGTATATCAAAGCGGAAAGTTTAATTGGTGTCATTTCTATACAAAGTTATTTTAAGTTGTGGAATGAATTTTTAACTGATAAGTGAAATTGTATACACTTTTGACTGAGTTGTCGTAGACATTTCATTGTGAACAGACGATGTTATTATCACTGCTAAATACTGTCCGAAAAACATCAGTGTTATTTATCCAGCCCTTATTCAGTCGTTATTTTCCCTTTATGAATTTGTATAAAGCAAGAACAATAGTTTCTGCAGAAAAAGATGGTGCCACCAATTACTTCGTTGTCTGCAAGAGAAATCTGAACTCAACCAGATCTTGTCTAACTACTATATGAATATTTACTCTTTTAACACTAAATAATTGTCTACTTACATCATCGGTAGCACAGTGGTTAGGACTCTCGCCGACCATGCACATGGTCCGGGGTTCGATCCCCTGCCGGCGCACACCCGATATCTATGGTATGCCTGAATTTGGGCAACCGATATCCATGCTGAAAATTCCATACTTGTACTGAAAATACGGTGTGGAATCAAGCTGTAAATCAAATAAAAAAAGTAAAAAATAAAATATGTTGCTTATACTTTCTATCTAAAACTTGAAATCATTGTAACAAGTATGTTTAGACACAATTTTGTAATATATTATAATTCATTTATTTGTGATGTACGCAGTTGAAGAGAATCCACAAAACAAGGAGAGAGCTCCTATTATCCTGCAAATATGTGATCGTTCATTGTGTATTTAAACTTATCATAGTAAGGAATAATAATTTCCCTTTTTATTAAAGGAATAACTACAATGACCTTAGCATAGAAATAAAAATAGCATAAATCGCGCATGTGTCTTATTTCCCGCTATTCCAGACAGCCAGCCAGCCAGCCAGCCACTCACCTCAACCTCCTGTACCCTCGATTCGCTCTTACCTATTATACATATACATGTACATATATGTGTACTTTATTGTTATATTTGTGAGAAATATTATTGCGTAAACAAATTAATTACAACGTTCAGTTCAGAGTATTTTGTAAATATACCGTCAAACAAACATAAAAACAAAGAAATACACCAGACTGTTCAAATTCCATTGTACTGGTGCATTTTAAACAAACAATAATGAAAATAAGGCTGGCTGGCTGGTATCAATACCATCATGGCATTGTACGTTAATCTGTATTCGCCTATAGACAGTCGATTTTTGCGCTTGGCAAGCTAAAACAAAAATTAGTGAGACTTTCGACTACCTGTTTTCACCATTGTTTTTAGCATTCTTCTTTTTTTAAAAGTAAATAATACACTCTTAGGTGAAAAATTTATTCCGAAATTCTCACCGAAATATTAATGCTTCGATTCTTCCACAGATTAGCGCTTTCAAATATTATTAATCTGAAGGTGTTGGTTTGCAGAGTTTCGACTGATCTGAATTTGGATCATGAGGAATCGAACCCAGGATCTTCAGGTTGCAAGCTTATTGATTCTGATCTCTGGTAAGGTTATAGGTGTATACTTATGAAGAGGTCCGTATTGGGACGAAAAAGCTGTCCAATACCCACTGTCTAGTTGGTTTTCAATGGTTCTCTAGCTGAGGCCAGTTCATGTTTAAACTTGGAATTCATGATGTCTTTTCAATAAGCAAATCACTCATTATGGTTTTCTGTCACTGATGTTACACTCAGCTGAGAAAACTATTGCTGTTTGTTGTCTCAAAGTGAGGGAACTGAAAGAAGGGCACACCTTTGATTTTTATTGAACATATACCGTTTGAATGGGTATTTTCGTATACAGACTGTTTACATCAAAGCTGACTAGTATTTCATCTTCGTCTATTTTAGTGGTTTTTAGTCGCTTCACTAATTCAAATGAATCTACTATTCTAGCTTTTGAGTTGTCTCTTGTTGGTCTTAGTATTGTTGAGAGAAATCTCGATAGCATATACGTTGGTGTGTTTCTAAAATCTACAATCGGCCTTATTGGATATCCCTCTTTATGCAGTTTTATCTTGCCATATATTCTAGGTATATTGCATGATTTTGGCATAATTTCAAACCATTTTGACTTACCAATTACTTCTTTCATTTGTCTGACTACCTTTGCTGTTTCTTTCATTGTTTTGTTTGTGGTTGTTTCAGCTGACTTCGTCATTATGCTATAGGGTCCAGATTGTAGATGTTCATTCATCTTTTCATTATATGTCGTTTTGTTAAGTATTACTGTTGTGTTTCCTTTGTCTGCTTGAGTAATGACAATGGATTTGTCTGCTTTTATGTCTTGGAGTTCTTTTTAGTTCCTCCTTCGTTACATTCAGTTTTTCTGCTTTTTGCTTGTCATGTCCTTCGGGTGCTGTTTCAATTACAGGTAAAATATCTTTAGGTTTTAATCTTTTGTCACTGATATTGAAGTTCATCCCTTTCATCAGTACGCTTTCCGCTGCTTCTGTTAGCTTTCTGTCTGACATGTTTACAATCCAATTGGCTTTAGTTACTTGTTTGTCATTTGGAGTTTTCGCTATCATGAGTTTATTAATTTTTTACTTTGTTTCTTCTTTGTTTCTTCTTAAGTAGTTTCTTTTCTTTTTTGTGCAACTTCTAGTATGCTTTCATACTTTTCCTTTTCAATTGCTCCTTTCAATTTTTCTTTTGCTTCATTAATATCTTTCCTTAGTGTGAATAGCTTTCGTATAATTCCACGTACGTTTTCTTTGATGCATATTTTTGAGGCATGTGCGAGCGCTGCATTTGCTTTATCAGTAGATATCGGTGATTTTAGTCTTATGTATACAGGAATAATTCCATTTCTCAGGCATCTGATGTTGAAAATCCGATGGTTCATAAGCCGAGATTCAGCTTGATATAAATGTGTGAGTTTGTTGGCCAGTCTTTTAATTGGAAGACCGTTAGTTGAATTAATATCAGTAAAAAATTTGAGCATTGTGGATTAGATCAAATAAAGTATAATTATATTTCAATAGTTTACACACAATGATAAGTTTTGTTATTGGTAATATTTCGAGCAAAATTACTGACCGTGTTCACACCACTGTGGAATTGTTTGATTCACACATTTATGATTTGTACTCATATATATAGTTCATTTTTTTGCTCATTCATGTTTTTTTTTGTATTTAGGTTATATACCAAAAAGCCTACGTCTCAAGCGAACAAAAGTTTAGAATAGTGTCGTTGATAGATATCTCATCAATACGGGTCATGAGATGAACATCACGAAATCCTTTCAAAATATCGATAGACAAAATACTTCAATTTTCAGTTCAAGTTTGTTGAAACCATCGCATTGGAACGTTTGAAACTCGATTTATGTGTTTCTCTGCCCTGGTAATTGGATGTCTGTAGTTTTTCTTTCCCCCGTTTGATAGTCTCTGGTTTCGATCATTTGAGTTGAACTCACTGTATCTACATATTTTTACTCATTATCTTATTCCCTCCTTGTTTTTATGGCCTAACTCCCTCACCATTGTTTGTAAACAGTTATTTTTGGCTGAACTTGAACTTTCTAGATAAAAAACTACATAAGTGTAATTTCTGAGCCGTGTTTATTAATTTTAGTGTCTCCTATCACTAACTGACATCATGTAAGATTTACAAGTGTGCTAGAACTGTTAATAATTGTGTAGAATTTGGGCACTGTGGCAGTAAGTAATTCCATATTAGTTTGTTTATTAGATTTATCACACAGTGAAACAGTATTATTTACTGGATGACGAAGTTTTGAACAAAATTTATTGTTCATAATCATATCAATTGTTATCACACGACTTTGAAACTTGAGTTTTATAGTTTTCTTTGTCTTAATGACGACATACTTGTCAAACATGCGCAAGATAACACCAACAATAAGGAATCTGAATCATCAGTAGTAATTCCATACAAAGAAGTAACCTCGGAAACCTTACGCAGAATTCCTAACAAGGCGGGAATAAAAATGGCATTCAAACCCCCAAAAACTCAATTAGAAACAAACTTTGTCGGTTAAATAGTGGATCCTGTTTAGTTTATCTAATAACCTGCTGGAATAATTGTCAAGTCAAATACATAGGTCAAACTAGTATAACAGGGGCAGACAGACTAGCCAGAAATAATAACCTAGCAGCAAAATCTAGATTGGTTGATCTGAATAAGATAAGAAATCTAGAGTATAGTTCATTATAGCACTACATGCAATTAAACACAACCATACAATATGATGGGATAAGATGACAGTTTTAAAATCTAATGTCACAGGGTGGAGGGAGAGATCGATAACGGAAGCTTATTTTATCCGAATCAACTGCGAACACGTGTAGTAGGAATGATTCAACACCTGCCCAGTTGGACATCTGGAAAGTGCTACTACACCTACGACAAATAGAAAGACAAAGAAAACTATAAAAGGGAAGTTTCGAATTTGTGTGATTATAACTGATGGCATGATTGTGAACAATAAATTTTGTTCGAAACATCATCCAGTATATAATACTGTTTCATTGTGAGATACATCTAATTAACAAACTAATATGTGCTAAAACTGTTCTGTACATAAACTGAATAATAATTTCTTTAGGATGTTTGCAGCTGATGAGAAGTCAACGAAATAAACAATGCTGTTGCCATCATATTCTGTACAAACTATTGTGCTTGCTTTATTCAAATGGTCAAATAGTTGGAGAAATCCAATTGGTTTGAGATACGTGACTACTGACATTCATCGTCATGCTTTTTCTGCAAAGCTCGAATGAAATGATATCCAGTAAAGTATTTAGAAATCCTCTAACTAGTGTGATATTTAAATACAGAATAGCCGTATGCATTAATGCTTAACGTGAAATATTTCGTGTTTTTTTCACTGAGATATGAGCCGCTAATTTGAATTGATGGGATTCCTGTGTTAATCTGAATTGCCTATTGCTGGCAGGTCATCACGTCCAGCAGTTCAGTATGGAACTGTTAAAGTTGTCCTTGTGTTTCATCTGATTTATCACCCCTAGTATGTTCTACTAATGTGAGTAATAATCAGTCAGGCTCATTATAACTACCATTTGTTGTTCTCTTGGTTTCCGATCGGAATCTAGGGTTTCAGTATAGAATCTCTACTTTGACCTATTGTCCACGGTTTTCTTTAGCTAGCAACACGATTGTGATCTATTCGCTCTGATGTTTTTCTCATACGATTGCCTTCATTTCACGGCTCATTCTCAAGCCCAACTCGTCGTTCCTCATAAGGGAAATCAACAAAAGACCTGCCTGACCCTCGATGTAATTCAACAGTCTGCTCACCGTTTCTCCAGTCCATCAACATTTACTTCGGATTATTTATTCAGCAATAGGTTCTTGACTGGTTCATTCCTACAGTTTTTTTGTTTCTTAGTCTTTCTGGTCGACAATCTGATCTTCAGTATCATGTCAGCGAGGACAGCTGTTGATGAAATCTACAAAAGCCTGTCGGAAATGCTTTTCAAAACATGCGCAGAGTTTTTGACTCATATAGAAGAACTGACTGACTAAACAGTGGTGTTGAAAATAAAAAATTTGCTTTCTTGTGCTGAGTGACGGAGATTTCCAAACCAATTCCAGAGTGATAAAGGCGTTTCTTGTCCTTCCTATTCTAGATTTGACATCCTCGTCCATTCCATAGGTTTGTAATGAAAATGATGCTACGTAGATAAGTGAAGCACACGACCCTTATCAATTTTATTCCGTTGATAGCGACTGATGCTTGTTTTTGTTGGTCAGTGGGTATCTTCACCACCTCGGTTTTCTTTGCGTTCACCTGAAGTCCTGTGTATGCTTCTTCTTCTTCTACCAGTTTGTAGGTTTTCGCCCGTCATTTTTCGACTTGGTGTGACAATATACATAAATGATCCTGGAAGTAATGATCTTGTGGAGTCTTCCTTTCGGTTCAACGTATTCATGTCTTCTCACTCCCGACAGTCTTCCGCAAAATCCAGTTCACCGGATTTAGAAATATCATCGTGTGTGATAGTAGGCAGCCAGCCTTGTCTTACCTTTGTATTCACTTCTGTTGTGGTTCATCTGACGCGGTGAAAGCCTCTGGTTTATTGTAATAGTTAAATTTTTTTAGGCAAATAAATCATGGAGAAGTCATCATTTCAAAAACGAACTTTTATCTATTTTCGTCTGAAATATATTCCATCAATTAGTGTGGGCTAATTTCATGAATACCGCTCCTCCTGAGACATGATGTGGGCGTAGGCCGGAACACCGTATAATTATTGATAAAATAATTCTAAGTTGATGTTACAAAGGACTTGAATTTTTTCTCTTTTTCCACCGAGTAAACTGATATTTTCGTGTTTGCAGATCACGTTTTGTGACTCACAAAAAAGTATATATGTTTCCCACACATTGATCTGTAATTATCTTCGATCAAAAGGACTTTCAAGGCAAATAAGCTATGCTGTGTGTTCACTAGTCAACCAATACTTAGTTCAAGATACAAGGACCAACTGCCCTATTTCACCTGTTCCATGTGTATTGACCAGTTTAATTGCTGGTGTGGAGATAGTTACACCGGACGTCCCACCAGGAAAGCTTATCGTTGAATTTCTGAACACCTCCCGTCTTCGTTTGGCAAAGGTTCGAATAAAGTTATACGCAGCTTAGTACAAGCTCATCTCGTCAATAGTGGACAGCAAATCGACTCTAATAAAGCTTTTAAAGTTATTCATCGTATATCACTCAGCCTCTCGCATGGTCTACGAGTACGACTTTTACATGCAGCAGAGGCAATCGGAATTCATCTGAACAAGCCAAATCTATGCGTTGGTTCAAAAGAAATTTGTACAGCCTCTTTCTTTGCCATGGCCAACTACAAAACATGTATTAAGTTTTTAAAAACGATTTTCTCTCCTCCTCTTGTAACTATGTTTTGACTTTGTCAATTTTTACAATTCTAGCTAATTCTATTAACTTGTTTGTATTTTACGTGACTCTTCTTAGTCATCTATTCTTTCAGTCATTATTATTTTACAAATTTCTTGATTATGCAACAACTTCTTGCTAAATCCTACGAATTAACTTATCTTGGACTCCGTAATTGTTTCCATCTATCATTCAGAACTTAAATATCTTGTTGCTGACACGTAATAGATAGACCTCACTGGTCATGACTTCTCAATAGAACTCCAGGAAACTCCATCCTGTAGCTAGTCACTAGCTAGCATCATATTAATTTTCAAGAGTTGATTTTTTTATATTGATACAAGTTAGATAACAGAAAATCAGGGCGTAGTGGGAAGCTGTTTCATCCTAGTTTGGGAATCACTGGCAGTACGCATCCATGGGGTTTCGAACCGAGAACCTTCTAGTTACAAGGCAAGCTCGTAGACCATTTGTCCACAGGGACCCGACTCATTCTAACTTCTACCAATTCGCCAATGACGTCGGCCGATATGCGCCCTCACTCCTCAGTATCGCTTACTGATGTGAGCAATACTCATTCAGGTTTTTCATCATAGTTAAATGTTTTTAGGCAAATAAATTATCGAGCAGTCATCATTTCACAAACAAAATTTTCTCTGAAGGAAATTTCATCATTTAGCGTGGGCTTATTCATGAATACTGCTTCTATTGAAATATATTTTGAGCGTAGGCCGGAATACCATATAATTATCGAATCAATTATTGATAAAATAATTTCACACTGATATTGCAAATGGCTTGATTTTCTTTTTCTTTTTCTCTAAATTAAACTGATATTCTCGTGTCTGCGGATCGCGTTGTGTGATTCAGAAAAAAGTTTGTCTGCCATATAGTGATGTTGAATTCTCTTTATTCAAAAATAAATGGGAATATTAAAATGTTTCAGGGAATGAAAATCACTTCATGGTTGAGATTTCTTCCAAATAACATACCTTTCCCAGTAGTGCAAGTTACCTTTCCTGGAAGATTCAAGCCATCAGTTTACTGGTTCAACGCTTGCCGTGACCCAAGTTTTCATTTCAGGCTTTTCCTATCAATCATTACACAAAGGTAAACATCAGGAAGGTGGAGAAAAATAAGAAACACCATAAAAGTGACTAAAAGGAGGATTAAAAACCTTTTGAAGTATAGTGGTTTGTTTGATTTCATGGTAGATATTGTTAGAGAACCAGTGAAAAGTTTGGAGTACTTGACAAGCATTTCATCCTATTTGGAGACCCTTCAGTTGTGAGAACTCATAACGTCACCATGAAGTGAACATCAGGACCATCAAGTTACATGATAAACTCACTGGCCATTCAACCACACAGTTGAAATCCAGGATCCTAAGAATCTTAACTTCCAATATAGCGCAACCACTATCGAATGTGTCCTGATATTCAACAAAAAAGGAGGTATATATTAGACTGATAAAGGGCTCTGGAGGATCTGAACTTCACGAACGATTGATTTATAATGTCACACAAACTTTGTGCCATAGAGATGAAAAACATCTAATAGGAATAAGAGGGTGGCAGAGAAGAGAAGACTTCAAGTGAAGATAGACAAGACAGAGTTGATAAAGACACCCACCAACCAACATCAGAAGAAATCGACAAGTGGTCGCCCCTTTCATTATTCTAGGTAGTGTCATTTCAACTACAAAAGCACAAATGAAGAACTTAAAGTTAAGATGCGATCGGCATAGTTAGGCAGACCTTCACCAATGTGGAATTAATGTGGTAATCTACTGCAGTCAGCATGAGGAATAAAATCCATATGGTGAACATTAATGCCACACCCGTCAGTATTTCTGTATAGTTCAGTGAATGAGCGAGCCATCAGAAGCATTTCGAACAGGCTACCGCAGACTTTATTCAACAGCTGCCGTCTCTCCATGTTGAGAATTCAATGAGTAGCTAGAAAACACTTCAACATGGTCAGCAGTGAACGAATCAACAAATATGCGAAGAAAACAGCCATGATTTGGAAGCACAGTGAGCAGACCGTTGAAATTCATCGTCTGATAGGCTCTCGCGTGGAAGTTAGTGTCAGTCTTCCAAGGGTGATATGGAAGAGTTGAAGTGAGCAGTAGTAAAGCTCATCTCTTCCTCACATGATCTCTTCCATACCATCCTCGCACTCACTCACCCACTCATCGCTTCCCATTTGGATTCCACTCAAGGGCCTGGCGGGCAATATCGTTAGATGTTCTTCTCAACGTTTTACCGATACATCTCCACCTCCTCCTACATATTTGTTGAGCGATCGGCCCTTGGTTGGTTTGTTCCAAAAGTTTTCTGTTGCTTATCCTTTCTGGCCATTTGATCTTCAGTATGGAGCCAGCCAGTGAAGGCAGCTGTCGATGAAATTCTGCAACCTCTTGGAAATTATTTTCGTGACACGCTAGTCAAGTTTCTGACCCGTATAGAAGAACTGATTTCACATTGGTGTTGAAAATGCGAATCTTGTTCCTAATGCTAAGTGAAAAAGATTTCCAAACTGGTTTCAGATTGATGAAGGCATATCTTGCCTTTTGGATTCTGACTCTGGCATCTTCGTGCGTTCCACCTTTAGTTGAAACGATGCTTCCTGGACAGATAAGCGAAGGAGGCGACCCCTCTAAATCTCTCTCGTTGATGGTAACTGGTGCTGATTGTTGTTTCTGTTGATTGTTTAACTTAGTCACCTCCATCTTCTCCGTGTTCACCTGGAGTACTGTCTTCACTTCTTGTCTCGTCTCCTCAGCCAGTTTGTTGGTTTTCGCTTGCAAACCTTCAAGTTTGTGTGACATCAAAAATAAATCATCCGCACGTGAAATACAGATCTTCTGGAGTCTTCCTATCGGCGATCCAGTGTATTTCTATCTTCTTATTACCAATGCACAGTATGATGCATAGAACAGTCCACCACAATGAAGAATACTATCAGCGATAATTTGATGGTGGCCTAGCCTTACTCCTGTATTTACTTTGAACGCCTCTCTGAGTTTTTTGTTGTCGATAACCTGACATGTGCCACCGTCATAAAGCTGCTGAATGAGGTTGACAAAGACTTGAGGTACACCATAGTGTTGAAATAGTTTCCAAATTACCTCTCGGTTTAGCCTGTGGAAGGCCTTTTCGAAGTCGATGAAGTTGAGGTGGAGAGAGGTTTAACTGCCATTCTATGCTTTTTTCTGGGTTGACGATGCGTACAGTTTCAATTTCAACAAAGAAAAAAAAAATACCATTTAGGCATTTAGAAAACAGAAAGATTGAGCGAAGAAATATTTACTTTTCAATTAGATCCTCATCTCACTCTGGCTCTAATCTAATAAACACGTGCAGCATTTTTATTACAATACACAACAGTTTACCAATCAAGTGGCACTGATATGTTTGTTAACAATAATTAAACAGTGTCAAAATGTCAATGGGTTGATAATTAACGGAGGAAATCAATACACACAATTAAAAGGTAGAAATGGTTAGAATAAATTAATTTTACAAGGATAACACGTAATTAAAGATGAAGTGGTCAAAATAAATAAAAATAAAATAATTTGGACGATTATAATTTTTATAGTTTTTAAAGGTTTAGGGGGAGGGGGCGACGTAGTCCTGTTTATACAGTCATGTAACGATGGCCACGGTAAGGAAAGTGGCTGTACAAATTTCTTCTGTACACATAAGCTTGGCTTCTTCAGCTGTCTGTGGAAGACGAACTCGTAGGGCAAAATTAAGATTAGCAGGAATGCGATAAATAATTTTAAATGCAGTATTAACATCAACATTATGCTCAGTATCAACAAGGTGTGCTAAAATAGAACTTCGAATAGGTCTTGTTTGTAACTTGCTTAACCATGCCGGATGATGTTCGGAAAAACGACGATGAACCTGCCTAATTGTACGCCCAATGTAGCTGGCTCCGCAGCAGCAGTCAAACTGGTAGATACACATAGAAGAGGCAAATTTAGGTAGTTTATCTTTATTTCTCGAACATAGAATAGGGCTGGTTGTGAAGAGACAACGTACCTCTGCTGCATAATAAGCTCTTTTAACTGCATTCTTCAGGCGCTGTGTTATGATTTAACTGATGTTGTCACCGAGGAAGTGCAATTTTATGAACATTGGTTTCTTCGGAACTGTAGCCATACTGACTCTCCTTGGTGCTGAATTCATATTTTTCTCAATGAATTTATCAGGATAACCATTTTTTCTAAGTAATTCTCTAATAATCCTAATCTCCTCATTGAGGCAGTCTTCTGAACAGATTAACTTAGCTCAATGAACCAGACACTTTACCATGTAACGTTTATATTTCAAAGGTACAAAACTCAAAAAATGGGTGTACTGACCTGTTGTTGTAGGTTTCCTATACACACTCCTTCTTAGTGTGCCATATTCTTTCGTTTTCCATTTCTACTTTTTAAATGTGTGTATTGATTTTCTTCGTTAATTATCAACCCATTGACATTTTGACACTGTTTAATTATTGTTAACAAACATATCAGTGCCACTTGTTTGGTAAACTGTTGTGTATTGTAATAAAAATGCTGCTCGTGTATATTAGAGTAGAGCCAGAGTGAGATGAGGATCTAATTGAAAAGTAAATATTTCTTCGCTCAATCTTTCAGTTTCAATTTCATCAGAACATGATTTGCCTTTCCTGAATCCAACTTGTTCCAGTTGGCAAAGTTCTGTATCCAGTGCTTCATTTATTCTCTCCAGGATGATGCGGCTAAGTATTTCATTTGGAGTGAACAAGAGGATTGTTCCACACAAGTTCTTGCACAGGCCTAATCAAGAGAAGCATTAAAATCAGCAGAGGGTATTGGACAGTTATTTTATTAGTATACACTAATGACCTCAGAATAAATCGAACCTAGGAGCTTTCAGTCAAAAGACCAGACTTTAGGTCATTCAGTCATTGGGATGAATCTATTGGCTGATGAATTCTAATTTCTATCAATTCTTCATATATATGGCGCAAACTTTAGCTAATGGTTTTTTTTAGTTCTAGGTCTGATTTCTGGTGATGTCACGATGGCGTGCTGCTGAAAAGTCTCACACTGGGACAAAACAGTTGTTCAGCGGTTCCTGTTAGTTAGTTTATTATCAATACTGAAATAAATCAAATCGATGCCAGCCGCCAACATTCGAAAGTCTCTATGCGCTCAACAACCGACGTCCACTGTTTCCAGTCGACAACGGATGTGTAGGCAGACTTGTTGAAGTCCTAATTGAAAAAAAAATACTCAACGATAATAAAAGTAACAATATTGGATCAAACAAAAACACCAAGAGAAACTATAAATAATTTTCTCTCAAATGTACAGAAAATGAAAAAAAAAGTGCCAAACTATTCACAATTCAAAATATCATCGTATGTGTATAGATTCGACAAAATATCGGGTTGAACACACCTGTTCACCGATGGGAATTTATTCCCACTAAGTCAAACTCTCTCAGACACTGACTACTGAACTCAATTTATAGAAACGTAGGAAGGGAAAATTCTCAACACCTCAACGACAACAAAAACAATGAGGACAAAAATGATTGACGAAAAATACATGAGCTTGTTTATCAGACTAGAGGCTTAATTAGCCCGCATATATACATATATTGGTTTCATGACTAGACTTGTGTTTTTAACGTTCCATTGTTTGGCTTTTTGTGTGCGTTGTTATTGTTGTTTTTTCTCACTAGACAAGCAATTTCGATTTTTAGTAAACAAACTACTGCAAAACAAACAATCTTTCTCTATATATAAACATACTACACACGAAAAAAACACGAATTAAAATCTTTTAGATTGTTTATTTGCAGTTTTATTATTATTATTTAGTGAGTTACGTTTCTTATCCCACAGACTGTCAACAAGACTCAGCGAGAGAGGGAGAGAGCGAAAGAGTGGAAGAGAAAGTTGGCAGACGGGCGGTCGGTGTGACGGACGGAAACATGCTGTCTGATTGAAACGAACGAAATGTTTATGAGAAGAAATTTGGAAAAGAAGAAAACAAAACAGAATCAATGATAAATAAAACAAATTTTATGTGTGTGGAGTTTGAGAATTTATTATTAGCATTATTATTGTTTCTTTTAATTCCTAGAGGAACATAAGGCTTCAGACTCACGTTTCTATTGCGTTTGGTTTTGCGCCAACGTTTTCACCTGGCTCCACGTCTGCCCACATGCTTTCATCTCCTCTTCGCATGACCCCCTCCTCCATGTCACCCTCACACTGACGACCAACTCGCCGCTTACCGTTAGGGTTCCACCATAGCGATGGCCTGACGTATAATATAACTTGATGGTGTGTTTTCTAAGAGTATGTATGGCCTACAATCTACCTCCATTTCTTCCTACACATTTGTTGTACAATTGGTTCTTGCTGAGTTGGTTCGCTTCCAGAGATCCCTCACTATTGTTGATCCTTTATTACCTGCAATATGATCTTGAGTACACGGCGGAGACAGCAGTTGATGAAAGTCTGTAGATTTTTCGAAGTACTCTTTGTAACGTGCTGGTCAAGTCTCTGAACTGTATAGTAAGCAGCACTGACTTCACATTAGAGTTCAAAATCCGGATCTTATTTTCATTTTCATGCTGAGTGCTGTTGATCTCCACACAGACCTGTGAGTAATAGAAGCTTACCTTGATTTCCGATCGTCCCTTTGATATCGTCGTCATTTCCATCCGCCTGTAGTTGAAACCATGCTTTCCAGGTAGGCAGGTAGGTAAAGATGTTGCTTCTTTTAGATTTAGTTTATGCTGGTTGTTGTCTGTTGTTATTGCTGCTGTTACTATCGGCCAGGAATCTTCATAACTTCCGCCTTCTCTATATTCACCTGAAGTCATATCTTCTCTGGATGCTTTTTCTACCGCCAACTTGTTGCTTTTCACTTGCATATCTTCCAGTTAAAGGGACATCAAACAAATATCACCAGCAAAGTTCAGATCGATGCATGACTTTTTTCTCCTGGATCCAGGTTGTTCCAATCAAATGTTTTCAACCAGGGCTTGTTTAATTCTCTCCAGAATAGTGCGGCTTAGTATTTCACTTGGGATGGACAGGAGCATAATGCCGACCACGGTAAAGTTGATTAGCTTTGTATGATGAAATGAATTGCATTCACATGACTGATCGATGAACTAACTTTATGCCCTTAAATCTTTGAATGTTATTTAGCATTAGGTTTGAATATTCAGCTTACATGAGATAAACTAATCCACATACTTTTTTATTAATTATGAACACCAGTCATATTATTATTCTTATTCTCGTAATTTCAGAGTGGAACCTGTAGCTTCAACAGCATATATTCGTTTTGTCTCCATGACTGCGCAGAGGCCTTGTTCTTCTCTTCGCATCTTCTCCTGCATGTAACCATCGGACTCCCAAATCAAAATTTCTCACTGATGTTCTGTTTGAGGGCCAACCAAGTGTCTGATATCAAACGATGGTCTCCTTAACGTGTGTCCGATGCATCTTTATTTTCTCCGTCATATTTATTGAGCAGTAGGTTCTTTCTTGGTTGGTTCACTCCAAGAGTTTCCTTTTCCTAATTCTTCCCTTGTGGGCCGTCGGAACTCCAGTATCAGGTCAGCAAAGGCAGCTGTTGATAAAAGTCTACAGTGACCTGTTAGAAGCGCTTTTTGTGACACGCTGGTCATGTTTCTGACACATATAGAAGTACTAACTTGATATTGGTGTTGAAAATCCGAATTCTGCTTAGGAACATCCCGTCATCTCCAAAAAATTCAGCTCCTTTTGTGAATTGCTTCAAAGTTTTATACATGATCCGTTAAAATCTATCAGAGAGACTGAGATTTAGATGTCTGTGATTAGATGAAGCATTAGCAATTCAAGAAATTCAAGCCAATAATATGCATCTATAGGAAGCACGTTCAAGCCGTGTATACTTCCTCAAAAGGAAATTATTAATACTTGATGATGTCTCTTATTTGAAAGCGCTGTTTGTTTTTCCTATTACTATTATAGTGTTTTAATCCCTATTTGTATTATCAAGCTTCACCTTGAACCAGTCATTATCAACAGGAGACATCTAAAGGAAGTTGCATCTAACACGTATCCGGAACTAGCGTCGTTTCAACTACAGACAGCATGGATGAAGATATCAAAGCCAGGTAGGACAAGAGGGACATTCATTACCCTTAAATGAGTGTGTGGACTCACCGAACTCAGTAGAAAGAAGAGGATCCAGATTTTCAAAACCAATCTTAAGTCATATACTGCTACCACATATTTCTTAGACTTGACGGAAGCGTCACTAGCTGAATTTCAAAGAGCCCCCTCAAACTCCTATCAACAAATACTTTAGCACCATATTGAAGATCAAATGTATTATTGATATAAGTAAAAGACTTGGGCACTCTGGTAGAGCATAATTCCATTATAGATATGATTTGATTTTGATAAATCACACAGTGTTGTACAGTAATATTTACTGATGCGACCACGTTTCGATTCATTACTGCGGCTCATAATCATATCAAAGCACTACTCTCACAACTTTCTTCCTTCATTTATATACATGAGTAAACATTGATGACTAGACATTTGAATGAAATCAATATAAGATATTGTACATTCAGAAATAATATTAGTGTTATCAATCAAATACAATCAAATGGGATATAAGATGTTTTTATAGTCGAAATAAGTAACTTGTTAGAATGTCATAATGTATGTGAATTGAAATAGACTTTTAAGATTATTTATTATCCTCCTCTGGTTTGATTGGTGGTAATAATATCTTCACAGGGTTGCCTACTATCGCCAATGATTTTCCTGATTGCAGTAGACTGGATAATGCGACAAACAGCGGGCAATGAGGAAACAGGCATAAAATGGACTCACACAAAGAACTTGGAGGATCTGGACTTCGCCGATGATATATGCCTGATTTCCCACAAACTGGAAGATATGCAAGTGAAAAGCAACAAATTGGCAGAAGAAGCATCAAAGATAGGACTCCAGGTGAACATAGAAAAAACAGAGGTGATGAAGATCCCTGGCCAACACCAACAACAACAACAGACAGCAATCAGCATAAATGGAAAAAACCTGAAAGAAACTACCTCCTTTACCTACTTGGGAAGCATTGTCTCAACTACAGGCGGAACTGACGAGGATATCAAAGCAAGGATCGGGAAAGCAAGGCAAGCTTTCATTACTCTGAAGTCTGTGTGGAGGACAACATCATTCAGCGTCAAAAATAAGATCGGGATTTTCAACTCCAATGTGAAGTCAGTACTACTATACGGATCAGAGACTTGGCGTGTCACAAAGAGCACCTCAAACAAGCTACAGACCTTCATTAACAGATGTCTTCGCTCAATACTCAAGATCAGATGGCCGGAAAGGATCAGCAACAAAGATCTCTGGGAGCGAACCAACCAGGAACCCATTGTGAAACAAATAGGCAGAAAAAAATGGAGATGGATTGGCCACACTCTGAGGAAACCAGCAAGTGACATCACTAGACAAGCCCTCGAGTGGAACCCGAAAGGGAAGCGGCGAGTTGGTCGTCCAAGGGTGACCTGGAGGAGATCATGTGAAGAGGAGATGAAAGCATGTGGGCAGACCTGGAGCCAGGTGAAAACTCTAGCAGAGAATCGAACGCAATGGAGACGCATGGCTGAAGCCCTATGTTCCTCTAGGAACTAAAGGAAATAATAATAATATCTTCTGTATATATCTCTGGTATTCGCGTTGAATCATTTCTGTTTCATGTGTTGGGTTTAGACTCGATGACCCAGGCAGGATTCAGTAATCAATCTCCCTCTTCACCTACGTACATAACATTTTTGAATTTTGACTCTATCCCACCCAACCTATTGTTTGATTGTGTAATAACGCATACAGTGGAGATCAAATGGTCACTCGGAAAAAATAAGCACAGACCACGACCTCCAGGGTGGAATCCGAATGGCAAAGCCACGAGTTGAGTGTCAGAGGGTGACATGGAAGAGATCATATGAGAAGGAAATAATAGCATATGAACAATCATGGAGTCAGAGAGGATAGACTTCAAAGAACAAAGTAAATTTAAGATATGATGTTCTACTGGGAAACCAGAGGAATAGTTACAAAGTAATAAAAAACTTAGTCTTGTTAATCGTCATATTTTTACTCCTGACAGGAAGTAGTTGTGAAACTTTCTCATGACTGCACAGCCTTCTAAATGATGATTTCTCAGAGGGGAAAAATCTTTATTTTTTAACTTCAGGTGTCGTTTTGTTTTTTCCCATAAAATAAGATGACAGAATTGAGGATGAGAAGAAATTGATCAGACAATGAAATAGTGAAATTAGAAGGAAAACGATTTATGTATCATTTAAGCTTTGATAGTCTCCATGACAATATGTAACATTCAATACAGTAAATAAGGAAGAAGTCACAGCAGAGTAGGGTGTGATGTACAACCAAGTAATGAATGATTAAAGCAAAAAGAATGCGCGCTACTTGGATGATCTGAATATTGATTTTTATGCTTATAAAATTGTATTTTCTTCGCTGTAAATGTATTGCACTTACGTAAGGTTTTTGACTGCTTAAGTTATGTTGAACAGTTTAGTAAACTAGGTGTTGTTTGGTAAATGGAGACGAGCGGTGGAGTCCAAAATGTGCATTTCGTCCTGTTTGGGATTCATCCTCCGGAAATACCCGTAACTCCCATTATGTTATGGTGTTCCCACTGACACCCGAAACCAGTAGGCAATATTTCAAACGTCAAAGAGTTATTCACTAAACAATTTGGACAATGAGGGTCACATCTTGTACAATGAGTACCAGTTATTATGTATTGATTGATTGGATCAGAATATCTGGTCTCTGTTGGCATGCTGGCTCCTAATACACAGGGTTCGCTAATGTTTGGAGGTAAATGTGATCAGTCAATGGCGGAAACAAAAATGACTCAAACAATTAATTAATTAGGTTATACAAGGATGATCTAATATAGAAACAAGGTTAATTACACAACAACTAAAGTAAGATTGCTTTACGAGTTGATTGAGCTAGTAAATTAGATGACGTAATATAATTGACTAAAAATGTTTCAATTTGGGTAAGGATAATAACAGAGGTAATTATAGGTAGAGAGTAAGTAGAAGTGGGGTAGAGAATAATGCCATTGAAATTAGGACTAAAATTGAGCAAATAAATTGGATGGCGTAACATAAGTGACTAAAAAATTGAGTGTTGGTGAAGTCAGTAACAGTGGTAATGAGATGTAGAAATTAAACCGGGGTGGGGTAGAGAACAGGAAAGTAGAAAATGTAAAATATTACAATTGAAAAGACAAAATAATACTAATGAAGAGACAGAAAGAAATAGACTTTACCTGTCGGGTATTAAGATAGATTTCGTCTATCGCAATTATGGTAATTAAATGGACTTCTTCTGTATGCAGAGTTGAGGACTTAGCAAATGAATTGCACTGCTTCTGCAGTTTGAAGAAGTTTGACTCGTACACTTTCAGGAAGACTGCTTCGTATTCTGTAGACGACTTTGAATTTTGTTTGGGGTGTAGCTTGGGTTTGGAATCGATCAGGTGTTCTGAGATAGAGCTGAGGGGGTATCGTTTTTCTCGTTTGTAAAACCATGCTGGTAAGTGTTCGATGGTACGTTTAAAAAAACAAACGCTGGGTACGGTAGACATACCTGGCTCCACACGAGCAGGTGAATCGATAAATACACATTAAAGAGGCCAGCAGTGGCAGCTTATCCTTCACGTTCACATGAATCATAAGTTTTGTGGAGAAGGTTAATCGTAATTCGGTTGCGAGGAAGGTCTTCTTATGTGAGCGCAACAGTCGATTTTTTAGTGTTTCCGCAGATATATCTCCATTGAATTGAAGGTTCATGTAGAGTAGTTTCTTCGAGACACTAAGCATGGGCGGCTTTTGTGGTCTAGGATTCATAGATTTTGCAATAAATCTTTCTGGATAGCAATTCTCGACGAGGATTCTCTTGAGGTTGTCCAGTTCATCTTCTATGGTGTCAGGGGTGCAAATTCTGCGAACTCTGTAGCTGAGTGAACGGATCAGGTTTCGTTTGGTGTACAGAGGTACTAAACTTTAAAAATTAGTAAGCTGTCCGTTCCACGTCGACTTTCTGTAGATAGATCTTTTCAGTGTTCCGTCTTGTTAGTTGAACTTCGAGAAAGGATATTTCGGAATTAGAGCCTTTCTCTTATGTGAAATTAATTGAGTAATTTAAGATTTCCTTTAGATTTTCTTCATTGTCAACAATAATGAAGGTGTCGTCGACGTACATCTTGTAGAATTCGAAGGTATCGATCATTTTCTTTAGGCATGTGTTTTCGAGTTTTGCCATAATGAAATCTGCAAGCACTAGGCCTAGTGGTGAGCCCATAGCTATATCATCATTTTGGCGATATATTTCGTTGGTAAAAGAGGATTGAACATTCAGGGTACTTCTCAGTAGGAGTTCTTCAAGATGCTCGGTGGGTTTACCTATGTTTATTCCTTCTGAGTGAATAAGTTCTCATATGAAGCATATTGTTTCAGTTTCTTCAATGAACGTTTTCTCTTTTACAAACAAATAATTTGGTGAACTCCCTGACATAAACCTCCCTTTCGCACAGTGTATTTTCGCTCTATGCCACCCTTGTGAGAACTACCGTATATATAAGTCCTTCATAGATTCTTGTTGGAATATGCACTCAAATGTAGTTTTAATTTTCTTCTTGTATGTTTTACACTACAATGTATTTTTTCCAGCGTTTTCAACCACCTCACTGGCTACTAAACATTGACTAGAAAATGTAAACGCTAAAGTGAACTGAGATACGAAGCTCATAATGCGTTGGTAGTTGATGCGTCGAATATGCCGGCCAGATGGTTTTGACACTCAGTGAACTCACTCTTTAATCCCACGTAGCTGATAATAAACTCAGAAAATTGGGAAGTCGGTCTTGAAGCCAGCGACA
Source organism: Trichobilharzia szidati (assembly GCA_944472155.2). Lineage (NCBI taxonomy): Eukaryota > Metazoa > Platyhelminthes > Trematoda > Strigeidida > Schistosomatidae > Trichobilharzia > Trichobilharzia szidati. Next base: position 59,045,656 of record OX235276.1, read on the forward strand.
CAAATGCTTAGAACAAGGTACAAGTTCCACTGAAAATTGAAGCCTTACATCCTACCGGGAAAGCAAAGGAATGCTATGAAAAGCTAAGGTCATCTGAACAACCAGTGAAAATCAAAACCTGCTTCATACTGCATCTATTCCTTTATTTCACTAAAAGCAGAAAAGCCTATGCGAAGCGTATTTTCTTCTCTTTGATTCATGCAGACCGAATTTTGCATTCCACCTTGTTGGAAATCTTCTTATTAATTCTCACGTAGTTAGTTTTTCACGCCTGGTCGATTAGTTTTATTATGCCGTAGAGTATTTTCCGCTTGAGAGCTTTTCGGATCATTTAGCTGTTGGCAAATAATGCCCGTAGATTCTTTCAAGCCAAAAATATTTTTCGGCATTGTAGGAATATAATTATACACAATGTTTAACTGGCAGAAGTTTGGCAAGCTATACAGAACATGAAGAAGAAGAAGAAAGAGTGGATTGGTTTTCTGCCTTCAGACAGACACACTTGTATTTAGGCTAATAAAAAAGGCTTGAGAATGGTTACTCCGCCCTGTTTAAACCACACCACAGCCAATGCAACCTCAAAGCATGAATTCCTTTATTCCACTGTGGGTGTAATTGAATGAAAAGTAGCTGAGAAATAGATAGAACACTTTACTTAAGTATTTGCGGCATATATCTGCTTATATGTCATGACGTAGCTAAGGATCACTGACACACCAGATACGTCCAACTAGCTTATGGGAGTTTTCAAGGAACTTTACCTTGAGTTCCTATTATTTGCGATTATTATTATTACTCCCTTGGGTTCCTAGTGGAACATATGGCTTCAACTGCACGTATCCACTTGCTTCTGTCTTCTGCTATACTTTTCACCTGCATCCATGTTAGTCCATACTGTTTCAACTTCTCTTCACACGATCTCCTCCATGTCACCCTTGGACGTCCCACACACGGCTTCCCTCTCAGGTTCCACTCGAGGGCTTGACGCGCGATATCACCAAGCGATCTCCTCAGTAAGTGTCCAATCCATCTCCACTTTCTCCTGTATATTTGTTGGGCGATTGGTTCTTGTTTTGTTTGTTCCCATAGGCTCTTGTTGGTGATTCTTTCCGGCGGCCATCTGATCTTCAGTATAGAACGAAATATTCTTTGTGACCCGCTGGCCACGTTTCTGATCCGTATAGAAGAACTGACTTGACGTTTGTATTGAAAATCCGAATTTTGCTGTTGATGCAGGCTGAGTGACGAAGATTTCCAGATTGGTTTCATGTTGATGAATGTGTTTCTCGCCTTCCCGATTCTCGATTTGACATCCTCGTCCGTTCCTTCTGTAGTTGAGACAATGCTCCCTAGATAATTAGATGGAGTAACCTCTTTCAAATGCCTCCCGTTGATGGTGATTGGCTCTGGATGTTGCTGCCGCTGTTCACTTGAAGTCCTGTCTCTGCTGCTTCTTCGACCATTTTATCGGTTTTCGCTTGTATTTCTTCGATTTTGTGTGACATCAAACATAAATCAGGTCTTCTAGATTCTTCACGTCGGTCCAGGATATCCCCTTGTCTTCTTGTTTCCCACTGTCTGACGCATAATCCAGTCCACCACAATAAGAAATGTCACTGGTGATAATAAGCACCCTTGTCTGACTCCAGTGTTTACTCCGAACGCCTCGCCGAGTTTTCCGTTGTGGATCACTTGACATGTGCCGTTGTCGTACAGCTGTTGAATAAGGTTGATGAATATTTGGGGTATGCCGTAATAGTCGAGTAGTTTCCAAATAAAGCCCTTCTCAAAGTCTATAAAGTTGAGGTAGAGGCTTGATTGCCATTCCGTGCTTTATTTGATGATGATGCGTAGAGCTATAATTTGGTCAAAACATGATTTGCCTTTGCGAAGACGCTCCGAATCGATAATTACTGGGAAGGATTATCAACTTTAACTCCAAAACACCAGGACTTGCAAGCAGAAATTATATTCTTAGGCAGTTCAATTCAATATCATTACAAAGTCTATAAACAAATGTTTTACAAATAAATATAATGTACTTTTATTCGTATTCTTTCGTCTTCTTCTTCCAACTTGTACATGGCTGAACCATTCGCGCCTTCGAGTTGCCCGTCAATGGCCACCAACGACAATGAACCAACGTTCAATGTTCACCTTCCTTTACAGGAGTATTTTTTTGACTCAACTGATGACTAGCAGATATCTTTAGGAAACACCTGCTGCCTTATTTATGATTAGAAGGATAAATTTCCTAACATGCTAACGGTCAATGATAATTTTGTTATTGTTTAATCTCATCGTGCATTATTTAGACACCAAGTGTCACTCTGTAGTTATCTGTTCGTGTCAGTCAAATGTATTTGTTTATTAAACTAAACTAAATCAATAAATGGGTAATCGGGTGGCTAAAGCTTTAATGTTTGAGGGTCAGAGCAAAATACATCACCTAAAAGATATTTAAACGTCAGGCGACCACCCTAAGGCATTACCTTGACTTCAAATATCCGCAAATGAACACATTGAAATTTAACCCTATGTTCATAGGTGAAGAACTACAGGATAAAATTGCCTGAAGTTCTAGTGAGAGGTTATGACCGGTGGAATCCCTTACGTGTGGTGTTTCAGGACAAATACTCGCCAATGACACTGTCTGGCGGTTGCACTATATATTGTGAATTACCAGAAGTTAGAATTCGTGGATGGGTTCTGCCAATGAGTTTCAAAGAAGCACAGCACAGCAGTCTAGTACTTCTGCTGTTCTCAAACTGATGTCATCTTGTGATCAGACTTGTAAAACACCACGTTATCATCAACACAGCTACAAAAGAAGAAAGCGAAGGGTTAAAAATAGTGTCCGGCCAAACATTCTATGACTAAAGCCGATTCGTTGTTGTCTGAAAGAGGGGAATCAATATCTGTATACTAGTGTAGAGCTTACCGAGAAGGGTATACCTACGATTTTCTGAACATGTACCAAAAAGCTTACGTCTAAATGGAAAAAATTGTTTAAACAGTGCCATCGCCAGACATCTCCTCGACATAGGTCATGAGATGGAAATCGAGAAATCCTTTAAAATCATCAATAGACAAAGGAGTTTCATTCTCCTCAAGTTTGCCGAAGCAATTTCTATCAAACGCTTCAAACAGTCTTAATGTGTTCAGAAAGAAGCAGTTATTAGTCTTTCCTTGCCATGGTAACTGGATATCCTCATTCCCTTTTTCTTTTGATTACTCAGTCTTTGGCTTTAACGTCACCCTTTTGATAAGGTGTAATTTCGCTTGTCTCTTGTTTCAATGAAGTGATTTGAACTCAGGACATTGTTACCAAATATATTAGTTACTCATCATCTTACTCACCTCTCGTCTTTATTACATAACTCCTTTACCATTGTATGCATACATTTATTTTGACTTGAACTGCCTGTGTCAAAACTATATAAGCACAATTTTCTGAGCAGTGCTCACTAAATGTGAAACCTTCTGTCAACTGACAATATGTAAAATTTTTTTGTATGTTAAAACTTTTCTGTACGTAAACGTCATAATTTATTTAGGCTGTAAGCAGCAGCTGATGAGAAGCCAACGAAATAAACAATGATGGTACCATATTATTCTGCATAAACCACACTGTTGTTCATGCTTTACTTAAATTCGTCAAGGGGAATAAATGCATGAAGTTACTCTAAAGAAATACTAATCAATTAGACATGAGAAAATCAATCAATAGACAAATATCGACTGAATGTAATATCTTCAACTGATAACGAACAGTTGATAGACTAGATGACAGCTTTAAACTGTTAGGCACAAGTAGAACAATATAACGGAAGATAATTTGACGCCAATCCTTTTTGATGTATTACCCAGAAAACCACAAGAAAAAAATCTTTTTCGTTTTTCTTTTGTGTCTTCTATAATTGCTATGCAATTTATTCTATTACTGCTCATAGTGAGTGAGTGAGAGAGAGTAATAATTTCAAACCTACTGTTGCACACTGTTCTATTCAACTCAAACGAATTCCGGTCAGAGGAAAGAGAAATTTTCTTTTTAAGAAAAAAGGTGGTATAGGGAAAATTATAGTACATGGTATAATTAATTGTAAAACAAAAAAACATGATGACGCCATTGCAGGTAGACAAAAGCAGAAAATGCACCAAGAAAAAAGTTGTTCCTTTACAATAATTCCCTTATGATTTAATCTACACCACAGCAAGAGACAAAAAATGTATTTATTCAAATAATAATAATGATAATTAGAATTTATATCTTTAATTATTACTTTTGATGACATTTTTAAAAATCTAATATACCCTACGACTGTATACATATATATCTGTTATTTGTGATTTCATTGAACATTGAATGCGCGCGCATTTATGTATGTTTGCGCTACGCGCGTACATTTTGTTTTAATAATATTAGTTCTAGGTGTTTACTTGATAAATTTAAAAGTAAAGCAGATATAATGTAGGCGAAGAAATTCAGGAAAAAAAATAAAACAACTTATCAAATCAAATTAAATTGATCAATTGTCTTGAGAAGGAGGTAAAAATTAAAAACAATACAATTATGACACACCCAACAAGATTCGTTGTACACTTTTCAACAGATTGCAAGGTAAACTTCCGTTTCTTTCATTTTGCAGTAGCAATAACTAACTAACTAATTAATTAACTAATTGACTATCTAACGAATTAAATCAACTAAAATTATACTTGTAAGAGTTGGACTTAGGGTTTGCCTCTAACTGACAATAACACTCTTACAAAAATCCTTCACCGTTTATAACCTTAATTAGTACTCTGCCTACGTGCAAGTACCAAAGAAACGGAATTGAAGTTAGAAGACTCAAAATGCCAAGTTTAACCGGACCGCAATTATATTTACACAACGAGATATGCAATTTGATAAGGAATAAAAAATACACACTTATCTGGATGTGAGACGGCTGTCAGCTCGTAGAGTGTACTAGGTGAAAGTACAGCGAGAGAGCGATACAGTAACCGTACAGGAGGAACCAGAGTACAAAGCGGAAGTGGAAGTGAAGTTCAACATGTCAGGTTGCATTCATTCAAACAAAAGTTCAAAGGTACAATGTACACTACAGGTTATCCCCCCCTTAGAAGGTTGGTGGGATAACAGCAAGCTTCGATATATAAAAGTAACAAGGTGGCGTACAATCACGGTGAATGAACAAGGAAATGTGAAGATAGTAATAAAATAGCTGTTTTTCTTTTTTTTTTTTTTAAGAAAAAAAATATATATATTGAGAAAGGAAAGAATGAAGGAAAAAAAATTAAGGCAATTTATGAGCACTATGTACATGATCGCTGGAGTAAGATGGAATATAAGAAGGAATAACGCTGGTGCCTTGGTGTGATTTTTTTTTTTTAAATTTTTTATTTTTTTTTTTAACATCGTTTATTTATACGTATTTTTTTTATTTTTTATTTTATTTATTTATTTAGTTTTTTTTTTTACGACTCACTATTTCGAGCTGGGTTATGTGGAGGTGTGATGGTTTACCTCCGTTACCCACGTTGTTATAACTGGAAGGTGACTCATTAAGTCTAAGTTTCCTCTTAGACTAATGCTCCATCCTTCCTCAACAACTAAAACTAGTAGTAACACCAAAGGCAATCAATATACCAGCGTATTAGGAGGAATAAAGTAAAAGCAACAGAAAAGAATAGAAGAAGAGGTTAAGAGTTAAAAATCAGCATAGGGTGTTAACAAAAAACTTAAGCGGGATAAATGCGAAGGAACTAGTGTAACATGGAAATGGTACGCCAAATTGAAATAAAACAAGGGAAATTGCTAACACTGTGAAAACTTATGCAAGGTACAGAGAAGAGTGTGTACAACCAATAGCTATGAATAAGTATAATCACCATTTGTTAAAAAAAAATGTAGCGAGCTGCATAATTAAAGTGATGCAAAGTAATTACAAGTATGGGTCACAAAATAAATAAGTTTCGTCATGACATAACTCGAGTGAAAATAGTAAGATCTGTGAAAATAGATTGAGCGGATTAAACTGTACAGCATAGAAGTGACGTATTTACATACCAAAAATATTTCACGGTCCGTTTAACTATACAGTGAAAGTTTTTGTTTTTACATTTTATTATTTTTTATTTATTTTATTATTTTTTTTTTATCGGGTCCATATTTTTGGTCGTTTGGTTTGTAATTCCACGGGTGTTGGTAGTCACCATACGACGATAGAGTTGATTGATGTAGTTAGCTGTTCGAGTGTAAGGCCGAAAATAAAATGCTAGAACACTCGGTAAAGAGAAAGAAATCTAACAAGGTTAGTAACTGTAAAAGCGGCTACTGCCCACAAACTAAATCAAAAGGGTAAATACCATGGAAAATGAATGTAAACTGCGACAAAGAAAGAAAAAAAAATGAGAGTATGAACTACTCTTACAATGTACAATGTACAATGTACACTACATACTATTGTGAGCAAATGAGGATAATTTTTAATTTGTTTTAGCATTTATAAGTGTAATTTAGATTAGGGAATAAACGGAGTGACTGTAGAAGGACGTTTCAGTCGAGATTAGTACGATAATGTAATATAGAAGATAAAAATAGCTTGATTAGTATTTAATTGGTGGATGGTGATTAGCAGTACAATCCAGGATGCGCATTTCGTCCTATTTGGGAATCGTCATCTGGTTGTGCCTGCATTTCGCAGTGAGTGATGATGTTCCCACCGAGGCTCGAACCCAGTGACCATGGTTTCAAAAGCCAAAGCGTTATCCACGACGGGAAAATCCGAAATTCAATTAAATCAATATGACCCGTTGCACAAGAGGTGGATCTCGTGGCCCAAGTGGTCTAGTGGATAACGCTTTGGCTTTTGAAACCATGGTCACTGGGTTCGAGCCTCGGTGGGAACATTATCACTCACTGAGAAATGCAGGTACATCCAGCTGACGATTCCCAAATAGGACGAAATGCGCATCCTGGATTGCACTGCTAATCACCATCCACCAATTAAATACTAATTAAATGCCCAGACATCGTCGAAGCATCTGCTCAAGAAGCCGACATGTCAACCTGAGACCAAGCACTTCGGTCCAATCAATCGACGGGAAAATCCAAAATTCAATTAAATAATAATAGCTTGAGCAAAGAGCATTCTTTTTTATAACTTTGTTATCTGGATAGTTGTACAATTACAATATGCTTAGTCGTTAAAAAGTAATTCTTATCATTTTATCCTCTACCCTGTAGTCCACACTCCACGATTGCTCAAAGACCTTCAACTCCTCCTCACAAGATCTTCACTTGGTCACCTTCAGACTGATTCTCAACTCGTCGTTCCTCATTTGGGTTCTAGTTGATGGCCAATCTGCAGTGCAGTATGATCCAATGGTCTTCTTAACGTGTGTCAGATGTGTTTCTCCATTTCCTTCCATCTAATTTTGGTGTAATAGTTTCTCGGTTGTTTGTCCCCTATTAGAGTTCCTAGTTGCCTATCATATCTAACAGACCATCTGATCTTTATTATGCGCTTAAGGTGTTTGTTGATGCAAGTGTGCAGTATCCTGATAGAAACGCTTTAAGTGACATGCACTTCAAGTCTGTGTACTATGCAGAAGTGTTCATTGACTTGACATTTGTGTTGACATTTTTCTAGTTTGAACGTAAGATGGAGTTTCCTGGAGTTCTGTGGGAGAAGTCATGACCAGTGAGGTCCGTCTAGACAGGAATGAAGATGGAGTTCCCACCGTTGATAATGGTTGGTGGTCACGCTAAAACTCAGGAACTGGTCGAATTTAGAATTTATGACCTGACCATTGAGTTAGGTCCCAGTGGCTGAGTGGTATAGGAGCTTGCCTTGCAACAGGAAGGTCGTGGGTTTAAAACCTAGTGGGCGCACACTGCTGACGAAACAGCTTTCCTTTTTTCAACTGTTCCCTAACTGATATTAATCCAAGACTAATATAACTATAATCTAAAAGCCTGGCCAAATGATAATACACATTCAAATACAATATGAAATTGAATATCAAATAAATTAGGAAGACAATTTACGCAAAAATTAAAGGTCCTGAGCGTGCATATTGATGAAGAGTCTCAAACCAGGTCGAAACAGCTATCCGGTACTCCCAGCAGGTTTTCAAGCAGTTATCCTACTGATTTCAGCTCATGATGAAATCCTTTGAAAAATTATAGGTAGTAGAAGCAATAACGATTTGTAAAAGGCTTAAAGGAAAGGGGAAGTTTATAAATTTTTACAATCATATAATGATGGCCAAGGCGTCTGTACGGATTCCTTTTTCAGTGAAGAAAATTGGCTCCTTTAGACGTATTTCGATCGACCAAGCTATACGCGAAAGATGATTCTGCTGGAAAAAAAATTAAAAACTAGTTCGAATACTATGGAAAACATTATGTTCAGTATCTACAAGACGAGCTTAAGCCGAGGAAAGAATGTGTGCTTAAGCACTTTGCAGGATGATGTTCAGAACTCCGACGGTGAGCACGCCTAGATATAGAAGTAACAGTAGTGATCGTCGACCTGATATATATATATATATACCAGGAAAAAATACCTTGTTCCTTACCCTACGTTTGCTAAGTTACATAAAACTCTGATTTCTCCGGCATTTCTTGCCAGGAAGTTGTGGAATTTATTGCAATTATTTCACTTTGGAACACTGAACCTGTGGATATAATCTTATCGACCGATAATACCTATAACTGTCTGTTTGGTATTTTGTGATTGTTTAACACTAACTAATATGGATGATACATTTGTGGTTATGGAAGACGAGAATGATGCAATGTACATCCTTGACAAGTTTAATGATGCACATTCAGCAATGAACTTTACCATAGAGAAAGAAAGTAATGATAGTATCTCATTCCTAGACGTCTTCATAGCAAGGAAAGAAGATGCCACACTAAGAAGGAGTGTGTATAGGAGACCCACAACAACAGGTCAGTACACTCATTTTTTGAGTTTTGTACATTTTAAATATAAACGTAACCTGGTAAAGTGTCTGGTTCATAGAGCTAAGTTAATCTTTTCTGACGACTGCCTCAATGAAGAGCTTAAGATAATTAGAGAATTACTTAGAAAAAATGGTTATCCTGATAAATTCATTGAGAAAAATATGAATTCAGCACCAAGGAGAGTCAGTATGGCTACAGTTCCGAAGAAACCAATGTTCATAAAATTGCAGTTCCTCGGAGACTACATCAGCGAAATCATAACACAGCGCCTGAAGAATGCAGTTAAAAGAACTTATTATGCAGCAGAGGTACATTGTCTCTTCACAACCAGCCCTATTCTATGTTCGAGAAATAAAGATAAACTACCTAAATTTGCCTGTTCTATGTGTATCTACCAGTTTGACTGCAGCTGCGGAGCCAGCTACATTGGGCGTACAATTAGGCAGGTTCATCGTCGTATTTCCGAACATCATCCAGCATGGTTAAGCAAGGGACAAACAAAATCTATTCGAAGTTCTATTTTAGCACACCTTGTTGATACTGAGCATAATGTTGATGTTAATACTTCATTTAAAATTATTTATCGCATTCCTGCTAATCTTAACTTTGCTCTACGAGTTCGTCTTCTACAGACAACTGAAGCAATCGGAATCCACCAGAAGAAACCAAGCCTATGTGTACAGAATAAATTTGTACAGCCACTTTCCTTACCGTGTTCATCGTTACATAACTGTATAAACAGGACTACGTCGCCCCCTCCCCCTAAACCTTTAAAAACTATAAAAATTATAATCGTCCAAATTATTTTATTTTTATTTATTTTGACCACTTCATCTTTAATTACGTGTTATTCTTGTAAAATTAATTTATTCTAACCATTTCTACCTTTTAATTGTGTGTATTGATTTTCTTCGTTAATTATCAACCCACTGACATTTTGACACTGTTTAATTATTGTTAACAAACATATCAGTGCCACTTGTTTGGTAAACTGTTGTGTATTGTAATAAAAATGCTGCTCGTGTATATTAGAGTAGAGCCAGAGTGAGATGAGGATCTGATTGAAAAGTAAATATTTCTTAGCTCAATCTTTCTGTTTTCTAAATATCTATAATTGTATATATTGTCGGATTTACATGTCCAAGTCGTCCCAAGTCATTGAGTCTTTGGTTTTGATATGATTTTTGTTAACTGTACTTGTCAGTGACGCTACTGCTACGGGTTCTTTTGTTGTTGTTGTCGCTGCCTTTCCTGCTGTGAATTTATTTTTTTGCTAATGTTGTTTTGATTGCATTATTCCCTGTTTTTCTGATTCTAGGGGGAGCAATCCATAAAGTCGCGCCTCTGTAAACTATATATTAATGTAACAACCCCCTTATCACGCGTGAGCCTAGGACCCCACCCTGTAAACAAAGATGCTAAAGAAAATTCAGTACGATGAGCATCCTGACTACAAATGAATAAAAGTCTGTATGGAAACATGGAACGTCCGCATCATGTATGAGACTGGCAAAGGTGCACAGATTACAAACGAGATGAAAAGATATGGAATTCGAGTATTGGGAATATTTGAAAGCAGATGAAATGGGAATAGACTTACCAAATTGTAAACGGGAGAAACTTTGATCTACTCTGGTCACCCAGAAGACCACCACATGCAAACCAAAGGTGTGGCTATCATGATGTCACCAACGGCAACGAAAGCCCTGATACAATAAAAATCAATCTCGCCCGAGATAGTGACCACAAGAATTAACTACAAAGGAAGGAAAGTGACAGTTATACAATGCTGTGCACCCATAAACAACTCAGACCTCGAAAAGAAAGAAGAGTTCTACAGACAACAACAGGCAACAATAGACAATACTCTAGTTGGTGACATTAAAATACTAATGGGAGACATGAACGTCAAACTGGGACCAGACAACACAGGAAAAGAACTCATCATTGGTAGAGAAGATCTTAGAGAAATCAATGAAAGTGGATAACTCTTCGCCGACTTCTGCGCTTATAATGAACTAGTGATTTGTGGCAGCGTATACAAACACAAGGATATCCACAAGGCTACATGGGTGTAACCAGATGGGCGAACCAAAAACCAAATCGACTTCATCTTAATCTCAAGGAAGTGGAGGCGCAGCCTGCTGGACACAAAAAGAAGGAGAGGAGCAGACATTGGCTCAGACCACTATCTCGTACAAGGGACAATCCAAATCAAATTAAAAGCTTTCAGAGAATCAGGAGCTGCAGATAGACCACAAGCCAAGTTCAACACTCAAAAACTGAAGGACCACGACACAAAGGACATCTTCACTGCAAGCATAAAAGACAAAGCCGAGACACAAATCAACACTGGCGAAGAGGTCAGCGTTGAAAAGCACTGGAACAACCTGAAAGCGGTGTGGAGTCAAACCTGCACGGAAGTTCTGGGCAGAAAGAAGAGACAGGACAAACAGTGGCTCACTACGGACGCATGGAGACTAATGGAAGAGAGAAGGATGGTGAAACAAAAGATTATGCAGTGCATCGACGAGCAACAAAAACAGAAGTTGAATGCAAGCTACAATACACTGAACAAAGGAGTAAAGAAAAGTGCCAGGGAAGACAAAAGAAAATATTATGAATCCATGGCAAGTGAAGCAGAACAAGCAGCAAGCAACATCCTACCAAATAACTAGGTACCTATCGAGCAAACGTTTGACACAAATCAAGCCAGTGAAGGATGACAATGGAAAGTCACTCACCAAATAAGCTGAGCAAAGGAAACACTGGGCTGAACACTTCAAAAGACTCCTTAATCGACTACCACCTACAACGCACCCAACAATACCAATGACGGAGACAGAGCTACCCGTGAACTCCAACCCCCCGACGAAATCAGAAGTCCTGAAGGCAATCAAGATGCTAAGAGCTGGAAAAGCAGCAGGACCGGATGGAATCCCAGCAGAAGCATTGAAAACGGACCCAGAGACAACAGCGGACTTGATGACGCCACTACTGGAGAAGGTGTGGAAAGAAGGCAAAGTACCCGAGGATTAGAAGAAGGGATGCTTATTCAAACTACCAAAGAAAGGAGACTTAAGTCAATGCAAGAACTGGCGTGGAATTATGCTCCTGTCCATCCCAAGCAAAATACTAAGCCGCATCATCCTGGAAAGGATCAAACAAGCCCTGGATGAAAACCTTCGACCGGAACAGGCTGGATTCAGGAGAAACATGTCATGCATTGATCAGATCGCCACATTACGGATCATCATTGAACAAATCTTGGAATGGCAGTCACCTCTCTATCTCAACTTCATCGACTTTGAAAAGGCCTTCGACAGCGTCGATCGAGAGGTGATTTGGAAACTACTTCGCTACTATGGGGTGCCACCCACAATTATACGTCTCATCCAACAGCTGTACGACAATGCTGCATGCCAAGTAATCCACAACAGGAAACTTACGGAATCCTTCGAAGTGAGGACAGGAGTAAGACAAGCTGGCTGCCTACTATCGCCAATGATTTTCCTGATTGTAGTAGATTGGATAATGCGACAAACAGTGGGCAATGAGGAAAAAGGCATAAAATGGACACACAGAAAACTTGGAGGATCTGGACTTCACCGATGATATATATCTGATTTCCCACAAACTCAGAGATCTGCAAGTGAAAAGCAACACTTTGGTGGTAGAAGAAGCATGCAGAGAAGATATGACTTCAGGTGAACATAGAGAAGGCGGAGGCGATGAAGATTCCTGGACAATAGGAAAAACAACAGACATCAATCAGCATAAATTTGAGGCAGGGAAACTGAAAGAAGCAACCTCCTTTACCTACCCACCGACTACAGGCGGATGGGACTGACGAAGATACCAAAGCGACGGTCGGGAAAGCAAGGCAAGCTTTCATTACTCTCAAGTCTGTTTGGAGATCGACAGCAGTCAGCATGAAAATGAGAATAAGATCCGGATTCTCAGCTCCAATGTGAAGTCAGTGCTACTTACTATACAGGTCAGAAAATTGGCCAGCATGTTACGAGGGGTACTTCGAAAAACCTACAGACTTCCATCAACAGCTATTTCTACTCAGGAGGGTAGGAAAGATCAGTAATAGGGACCTGTGGGAGCGAACCAACTCAGCAAGAACCAATTGTGCAACAAATATCCAGGAATAAATAGAGGTGGAGGAGGTGACGCGAAAAGGAGATGATAGCACGTCTGCAGAGGTGGAGTCAGGTGAAGACGTCGGCGGAGAACTGAACTCAAATGTAATCTCTCTTCGCCAACTACTGATTCAATGTAACTTAAAACAGCATTCATGTTGTCACTAATAAAAGTATTTCTTTACTTATTACTGTCATGTGAATGTAGAACCTGATCAAGAAGGGATCATTGAGAATTATGAATATTCTTTGTTCAGTAAAATCAGTCTTTTATTCTTTTGTTTTTCTTCATGAACTCAAATGAACTCAGAGTGAATTTTAAAGCTTTTCTTAATTCAAGTAAAATTAACATCACGTGACTACATCTATATATATAATGTGGAGTTAATAAGTGTGACTGAATGCTGTATATGCATATATATATATAGATCTGTTGTGTATGTAAATTAAGTTACCATTTTACTGTTTATTGTGATTCTTTCTTTGTCTATTCTTTGTTTCGTTTCTTTTCTGATATTCTCTCTATATTACCTCCTTTTGTTCCTGTTGTTCTTTTCATTTGTTTGATTCCTTCTTTTCATGTTGATTTCACCGTAATTTGTTTTCTCAACTGTTAACCTTATTTTAACAATAGCTAATTAGTGCAGAAATACACATTAGTTGATGATGTTGTTGTTGTTTTTGTTATTATTATTATTATTTTCGTAAGTTGTTTGATCTCATTTTACTATTCACAACATTGGTAGATCTTGAAAATGACTGCCCTTTTAGTTCACCAATATGCGCCTGGATAGATAGATAGATAGATATGATGATATTAGATAGTTAAGGGCAATCAACAGGAAGCCTTGGACGTAGGTATCGTGCTGGTCTCCAATCAAAATGCCCACTACAGTCCTACAGGAGGTCATTCGCTAACGCGAATAGCTCATAGGTAACGACTCTGACTGCAGCGCTGGGTGACACTAGTTCGAATCGCAGGAAGGGAAATGATTTCCTCCAAGGTGCTTGCAAAGACGCCTTGCTGACTAGTGAGTGTCAACTAGCACGAAATCTAGGTCGAGTGAGGCTTCTTGTGGGCGATTGCCTCCAGCCATCTAATATCATCAAATCAATGTGTACCGTTACGGCGAGCTACCTAGAAAGGTGGCCACATTGCAAACCTGACTGATAGAGTTCATTCTATGCCAAAGAAAGGATTAGACACATCCCACTAGTTAGAGTCCAATTAAGATAGATAGATAGATAGATAGAAAGTAGAGTTAGGTAAAATGACGAACGTTTTCTTGCGACAGTGTTGAATTTCCTTCTTCTATATTATCAAAACATTTGAAATAAAGGCATCATTGATAAATGCACAAAGGTTTTTTTTATTCCTTTACGTTCCCAGTGGAACATATAGCTTCAAGCTGGAGCCTCGAAGTTTCAGTAGCAGTGGTGTTAATTTTTACGGGATGGGGTTACTAGCCTCATGCCGAAGATTCCCTCTTTACCAGTCATATTACTGGACAATTGAGGTAGAGGAAAAAGTTACTGATCGAGGATCAAAAACCGAACTCTCTACGCGGTTGGTGAGCATGCTACTTCTGTTCCACCTGCAATGTTATTTATGGATAATCACAAAGGATCACAAGAAAAGAAGTAATTTTTCCCTGAGTGGAACTATTGATGTTAATATAAATAAGAAGGAATTTAAATGACATTATATAACTTCACTCTTGACTTGACATTCTATAAGGAATTCCATTATGACTCATGTCCATTGTCTTCAAATTCCAAGGGTATATCTATGTAAGTAAAATGGATGGGTGGCAGTGAGATCATCATTATCTCCAATCGTAGAGGGTATGGCTTTTGAAACATTTGATCCTACTACAGATGTTTCAGTGGAGAAATGTGGGTGAGACATTCGCACAGCTTTAAAAAACAGAACATATCTCTAGTTTCTTCAGACATGTACTAGACTCAGTAGCCGAGAAAACTAAATCTTCATTTGTGTCAGAAAATGCACAAGGTGAATAAGCGATGTTAGACTGCAAAATTTAAGAGACTGGAGTCAGATTGACTTTGTGTCATCTTGTCTGTTGTCTGTAAAGGTTACGCCTGGTGGAATGTTTAACAAACTGAGTAGTAATTCTAACTAGTACATTAGAAAATTCCAAGAATGAAATGAAACAAATAGGAGAAGCATTAGTGAAAAATAAGTATCTTATAAAATTCATTGGAAAGATCAAAAATTCTCACAGTAAAAGAGAAAATATTAGCAAAACCATCAAAAATAACAAAAAGAAGGAAGAATTTAAAGCATGTACAGTTTTACCATATAAGGAGGGGACATCTATGAACCTATGTAGGATACTTAACATAGCAGGAATTAGGGTGATATTTAAACCTACAAACTCGCTCAGGGGCAAGCTCTGTAGGCTAAAGAACTCTATTGAACCGATTAAACAAGATAATATAATTTACAAAATACCTTTTGTAAAGACTGTGAAGTTAACCACATAGGTCAGAACAGGAGATCAAGGCTAGTCAGATTATCAGGATATAAGAATTTAGCCAAATTTAGAATGATTTACACAAGGACGATGAATGCATCAGTGAGACCCTCAGAAATCACAATGCATGCACTAATACAAAACCGTACAACAGGAGGGGGGGGGAAGAAAAGTAATACGGTTTGGTAGAGAGGTTGATTACTGAATATTCTTATTTAATAAATCTACACATAACACGTGTAACCGGTTTGATGCAATGTCAATATCCGAGATATGGAAAACACTACAGTCAATAGAATCTAGGGATAAGAATTAATTAAATTAATATAAACAAAGTCTGAAAGTGATGTGAGTACATCTCAAAATGATTGTGAGCAGTAGGTTGTACTCAAAATGTTGTCATCAGTAAATAGATAATATTCTGTCACTATGTGCTTTTATTCAATAAATTTACACCATTATCAAACTATACTGCATGACATTACTCAAGTCCTCTTCTTTAAAAAAATTCCTTTATGTTCCCAGTGGAAAATAGGGCTTCTAGCTACCGGCTTGAAGTTTCAGTAAAACTGGTGTTTATTTTACGGAATGGGGTTGCTAGCCTCATGCCTGAACTGCCCTTTTCGTCAGGATTACAACTAGCTAAAGAAAGTATACGAGTGTGTCGGCCGGGGATCAAACCCAAAACCACTTGTGGCGTGATTGGCGAGTATTCTACCGCTTTGACACCAACACACAAGTTCTCTTCTTGCATCAATATTTTCGCCTGTGTGATAAGAATTAATAACGAATAAAACTGAAAATTTATGTATTATGTAATCTCTAGGTACGTTTAAGTGTTGTATGAATTTGTGGGGATATGTCTTTTTGTTTGAGTACAACTTTTGTTCGCCTTCTCACAGTCTCATAATTCCTTTTTGTCAACTAGAGATTGTGAATGGCTAACATTGGAATCCAGGGTGTACATTTCATCTTATTCAGAATTATTCTGAAGGTTGTACGTCAATTCCTAGTGAGTGATGGATGATGTTTGCACTGTTATGCTACCAAGATATGTCAACAAAAACTGAACAGAATTATCAGGTGTTGGTTTTGTAGGGAGTTTTTGTTGTTTTATTGGTTGGGGGATTTCATCGTGAGCTGACACCGGTTAGAGAACCATTGAAAAACCTACAGGGAGTACTGGACAGCTGCTCTGGCCCAGTTTGGAACTCCTCAACAGTACGTGTCCACCGGGTTCCCTAAGAAACCAATACCTGAAAATCAATGAAATGCTCACCAGCGACTCGCCCTATTCAGGCAGTTACCTGGGGTTCTAGTGGGAAACGGTGACCATCAGGGTACAGCAGGTTGAAGATGAGGCAGTAACTCATCGAAGAAGACATTGTGAAGTGGTCGCGCTAAGTTGTGAATTGGCAGAATTTCGAATTCGTGGGCTGGCCATTGAATTGGATGGGGTAACAGAGGCTTAATGTTCTGCGAGCTAGCTCGCCTTGTAACCGGAAGGTTCTGAGTTCGAACCTTAGCAGTGAGTGTGTACTGATGAGTGGTTTCAAACAAGGCTGGTAAAATAGCTTGCTGTCCAGTACTCCAAGGTTTTCCAATGTTTCTCTAGCTGATGAACAGATTTAATCAATGTGAATTGCTTATGAACTTAAATAATAGGCGGTCTTATGAGTAAAGTGATGATGTTTGAAAGGATTGCTTTCGGGTTTGAGTCTCAGTGATTGCGTCATCAATGCATCACTTATTGAGAATGCAGGCACATCTAGCTGGCGAGTCCCAGAGAAGATGAATTGAGCATCCTAGATTCCATTGGCAACCATCATCAATTAATTCAAAATCATGTCAATCTTCAAGCATCGTCGAAAACTCCATACTCGGGGTCGATATGTAAACAGAGACCAAGTGTTTCAGTTCAACAATAATGAACCAACACGTAATATAAATCAGCTTAAAGAAATAAAATGATAATAGATTATGTCATTACTAAGCTTGGTGATGTTGTAGCACCCCTATATTAAGCCTAACTGCACGCTTATAAAACTAATTCATGAAGGCATATAATACGTTTACATGAACTAATTTTACATATGCTTGTGGATATATATGTATATACGGAAGATGGGCATAAAGTGATGCTTCCGAACACTTCTTAGATAATCCTTGTCTTTCTTCACCAGCTGTCAACTGGCATTAGAACGGCACTGGAAGTTGTTCACAGAAGCAAAACCATATTGTTGCAAAACACTTCTTACCAGCTACGTCTTTTAACGACAACATTAATATTATTATTCTTTCAGGTTTTGAATGGGTCATATGGCTTCGATAGCGCATCTCCATTTTATCCTGTTCTCTGAATTCTTTACCAACTGCCTCCAGGATCGTCGATAAAATTCCATTTCCTGTTCACACGATCTCTTCCACGTAACCTTCGGCTCTATACCTAACTCTTTGCTTCCTGTCGAGATTCTACTTGACGCCCTGGTGCGTGATTTCCCTTGGCTATCTTCCCAGTGTGTGTAATTAGTCCATCTCCAACTTTTTGGGTCTATATGTTGGACAACAGGTTCTTGATTGGTTCGTTGTTAGAGTTCCGTTCTGATAACCCTTTCCGCTCACCCATCTATCGCCTGTTGTAGAAACAATGCTATCTAGATAAGCAAAAGAAGGAATTCCTGTAGATCTCTCCTTCACGCAATATCCTCCACGCCATGCTCCTTCATCCAGCTCATCACTTCTCTTTCGCGCTTCAGACGTGGGTCCTCCTTTTGTGGGTTGTCACTAAGTGACCTCTCCGGCCCATGCCCAGTCCATATCCATTTCCTTCTTCAAGTCTGATGGATACCGTTTTGTTGGCTGACTCACTGCCAGACTTCCTAGTTGCTTTTCACTCCCTACCAGCCACGGGATGTTCAGTATCCAGTGAAGGGGTCAGCTGTTGTCGAAGTTTGCAGCTGGCTGTTAGAAATGCTTTCAGTGACATTCGCGTCAAGCCTGTGAATCATACAGAAGCAGGGACTGATTTGATATTAGTGTTGAGAGCTCTTATCTTATTTTTTATGTTGAATGCAGTCGATTTCCTTATCTTACCTTTCCAATCTTGAATTTGAAGTCTTGCCGCCTGCTGCTGCCTAAGTAATTGAAAGTATCTCCATCACTTTTGTCTTCTTCATGTTCACTGTCTTCGTTGCCAGCTTCTTCTGCCAACTGTTTGGTTCTCGCCATTAGGTTCAATAGAGGTTGCCTCCTTCACTTATCTGACCAGGAAGCATCGCTTCAACTATAGGCAAACGGAATGGACGAAGATGTCAAAGTAAAAAGTGGAAAGGCAAGATAAGCCTTCATCAATCTGAAACCAGTTTGGAAACCTTCCGCACTCAGTATAAGAAACAAGATTCGCATTTTTAACACAGATGTGAAGTCAGTCACTTCTTCTATACAGGTCAGAAACTTGTGCTGTGTGTCACGAAAAGGATTTTTAACAGGTCGCAGACTTCCATCAACAGCTGCCTCCTTCGCTGGCTCCATACTGAAGATCAAATGGCCAGAAAGAACAAGCATAAAGAAACTATATGAACAAACCAACCAAGAGCTGATTGCTTAACAAATATGTAGGATAAGGTGGAGATGAGTCGGACGTACGCCGAGGAGTCCGCCGAATGACATCGAACGCAATGCAGGCTATTGTTTGAGTGTAATCCGAATGAGAAGCGACGAGTTGTTCGTCCTAGGGTGACATAGAGGAAATCGCGTGAGGAAGAGATGAGAGAGTTTGGTCAGTCACGGACCCAGGTGAAGACGACAGCGGAAAACAGAAGAAAGTGGAGATGTGTTGTTGAAGCCCTGTGTTTCACTCGGAACGCCAGGGATTAATAAGAGTAATAATAATAATGTAGGTCTTCGAGTTTGTGTGACATTACACATAAATCATTCGTGAAGTCCTAAAATTCCAATGTCTTCTTTTCGTTCCAGCGTATATCAGTCTTCCGCACGATCCATTCCAACACAAATAGGAATATCATCGGTTGCAGTAGGCAGCCTTATCGTACTCTAGTCTTCACCTCAAAAGCTTTACTGAGCTTTCCGCTGTGAACCCCTTGACATTGTGAAAATCACCATATAACTGTTAAATCAGTTTTATAAAAAAAAATACCACACTGCATCCCGTAGTGTTGAAGTAGTTTGCAAAATACTTCACCATCAACGTCGTCGAAGGCCTTTACGAAGTTGATAAAGTTGAGGTAGACACTAGATCGCCAGTCTATGCAGTCTTCAGCGGGGGTTGGGGGAATAATGCTGCAGTTTAATGGAGTCTTAAATCCCCAACACCCTTTAATCTCTCCAGATTGCTTAGAGTAGACCAAAAGCTTAAATGCATTAAGAGCTCTGTATGATATAGTGATTAATGTTCAGATAACCCTTTTTTTCAATAAGGTTATTCAAACAATTGAACACTTTGTTTCTGTTATCAATACCTCATGAATAAAAAGAAAGCAATGCTGAATTCATTTAAATTTCATTGTCTAAAGTGGACATTCATCAGATGAATACAATCCTATCAAAACAGAATATATAATCGATTAATCGATCAATCAATCAATCAATCAATCTATCTATCTGTAAGCGAGAGAAAACATGCTGTTGCTTTGAGAAAGTAAAAAGCCAAAAACAAAACAGAGGACAAAATCAATGTATGCCTTTAATAATGGCAACACTTAAAGACCCTTCAGGAGCATACAAACGCACACACATACATACATACATGTTAAAATAATTGTTTATGCTTTATAACCAGTGTATGTCAGTGTTCGTGTATGTGTGCGTGCATCGTGCGTGTTTTCCAATGAAAGATAAATTGTCCGGCTATTAATTTTTCCCTTATTCATGTAAAAGGCAGTTAAATAAAGAGTTTTGAAAAAACAACAACAAGTTTTTCGAAAACAATACGAAAAACGTCATCGTTACATTTATATATTGAATATTGACTAACTTATCAAAATGATAGACGAATTTTTTCAGCATAAACGCTGAATACCACACATAAGCTGAATGAGCATATATAGATGCTTTGATTGGATACTTGTAACTAGTGTGATGTGTCTAGTCCTTTTTTTGGTGCAGACTGAATTCTATCAGTCAGTCAGGTTTGCGTTGTGGCCACCATTCTATGTAGCTTGCCATCATGGCGCACTTTGAATTGTTTATGTCAGATGGTTGGAGACAATGGGCTGCAGGAAGCCTTACATGACCTAGGTTTCGTGTTAGGTGGCACTCACTAGTCAGCAAGGCGTATCTACAAGCAGCTTGAAGGAACTCATGTCGTTTCTGAGATTCGAACCCGTGTCACTCAGTGCTCCAGTCAGTTAGAGACGTTACCACTGGGCTATTCGGCCTTGCGATTGACCTCCTGTGGGACTGTAGTGGATACTTTCATTGGACACCTATAACTAATGTGATGTGTCTAGTCCTTTCTTTGGTGCAGACTGAATTCTAGGACTTCCATTCCAACTGGAGGTCAGTCACGAACCTGAATAGCTCAGTGGCAACGTCTCTAAATGACTGCAGCACTTGGTTGCACGGATTCGAATCTCACAGGACACATGAGTTCCTTCAAGCTAGTTGCAGATACGCCTCACTGACCAGTGAGTGCCAACTAGTGCGCAACCGAGGTCCAAGGCTTCCTGCCGATTGCCTCCCACCACCTAATATATAAATATATGTGTAAAACTTGAGCACTGTGGTAGTAAGTAATTCCATATTAGTTTGTTTATTAGATTTATGACAGTGAAACAATATTTATACTGGATGACGTTTCGAACAAAATTTATTACTGTTCATAATCACATCAATTATAATCACACGACTTCGAAACTTCACTTTTATAGTTTCCTTTGTTCTCTTCTATTTGACGAAATTGGGGCAGTAGCATTTTCCAGATGTCCGGCTTGACAGGTGTTGAATCATTCCCATTACACGTATTTGCAGTTGTTTCGATAAACAAAGCTTCCGTTATCAATCCTGTTCCCTCCATCCTGCTGTTACATTAGATTTTAAAACTGTCAACTTAACCCATCCCATCCTATTGTGTGGTTGTGTGTAATTGCATGTAGTGAGTGCTATAGCTGAACTAACTATTCTCCAGATTTCTTATCTTAATCGGGTCAACCAATCTAGATTTTGCTAGGTTTTTATGTTCGGCTAGTCTGACCACACCTGTTCTTCTAGTTCGACCTATATATTTGATCTGACAATCATTGCAGGCAGGGTAT
The DNA here is from genome assembly GCA_944472155.2 of Trichobilharzia szidati. Lineage (NCBI taxonomy): Eukaryota > Metazoa > Platyhelminthes > Trematoda > Strigeidida > Schistosomatidae > Trichobilharzia > Trichobilharzia szidati. Next base: position 59,067,554 of record OX235276.1, read on the forward strand.
TAGATAAACTAAATTGTTTTGTTTTAGAGGCTCCACGCGATCTACTATTTAACCGACAAAGCTTGTTTGTAATTGAGCATATATATATTCATTAGACAAGTAACAATAATGGATTCATACATTCATCCTTTTAAAATCTAGCATGGTAAAATAAGCGTCAAAGAGGCCTCTATTAAAGGAACTGAATACCTTGAGCTGATCAATTACAGAGCACCTGATAGACCCAGGAAACTCACTTTAATTTAGTTGTCTTCCCTGAAGAGCTGGTTGATTTAATTGAGAAGCTTTTGTTGTCTTCCTTCTGTACAATTTCTTCAGAGTAGGTTTTTAGTATATAATGAACTTATTTAAATTCTCCATGAATGGTGTAATTATAAATCATGATATACAGCCTTTGTCGTGATTGGTTGTTAATTCACATCTCTATTGATCATTTTTATTGACCTGGAGTTTGAACTTTCTTGTCATGTGATTTATTTATTATTATATGGTAAATTTGATCTATATTAATGTGTTCATTGTGTACGTTGGTGACAAAGCAGTAGAATGCTCGCCGACTACGTCACTACTGGTCCGGGGTTCGATCCCCGGCCACCGACGCACTTCTTTACATTTGCTAAACCAGTAATAAGACTGGTAGAGAGGGAAGCTTGGGCAATCTTGAAATGTGGGCTTGCTTGCTTGCTTTCTGGATGACGTCCTTCATTCATTCTCCCTCTATTTTCTTTACATATTACAGTTTTATCATTGTCTTGTGATATATATATATATATATATGTATATATGGGCCTCGTGAACATTGTTTCACTTACAGGTGGCGCAGATTATGATATGGAAGCCAGGTAGCATCAGATGAGAAGAGCAAAATCGATGTTCACTACTCTGAAATCAGTATGGATATTTACAGCATTCAGCACAAGGAACAACATCCAAATCTGTTATACGAGTGTCCATCAAGTTAATGCTTCTCTGTATGATTCAGACATCTGCCTCGTGGGTCACTGAGAAGGATAATCAACAGGCTGCTGTTTACTTTAGTCAACATTTGCCCTTTTCTCTGGAGACTGAAGACTGAAAAGAAGACTGACTGAGTCAAGAATAACCTATCAAAAACAATACGGTTTCATCTTCTTTGTATCGCTGAAGCTCTGGCCATTCCCATAGAAAAGACGTAGCTTTGCATACAAAAGATTATTCAACCACTTCTACCGTCTTGGTAACAACTTTTTTGATTTGATATTTTTTTATTTTGATGAGTTAATTTTGTTTCTTTGCCTGTTCTTTAATTGCTTACAATTCTTGTATTCATTTAGAACTCTTGCGTAATTTCGTATTATCTACTTTGTTCCTATGTGCATCCTAAGTAAAACTCACTCATCAAACTATCCATATTATTACATAACTTCTTTTAACAACTCTTTGTGACAACTCATCACCTTTGTTACTATCCTAATTTCATTAACACCTAATTTCCTTGACTGATTTTGTATTACTTAACTCCAGTTACCAATCTTCACCGGTTTAGCTAAAATAACTATAAACAACTGTATTTTTGTTTGATAAACTTAATGTACACATACATACATACATACATACACACACATAAATATTTGCGATTGTACAGCTAAGAATTCGCCGAAAAGCGACTCTTCACTGATCTACGTGTTTTGTTTTCATTAATGCCTTGGTGGGTATTATACATGAATAGAAAAGAAGACCAACAAGGAATTTGTATAGGCAATGAACCAGCAAATATACTGTGGTAAATGAAGATGGATTGGACATACGCTGAAACGATAGATGGGTAATGTCATACGTCTAGAAGGATCTGGAATAGGATCGGAAGGGGAAACGACAAAATTTGCACATCAAAGGGTGACACTGAAGAGATAATTTGAAATAAGGATTGTGAGCCGTTCTACAAGCGCGTAAAGAATACCACAGAGAACAGAATATACTGAAGATGTGTTTTTGAAACCATAAGTTACAGTAGGATCCTTCTAGTTCTAAGTGGAATATAGAGATTCAACAGCTCAGCTTCATTTCACTCTGTTCTGTCTTTAGCTGGCTCCAGGACTGTCCATAAGCTCACATTCCCCCCTCACACGGTCTCCTCCACTTGCAGCATGTGACAAGAGTCCAACTCGTTGTTTCCTATTCCGGTTCCACTCTAGGGCCTGGCTGGTGCATGAAATCATACAACGTTCTCCTCAGTATGCTTGCAACCTCTTTCTATTGTAATCATAATAATAATAGTGACAATGTATATCTTATAAATGAGGTCACTTCTGCCACTTATCTAGGAGGCATCGTTTCAACTACTGGCAGTGGCCACGTATGACGATGTCAGATCGAGAATCAGAAAGGCAAGGCGGACATTCATCACTCTGAAATTAGTGTTGAAATCTTCTGCACTCAATATAAAGAACATAGTTCTATTTTTAAGCAGCAATGCTAAGTGATTCATTTCTTCTATATGGGTGAGAAGCTTGACGATCGCGTCGCCAAGATCATTTGTAACAGCCTAGAGAATGGGACGAAGTGGAGATATGTTGAAGTTCTATGTTTCAATCTGAATCCGAGCAGTTAAAGGCGTTATTCTTATCCTAAATAGCATTCAGAGAATTGAAGGCATAGAGTTGATTCATCGATCGATCATATGAGTGTGATTTGTATCAGCATTCAAAGTCAATTAACTTTACTGGTTAGTCAATCAGACCACTAAAACATATCGAATGAATATTGTTTTGGGAGTAACTATCACTCCTATCACAGTTGAAGACAAAATCTATTTGAAGTAGTATGAACCTCCTTCCTCCCTCGCAGCTGACTGATTGATTGATTGATCGTTAGTAATACACAATAGATGAATTCATTGGTGTAAAACAAAGACAAATGAGAATGCATTAGGCATAGTTCAAAACAGTAAATGCTGCGGTTGTGCCAAGTGCGTTGACGTTTTCCTACCGTCGTCTCCACGGTGAGTTCCTATTTGTCTTTATTTCTCTCTCCCTATCTCTCTAAAAAATAAAAGGCTTACATAATAACCTAGTAATTACATTTTTCAATCAAGCAGAATGACGTAAGTGTTGGGTAGTTAACAGCTGTTGCTCAGTGATTAACTTTCAGTGATAAATAGACAGAATTAACTTCCTGTTAACTGCGATCAATAATTATCCCTTTTTTTGCATTTGCTAACAAGCAGTGAGAAAGCAAAAGATTCCCTGTTTTCTTTTTTTTCTTCCTAATGGATTGGATTTAGAAAACACAAAAAATAGAGAGAACATTTTCGATCGATTAATGGTAGTGTAAAGTCAGAAGTTAGCAAGCATACTTTTGGGGCATGTCAAATTGTCACTTCTGACAATAGTTATACAATAAATAACGTGACAGATGTCTATCTCTCTATCCCTCCCTCCTCACCTCTCTCTCTCTCTCTCCTTATGTCTTGTCCTTCACTGACTTGTCAGTTAGGATCTCAAAAACGTGAGGCAATATTGCAACATTAAGAAAGCTGACAACTACATATATATCTCCCCCTCATCAAAGAGACAATCAACATAAGCATTAACTATGGAATATAATATTTATAGAAAACCAACGTATTCTGCTAATAGATATTTAGACTTTAATTCATCTCATCCTTTAACTGTTAGGGCAGGCTTAGTTAAGTGTTTAACAAACCGAGCAGTGGCACTAAGTAGCACAAAAAAAGACCTAAATGATGAAATAAAACAGATAGAAGAGGCGTTGGTATCAAATAACTATCCCTTAAAATTCAATAGGAAGATTGGAAAAGTCCAAAAGAAAAATAAGAAGAATTGTGAAACTAGTAATAATAAAATAAATAAGAGAGAATATAAGTCATCTACAGTTATACCATAGTAAGTCGGGGGTAGTTAGATTGTCGGAACATAAGAATTTAGCTAAGGTAAGAATGGTTGACCCAGAGAAGATAAGTAATTTAGAACAAAGCTCAGCAATTGCAATGCATGCATTAACACACAACCACACAATAGGGTGGGAGAGGGTTAAAATCCTAAAAGGTAATCTAGGTGGGTGGAGAGAGAGGTTGATTACTGAATACTGACTGGTTCATCGAATCTACACCCAACACATGCAATAGGAATGATTCATCACTCATACCCGAAATATGGAAGATACTGTTACCAATCAAATCAAGTGAAAATCAAGTGAAAAACAATGGAACTATATAAATGAATTCAGGAAGTCGTGTGATTAACTTGACATGATTATGAGTGGCAATAAATTGTGCTCGAAACGTCATCAGTAAATATTACTGTATAACAATGTGAGACTTTACCAAAACAAAATTTACCCATAATGGAATTACAATCTACCACAGTGCACAAGTTTTTTTCTTATATCAATATCTGATACACTTAAGAAAACATCACTTTAACTTATTAAAAATGCCTATTTAAATTTTTATTCAAAAGACTATGTTACTGAACAAAGAATATTCTTTTCGACAACGCCTTCTTCATAAGGTTCTACAGTTATATATACATATATAATGGTGAATAAATTCGTGTTATTAACAACATTAACGTTGTTTAAATAACATCGAATCAATAATAATAATAATAACAATATCAATGGATTACAGCATGATAGCATCAACATAACAGTACACACTGAATATCAAAAAAATTAGGAAAAATGATATTAATACAAATTAATGAATTTATAGTCTCTACTGAAAGCCGGCCAGGACAGTAGAAGTTGCCGGACTTACTTCTTCTGCACACAAAGCAACGGTTGTTTCAGGCGAATCATGATATCCTTTGCTGTTTGGAGTATGCGGTACCTAGATGCTTTTGGCATTTTTTTCGCTACCTGATAGATGATGGAGAAGGACTCTTTAAAGCTGGCTTTGTGGACGGTTTGGACTAAGTGTACTAATATCGAGCTGTTGATTCTTCACACTACATCTTTATTAAACCACACTGGTAAATGTTTCTGAGCACGAAAAATGAAGTTTCGTAGATCAGTTAATGGGCAGTATAACTCTCTTCACAAGTGTAATTGGATTGGTAGATGCAATTAGAAGTAGCTAGTCTAGGTACAAGTAGAAAATAAGACTTGTAATGTGCCAGCATCAAAAGTTCCTTGAAATGATTTCCTTAAATTTTTCGCAATTATTTCGCTAGGTATATCGTCCTTGAATTGAAGTCGTATGTATAAAGACTTCTTGTTTACGGATAGTGAATTGTCCTTTTCAACTTCATTAGTCATATGTTTCCTGATGAATTTGTATGGATAGCTATTTTCAATCAGTGTATTGTATACAATCTTTAGTTCGTCTTCAATCACGTTTTCTGAGCATATAACTCTAACCCTGTGGCTGAAAATATGTATATTATCCTGTCCATGAGCTTTCCCTATGCAAATTTCTCTTTATACTACCATCTGAGTTTTTTGTAAGGAGGACATCTACGACGGCAATTCTATTCTGGGATTCCTCTTCGCACGTGAATTTCATAGTAGAATGCACCTCACAGAAATGAGTTATTATTGTTCCGATAGAGAAAGGAAGACGAAATTTACAGTATAAAATGATATCATTCTATTTCACAGGTTCTCATCAGCTGCCATTGACTACCTGAAATTACAATGGTTATATAAATGATAATAACATACTTTAATGTTTGATTGGTAGTAGAGAGGAGATAAAATTGACGCATCCAAAAAAGAGAATGAAAGCATCACAATTTTCAGTTTCAGTTATCATCATCAATTTATACACTTTCAAAGTTGAAAAGAGGGGGAGGGGTAAGACAGAAAACAGAAAAATTGATTAACAGAAACAGTGTTAGCCTGTAGGTTCACATAGCAACTCCAAAAAACAAAGGCGGTTACAGTTTATGAGATTAAGATTTATTCAGTGAGTTGAGATCACTGAATTAGATGACTAATTATTGTAATCAAAATCAAAATTTAGTTACCAAGGGAGTGAGAGGTTAATCACACTCTCTTTCTGTATGCATAAGTCTGGTTTGAATCGTTTGGTTGCGATCGTTTTGGCAAATCGTAGTAACTTTGCTGTCCTTTGTCTATTTAATATTTTGAAGGACTTAGAAATCTCTACGAGATGTCCGGTATCAACAATATGTCTGGTAATTGTACTCTGAGAATATTTGCTTCCTTTCAGGCATAGATTTGTTCAGAAAACCAGATAGAAGCCCTTCTTTCTGTCCTTCCAATGTACTTGCTCCCGCAAGTGCACGTAAATTCATAAACGCAGTTGGAGGTGACATCAGCAGGGTATTTATCCAGTTTTGAGTGGATTATAGTAGGAGTGGTGTTGTATACTGTTATGAGTTTGGCTGCCGGGAAGCTTCTATTTATTGCTTCTTTCAGTCTTCTGTCAATCTTTCGTGACACTGCATCTCCTTTGAATGGGATACAAATAAACACTTTCTTATTGTGTTTTTTATTAATGTGTTCCTATCCGAATCATTGTCACAAAGAATGAAAATATCATCAATATACCCACAATAAAATCAGAATTTCCTCTTACGATTATTTAAAAGTCCATTTTTTTAGTTTACATAGAAAAAATCTGCCAAAATGGGATCCAAAGGGGAGCCACCCCTTCTACTTGTCTATAAAGTGTGGCATCCAATTTGAAATTTACATTCATGGTATACATTGGTAACAATTCTTCTAGGATTTCTGTTGTGATGTTATTATTTATCGACTGGTTATACACTACCCTGGCTTTCAGTAGAGACTATGAATTCATGAATATGTATTATTTTTGTTATTTTTCCTAATTTTTCTGATATTCAGTGTGTATTGTTATGTTGGCACAATTGAACTGTAATCTATTGATATTATTATTGATGTTGTCAATAACATTCATTCACTATAATGTATGTATCTTTAATTGTAGAACTTGATGAAGAGCAAGTTATTGAAAAGAATATTCTTTGTTCAGTTACGATTCTTTTGAAAAAACCATATCACTAAAATATTTCCAGATATGTCATACTGTTAGCTAACTGTAAGTGATATAGTATTGTTCACGAAAGAATGCTCGATTAAATAAACTCATATTGTGATGTTGGATTTCTGATATTTATACGGACATGCTTGCATCACGGAAAGAAAGGGTATCTATTCAAACTGCCGAAGATGTGCAACTTAATTCTATGCAAAATCTTCCACGGGATAATGCTTCTATTCACGCTAAGAAGAATATTAAATCGTATTACTTTGAAGAGACTAAAAGATTCTCTGGATACGAAACTCTGCTTCGAAATAGTCTAGATTCAGGAAAAGCAAACTGCGTTAGGACCACACTGCAATGCAACACATTCTCATCATTGGACAGAGCGTTGAATGATAGTTACATCTCTCAAGTATTGGTTTTTTAGGGATTATTGTTTGATTGCACGGAGGATCTCATTATGAGCTGACATCAGTTAGAGAACCACTGGGAAACCTGCAGGGAGTACTGGACAGCTGTTTCGTCACCATAGTTTGGGACTCTTCACAGTACGCACCCACCGGGGTTCGAACCTGGCACCTTCTGGTGACAAGGCGAGCTCGTAGAACATTGAGCCTTTGGGTCCCGATCCAATGGTCCTTGAGTTCTAAATTCCGCCAATTCACGACATAGCGCGACCAAAACTAAGATGAAACAGCTGTCCAGTACTCCAAGGTTTTCTAGTTCGATCTGAACTTCATCGAATTTAACAGTGTTGACGTTGAAGAAATTTTGAGTCTGCTTGAATGTTACTTGAGTGCAGTGCTAAGAACAGACCTTATTCAACACCTATATGACGACATCAGATATCAAGTGATTCGTAGAGGAAAGATCAATTATGCCTTTGAGTGAGACAAGGCCACCTACTATTACTTTCGATATTTGTAATTATAGTGAACTCAGTAATGCAGTAGACTGTGGGGAGCGAGAAGATCTATGCGTTATATTGGACTGATAATAAAACCCTAGAAAATCTCTGAACTTCTCTGGTGATTTTTGTCTCAAAGATCTGCAGGCGAACACAAACAGGTTGATATAAGAGGTGGCGCAGATAGTGTTTCAGGCCGGAGGGGGTGTTTAGAGGAGTTGGGGTTGATGTTAGATATTCAGCAGCTGTGTAGAACTTGGGCACTGTGGTAGAATGTAATTCCATATAGGATAAGTTAAATTCAAACATCACACAGTGATACGTTATTATTAACTGGATGACGCTTCGAGCAAAGAATAATTACTCATAATCATATCAATTTAATCACACGGTTTCCTAATTTTTCTTATATATATATATCTCCGGTATGGGTATTGTGTCATTCCGATTACATGTGTGCGGTGTTGAATCGATAAACAAAGCTTCAGTGATTGACCTCTCTGACTCTCCACCTAACTATGGTACTTTTTTTGAATACTCTCACCCACCCTATTTTTTTGATTACATGCAAGTGAATGCAGTGCGTTGTGGCTGAGCATTTTCCCAGGTTATTTAACTGAGCATGGTTAATTATTCTACGTCTAACTGAAATTTTATGTTCTACTAATCTATTAAAATAGGCCTTTGAGAGACAGCGTTGACCGCGAAGTAATTTGGAAACTACTCGAGTACTACGGCGTACCTCAAATATTCATCAACCTTATTCAACAGCTGTACGACAATGGCACATGTCAAGTGATCCACAATGGAAAACTCAACGAGGCGTTTGGAGTAAACACAGGAGTCAGACAAGGGTGCTTATTATCACCAATGATATTCCTAATTGTGGTGGACTGGATTATGCGTCAGACAGTGGGAAACGAGGGGACAGGGATATCCTGGACCGACGTGAAGAACCTAGAAGACCTGGATTTTGCGGATGATTTATGTTTGATGTCACACAAAATCGAAGACTTACAAGCGGAAACCGACAAACTGGTCGAAGAAGCAGCAAACACAGGACTCCAGGTGAACATAGACAAGACGGAGGTTACGAAAATAACCAACCAACAACAACAGCAGCAGCAGCAACATCCAGCGCCAATCACCATCAACGGGAGGGATTTGAAAGAGGTTACTTCATCCACTTATCTAGGGAGCATTGTCTCAACTACAGGCACGAGGAACGGATGAGGATGTCAAATCGAGAATCAGGAAGGCGAGAAACACATTCATCAACCTGAAACCAATCTGGAAATCTTCGTCACTCATCATCAACAACAAAATTTGGAATTTCAATACAAACGTCAAGTCAGTTCTTCTATACGGATCAGAAATTTGGCCAGCGGGTCACAAAGAATATTTCCAATAGCCTGTTGCAGACCTTTATCAACAACTGTCTTCGTTCTATACTGAAGATCAGATGGCTGGAAAGAATCACCAACAAGAAACTATGGGAACAAACAAAACAAGAACCAATCGCCCAACAAATATGTAGAAGAAAGTGGAGATGGATTGAACACTCGCTGAGGAGGCCACTGGGTCACATCGCGCGTCAGGCCATAGCTCGGGTGGAACCCGAAATGGAAGCGGCGAATGTGACGTTCAAGGGTGACATGGAGGAGATCGTGTGAAGAGGAGTTGAGACAGTGTGAATTAACATGGATGCAGTGAAAAGTACAGCAGAAGACAGAAACAAGTGGAGACGTGTAGTTGAAGCCCTATGTTCCACTAGGAAGCCAAGGGGACAATCAATAAAAATAATAAATAAATCTATTAAAATATGTGTAAAACTTGGGCACTAATCTAGTTGACCTAAATTTACTAGTTTCCCCTATGTAAGTGACCTCATTAACAATCAGTACATGGTGTTTGGTAAATTACATTATTTTTCTTAATTGGATCACTGTGTGATATTTAAAATAAACTTATTTAATATGAAATGGCCATCTACTAACAACTACAAACACCAGTGACTATCAGCGGGTGAAGTATATAACGAAGTCTACTTGCTTAGGAAATATCATTGCAACTAACGACATTGGCGTGGATAAGGAAGTGAAGGCCAACGAACATATAATCGAGAAAGCAAGACCGGTTTTCATCAGTCTCGAGTGAATATAGAGAATTGACATCAATCACCACAAGGAATAAGATCTGTGCTTCAATAATAACATGAAGTAAGTTAGTTCTTTTATAAGTTTCACAGATTTGATACCCAGAACACTGAAGATATTCCCAACAGCGTGCTGAAGAATTTCATCTGCTTTTTGTCTCTCAGTTATTCTCAAAAATATATAAGCAGGCATAGTATTGAAGTGGTTTCAGAAAAAAGTTAATCTTTCAATGTGGTCACCATGCCAATAGGTGACTTTTTATCATGGTGCACCCTGAAATGTTATTGGCCAATTGGGGGCTATCTTCAGGGAGTCCTGCCTGTCCTAGGTTTCCTGCTTGTTAGCACTTGTCAGCAAGGCGTATCTGCAATCTCCAAGGAACTAATATCTCTTCTGAGATTCGAAGATAAGTCACCCAGTGCTGTAATTAGAGGCGTTACCCCTGAGGTATTCAGCGTCGTGGCTGACTGATAGGTTTTACTCTGCACCAGTCTGTTTGTTGCTACCTAGCAGTCTCACACACAAGGTCGACCACGAGCCCAGATAGTTCAATTGCAAAATCTCCGCGTGCGTTAGAGGACGATGGGGGTTCGAACCTCAGATAAGGCACGGGTTCCTTGATAATTGTAGATATGCCTTGTTTACGAGTGCTAACAAACACAAAACCTATTTTTGAGGCTTCCTTCCGATTGTATCCAAACATCCAATGGCAACAACAACGACCATCAAAGTACCAATAAATGAATTAAAAATATAATCTAAAATGTATAATATCTGCTGCATAAATGTTGGAAATATGATCAGATTAGTGGAAAGCAGGTTGACTTCCATTTCAGTTTGGTTTTTATAAGTCAATTTAATTCGTTGTGGGAAGGGACGGGGGTAGCAGAAACTTGATCCTCTTAATCAGTAGGGATCTATGGTTTATAGATACTTTTATTTTTCTCACTTCTTATGTATTGTTGGTTTTTAAAAAAACAAAACAACAAAATAAGCCAAAAACAAACATTTTTAAGGAAATATGATAGATTTGTTATGAATAATTTAATTTCTTATCATGTGACTTCAATCTGTTTGAGGATTAAAAATTGGGCAGAAGTATATATGAGCATACCAGAAAATTATCATAATTCTCTATAGTAATGCTGAGTCAATTGGTAATTCTGTGTAATTCACAGATATGGCGCGTTATAGCGAGTATTTCCAACAGGCTTTCATCAACGTCTTCCTACTCTGGCTCTATACTGAATGTCAGATGACGAATTCAGAGAGTGATTAGCGGCAAAGAACTCTGGCAACGATCCCTTTAGTAATCTATAGCTCAACAAATATCTTGAAGAAAATGAAGTAGTATTGGACATATACTGAGAAGACCGTTGAGTGGTGTCACGCACCAGACAACCCCTTGAGTGGAACACGAATTGGAAACAGGCAATTTGGGCTTTGGTTCGATGGTAACATTGACGGAGATCGTGCAAGGGAGAAATGAAAATCTTGGGGTAGGTCAAAATATACTGCAGACAATAGGTAAAAATGGCGACGTGCTGCTGAAGTGCCACACCTGATGGTTAAAAGAGGCATTCTGAGCGGGTGTAACCCACCGTGTAAGCTGATAGTCGTCAGCTCAGTTTCCAGTGGGTTCACATGAGCCTATTGCATTGCAGTACTAAACGAGAACGATATAGTTGTCCGGTATCTCCTTTCTTTCAACCATTTCCCTAATGATGTAAGTTCATGATGAAAACTTACTTTGACTAAATCAAATCCTTATAGACTGATTTTTGAAAATAAGTTGCACTTCCAAATTTCATCTTGGACTTGCATCATTTAGAGAACCATTGTAAGCCGTGCAGCACTGCTGAACAGCTGTTTCGTCCTTGTTTGGAACTCCTCAAAAGTACGCATCCATAACTACACTAGTGATCTTGTCCTGGACCTTCATGTTATAAGTCTACTTTCTATAGAAGAAGTGAATGATTGACTTCACATTTGTGTTGAAAATCCAAATCTTCTTCTTTATGCTACAGATTACTTTGTAGAGGATTTCCAAGCTGGTTTCAGGTTGATGAAGGTGTATCTTGCCTTTCCGATTGTGGCTGACTGGATTTGACATCTTCATCCGTACTGTCCATCAGTGGTTGAAACGATGCTTCCTAGATAAGTGAAGGAAGTAACTTCTGTTAAAGCTCTCTCGTTGATAGTGACTGGTGCTGGTCGGTTGGTTGGTTACCTTCATCACCACCGTCTTTTCTATGTTCACCTTGAGTGCTCTCGTCTCTGGCTGCTAATTTGTTGCTTTTCTCCTTTAAGTCTTCGAGTGTGTGTGACAATAAACATATAACATCTGCGAAACCCAGATCTTCTAGGGTTTTCCTATCGGTTGTCCAGCGTATTGCTGTTTCCTTGGTCCCCACAGTCTTCCACATAATCCACTCCATCACAATTAAGGATAGCTTAGGATGACTGTAATTAATCCAAAATGCTTCCACCATCTTCAATAATCCTGGATTTATTGAGAAGTAGTCATTATGACTAATTTTGTTACCAGAGGCTTATGAATATAAAGCAAAGGATGATGCTGGATTTATAATCATATCAAATATATGTGAATTTTCTGTGTCGTTTAAAAACCATTTAGGAACATTCAGGGAACGATAATGCAGCATTATGTTGGTTTAATTTATATGTGTCACTATAACTGCAGATGAAATTGTAGATACAGGATGAAGATGAATCTACCCTTAATAGAAGTCGCAAGGATTGAAAATGGTCGAGATACAGGGAAAAGGGACACTGTATGTAGGTTGCAGATTTGATAGTTGCGTGAAACCTTTCAGCTGTCAACTAAGTGGTTCAATTACCCTTCAATGGTAGCTTGATAATGGGAGCTTTCTTTGGTACAGAAGTTGTCTTTTCGAGGGCCAGTATGTCCTTACTATGGCATATAATGAAGTTTATTATTATTATTGTTCCCTTGGGTTCCTAGTGGAACATAGGGTTTCAACTAAACATCTCCACTTGCTTCTGTCTTCTGCTGTACTTTTCACCTGCATCCATGTTAGTCCATACTTTTTCAACTCCTCTTCACACGATCTCCTCCATGTCACCCTTGCACCGACGAACCACTCGCTGCTTCCGTTTCGGGTTCCACTCAAGGGTCTGACGCGCGATATCACCCGGCGGCCTTCTCAGCGGGTGTCCAATCCATCTCCACTTTCTCCTGCATATTTGTTGAGCGATTGGTTCTTGTTTTGTTTGTTCCCATAGTTTCTTGTTGGTTCTTGTTCTTTCCGGCCATCTGATCTTCACAGTGTAGAGCGAAGACAGTTGTTGATTAAGGTCGGCAACAGGCTGTTGGAAATATTCTTTGTGACCCGCTGGCCAAATTTCTGATCCGTATAGAAGAATTGACTTGACGTTTATATTGAAAATCCCTAGATTAGTAGCTCTAAAGTTTTCTAGCCGGTCCCAAGCCCGGATAAAAAGGAGGGTTGGGGCGTGGTGCTAGCAACTCCACCGCCAAAACCTAACCAAACTGCTACAGAAAATTCAACGCATAAATATATTAAAAATACTAAAAATATAATGAAGTTTACAGAATATCAATTAGCCTATAAAAGCGCTGTGTCTTATTTATTAATATGTCGCTCTTGTTTGATCAATGTAAGCGATTGTAAAGTAACTATGAAACTGTATCAACTCGTGATATTTGTCCTCCTATTAACTTATTTAAATTAGACAAAGGTACTCACTGTTTCGGAGTTAAAACTTCTTCCATTAATTTTAACAATTATTCAGTTTGTGGTAATGACGAGAACACAGAACATTCACATCTCACTTGGTTGGACAGTAATTTAAAACTTTCAAGATTTCATTGTGAACTGATATCAGTTAGAAAACCACTGGAAAGCCAGCTGAGAGTACTGTACAGCTATTTTGTCCTAGTTTGAGACTCTTGAGCAGTATGCAACCATCACCATGTTTAGAACCCAGGACCTTCCGGTTACACGTCGAGCTCGTAGACCATTCAGCCACTGGAACCTGATCGTGACTACGCAGAAGTTGGAATTTATCACCTGGCAACTGCATCACGTCCCAGTGGCTGAATGGTCTACGAGCTCGCCTTGTAATTGGACGTTTCGAGGTTCGAACCCTGGTGATGGTTACGTGCTGCTGAAGGATCCCAAACTAGGGCGAAACAGATGTTAAGTACTCACCGTTGGTTTTCCAAGGGTTTTCTCACCGATGTTGGCTCATGATCAACTCTTGAAACCAATCAAACCCTAGTAAACCAACACTTGAATATTTTAAAACTATGCAACCACATTTGAGTGAAGGTCAGGAGGTAAAATTTTACTTTTATTAGAATTATATGCATAAATCCATCGATGTCTTCCAAACACCCGTCAATATGTGGCAGAGTAGACATCTAAGAAGTTACAGTCCTTCATTCACTGAAGTTTCAAAATATGTTCTAGGAATATGAAATCATTGTTTGTCATAGTGTGTATGAATTAAGCAAAAGAAAAGGAATCTTTGAAATCTCTGAATACTGCTACTTACTGGTTAATAGGATGTGGCCGAAAACCATCTGAAACACGCTTGTATTTTATACCTTTACGTTGCCAGGAGAACATAGGGCTTCAGACTGCAGGCTTGAAGTTTCGATGGCAGTGGTGTTGATTTTTACGAGATGGGGTTGCTAGCCTTATGCCCAACCTTCCTTCCTTACCAGTCTTATTTATAACTGGCTTAGCGAGGTAAAGAGGTGCGTCTCTGGCCGGGGCGCGGTTTTTGATAATGGTTTCTTGTTGGCGTTTCGACCTGAGTTTCAGCACTTTTCGATGAAATAGTATGGCCATTTTATGATTTAAAATCAAGGAAACATCAGAGAGTAATGTCAGGGAATTCCCATATGCCTCCTTGATGCTCAAGTGAATTAGTCGACGGTTAACAAACGCATCACTCTAGACCAAATTTACCAGCTAATAAAGAGTAAATCACATGACAGGAAAGTTCAAACTCCAAATCAATAAAAGTGATCAAAAGAGACGTAAATTATCAATCAGTCATGGCAAAAGAGATTGTCAGGAGATATAATTATATCATCACTCATGGAAAATCCAAATAAGTCCATTTTATACTAAAACCTACACTGAAGATGTTGTCTAGAAGCCGGATGGTGAAAGCTTGTCAACTAAATCAACCAGCTCCTCAGAGAACACAACAAAATCAATGGTCCGTTATTTCGTATCCTTTGATTTTACTAGCAGTAATGTTTTGCATATCTTTCGTATTAGTGTTGAGTGCTTCCGGTTGTACGTGTTACATGTAGCTTTGATTAAAGAAGATTCTTCGATCAACCTCTCTCTTTCCATCTACCTATACTACATTTTAGGAGTGTAGCTCTTTCCTATTATATCGTGTCATTATGTTAGTGCATGTATAGCGATTGCTGAGTTCTTTCCTAAACTGTTTATCTTTGCGGTGTCAATCATTTTGTACTCACTTGAATTGTAGGTCTAATTGTCAGCCTAATTCCTGTTTATGAGGAATTTTATGTCGCTTCTTCATATAGTAAGACTGTAGATGTAGAAAACTTTCAAACTTTGTCTGTGAACTTCCGCTGTCTTTTATTCTTTTGGTTTTATTGATAGTAATAATTTTTTCATATCTCTGATATCAGTGCTGCATCATTCCAGTTGAATTTGCATGGTACATATTCCATGATCAACCTCTCTTCTCATTGAATCTGTACCTAATACGTGTGACAGGAACTAAGCATCGCCAGTGATACCAAGAATTTGGAAAAATTATTAAGAATAAAATCAAAGGGTTGTTATCGTTCCCATTAGGCACCGAGGGGAACATACTGCTTCAATAACACATTTGCATTTCATTACGTTTTCCACAATCATCTAGCACTTGCTCCACGATTGGCCATATGCTTTCACTGCCTCCCCTTCACACGATCTCCTCCTTGTCACCATTAGATCAAATCCCAGCTCTTCGTTCCCTGTTCGGATTACACTTGAAGGCTAGCGTGGTGTGTGATATCATTAAGTGGTGTTCAGCACATCAGTATTTTATTTCCACATATGTAGTAGATGACAAGGTGTTTGAGGATATAGTTGCTGTTCCTCTTTCCTCCTATGGCTAACAAAGCTTGACAGTGTTCTAGAATACGTTTGTGAACTTGACGTTGCATACGGCCGATATCCTTTGCTCCACATGAACAAGTAAATTGATAAGTACATATTGAAGTGACCGAAAGCGGTATCTTATCTTTAACGTTAGACTGTCTGCTGGAGAATGTGATACGTAAGGTGGCTGTTTGAAATGTCTTCTTCAGACATTTAGACAAGCGGCTTCTAATAATTTCCACTGTGATGTCACCTTTGAATTCCAGGTTAATGAAGAGAGTTCAAAAACCCAATGATAAACATGCCTAATTGTAACCTCAGTGTAACAGGCTGTATAGGACAGATACACCTATAGGAGATGAAATTTGGTAGAACGTAAAATCGAAATGATTGTCTTCTAATATAAGACAGAAAGGAAAATAACTACACGGAGTGACTAGAACATGAAGATGGTATAGGAAAAACAGAGAAACCAAAAGCGGTTAAACACAAAAAATCCAACTGATATCACAAATCTGTTTCATGATTCAAAAACACAAAATTATAATGAAGGGAAGAAATGTATTTCGTGTTCTCCTCAGTCTAATTTGCGTTAATTTAAAAATTAATATTGAAGCGCACAAGAGGATGGGATGGGATGGGAAATTTAAACCGGTAAGCAGAATGTAAAAATATTAAAAGTCCTCCTTGGCAATGGATACTGTGTGATTCTTAATTAGCCTGAAATTTGTTTGTTGAATGTAGTACACAGATAAACATTTTCAAAATCTTAGCTGTAATCATTTCAAGAAACACCGTGACAAATTTCAAGGTATGTTGGATGTTGGAATTTTGCTAAGTTTTGTTTACGAAGTCTTTGGTTCATACTAAAAGCAGAAATTTCATTGATCAACATTGGATGACTCAATGTGTGACGGACTACCTCAAGTTTCATTGAGAAGCTATGACAGATGGCATCCATCAAGTTGAGGGTTCGATTGAGTTGTTTTGGTAGTGCATAGTGAACTGGAGGAAGTTAGTTTTACCAATCAAGAGATTCCCCCCACAATTGCTAGATGACTGAAGGGCTCGCCTTTTCACCTGATACTCCTGTGTTTCCACCCTGACGCTGAGGAAACCCTGACCATAGGGAAACAGCTGTCCAGTACTTCGAAGCTCTCAGTGGTTCTCTCACTGATTTCATCTCGTGAATTAACCTGTAAGTGACCAAATCTCTGAAAAACAATAATTGAAAATTAATCTGACGCTCACTAGCCAATAGTTGTGCAAAGGAAGTTGCCTGGGAAATCGTAACCAGCAGGGTCCACGACATCAAGAAGCTGCTCGCCATTTACAATACCTGGTGATAGTACATATATATATATATATATAACGAACTGGCTGGAGTTGGATTTCCTGGGTCATTGGATCGGATCACAGTGGCTAAATGGTCTACAAACTTTCCAAATAGCTGGGGGGGATCTGCTTCCGAACTCTAGTGGGTTCGTAGTACTAAAGAGTTCCGAATCAGGACAAAACATCTGTCCAGTACTCCATAGTTGGTATCCCAATGGTTTTGTAGCTGATGTTAGCTCGTGATGAATCCTGCAAAATTGAAAATCTCATCATATATCACTGAATGAATCTCTTTGCGAAGGTACTCTCGGTGCTGACAAGTGTTCAGGCAGGCTTTGGTGCAATAACTCTTGTAACATCAGAAGACAAGGGCCAGCAACAGATCATTTATAAGATATAATATTTCATGTACATTATTATAGAATAGTTAAGTAAACAAACACAGTCTTCTGATTGGTTGTTTCCCACTTAAAGTTAATCTTTCATCTATTTGTGACTGTTTCTTGAATGTCAAATCCTCTATATGTTAACTGCATCCGCCTACGCAAAGTCTGCTGTGGTCGGTTTTGAATCAATCTTTGTTCATATTTTCTCACGACAAATCTCACAAGAACGTAAACATTGACGTAAATTACTGTCTACCAATTTAGCTAGTAGACAGATCTCACCACACTCTTATCCTGATGATATTAGATAGTTGGGGGCAATCGGCCACAGGAAGCGTCATCTGACCTATGTTTCATGCTATTTGGCACTCACTAGTCAGCAAGGCGTATCTGCAACCAGCTTGAAGGAACTCATATCCCTTCTGAGATTCGTACCCACATCACCCAGTGCTGCAGTCAGAGACGTTAACAATGAGCTATTCGGATTCAAGGTCCAAGGCTTCTCGCCATTTGCCTCCAACCATCTAATATCATCAAATCAATGTGCATCGTGATGGCGAGCTACATAGAATGGTGGCCACATTACAACCTGACTGATAGAATTCAGTCTGCAGCAAAGAGAGGACTAGACACATTACACTATTTGCTAGTGTCAAATCAAAATATACTCTTATCCTCTTCAACATGACATCATTAGGCATAAATATTATTTAGTTACTGGTGGCTAGCAGTGAAATCCAGGTGGCAAGTTTCATCCTATCTGAGTCTTGTCAGGTATACAAAGTGTTCATCCTGAATTTCATTGCTAATCACCATCAACCGTATGACATCGTGTAAGTCATCAAACACATTGTCGAATTGTCCTTAATTAGACCTGATATGTTACCACAGAGACGGCGCATTCCGATAAAAATCCCTTTGTGGGAAATACAAAATAATGTACACAGGTTGTTATTAGATGTAAGCTTTTCACTGTGAAGTTACGGTCACAAATATCTTACTCACCCACGAGTGAGATATGTAGCCTAAGCAACGATTCATGCACTTTCATAACGGATACAGTTTAACGATTATACATCGACAGTTACATGTCAATGCTACTTAAATATCAAGCACTGGGTAGTACTTACTCTAATTTACACAGTTTCTCTGCCTTTGAAAAGCCATTTCATCAGTTAGACCACAAATTTCAGGGGGTCCAAAGACTTTTGTCAGGGCTAAGGAGGTTTGCTTTAGATTGGTAGTAAATACAGCATATAGGAAACCATATTATATGTTAACACAACGATTCTCCCAACCATTTAGTTTTAATCAGAAGTCATGAATAGTGGAGTCAATTAATTCAGGCTGTAGTAGATGCTCATCGGCTACACTGGTTGGTGTTGGCACTTTATCACCAAGTTAGTATTCCCAGGTCAATAAATTACCATTCAAGTAACTGGTTGGTCAAAGACAGATGGTCCCTTATTTTTGTGGTCTTGGGATCAGACCCTGAAGATGTCATGGTTGGCTCGCATGGCTGTTTCAAACTAGGTTTTTAATTATCTCTCAAACTGATGTTGTTTCAGGACGAAATCTGTTTAGGACAAACAGTATATAATCTTTAACCAAAGACTACTGAGTATCGAAATGAAGTTTCCAGGAAGAAATATGCACTTGACTGTTATGCAAACTGAAGACTCATTGTGAACTGTCTTCAGCTAAAAAACCATTGAAAAACAGTAGGCAGTACTGCACAGCTGTTTTGCCCTTATTTTTTGGACTCTTCATCCGTATATACCAATGACCCCGCCTCCCAAGGGATCGAATCCTGAACCTTCATTGACCATTCAACGACTGGGATAGGTTCGAAATTAGCTACATGCACAATTCGGATATACCTGGGGTCATAGGTGAGTACTACTGTTTGTCTTTGAACCTGAAGGTTCTGAGTACGGCTTCCAGTGTAACCTGTGGTTTTTACTGATGAAGACTCAAGAAAGGACGAAATAAATGTTAAGTTCTCCTTTCATTCGTTTTCATTGATTCTCTAATCGATGGCATCTCGTGGTCTAACTTGGATATAGAAAAAATTATTTATCAGAAGTTTTGAATTCCTGAGCACATGGATAAAAGATCAAACTCGTAACCACAATTTCAATGTGGATTTATTCATGAACTGACATTATCTCTAAAGGACTTTGAAATAGCAGGGCATACTGGAAATCGGTTCCTTTTTTATGCCGGAGTCTGTATCATTGTATGTATTATTGACCACATCATCTATCGAATCATTACTTGTTATGCAGTCGTTACATTTTTATGGACATATAAGTCAGGAAAAAGACATCTTTCCTCTTCATATTTGCTCATTAATTCAGGGATTTATATGTACATTAATAACTCGAAACAGAGGTCAGAGGTTAATGTCAGCTAGTAACTAAATAAGTTCGAGTGTGTGGGAAGTAACAACGTCAGACAAATAGTGTCAATGATCCAATGCAGTCTTGACAGTTGACAACTAGTTAGTTAATTTGCATGTATTGGTTTGTAGACATTTGACTGAATGATTACAAGATTGCATCATGAGCTGACATCCATTAGAGAACCATTGGAAAACCTCCAAGGAGTACTGGACAGTCAGCTGTTTCATCCTAGTTTGGGACTCTGCACGGTACACACCCACAAGGGCACAAACCTAGGACCTTCTGGTTACAAGGCGAGCTAGGTCTTAGCCCACTTGGATCGCATCCATCGGCCAGGCGGTGAATTCCAACTTCTGCCAATTCACGACATAGCGCGACCATTAGCCAATGTCATTGGTAAAGCGTGTATTTGTCCTTTATGCCCGACCTGCTGTACCCTACTGGTCACGACGTTCCACTAAAACCCCAGGTGACCACCTACCGGAATAGGGCGAACCAGCTATCCAGTTCTCCCAGGTTTTCCAGTGGTTCTCTAACAGATCTCAGCTCATCATAAAATCCTGTAATCAATCAATAAAATCCCTGCAAACCAAAACTTAATTGTTCTTAATTCACATGATGAGAGTTTTTCATATATCATTACATTTTTGTTGTGCACTGAAAGTAAATAGTGGATGTGACGTCATACACTTATCCATAAATATTTCACAACAAGTAGACAGCATGTCAAGTTTTAGTCGGTGAAAATCCACCTCCCTCCGACATGTCAATCAATATCTGTGTAAAGTAAACGAAAGCTAAATAAACATGTTTTCATTTTTGCATTAGATGGCAACCAGTTGACAGCTGTCAGTTTTTTGAAAATGTATGTGTTTTTATTTCGGCATGTTTTTCGTCAGATTTATTTATACTTATTTAAGTGTACTGCGGAAAAAACAACAACAACATCAACAACTGTATCACGCGGCTGACCAAAGATTGTGGCTAATTGTTCATATCAAAGTGATAGTTATTTAACTGATACTTACACTAACCTTTAGGTAATCAAAGGCGGCTTGTTTGAAACTTGGGCTGCCTAAATACTCTTTCGTTATATACATTGAATACAATTTCTCTTGTTCCGTTTACTCCAATCTACTAAAATATGACCGTTAATTGTGTCATTTACTCTGACGACTATTTCAAATGTCTACAGACTGTTGATTCGCAAGTTTCTACCAAACTTGAGAGGAAAGGCTAAATCATAGGCGGAAACGTATTCCAATACATGAGATAATTTTCTGGTAGTCGCACTAAATCACGAATTATGAGAAGTTAGAATTTATGGGCCATTGAGTCGTGTCCCAGTAGCTTCATGGTCTACGAGGTTGCCTTTTAACCAGAAGGTCCTGGTTTCAAACCCCAGTGGGTGAGTACTGCTGATGGTTCCCAAACTAGGCTGATGAAACAGCTGTCTAGTGCTCCAGTGCTGGTTTTTAATGGTTCTTTAAGTGAAATCAATCCGTTTTCAAACTCGTAAATACAAATGTAATCTTTACAAACCAACTCTTGAAAACTATGTTTTTTGACAACATATCACCATTACATTCTTATAAATCTTCACACCCCAACCCCTTGTTACAACTTGATTACTCACCACATTTTGGAAATTTCTTGACAGTAATAATCCTAACTTACTTTTATTCTTATCGGACAAACCTAATGTATACATGCACATACACATGACTGACTGATAACAGCAATTCATCATGATCTGACATCGGTCAGAGAAATATTGGAAAACCATCTGGGAATACTGGGCATTCAGATGTTTCATGCTAGTTTAGGATTTTCCAACAAGCTATCAGCTGATGATGAAATCCTGTAAGTAATAATTGCGATTTCACAGCTAAGTGGACGAATTCGCCGGCAAAAAGCGATTCTTAGCTGAACTAACTGTTTTGTTGTCTTTAATGTATGTTTGGGATTATCCAAGATTTAGAAATATGTCACGATGAAACGGTGGAAGACGTAGACTTGGAAAAGGAATGTTTATTGAGAAATTGGTATCTCTATATAGACAAGTTATGTTCACCTTATCTTCAACGCACCATGTGCACAGATCCTCGTGTTGTTGTACATCTCGACTTCATATTGTGTTTCTTTTTGTTCCTTTCACGACTCCCATGTATCTCCACAAGCCCAATCATTTGCCTCCTCTGAAATCAAATGTATCTCCTTGCTATTTGATATGTTTATGCTGATGGACATCTCTTCATATACTATTCATAAATCTTATCAGTAGCACTCGTCACAACGCGACTTAATGTCAGTTACTTCATTATTTGAAGATCCTTGAGAAACGAAACTGTTTTGAACTAATCTTCTCTGAAAATTTTGTACATTATGTAAACACTGTTCAGAATAAAAATTTTATTATTGTTATTACTCCTATTGTATTGATCTAATCAATCTTCTTCAGATTATCCCCTCTTCATGTTTTGTCTGAACACATTTCTCTTAGCTGGTTAATTATCCTGGTATAGAGAACAGACAAAGAAAATCTCACTGCTGTGTGCAAGGAACGTGTGGTACATGAATTTGGCATTCAGAGGTGACCTTCTGAGAGACACTGTAAGGAAGAGAATATCAAATACTCTGAGAGGAACTTTTTTCGTCTACATTACGAATGGTATTCTCCTACGGCTCAATTTTTTCCAGTAACTCCTAAGGTAGACTGTTGCGTTTCAACTTTTTTTATGTATGTCTACCAATTTACACTCATGGAGTGAGATGTATAGGTCGTGCAAAGCGCATTTTATCTAAAATAGTCACAGAGTGTTATCCCAAATGGCCATAGAAAGGTTAATAATGCGTCAGTACGAAGTGCTGTGATGGAACATATGTGTTTAACAATAACCATCCAATATGTGCAAGGAAAATTCATTCGAGGTTACCTGTAAAATAAAAAAACCTCCTGAAAAAGGTATGCTTTCATGTAATTTGTATTGTTGAAGTCTTGAACAAAACGGCTATTCACTGCTATCTGGTTTTCAATGATCTGTCTCACTGATATTGATTCGTGCGTGATAAAATCCAACAAATGAAAATAAAATTTTGTAATTAAACTTTGGCATCTTTCTTATAACAGTTGTTAACAGCATTTTTCATACATTTATTCCCCCTTTTTGTATTTGAATAAAGCAAGAACAACAGGGATCTGTGCAGAATATAATATGCTACCGTCATTGTTTATTTTGTTGGCTTCGCATCACTTGCTCCTTACAGCCTAAATAAATTATTACTATTATTAAGTTCATGTGCAGGAAAATTTCAACATACTTGCGACTTTCACATAATGTCAGTTGACAGGAGGTTCTGGACTTAGTGAACAGTGCTCAGAATATTACGCTTATATAGCTTTCACACAGGGAGTTCAAGTTTAAACAAAAATACAATGGTAATAACAATAATAATAGTAATCACTTTACACCAAACAATAACAATAATGCACAGTAGAATTTCTAGTGTTACGTAATGAAATGAAACAGAGAGAATAAAGACGTCCAGTTACCAGGTGGGCAAGGAAAGATTGACTATTGAGCCTATCCTACAGCTAAGTTGGTTCCCATCCATCGGACAATATGCTCTTTGATGCAGTCAAAAGTCAACAGATGCCCTTCTCATGTTAACTCCAACTGTGTATACAAATTTACACGTATCTGCGGAAGCAGTTACTTCGGTAGAACAGAAAGAAGGGCATGCCTCCAGTTTTCTGAACATGTACCAAAAAGCTTACTTCTCAAGGGAACAAACTTCTACAATTGTGACATTGCTAGACATCTCCTTGACACGGGTTATGAGGTGGAAATCAGAAATTTCTTAAAAATTATCAATATATAAAAGCACAGTTCTCCACAAGTCTGCCGAATTAATCTTTATCAAACGACTGAAAACAGATTAACATGTTCAGAAAGAAGCAGTTATTAGTCCTTCCTTGCCCAACTGGTAACTGGATGTCTTTATTCTATCTGTTTCATTTCATTACGTAACACTGGAAATTCTATTGTGTATGATTGTTATTGTTTGGTGTAAAGTGATTGCTATTTTTACCATTATTATTACCATTGTATGCATACACTGATTTTTTGTTTAAACTTGAACTCAATGTGTGAAAACTATATAAGCGTAATATTCTGAGCACTGTTCACTAAGTCCAGAACCTCCTGTCAACTGATATCATGTAAAATTCGCAGGTATGTTGAAATTTTCCTGTGCATGAACTCAATAATAGTAATAATTTATTTAGGCTGTAAGCAGCAGGTGATGCGAAGCCAACGAAATAAACAATGACGGTAGCATATTATATTCTGCACAAACCGCAGTTGTTCTAGCTTTATTCAGACAAAATCATTTTCTTTAAGAAACCTTTTGTTCACACCTCTCACCTGTTACATAATATATTTTCTGATACTTGTGTAGCGACCGAAACCTACTAGTTCTATTCTAAACTCAGAGAACCGGTCCTTGCATCCTACTGTACAACTTTCTATAGACACACACACATTTTCAAGTATTACTTTTGTAGGGATTTTCTTTGATTGGTTGGAGGGTTTCATAATGAGGTGATATCGGTTAGAGAACCACTAAAATACCTTAAGGGAGTACTGGACAGACAAGCGTTTTGTCCTAGTTTGCGACTATTCATCAGTACGCACGCACCGCCAGGGTTCGAACCAAAGACCTTTTGGTTACAAGGCAAGTTACATCGTTGAGTATTAAGCCACTGCGAACCAATACAATCTAATAGCCAGCACATGAATTCCAACTTCTGCTAATGCGCGACCATTTCCTCGATGAGTAACTATCCTATTCTTCGACCTTCAGTGGTCTATTGGTCATGGCTTCCAACTAGAATTCTTGGGCCATTGGACTGCGTCTCAGTGGTTTAATGGTCAACGACGTACCCATTTGGTCAGAAGGTCCTGGGTTTGAACTTCACTGAGGTGGGTGTGTGCTGATGAACAGTGCCAAACGAGGACGAAGTCGCTCTCAAGTACTCTCAGGTTTTCTAACAGTTTTTTAACTGATGTCAGCTCATGATGAAATCCTCCAACCAATAGAGACCAATAAAAGAAGCTCCAAAGTCAGCAAAAAACACGATTATTCATGTGTGGTTCTACTCCACAAACTCAAAATGACCTCAACAGTGCCGTTAAACAGCTATTTTGCTAATGTAGGTTTCAAAACGCAAAACAAGTACTGTAGCACAAAATTAGTTACCCAGCAATAAACCCTAAGAAGTACCTGAAAATCAAGTTGAATATTCCCAACAAAGTGGGATTGACTACTCTGTACTCAAAAGCCACACACCAAACAATTCCTACAAACAGTCCAAGGTCAGAATCACTCACGCTGATTCACTCAAACAAAATCGCAATCGTAAAGCAACATATTATCAATACCATCACATACAAGCAAAAGAAAAGCATTAAAATTGTAGATTAAATAGGAACGAAGGCAAAGAACTCGGATCAGGTCAACATATGATATCCAAATACTCAGGACAGTGATATTTACGGTGTAGGAGAAAAATAGAAAAGTAATTACAAAGTTGTTTGAAACACTCATATAAGCATAAATATTGTGTTTAGATAGTTTAGGAAGTACTTTCTAAACAATTTTTCCGTAATAGTTTGTCTTTATGCGCTTTCATTACTAGCCAGTTTTCATGAACTTTTCCGTAATACTCAACCTATAGTCTGAACTCAGTATTTGTCACCCTTCCTCAAGTTACATTCTGACTAGTCTTCACTGTTCAGAAACATCTTGATTATGTACACGGTACATCAGACTAATGAATTAATATACCATCTTCGATAAACTGAATGTATACATACATACATACAAAAATTAATTATATAACTGAATATATTTGTAAGACAAATATCGTGAGATGATTTCATTTCGTCATTTCCTTACAATCCTTTTTATAATTAGAGTGAATTATGATAAAACATGACAACTACTCAGTTATATAAAACAAAAGTACAAACGCCTGTCAAATGTGCACAAGGGACATATTAATAATGTGATATGGCGCAAACATTCAATTTCACTGGCTAACAGATATCCAGACTACTTCATTTCACGAGATTGCCACGTGAAAAGATAGATTCCGTATCAATGAAAGCTGTCTCTTTGTCTTAGTGGTCTTCTCTGAGCTAGCTGAGAATACAACTAAGTCTAAATCATCCATATATGCCCGCACGTCCAACCGGATGAATCACTCTGGTCACCACTTCTCACTAGAATTAACTCCGGATACCTTCAAACCTCTAGCCAGTCAGTAACAAGTATACTTAAGATCACGAAGTGGTTGAATTGATAAAACTGTATGGGATGGTCATTGAGTTGGATTGCAGTGGCTGAATAATCTACAACCTTAAGTTGTAACCGGAGGAAGATCCTGGGTTCCAATCCCAGTAGATCGGTGATTTTATTTTTTCTGACAGAGTAATTGTCATACATTTTATTTTAATATTTCGTGAACCATGATAGTTGTAAAGTGATCATAAAGGGACTACCAAAAATGATATCATCTCGTGATGCTTGTCTTTTTAATGGCTTATTTAAATTTATCAAAGGGACTAACTGTTTCAACATGCATTATTGAATATTGATTGAATGTATCTCTTAAAATGAGTGAATTCACCAAAAGTGAATCTTCTCTTCTCTGAAGTGAGTCAGTGGCACAGTGGTAGGATACTCGTCGACCATGCATGTGGTCCAGGGCCCAATCCCCGGCCACGGACGCACTCCTTTACCTCACTAAGCTAGTAATAAATCGGCTAAACAGGAAAGGTTAGACATGAGGCTGACAATCCTGTCCAGTAAACGTAATCACCACTGCTACAGAAACTTCAAGTCTGTTGAATGAAGTGCCATGTTCTACTGGGAACGTGAAGGAATGGGAAAAATATCTGGTTGAGTATTTTTCGTGAATGAAGAAAAGATGAGCACCACTGCACAGTAGTGTCATTTCCTACACCACATCTGATCTATATAGATCACACACACACAGATCAGCAACCAAAAACCAGCCAACAACACACACACACAAACACAGATACTGACTGCTATCAAGGAATAACCCCATTAGACAACCATGAAAACCATCTGAGAGTACTGGACAGCTTTTTCATCCTCGTTTGGGACTCATCGGCAGCACGCACCAACCGAGCGGGTTTCGAACGCACAACCTTCCGTTTACAAGGCAAGCTGGTAGACCATTCAGCCAGTGAGACCCAGTTTAATGGCCAACACATGAATTCTAACTTCTACCACCAACCAATTTCATCGGCGGGTGGACCCTACTGGTCACAACTTCTTAGTAGAACTCCAGGCAACTTCGTTTTGTAGTCAGTAACTACCAGGCATCAAATTAATTTTCAAGAATTTGTTTTTTAGCGATTCTATTTATTTCAGTTTAGATCACGGACTCATACTTGCCTATCAATCCCTACAAACTTATTCCTGAAAATAACCCAATTATCAAACTTCCATCAGTCTGTCAATCATTCCAACCGTTTCACGGTTCATATGACATCAAACAGAGCGATTGTGTTTTTTTTGTACAGCTAACATGTCTATAAAATAAATTTTGTGTAGCGCAAAACACCTTTTTTCTGAAAAAAAGAGATGAAATCTTGACATATGTGTCTCTGGTATAAACGACTGTTATTCATCCGAATGTGTGAACCGGTTGCTGACATCGATTAACCAACTATAATCCATCTCCTCCACACCCACCCAACCCCAACCAACCCTACCTCCACCATTAAGGAAGGAGGCAAAGGTTTGACGATATGACACGTTAACCATTTCACAGCTTTATTTCAATAATAGAGGCATATTCATCAGATATATAAATTATGCCCCTAATAAAATAAGTGGAATACTATACAGACAGATATAGTGTTTGCTTAATTTGACAGACATGTTCACAAAATACACCACCACACTATGCAAAACATGCCTACATGCATAGATTTCCCAATATGAGAAGTTTTTACGGTGTGTGTGTGTGTGCGCGCGCGTGCGTGCATGCATGCGCGCGTGTGTGTGTGCGTATGTTTACTTTAGTTGATTAAGGTCAACAGTATTTATACACACAAACACACGCATAAATATACATTAAGCCTTTTTGATTGGTCGGTGGTCTTATAGTTTTTGCCCTTTTACTGTAAAACATTTATTTTCTCACTTATTAAAGAAGTGTTATAGATATATATAAGGAAATAGAGTGTTATACTATCATATATACAGTAACTGGACTCATCTATGAAGGCATAACCCAACACACATGACTCTTTTTTGATGAATTACACCGTGGAAACCTTTTAATCGTCTACTTACACACGCCAATACATACCTACATACACACAAATACACACACACACACGTAGAAATGGATGATTTAGAAATTTCCGATGATTTTGAAAGATTCTGTCACATAGCACAACGTTCGCCAAGAGATAGTCTGGCGCCTATAATACAAATTACAGAACCTTCAGCATACCATGGAAATATTATTAATAATAATAATAATAATTTACCTCCAGGAGCTACAGACTACTTGTCTACACCGAATATGGATTCATTGAAACGTGCATCAAGTTTTCGTGAGCCTAGACGTAGAAAATCAATTCAACCGAGTAGTTTCAGTGGTGAGATCAGTGCGACTAGATCACCGATGAGATTTAGTCAACAATGGGATAATCCCAATGAAATGATACAATCAAGTTATAGTTCTGGATCACGACAACTACACAAACAGCAACAACAGCAGCAACAACAACAACCACGTCAAAGGTATGCAAATGAAACGAATGATTCAAGCGGTTTACGAGGGGGGGATCCATCAAGGTATTGGCCAAATCCAGATTCAAATCGTGAATCGCCTGGATCATATTCACATTCCCCTGCAATGTATAGACCTGGAACAATACGTGATCGACCTGGTTCTATGAAAGAGACAGGTATCGGGAGGATAAAAAATCATGAGAGACATACCTCTAGACCATCTGCTCCAACACTACATCCAACAAATTTTCCAGTTTTCCAGTATTCACCAAGTCGACATTCAATAACTCAACCAGATGAACAAATGTTACGCGTTCGACGTTTCGAACGGAATAAACACGGTGAAGTGATAAGTAAAGGTGATCGTGATGTTCCACAGATTGAAATTTTCTCTTCAAGAAGTCCATCAGGTGATTCACGTGCATCTATAGCTTATCCAAGATCAATTCCTGAGAGTGCTCGACGTCAGTCTGATTCTTCTCTAAGTGATGAAGTGATTGAAATTCCAGCGATAACTACAACACTAGCTAACTCGCCTAGAGCTTCAAATGACGGTCTACACAGATACTATGGTAAAAGGACAAGTAGTCCAGTGAGAGGATTTAGACCAGAGACACGTTTACGATCAAAATCATGGGCTCTTGTCTCTGATAGTCCACCAGACAGTTTATCGAATAAACCTGATTCCCCATCTGGTGGTGAAATACAACTAGAGGATCGTTTACTTCAAGTTCAAGTGATTGGAACTGCACGAGTTGGCAAAACAAGTATGTGTATGCAATTTCATACTTCAGAGTCAATTGAAGATCCAAGCGATTCAGGTCAGTTCTCAATAATTTACTTCATATTGCGGTCTTTTTTGACTGATTTTCACTCGACTGCCTCTTTCCCTAGAATTATCAGCTGTGCAAACATTTTTTACGTTTTACTTATATACTACTAATTAGTAATGACTTGCCCTATTCATGTAGGTAGTTAACTGGGGTTCTAGTGAAAAGTAGTGACCGATAGGGTGCAGATGGGCGGGTGTGGGGACAAATACTCGCCGAAGACATTGGCTAGTGGTTGCGCTATGTCGTGAATTGGCAGAATTTGGAATTCATGGGCCATTGGATTGGATCCCAGTGGCTTAATGGTCTACGAGCTAGTTCGCCTTGTAACCAGGAGGTCCTGGGTTCGAACCCCGGTGGAAGCGTACTGATGAAGAGTCCCAAATGAGGACTAAACAGCTGACTGTCCAGTACTCCCTGGAGGTTTTCCAGTGTTTTTGTAGACGATTTCAGCTCATGATGAAATCCTGTAACCAATCAATCAAATCCCCACAAACCAACCCTTGAACAAGGAGAATTTTGTTTTATACGGCCAATTTTTAACATGTCTGCTCCTAGTACAGACGCGTTGACCATGTCAAGAGCTTAACTTGACGTTATTTTTTGCTTATTGGTGACTAGTGATGGAGTCCAGCAAGTACATTTCGTCCTGTTTTGGACTCTTTAGCCACATATACCTGAATTTCTAGTGAATATTGGCATATGAAACGATACCTGCACGGTTTCAGTCCCAACGGAAACACTATAAATCACTAGGAATCCGTGGTACATTCACTAAGCAGTCCTGAATAAGGATGAAATATACGCATCTTTGATTCCACTAACCAAAATAATTAGTCATTAGTCCCAGTATTTGGTTATTTATTTATTTCGTCGTTTTGCTATAAATTTCATCTTACAATCACGGGACTTAGCACGATGTCGAGAGGATGAAAAAAAAGATGTTTATGTCAGTTAATTTTGATTTTAATATCTATTCGAAACAGCATTATTATTTCATCTGTCAAATTCATAGTGTAGTTGCCAGCATCAGTAGGACAGCGGTTAGTACTCTCGCCGACCATGCACATGGTCCGCGGTTCGATCTCCTGCCGGCGAACACCTAATATCAATGGTTGGCCTGAAAAATTTGGGCTATGGATATCACATGCTAAAAATTCCATACTTGTATCAAAAATACTGTATGGTTTCAAGCTATAATCAAAATAAAAAAAATATGATTCCTTGTATGATGGGCACTTGTTAGACGAGAAAGGGCGCGAAAACGCACAACAGACGGATCACAGTATACTTTGATTTTTCATCTGATCATCTGATTTTGAGCTATGATAGTTTGGCTGGTATGAAAAAAGATTAAAAAAAACAGTAACACGCCTAGTAGCATACATAGTTCACGGTTGAATGCGAATCATCAAACAAGCCACCTTTCGTTTTCCTTGTTTTTTTCAAATCTTCTCTCAGCATGTATACAATGACGATAATTAATCATCAAAACAACATTGGAAAACGATAAACAAATTGAATAAAGCTTAGAAGAGCTCATCGTGTTGCGTGCAACACAAATGTTATCAGTGAATTGACATAATCTGCTCAAAGTGTGTCTGTTAGACACACACAAGTTGAGAATGTTGCCTGTTGAACGGCTGGTCTTATCTTACTTCCTATCTATTCAGCGATCATTGTTTGTTATTATTATTATTATTATTATTTTGGAAAAGATGTGGAAATGGGGCTGCTCACAACAGCAGCAGGTGGAGGACGAGGGAGACATATGACGTTTTCATGTTTGGAGGTAATTAGAAAGGAAGGAAGGATGCAGGGATGGAAGGGATGGTTTTCGCGTGACTTTTGTCTAGACTTGAAGTTTTCATCATTCCCCACCCCTACCCACCTTACCACACACACACACACACACACTCAACAGCAGAGACATATTATAACATTTTTCTCATACTGGGGGTATCTATCTATGTATCTGTGATCTTCACTTGTGAAGTTCATTTGTTCATAAGAAGAAACACACACACAAGGGAAAATTCAACTTCGTTTCTCTGTTTGTGTGTTTTTTTCATCAAATTATCACTTGGTTTTTTACGTGAACCTCTTTTTTAAAGAAAAATTTATCATTATTTGATCATCTAGTGAAGGGAACTGTAAGCACTTCCACGCGTGTACACACTCACTCACTCACTCACTCACTCGCTCACATACAGACACACATAGACGTCGAGACAGACAAATATGTAATTATTTTGTGCATTTATGCGATAAAAATACATACACATCGTCAATATGTGACGACATATCATAACACCTTAGTCTCTGTAATTTACTACAAAGTCTTAATAATTATGTCAAGATATAAAACAGGTGAAGATGAGGGTGTTGATGTCATGCGCAAAGCCCACATCTACGCTTTCCGCCCCAACCCACCCACTCCCTGCCATCGGCATCCCACCAACCTTTCTTTTCATTACATCATTGTAGACAGTTCTAGTCTTCACATTTCATCGCATGATTTGTTCCATTCAACTGTCAGTCAGACAGTAATAATGAAAGAGATAGTTTTTTTGTCATTAACAATGACAATGTAATCATCAACAGACAACTCTTCACAGTCTGAAGGCAAGAAACCAATTTCTGAGTTTTACTGTATAGCGGATGACAGCTTGCTTGAGACACACACAGTTATGAAAATCTCCTCAGGTAGGAAATGGAGGATTATTCTGGAGTAATTTTGAGGTTCGGTGAAACAATAATCAAAAATCGACAACTCAAAATTACTTCAACAGTGCCTTTTAGCCAGCTATACAGTTGAGTTTAAGTACAAAATGAGCACTTAGAATTTAGCTGACTATTCCACCCAGGGTGGAATCCAAACACTGTCCACAGGAATCACACACCAAATGATTATCGCACACAATCCAAGGTCAGACTGACCTTCATTCACTCAAAAAAATATCATATTTTTCAACTCATTACCAATGTACACACAACCACAAATAGAAGCATTCAAATGAGAGATTAAACAGGGATAAAGACGATGATATGCTAATATCAAAATAACGATATACAGTATAGGTTCAAAACGAATAATTATTACGAATTTTCAAGATTTGGTTTGTAAGGATCAAATTTGTTTTTACCAGTTGGTAGGGGTTAGAATTCATGTATTGGCCACTGAATCAGGTCCCAGTGGCTGAATGTTATGCGAGCCAGTTTGCCATGTAACCGGAAGGTCGTGGGTTCAAACCTCACTCAGTGGATGCGTACTGCCAATGATTCCCAAATTAGGATGGAACAGCTGTCCAGTAGTCCCTAATTGGTTTTCAGTGGTTCTCTAACTGATATCAATTCGTGGACAAATTATTACAAATTTGGTTAAGACGTCAAAATAACTGTAAATGTTGTAACTAAATCATCCAGGGGGGATTATCCGAATGGTTTTCTCCCGTTACAATCTGCTCTAACTCATATACATGCTGGTTCTTTCTCTTCTTGTCTGTCTCATCGACTGATACATCTATTTATGGTGAATAGCAATTTGTTACTGATCCGTTTCAAAGAAGTGTTACCATTTTTTAATGTTCATCAATATTCTACTGAGTGAATTTAACCTTTTTTTAAAATCAAGCTTATGGAATAAAAATATGGCACTATATAGACATATTATACAACTGATAGAAAGCCCATTGGTGTAGTCAAAGCGCCGTATTCATATTATTATTATTCCTTTGGGGTTCCAGTTGG
Source organism: Trichobilharzia szidati (assembly GCA_944472155.2). Lineage (NCBI taxonomy): Eukaryota > Metazoa > Platyhelminthes > Trematoda > Strigeidida > Schistosomatidae > Trichobilharzia > Trichobilharzia szidati. The sequence goes on from OX235276.1 coordinate 59,101,286, forward strand.
AACATATATCTCCAGCAGTCCATTGTCATTTTACTCTGTTCTCTGAAAGGCTTCCTTCTACCTGGCTCCACCTTTATCCTTAGGCTTTGATTTCCTTACCACATGATCTCTGCCAAATCACTCTCAAATTTCCAAACTTTTTGTCACCTCATCCGGTTCCACTTAAGGACTGTCCTGACGTGTGATGCTATTCAGCAGTCTCTTCAGCCTGTATCCAATCCAGCCTCCATTTTCTTCAGCCTATTTGTTGGACTGGCTTGTTATCAGATTTCCTCGTTGCTATTCGTTTCTTGTTGGCTATCTGGTCTTCAGGATGGAACCAGTGAAGGCATGTGTTGATTTAAGTTTGCAGTTCTCTATGGGAAACGATTTTCGCGACGCATCTGAATATTGTTCCCTGCGCTGAATGCTGTAGTTTTCCAAAATGATTTCAGAGTGATTGGTTGTCTGTCTTGTTTCTCCACTTCTGCTGGGTTTGGCATTGCACTTTAAACTAAAAGGGAAATAAATCAGCTCTAGAAAACGAACCACTGTATCACGCGAGAAATGTGAAAGTGAGGATAAACGCGTTTCACTTCAGTTTAACCTCTTATGACCGGAACTGCAACCTACTAGACTCTTAGCAAATAATAACTCAATGAGCTGGCTACTCTATCCTAATGGCATGTCAGCAACAACAGCACCAACAACAATAACACTTCTGGCACGCAATGAAAAAAGAAAAGACTGGACGTCGATTGGAGAGACAGAGCTTTTACTGTCTCTGTATATAAACAGTTAGAACGACCTTGAAAATGCAGTAATTCTCTGATGCATTAAAAGTTTTAACAGCCAATAAGAATCTAGCGTAACGCTGACAGCCGGGAAATCTAAACGAATATGGACTGCACTGACAATTTATTTACCTAAGCAACTGTACTTTATACCTCATATGCAGGTTTCTGTCATAATTAAATAGCCAACAAGAACTATAATTTTATTTGTTCCCTGGTTATTGCCGGTAATTATCATTACAACTTCATACTCACTCTGAAAGTCAGTTGAAGATTGGTATGATTTGTCTGTCTATTCACCAATATGATGACATAGAAATGATTTCGTTTATATCATTGAACTTATGCTCAAGTCTCAGTAATGCCTAGCATGCTGTTCACTCCTTTCATATGCAGGACTGGTCTGCACTGATGCCTAGTTTGAAAATAAGGAGTGAAGCCATTCAGCCGTAATCGACGGACTGTCCATGAAATCTCACCTCAGATGAAAAAGACTCGTCTTGGTATTTGCCAAGTTATGTCATCTCTGGTATTGATATGATATCCCAGACGTATGCACTGTGCTTCAGTTCAATCTGTCCTACTTTATACCTGTGACAGATAGTGGAAGACATTAAGAGGATAGCAGTCTTTGAACACAAATATTTGTGTTATATCTCTCAGGTTGTGTGGTATAATCGGGTGAGTACTATTAAAGTCAGGAGTGGGATGTCAGGTAGGGAGAGAATGCCGATCGATGGAGTTTTGAGGCTTCATCAACTGAGATAGCCAGGATACGTGTTACTCACAAAAAATCATCATTATCCTGATCAAAAAATGTTAGCTGACGTAAGAATAGGTTGGAAAAAATTTAACAGTGATCAAATTAAAATCTGGAATCACTCCGTAAAGTCTTTGAGTGCGAATTTGTGCTAGGCATGTAAGGAGGTCCTTTACCTACCTGGGAAGCATCATTTCAACTACAGGCAGACGGGACTGAAGAGGATAACAAAGCGAGGATCAGGAAAGCAAGGCAAGCTTTCATTACTCTCAAGTCTGTGTGGAGGTAAACAGTACTCAGCATGAAAATGAAAATAAGATCCGGATTTTTAACAACAATTTGAAGTCAGTGCTACTATAGGGATCAGCGACTTGGGCAGCGCGTTACGAGTACTACTTCAAAAAACCTACAGACTTTTACATACAGCTGTCTCCACTCAATACTCAAGATCAGGTGGCCAGCCAGAAAAGATCATCAACAGGGATTTCTGAGAGCAAACCAACCCTGCAGGGACCGATTGTGCAACAAATATACAGGAAGAAGTGGGGTTGAGTCGACCATATTCTGAGAAAACAAACCATCATCAAGTGACATCACACGCTAGGCCATCGCTCGAGTGGAACCCAAATGGGAAGCGGCGAGTTGGTCGTCAGTGCGAGGGTAACATGAAGGAGGAAGTGATGTGAAGAAGAGATGAAAGCATGTGGGCAGACGTGGCGGCAGGTGAAAACGTTGGCAGAGAACCGAACGCAATGAAGACGTGTGGCTGAAGCCCTATATTCCTCTAACAACTAAAGGAAGCAATAATAATAATGTAATGAGGTGCCAACTAACTGGTTAGAGTCCTTAAGATTCGCTCAACCAATAGCTCAAGACAGTTGGTAATATGGTTCCAAAATCATTGTCTTTAGCGCAGATACTCCCACTTTTTGTCTTCAAATTTCTCTGACTAATACTTCAAATAGAGAAAACCTTAATTTTCAAAAGAATGGATGCTGAACAAAGAGTACTCTTTTCGATAACGTCATCATCAGGCTCTACAGTTCTATATACATTATAGTGAATGAATGAATTAGTGTCATGAACAACATTAAATGCTGTTAAATTACATCGAATCAATAATACTGATAGATTACAGTTCAATAGCATCAACATAACAATAACTTGAATATCAGAAAAATTAGGAAAGATAATATATTTCAAATTCACGAATTTATAGTCTCTACTGAAGGCCCGTCAGGGAAGTAGTAGTGGCTGGCTGGACTTACTTCTTTTGAACACAGAGCACTGGTTAATTGAGGCGAATTGCAATAGCCTCTGCTGTTTGGAGCATGCGGTGCTTCGATAATTTTGACAATTTATTAGGCAACCGGTAGATGATGACAGAGAAGGATTCTTCCACGCTGGCTTTGTGTCCGTTTCACACTAGATGGTTAAATATCGAACTGTTGATGGTTTTAACTACACCTTTACTTAGCCATAGTGGGATATGTTCTCGAGCACGAAAAATCAAGTTCCTAGAGCAACGGCCAATATAACTCGCCCGCACAACAAGCGCAGTTGAATTGGTGGATACAATTTGAAGTGGGTAGCTAGTCTAGGTACTTCATCTTTCAGTCTAGGTAGTACTATCGGTCGTATAGAGAATAATAATACGTGTAGTTAACCAGCATTAAAAGTTCTTTGAACTGATTTTCTTAATTTCCTCATAATTATCTCACTTGGTATATTTCGTCCTTGAATTGTAGTCGTATATAAAGTGGCTTCTTGTTTACAGATAGTGAGTAGTCAGTTAAAACCTAAATTTTATTGCAATCACCGTTAAAAATGACTTCGTATTTTGAATGTGTCTCAGTCCAGCTGACATAAAATGACACGTATTCACAGCAGAACATAATAATATTAATAATAGTCATTATTGTTATTTTACTATGCCTACCTATAAACATAATTAACAACTTTACACAATATAATAATTATCAGTAATTCTATCAACTATAAAGCAATAATAGCAAATTCAAAAAAGAAAACCATTGAACACTATTGAACACACATTGAATAGATATTATTTTTAATTAATATTATTTTTTTAAAATATACCGTATGTGGTATACCGTTACACAAACAGCTGTTCAACACAGATTTCACGTTTTCTAAACGGCATGTGAACATAAATGTGTGCGTGTGTGTTTGTGTGCGTGTGCGTAGACGCGGATACGGACGCGAATAGGTGTACACGAGAGTTAATTCATCTGTCGACATTACAGTGCCAGCTTTTTTCCTCCTCCTCCTTGCAATCAGTGAATATGTTGACGAATTTCGTGGAATTGCATCTTTTCATGGAACATATGTGTTGTACTGTTGTTCTTACTTTCGGTTGATTAGTTGGGGATCGTTTTTATTCCTGCGTTCTTTCTACTTATATCGCTTTGAAACAAATCTATGTGTATTTGCGTGTGTGTGTGTGTTGGGGGGGGGTTCTTAAGTTTTTCGACTTCCAAGTACCAGATGAGTATCTTACCGAAAAATCAGTTAGCTTCACTGTTAAGTGAATAATAAAAAGACATTTGCAGCGAAGGAAATGTCCTTTTCGAGGAAGTCATCAACTAGACAGCTAAACATCCGTGTATTTATGACAAATATGGGTGTGAAAGTTCTAGAATGATTTCCCGTCAAGGGTCAAATTAATAAAATTACAATTAGGAATTAAAATGCCATAATAAAACAACTGGTATGGATACAACTCAAACAAAGTAGCATCAGAAATATTGGGAAGATTGGCATATTGTACAATTAAGGGTTAGAAATGTAGAAATAACAAAAATAGACAGGATGTTTGGATAAAGGCATCTAGTGGGATCATAAGTAATGTGACGAATAATTGTTTATGCGATTAGGGATTAAATATGTAGAAACAGCAAAGTGACAAATTAGACTGGAAGTTCGGATATGAAAATATGGTAGTGTAAATAGTGATTAAGAAAACCAATACTTGAAAATTAATCTGATGCTCACTAGCGACTGGCACTATTCAGGCAGTTAACCTGGGGTTCTAGTGGAAAGCTGTGAGCATTAAGGTACAGTAGGTTGAAGATGAGGCAGTAACTCATCGAAGAAGACATTGCGAAATGGTCGCGCTATGTCGTGAATTGGCAGAAGTTAGAATTCAAGGACCATTGAATCAGGTCTCAGTGGTGCAATGGTCTACTAGCTCGCCTTGTAACCAGAAGGTTCTGGGTTCGAACCCCTGTAGGTGCGTACTGATGAATAGTCCCAAACTAGGATGAAACAGCTGTCCAGTACTCCCAGGTTCTCCAGTGGTTCTCTAACTGATGCCAGCTCATGATGATTCCTCCATGCGATTAAGAAAACCTTAAAAATAACATGAATAAACAGGAAGTTTGGATAAGAAAGGCAGTGGGATAGTCACTATTAAAAGAATTGCCTGTTTATGATAGCTATGGCATGGAGAAGGGTTGGACGTTTTCCTTTTTGATACATAGCGTGGATTTGAGCTATTGGATGGCTAGTACCTCGGCTATGCCCAGATGTCTTGATTTTACTCCTTTTGGTATGTTTGATCGAATCTTGTATATGACTTTGAAGGATTTTCCAAATGGCACTGGATGTCCTGAATTGAACAGATGTTCTGTCACTGAACTATATACACGTTTTTGATCTGCTTTTACTAGCCAGGCTGGGCAGTGTTCGCAAGCGCGTTTTCCAAGTTGGTGCATGGTACGGACGATTTACTCAGCTCCACAAGAGCGAGTAAACAGGTATATGCACACTGAAGTGGCCTAGTGCGACAGCTTGTCTTTTGCGTTCTGGCTGAACAGTTTGTTGCAGGAGAACGTCAGTTATAGGCTTGCGGCAAAGTATGTTAAGTAAACGATAAACTAGTTTCACAAATCTTCGGAGAAAAATACTCAACATCTTTTTGCTGTTGTATTTTTGACTTTTGTCTGATGTTCCACAAACTCGAAGACTTTCAGGGGAGGAAACCAACAAGTTGGGAGAAGAGGCTGGCGGCAAAAAAAGGAGCTTTAAATGAACAAAGAGAAGACGGAGGTCATGAAAATAAGCAACGAACCAAACAGTAACAACAACAGCCACCAATCACTATCAACAAAGGAAATTTAGAAGAGATGGCTTTCTTCACGTATCGATGCAGCACCATTTCAAATACAGGCGACAGTATAGATGACGATGTCAAAACCAGATTCGAAGAGGCAAGACAGACATCGATCACTCTGAAGTCAGTTTGGAAATCCTCTGCGCTCAGCATAAGGAATAAAATTCGGATTTTCCATAAAAATGTGAAGTCAGTTAGTTCTTATAGCTGGGCCAGAATCTTGGCCAGTGCGTTACAAAGAGACCCCTTCAGAATTTTATCAACATATGTCTTCAGCAGCTCCATAAAGAAGGTAAGATAGCCAGGCAGAACGAATTAGAAACAAGAAACTCTGGGAGTGAACCAGTCAAGAACCTACTGCGTCGGTGGCACAGTGGTTAGGACTCTCGCCGACCATGCACATGGTCCGAGGTTCGATCCCATGCCGACGCACACTCGATATCTATGGTCGGCCTGCAAAATTTGGGCTACCGATATCAGATGCTGAAGATTCTATACTTGTAATGAAAATACGGTGTGGCATCAAGCTGTAACCAAAATAGTAAAAAAGAAATAATAAAATAACAAATAGGCGGAAGGAAATGCAGATGGGTTGGATACACGCTCAGGACACCACCGAGTGACGTCGCACAACAGTAAGTGACTTGAATGGAATGAGATGACAGTCTATGGACAATTATACAGTCAGCCAAAGGGGACTGCAGTGAACAAAGTGGAATGGAGATGTGATGTTGAAACTCAGTGTTTCACTTGAAACCAGAGGAACAACAATTGTTTAATAGATTCTATTGACTATTAAGTGAACACGTACTTACTCAGTCATCATATTTTCACTTTCTTGCTAACTTTAAAAGTTGAGTTGTTAGGCAAAATTAAAAATGAGTAGTCACTACAATGCCCAGAAGATTTTATTCACTAGGAAACTGTTTACTATGTCATTGCTACCGGCACTTGAGTACACGAGTTCTCAAACTGAGCTTCAGTATCACATTTGTTCGTAAACTTTTCGCATTCACTTCAACGCAGGGTTATTTTCGATAGCTAAGATGTTTACAGCCTTTCGACAGAATCTATTTAATCAACTTCGACACTTGGATTGATATCCGTTAGAGAAGCATGAGAAACTAAGGAGTACCGGCAAAGGAACTACATCTCACTTTAGGACTCTTAAGTAGTAAACATTTATGAGCCCACCAGAACTCTTAAATAAACAACTGTCCAACATACACTCGTTTTCAGTGGTTTTCTAAATGAGGTCGGTTCGTGATCTAGAACTTCCAAACCAATCAAATCCTTACAAACCAACACTTTAGAAACTTGGGCACTGTTGTAGTAAGTAATTCCATATTAGTTTATTTATTAGATATATTACACAGTGTGGAATAATATTACTGTTTACTGGATGACAAAGTTTCGAACACAATCTAGTATTCTTCATAATCATATCATCAATTATAATCACATGACTTCGAAACGTGAGTTTTATAGTTTTCTTTATTTTCTCCTATATGTCGTTGTAGTAGTAGAACTTTCCAAATGTCTGAGTGGACAGGTGTTGAATCACTCCTACTCCACGTGTTCGCAGTTGATTCGATTAAACTAAGCTTCCGTTATCGATCTCCCCCTCCACCCTGCTGTTATATATTAGATTTTAAAGGTGTCATCTTATCCCATCCTAAAGTATGGTTGGTTGTGTGCAATTGCATGTAGTGAGTGGTGTAGCTGAACTATTCTCCAGATTTTTTGTCTTATTCAGGTCAACTAATCTAGATTTTGCTAGGTATTTGTGCTCCGCTAGTCTAACTGATCCTGTTCTACTACTCTGACCCATATATTTGACCTCACAATCATTGCAGGCCAGGGTATTAGATAAACTAAATTGTTTTTTTTGTTTTAAAGGCTCCATAGAATCCACTATTTAACCGACAAAACTTGTTTCTAATTGAATTTGTGGGGGGTTTGAATGCCACTTTCATTCCTGCATGCATTGTTAAGAATTCTGCGTAATAATAGTAGTGATATTAAGTACGACATGCATGTCAAACATGCGCAAGATATTGACAGCACCAACAATAAGGAATCTAAATCATCAGTAGTACTTCCATACAGAGAAGGAACCTCGGAAACCTTACTCACAAATATATATCGGAAAGGATATTCTTTGCTCAATTATTTTGCACTCAGAAGGGATTTCCCGGACAATCATTCCGTTAAAAAAAACAATAATTAGAAGATAGGAAAGATGTATTTTGAAAGTCAAAGAAAAAACAACCTTTCAGAGTAGTAACTATCTCATGTCACCCAACCCACACTCTGAAGCAGAAGAAGGAAAAAACAACATCTCAAATATGACGTCATCCCATGCCCTGAAGATTGGTTTCACCAACCCTTATTCTAGGCTTATTTATCTGTGAGAGAAGGAAGGCTAGTTGACAAGAGGGACGCATTAGTGATCGACATTGGTGATAAGAATTTATCATTCAAACATCAAAAAAACAGAAAAACAGAAAAAAACTAAACAAAACTACGTAAGCAAGCGAAACAACAGAAGAAATGATTGAGTTAAATTCACGAAAATATATGCATATGCAAACTAAAGTCTATTAATTTTTGTTTTTTTGGGGTGGGAGGGGGCGGGAGATAATTGTCGTAGTTAGAAACCACTAACTAGTACTAGTATTGCAGCCAGCCTCTGCGTATTTTCTACGTCAATCGTAATATTAATTAATCTGACAAGATTTATCTCAAAACGTCGTTGAGAAATGAATACACTAACAGTCGTAATAATAATAACAGTACTTAGTAAACTTACAGATAATATCTGACTACCTCTCATACATGAAGTTCTGCGTCTACAGGCTTATATGTTAAATTGATTAATCAGAAGAAAACAGTACAACTGTTTAGTTAGAAATGCTGGTGAAATAAGTGATTATTATTATTATTATCCACTTGGGTTTCGAGTGGAGCATATGACTTCAACAACGCGTCTCCATTTTGTCCTCTTCAGCTGGTTACACGATTATCAATAAGCTTTCATCTTTTCTTCACATAATCTCCTCCATGTCACTCTCGAATCGATGTCCAATTTTTGACGTTTCCGACTGTGGTTCCTGTCAAGATGTCTCCTCAGGGTGTGTCCGATTCAACTACATGTTCTTTCTGACTACCTGATCTTCACTATGGACCTAGCGAAGACAGCGGTTGATAAAACTTTGCAGTAGTCCACTGGAAATGCTTTTGGTGACAGTCACTCCAAGTTTCTGATCCAAATAAAAGAATCAACTGAAGATTCGTGTTGGAAACCCAAATTTTGTTCTTTATTAACGAAGTTCAGGAAATTTCTAAGCTGAATTCCAAATGATCAATGTCTGTCTTGCCTTTACAATTTCAGTATGGACATCCTCATGCAAGTCAACTGTCTGTATTATTATTTCCTTTAATTCCTTGAGGAACATAGGGCTTCAGGTGCACGTCTCCAGTGCGTTCAGTTCTCTACCGACGTTTTAACCTGGCTCCAGGTCTGCCCACATACTTTCATCTCCTGTTCACATGACCTCCTCCAAGTCCCCCTTGGGGGGCACCAACTCGCCGCTTCCCTTTCTTGTTCCACTCGAAGGTTTGTCTAGTGATGTCACTTGATGGTTTCCTAAGAGTATGGCCAATCCATCTCCATTTCTTCATGCCTATTTGTTGCTCAATCGGTTCCTGGTTGGTTTGTTCGCTCACAGAGATCCCACCCCGTTGATAATCTTTTCTGGCCGGCCATCTGATCTTGGATATTGAGCGAAAACACCTATTTATGAGGGTTACGAGTTTGTTCGAGGTGCTCTTTATGACGCAGTGGCCAAGTCTATGATCCACAAAGTAGAAATGACTTCACAGTGGAGTTGAAAATTCGGATCTTATTTTCATTTTCATGTTGAGTGCTGTTGATCTCTACACAGACTTCAGAGTAATGAAAGCTTGTCTTGCTTTGATATCCTCATCAGTTCCTCGGCCTGTAGTTGAAATGATGCTCCCCAGGTAGGTAGGTAGGTAAAGGTGGTTACTTCTTTCAGATTTCTATCATTTATACTGATTGTTATCTGTGTTTGTTGCTGTTACTGTTGGCCAGGTATCTTCATCACCTCTGTTTTGTCTACGTTTACTTGGAGTCCTATCTTTAATGCTTCTTCTGCCAACTTGTTGCTTTTCACTTGCATATCTTCCAGTTTGTGCGAAATCAGACATATATCATTGGAGAAGTCTCCTCCAAGTCTCTTGTGTGAGTCCATTTTATGCCTGTTTCCTCGCTGCCCGCTGTCTATCGCATTATCCAATCTGCTGCAATCAGGAAAATAATTGGCGATAGTAGGCAGCCTTGTCTTACTCCCGTCTTTAATTGTTCGAAGGATTCCGTAAGTTTGCCGTTATGGATTACTTGGCACAACTGTCTGTATCTGAAACGATACTGCCCAGCCAGATAAGTGAAGGATGTGACCTCTTCTAAATTGCTCCCGTTAGTAGTGATCGATATTTGTTGTTGTTAGTTGGTTGGTTATCTTCATCACCTTGGTTTTCTCTGTGTCCACTTGAGTTCCTGTTTTATTTTTCTGTCAGCTTATTCTGCCAACCTGTTGATTTTCACTGTGGAAAAGTTGTCTTCAAGAACAATTGAAGCCATATAGCTTTATATGATATCTGAAGGCAGTTGACAAAAGATTCTCATTGAAGTAAATACTGTTTGATACGAAATGCAAATCTAAAAGGATCTATCTAGAAATGTGTGAATAAATTTATATCCCTTGTAATGTTTTGTGTTGCAAACAGAGAGGTTTTATATGTTGGACACGTTTCTTACAGGTAATTTGTCATTTATCTTGCAGTTTACTTTGATAAAATCACACAGTGTTGTTATACAGTAATATTTACTGATGCGACCACGTTTCGAGAACAATTTATTGCTGCTCATAATCATATTAAAGCACTACTCACTCAACTTTTTTACTGCATTAATAATACATGAGTAAAAACTGATGATTAGATATTTGAATAAAATCAATATAAGATAAAGTATGTTCGGAAATAATAATATTAGTTTTATCAATCAAATACAATCAAATGGGAAATAATATGAACAAGGAAAATTAGCTATGTTAGACTGTAAAATAAAACGAACAAAAAGAAGGTAAACTGCACACTAGCGTTTATAAAAAACCAACGCATTATGCTAATAGACATTTAGACTTTAATTCATCTCATATGTTAATTGTTTGTGAAGACAGGCTTAGTTAAGTGTCTAACAAACCGAGCTACAACAAAAACCCTAAATGATGGAATAAAACAGATAAAAGAGGCGTTGCTGCTAAATAACTTTCGTATAAAATGCATTAGGAATATCAAAAATGATCAAAAGTGAAATAAAAATAATGGAGAAGCTAATAGTGAAAACATAAATAAGAGAGAATATAAGACATCTACCGTTATACCATATAAGGTGGGGACATCTGAGACCCTACGTGTAGCATTCTTAATAAATCAGCAGTCAGGGTGGCGTTCAAGCCTACAAATTCAATCGGGTAGGACAAGCTCTGTGGGCTAAAGAACCCTGTAGGTTGACCCAATTAAACAAAATAATATAACTTACACAATGCTTTCCAATGACTGTTAGTTAAGTCAACTGCATAGGTCAAAATAGTAGATTAGGAGTAGTGAGATTATCAGAACATAAGAATTCGGCTAAGGTTAGAATGATTTATCTCACGAAGATAAGTAGTTTAGAAAGAAACTCAGCTCTGCATTGCACTGCATACAATAACACACATCCACACGATAGGGTGGGAGAGGGTTAAAATTCTCAAAAGTAATATGGGTAGGTGGAGAGAGAGATTGATTACTGAATCCTATCTGGTTCATCGAGTCTACACCGAACACATGCAACAGAAATGACTCAACACAAATACCGGAGATACGGAAGATATTACTACCACCAGTCATATCAGAGGAGGATAATAAATAATCTTAAATGTATTGAATTCACATTTTAACATTCAAACAAGTTATTTATTTATATTACTATAATTGTATTTGATTGATAACACTTATATTATTTCCGGATGAACTTTATCATACGTTGATTTTATTCAAATGTCTAATCATCAGTTTTTACTTATGTATTATAAATGAAGTAAAAAAGTTTGTGAGTAGTGCCTTGATGTGATTATGAGCAGCAATAATTTGTGCTTGAAACGTGATCGCATCAGTAAATATTACTGTATTACAATACTGTGTGACAATTAATCAAAATAAAATCTTATCCATAATGGAGATATTCTCGAAATGGGATTAGTTTTTGTGACAGTATCTTCGAAATAAAAGAGTATACATCTGTTTTCAACTTTGATTGGTATTCATTTTCGTAATATTAACAGTGACTTGTCTTGCACTTACATGCTCCCTGTCAAACTTATAACTTCTTTCAAGTTCAATCTCAGGTCAGTCACTACATCCTAGATGGTGACCGTTATAAAACATTTTGCTGGAGCATTCACATACCTACCCATATATCCAGATTGCCGCTTACTATAAATTGTATGTGTATCTGAATAATGTAGCAGTATACCTTGTACCGCTGTCTATTCTAGACTGCTTGAATCGTAATCTACAGTACCTAGAATATATAAGTACATGGTATGTTGAATCAGTCTATCCTCCAGATAATTAGATTCATAAGGTGATTTGACAGAGGGTGACTAAACAGTGGAATTTAGAATTCCCATTTCGTCCTGCATTCCCAGTAAGTTTTGGTACTTTTACTGAGACTGGAATCCATTATCCACTGTCTCAAACTCCAAAGCGTTATCCATTAGAAAACTTAAATCAGGAGAACCACCTCTTCTGCACTGAGTTTGCAGGTACATTCAGATAACGTGACCCAAATAGGATGATGTACACATCTTGGATTCCCCCATTAGTCACCGATTTACAAATTACTTCAAGTTCATCTTAAGACATCTTGGAAACGTCCGCGCTTAAAGTTGACATTTTGACAGGGTTCGAACATTTTGGTCAAACAAATGATTAGGAAAATAAAAATTGACTTTAAAACAAATCACAAATTTCATAGTGAAATTTTAGACTATTACTAAACATATTGGCAACTTGTATGTATAAACATGCAGTATGGATAGCAATGAGATTACCAACATCTATCCTGTCGTAGCAGATATCTGTGGGGCAAAGTTAAACTTCAACCACCACTAACTACCAATCATCAGCGAGTGACCTCGAAAGCACCAATCAAGTGAAGGCGGCATGTTTGTCTTTGGAATACATATGTTTATGAAAAAAGTACATAAAAACTGTAGAGAAGTGCTACAGAGGATACCTTCCTCTCCTATGTGACAAAAGTAGCTTTCAGTTTTAGGTTGGAGTATCAACAGACTATAATTTCAGTGTGGGTAAAATTTATTTTGATAAAGTTTCACGGAGTTATACAGTAATATTTACTGAGCAATAAATTGTGTTCGAAACGTGGTCATCAGTAAATATTAATGTATGACACTGTGAAACTTTATCAAAATAAATTTATCCACAATGGAATTATACTCTACTTTCACAGTGCATAAGTTCTATTCTTATATCATTAGAGCAATTTACCAACATTATATGCATGTAATCAATTATAGCTTCTAACCCTAACAGTAATCTTTCCTGAACCTAACACTAACGTGAAGATATCCCTAAACTAACTGTAATCTAACTCGAACCAACCCTAATGTCGCCTTTATTAGGTTAACCTAACCCTTACTTGTCCTTCGCTTAAACCGTAACTTAATCTTTCCCAAACTCAAGGTGAAACTCGCCAGATATCCCATTTAATAGCATAACACTTCGATGAGCATATTTTATTGATGATGACAACATTATTTGCCAGGTTTCACTGACTTGCCCAGTGAGCGGTCGCACTCCACTGATAGTTAAGGGTGCTGAAAGTTTAACTTGGCCATCTGTGGATATGTGGATGACATTTTCACGGTGTTAAAAAGTGAACAATATATCTCTAGTTTCTTCACAAGTATAAACTCATTATCAGAGGAAATTAAACCGATATTTGAGTTAGAAAATGAACAAAAAGAATTAGTGATGTAAAATAATACAAATAATAAAAAAATAATACAAATGCTCGCTAGTGACTTGCTACAGGTTGGAGCTTCCTGCAGTTCTAGTGAGAAGTCGTGACCAGTGAGGTCCAATTAGAAGTCACGTGTGGATGGAATTCCACCAACGACAATAGTTGGGGTCGCGCTAAAATCACGAATTGGTAGAAGTTAGAATTCATGAGCCATTGAATCGGGTCCCAGTGGCTGAATGGTATACGAGCTTGCCTTGTAACCGGAAGGTCCTGGGTTCGAATCCCAGTGGGTGCGTACTGCCGATGATTCCCAAACTAGGATGAAACAGCAGCTGTCCAGTACTCCCTGGTTTTCAATGGTTCTCTAACTGATGTGAGTCCGTGATCAACTCGTAAAACATAACTAATCCTTACAAATCAAACTATAGACAAACAGGAGAAGATAAATGATGCACTAGTGTTCATATAAAAAGCTGACACAGCTGAACACGTACATATTTAGACTTTGATTTATATTATATCGGGTATCTGATTAAAAAACCGGGTTTCTTTCAGCGCCTAACCAACCGATCATGTTAGAAAGCCTTAAAGATAAAATGAAAGTGATAGAAGCAGCATGATTATCAAATAACTATTCCATGAAATTCAGGAAAAGCCTTCGATAAAAGATGGAGACGATAGTCAAACTACTTATCGTAATATAAACAAAAAATAATTTGAGGTTTTTACAGTTTCACCATCTGTGCGTCGATGCCACAACGGTAAAATGCTCACCGATCATGCATGTGGTTCGGGGTTCGATCCCCGGCCGATGCACTTCTCCGTTAACTCACTAAGCAAGTAATAAGACTGGTAAAGAATGAAGGTTGGGCATGAGATTAGCAACACTGCTGAGACAGAAACTTCAAATCATTAGTTTGAAGCCCCCTATGTTCCACTGGGAACGTGAAGGAATAAAATAGAAACAGTTTCACCATATAAGCAAAGGACATCTGATGCTCTATCTAGGATTCTTAATAAAACATGAAGTAGAGTGACATTTAAAACGATAAACTTATTCAAACTCAAAGTCTACAGGCTGATGGACTCTAATTCTACAGCTAGGTGAAATCATTTAATCCTCAAAATACTACGTTACAATGACTTTGAGGTTAATTCCAAAGGTCGAACTAGTAAACCATGATAAAGTGTTCGTTTGCAGGGATTTCTTTTGGTTGCAGAACCCATCACGTGATCTGATATCAATTTAAAGAACCAATGGAAAACCTACAGGGAGTACTTGACAACTGTTTCGCACTAGTTTGGGACTCTTCATCACCAAGTCATGCAGAAGGATACTTACTCGTTCATGACGTTGGCTTACAAATTGGGTTCGAATCCCAGTGAGGGCTTGCTGATGAAGAGTTCGAAAACCAGAACGAAACATCTGTCCAGTACTACCTACAGGTTTTCCAATGATATCAGCTCGAAACCATGACCAGTCAGATTATCAGAACATAAGTAAATTCTTGTAAATTGTAGAATGATTAACCCACACAAAGATAAATGAATTTTGGCAAGAAAACTGAACAGTAGCAATGCTTGCATTAATATACAACCTTGACAGTAGAGTAGGACACAGTTACAGTTCTAAAAAAGTACTCTAAGTAGGAGGAAGTAAGGGGCTGGTTACTGAGTCTTTGTTCATCAAACCTACACATAACAATGCAGATCAGGAGTAACACAACACCTATGACGGAATATTTTCATTATTATTATTATTACAATTATTACAAACAGTATAGATTACATGCCAAGTTTTCAATAAACACTTACGATAAATAACAACAGTAGACAATAGAACATATCAAAAAAGCGCTTGAATAATGTCAGTCATTCTTATTTCTCACCTATACCTTTGTGTATCTATCAAAATATAATACCACCTTCAGTACTTTTTGTTAGGATGATAAAAAAAGGGAAATGAAAAACTCCTATTCATCAGATCAGTGACTATTGTCTGTTATTTTGATGTGAATAGACCACCTTGTGTGACGTCCTTCAGTGTTTTATGTTCACATACGTCTCTTACTGAAGTGACTTTCATGTTTGCCCTCCTTTTTTTTGTTTACATATGACACTACAGCACTATTTCGTTTTGATAATTACCGACATTATTTATGTTAGTAGTGTTGATAATAACAATAATAATAATGATAACAATGATAAGAATTAGAATAGTAGGCAGGGGAATTTGTGTTGAGTACAATGTAGAATTTATTACTACTGTAGCAACAGAAGGCAAGACACGCAAGCTGAGGTATATTTTTTCAACTGATCAAACAGTTTATTGGTGGATGGTGACTCGCACTGGAATCCAGCCACGATGCGCATTTCGTCCTATTTTGGAACTCGCTCGTCAGCTTGATGTGATGATGTCCCAAATAGGACGAAATGCTCATTCTGGGTGGATTCCACTGCTAGTCACCATCTAACAATTAACTTCTAATTACATGCCCAGACATCGTCAAAGTATCTGCACAAGAAGCCGATGTGTCAACTACCTGAGACTGAGTACTTCGGTCCAATCAATCAGTCGACGGGGAAATCTTAAATTGAATTAAATGATCAAACAATTATCTGTATCTACACAGTTTAAATTCGTTTACCATTCACTGAGCATTTGATTTTGTTTTACATTAAATGACTTGAAATAGAATGTTCAAATACATAAATATGTATTTATATTTTCCTTCACGTTCCCCACTGGAACATAGGGCTTCAAGCGAGTGGCTTGAAGTTTCTGTAGTAGTGTTTATTTTACAGGATGGGATTGCTAGCCTCATGCCCAGCCTTTCCTCTTCACCGGCATTATCCCTGGCTTAGCGAGGTAAAGGAGTGCGTCGGTCGGGGTTCGAACCCCAGACCATGTGCATGGTCGGCGAGCGTCCTAACCGTTATGCCACCGACGCACATATATATATATATATATATATATATGGTATTCTGTTGCTAATGCAGTATTGAACTGTAGGAATAATATTCAGACTTTAACACCAACAAATATAATGATTATTATTGTGAGAATAATATTCCGTTGGAACATATTGTCTGTATCACACCTCTATACCACTACTACGATTATCAACAAAAGATTTTTTCAGAGGAGTACATTTTTAATATATGTGTAAAACTTGGTCACTGTGGTAGTAAGTAATTCCATATTAGTTTGTTTACTAGATATATCACACAGGCTGTGAAACCATATTATTATTTACTGTATGACAAAGTTTCGAACAAAATTTATTGCTCATAATCATATCACTTATAATCACACAACTTCGAAAATTGAGTTTTATAGTTCTCTTTGTTCTCTCCTATTTTTCGTCACAGGGGTAGTAGCATTTTCCAGATATCTGGCTGGACAGGAGTTGAATCATCTCTATTACACTTATTTTCTTCAGTTGATTCGATAAGCAAAGCTTCTGTTATCAATCCTGTTCCTTCCACCCTGTGACATTAGATTTTAAAACTGTTATCCTATCCCATGCTATTGTGTGGTTGTGTGTAATTGCGTGTAGTGAGTGCTATAGCTGAACTATTCTCTAGATTTCGTATTTTTTTATGTCCAATTTTTTTATTCTCCTGAAATTCTGTTGGGTCATCAATGTATACACATATATACCAATTAACGTCATCTATGGTGTAGACGTGATATCGAGATACTTATCAAAGGAGTTCTCTCTGTCTTCCTTTGTGATTGCGAGACACAACTACTGAAAGTTTGAGATATTAAAAGGCTAGCTGACACTGACCACAGATGTTTGCATTCCATCACATGTGGTAAATAGTACACTGTGCTGAGTAATGTTGACGTTGGGGTGAGGAGTATTAAGTGAGGTTGTGAAGCTATATCACTTGAAATGGCTAGGACACAATTTGTGAATGATGAGCCGACGCTTTCCTTGACGGGAAGCACTAGTCGACACAGGATTAAGCTGCAACAAGCTAGAGGTTGTTAAATCAAAACTTGGCATCAATCTACGAAGCCTTTGAGTGTTGATTTGAGTTAGCCACGTTAGAAAGTGTAAACTGCCTGGTTGTGGTCCTCAGGATGAACTTCTGTACAAAGATCCATACCGAAACTCATTCGTGTATATATGCATAGGTATATACGTGTTTAAATACAACGTTTTATGAGGAGGAATGAGTTTTAGATTATTTTTAGTCGACAAATGTGTTATTTTGGGTAAATCAAAATGAAGCAGGCTGATTGCTTAACTGAATTCATCATCTGAAATTATTAATTTTGCTTCAATATACATCTGACAACATCAACACATAACAACTGATACCATGATACAAAAGAAGTGGCTCTCGTGACCCGAAAATGTAACGACCACTACCAATAAATTTATGGTTTGAATGCAGGAAATCAATTTTCGGATTCTATTTGTTGTATGTGCAGCTTGAACTTACTTGCGTTATGTGCAGTACAAAAAATATGTCCCGATAGTAGTAAAAAGACAGTACTGTTCAGTTATAACAACATCAAAGACTCAAAATTATCGCAAAACTACCATTCAGTCTAGGCCAAAACTCTGTCAGCAAGAATCACACACCAAACTGTTCTTGCAGATAGTCCAACCTCAGAATAACCCTGATTCACTCAAACAAAATCGGTATCGTAAACCAATGCATTATCAATGTATCAGCACCTAACCACAAAGGGCTTTTAAATTAAAGATTAAACAGGAATAAAGACAAATAATACGGTTCAAGTCGACAGATTACGCCCGGAGATTATTTTACTATATTCCTTTACCTTCCCAGTGGAACATAGGGGGCTTCAAACTAGAGCTTTGAAGTTTCGGTAGCAGTGGTGTCTATTATTTTTACGAGATGGGGTTGCTAGCCTCATGCCTTACCTTTTCTATTTACCAGTCTTATTACCGGTTTAGCGAGGTAGAGAAGGAGTGTGGCGGCCGGGGATCGAACCTCGAACCATTCGTGACGTGGTTGGCGAGCATTCTACCGCCGCGCCACCAATGCTTATGCAAAGATTAGAGCAATGCTATACAGTCTGGTAGAAAAAGCGTAGTAATTATAAACTTATCTGAAACATCCATATACGTAAAACTATTGTAATTAGATCATTCAGGAGAGATTTATTAAGCAAGTATTCCGTTACATCAGTATTCATGCTACTGCTGAATATGTTAGCGCTGAGACCGCAGCGTTTTGAAGATGAAGATTTACAGATTCTTCTAGTGGAGTATGAAGGGCTGGTCAGTGTGCAGGGGGAGAAGGTTCGGCGGGCGACTATCGAGATATCCCTCAAAGACTATTTGTGATAGTTGTCGAGAAGTTGAATGCATGAATTAGTAAAGTGACGACGTCCACTGGTTGGTTTTCCAGTTCGACAGATACACAGGAAGCGTTGTAGAGTTTTAAGAAGTCGTCTGATTTTGACTGACACTGCACAACCTACATTAGGATTCAAGAATGTAGTCACTATCTTCCCAGCAGATTGAATGTGTTTCTACCTCTGTCGTATATAAGTTGCATTCGTCCCAGTTTCATACTCTTCAGCGGTACTCACTAATGACGATTGGTTGGAACGTAGATGATGATCGGAGAGGCTTTGACTGTTTACGGAAGCGGGTGAGCGATCATTACTCCTTGGAAATTGATTTCTTTTTGGGATACTTGAAATAGGAGGAGCGTTAGTGTTGTATAACTACAAGCCAGTCAGGTGCGGCTCACTTGAAGTAGTTTCCGGAGTTGTGTTCATATTAAAATCTCGTGGTCGACTAGCGACAGGCAAAACATTAGTCAGGATGTGCCATTTCCAGGATTGGCATTTTCTAGTTGCTCCCGTCTCCCCCAGAGCAAAAAGGCAGCATAACTGGCCATCGCTTTCCTAAGGCCTATTAGAAGGACTTTACCATAAAACTTGATTCTAGTCTAACGGCAGGAACTTTAGTTCCCAACTAATGTGACCCGATCTAAAAGTCAAAGGGTCAAGGGGTTCAATCCATGAAGAGATTCTGAATACGTACTGCTGAAGAATCCTACACCAGGAATTAACAGGCAGTCTTTTACTTCATGATCCCCAGTTTTTCTACAAAGGATATCATTTTTTGTGTCAAAATTTCCCCTGAAATCAATGAAAATTCAAAAAACTCAGTTTTTAAAAATTTTAATTAAATACTAGAATTATCAGGATCAATATCGTATTGAACAATTAAGAAAGGGTAGGAAGATTGCCAGTTTTAGTTAATTAAACCTTTTTGAGTTTAACCTGCCATTCAATTTTGTTTCAATGTTGAAATCTGAATAGAAAAAAAAGCAAATGAAGCGATAAGCGACTTTGTTTCTGAGTACTTTTTCTACTTGAAATTCTTGTGATACTGGCATGACGATAAGCAGATTGTGTTCGTAAGTGAATAGTCTTCACTAGATAGATAACAGGTATCTGACCATATATATTCCTTAATCTTACATCCAACCTTTCCCACTTTATTGGGATTACTGCGAGCTGTGAGAAGTTTAGGCATGCGTCAACTAAGAATGGAACCTTGGACTACCTGAGTAGTTGGATAGCATTCTGTCATCGAATCATCATGCTTTCTGATCCATTAAGCTGTCTAAAGCTACCGAGTAAACTGGAGCATCAGTACGAACACTTTCAGTATAGTTTTTCGTGCCTAGAATGAAATTCCGAGTTTCAGCCGCCACCATTCACGATTTACTGTAGGGTAGGTAGCAGTTCCTTCATGTCAATACATGCATCCCAAATTCCCGTAGGTCTTGAAATCAAACGTTTTTAATCATTTCCAAAAATACAAGTGTTCCTCTTGGGGGTTGTGCCATAGTATTGATAATGTGCTCTTTGATAATGTTAATTTGTTTGAGTTAATCAAGGTCATTCTTACCTTGGACTGTGGACTGGAATCATTTGGAGTAAGATTCCTATGCACAGACATTTCGATCACACTTTGTTGGAAATATTCTGCTAAGCCCTGACTACTTGTTTTATGCTTAGAAACTTACTTTGGCAGTACAGCTGCCTAACGGCACTGCTGAGATGACTTTGAGGTTTTGATGTTGTAACTATTATTGATGGAACCACACAAAGATTTAAGTGACGAACAATCATCTTTTGTTGTCCTTGGCGTGTTTTATGACTGCGTGTGTGTGTTTGTATGTCTCAAGAAAGATTTGTTCGGGTGTACAGTAGGATGCCGAGATAGGTTTCCTAGGTTCTGATCACAACGAGTTGGTTTTGGTCGTTTAAGATTGTTAGATCTGTAACATGTACAATTTATCAAATATATACAGACTCCTTTGTATAATTTCCTGACATAATCACGATTTAAACTAACTATCGCCGACCCTTTATCTGGATGAATTTGCATTTTATCCTTGTTGTATGAGATATTGCTGGTAACAGTTTAGTATTGTAGCCTTGATTTGCTCAGAAACTTCATAAGATGTTCGAAGTCAGTCTTGTATCTGAGTGAGAAGACTTTCGAATGACACCTTAGTATATTATCCTTTAAATTTAGATGAAATTGAACAGAACTTATGATGAAGGGAGAGAAGATTTTTCTCCGGATATCAGGCGTAGATATTCCGGAGTGGACTTCATTATCAAGTTGTACAATCTTATTCACCTTACGGAAAATGCAAGTGTACATCTTGAAAATGAAGTCATTTAAAAAAAGAACTATCTCTCCAGCTGTCTTTTTCCCCATGAATTTATAGTTACATTTCGTGATTTGAAGAACTACAGGAACCGGCTGACTGTGAAGGGATTTTGTGGATTTCTACGATATTCTGTCTAGCTTGAGTAACAGCGAATAACAACGCTGATACTCTTAAAAGTTGTGCTAGATGGGGAATATCCAAAATTTTATTGGTAAATATTACACCGTAATCAAATGTATGCTTATGTTTGAACTCTCAAACATCATACGCTGAATGTGAACGTTGTCATGCATAGATGTCATTCAGGACTTGAGAGCAATGCTTATTTGAAGATTGTGTGCCTGACATGATAAAGAATAGATACGAAGATGTGAAAATGAAGTTACTAAGATGGTGCAAAATAAAACCATATCACACACACAAACACGTGAAGTTCTTTAATTCGCCAGGGAAATATGCCTTTAGTCACCCCAAAACATCCAGATATAAATTCTACATCTTAGTTCTTAGTTCTGTACTATTCCTTCTAGAGTTGATGAATCACATAAATGGGTGTCATTTGGAAATCTTATCATTCAGAAACAGGACCTACTTCCAGCATCCTTTGAAGATCTCGAACAATTCATGTCTATTATACTGCATGGTGTTTTGTGTAACTAAGCAGTATGGATGAAAAACTTGCAATTCATTTCGACACTATATTTTGAAGAAAAACTGAACCGCTTAAAGATTTCCTCAATATTCTTGAAAATATTGATTGTAAAGCACTGACATCTACGCTGACTGAATAGCTAATTTTGTTTCAAATCGTTTTTAGAAGAATTCTCTTGTTTTATCATAGCTAACAGTGGAATTCACAGGGTGCATCTGTTTCGTCCTCTTTGAGACTCATCAAGTGGACTCACTTGCATATCTTATCAAATGATGTTTTTCTGACTGAAACGCATGCCCTCATACTTCTCTTTTTTAAAACTAGAACCTGTTGACAGATGAGTCTGTTTTGGAGTATGTACTCATGGGTCATTTCATGATTATTTCAAAGATTTCGGGACAATTACATTAAATTTAGCCACTTAAGTTTATAAACGTCACTGAACTCCTTAAAGTCGAATGAATGACTGTCATCTAGTATATGTAAAACTTGGTCACTGTGGTAGTATGTAATTCGGTATTAATTTGTATATTAGGTATATCACCTAGTATTATGCCATCTATTCTTGCGGATTCCCAGAACTTCTATACCATTTCTTATCATTTCTTTGGACATCCAAACAGCTTTCTCAGTCAGCTTTGTACAATGTACGTTCATTCCACTCCCTCATTCTTAGTCTTGTTTTCATCAAGAGAAGACCAATTGAGTGGCTGACTGGCTTCTCGAAGACTGGCCTTCACCACCCTGCATCATTTCACCTCTGCGATTCTGGCAAAGAATAAGTCTGGTTTTTATATTTTTCGTATTTCTGATATTTTTCTTGTTCATTGAAGTTTCTGTAGCAGTTTGATTGATTTTGTGGGGTAAGGTCACTAACTCCACTTCCAACTCTCTCCCTTTACCTGAGTTTGAGACAAGCTAGAGAACTAGCGAGCTCGTTAACTAGGTGACGTTATGTCACGCAGTGAAACAGTGTTATTTACTAAATGACGTTTTGAACACAATTCACTGTTCATAATCATATCAATTATAGCCACACAACTTCCAGTAAATAACACTGTTTCACTGTGTGATATGCCTAACAAACAAATTAATAGGGACTGTGATCTACACTAAACAATCTGAGTAGCGACCGTTGCTCACTGTTAAATCACTGGATAAAGACTTGCCTACATCAGCAATTAATGGAAATTAGGTGTGAATCATAGGACTAAACTTATTTCCATACCTATTATTATTATATTATTGTTCCCTTGGGTTCCTAGTGGAACTACACGTCTACACTTGCTTCTGTCTTCTGTTGTACTTTTCACCTGCATCCACGTTAGTTCATACTGTTTCAACTCCTCTCAACACGATCTCCTTCATGTCACCCTTGGACGTTCGACTCGCCGCTTCCCTTTCGGGTTCCACTCGAGTGATGGCCTGACGTGCGATATCACCCAGTGGCCTCTTCAGCGAATGTCCAATCCATCTCCACTTTCTCTTGCATATTTGTTGGGCGATTTCCATACCTATGCGAATAATAAATGAATTTGTTGACAGTGCTTTATGTAATCATGTCTAATCCTTGGTTTTGTCACTACTTGTCATCTTTAAGTCAAGTTTGTAGTGGAATCATGAAACTAAGTTTACTCTGAATTGGATTTGAACGATTCGAAGCAATCGTCAGTGAACATACATTGATAATTTTAGTGGATGACATAAGTTCCGACCCCCTATGGGGTATATCTCCGTCTTCTAGGTTGAAGACCCACCATTCTGAAGTGCTCCAAGAAGCACAAAGTCTAGATAAGATAGAGAGGGCTGTTTCATCGATTATTTCTACGTCTTTAGCATCATCTGTCTCCCCATTTAATTTTCACTATTATCCACTTGAGATGCAGTACAATTTAGTTGTAGATATAATCAGTGAACTAAACTATACATTCGATAGTTTGGTTTGTAAGGGTTAGTTATGTTTTACGAGTTGATCACGGATTGATATCAGTTAGAGAACTATTGAAAACCACCTTGGAGTACTGGACAGCTGCTGTTTCATCCGTCCTAGTCTGGGAATCATCGGCAGTACGCACCCACTGAGATTCGAACCCACGACCTTCCAGTAACAAGGCAATCTCGTATACCATTCAGCCACTGGGACCCGATTAAATGGCTCATGAATTCTTACTTCTACCATTTCATGATTTAGCACGACCCCAACCATTGTCGTTGGTGGCACATCCATCCACACACGTGACATCTAATTGGAGCTCACTGGTCACGACTTCTCACTAGAACTCCAGGAAACTCCATCCTGTAGCAAGTCACTAGTGAGCATCAGATTAATTTTCTATAGTTTAGTTTGTAAAGGTTAGTTATGTTTTACGAGTGGATCACGGACTGATATCAATTAGAGCTTGCCTTGTAACCAGAAGGTCCTCGGTTCGAATCCCAGTGGGCGCGTACTGCCGATGATTCCCAAACCAGGATGAAACAGCAGGTGTCCAGTACTTCAGTGCTGGTTTTCAATGGTTCTCTAATTGATATCACTCCGTGATCAACTATACATTCGAGTTAATTAAATTAATGTCAGTTTATGACGTGTTGATAAATTTTAAACACAGCTAAACACCCCCAAAACGTTTAATTCCCACCTGAATCTCTCCCTCTCCAGCTATCCACTTATCTTCTTCCCACGTGCCCTAGTCGATTACATATCACTTCCATCTGAGCCCTTTTCTTCGTTTCTATTTTCTAATTGAGTTTTACACATTCATACAGGAAGTTAACACGTAGGATAAATTTCATCAAACATCAATTTCATCATCTTGTTTCAATTTAGTTAATTCATCAAGTTTAAATAACAATAACAATGACAATAATAATGACAATACATGTTTTCTATTGAACACGTTCAATGTTCGATTAAACAAACATATATATGTATTAGTTTTATTTCAAATAACATAAGTATGACATATAATATGAGGAGATAAATTGTTTAATTTTAATTTAATTTTCATGCCATTATATCAACAACAACAACAACAAAAAAGGTGTTAAGAAAAGATGTTTAGAAATGTTTTTTTTTCTATTAAAAGAAATTTAAGGCTTGAATTAAGTAATAATTCCATACACTTAATTACTTTGTCAATATTATTTAAAGAAGTTATAGTCGTGTTAACATCACAGATTACCTTAGAAAATTGGCTGATATTAAGAAGGCCTACAGGATGCATCTTTATTTTTGATTAAAGGTGTTTCATTTAAAAAATTTGCAAAGACTGATTAGTGAACATTGGAATATTCTTGCCGACAACTTTTTCTGCATCAGGTTCTACAGTAATTATCTGTATTGATAATAGTTAAAGGATTATTGTCGTTACCAGCACTAATGTTTTTCAACAGAAATGTGAAGCCAGTCAGTCAGTCGACTCTTCTCTATGGGGCAGAAACTTGTCTAGTGTGTCACAAAAAACATTTCCAACAATTTACCGCAGAATTTTATCAACAGCTGCCCCATTCGATTGCTCCAAATATTATTATTATTATTGTTCCCTTGGGTTCCTAGTGGAACATAGGCCTCCAACTGCACGTCTCCACTTGCTTTTGTCTTCTGCTGTACTTTTCACCTGCATCCATGTTAATCCATACTGTTTCAACTCCTCTTCACACGATCTCCTCCATGTCACCCTTGGACGTCCCACTCGCCGCTTCCCTTTCGGGTTCCACTCGAGTGATGGCCTGACGCGCGATGTCATCCAGCGGCCTCCTCAGCGAGTGTCCAATCCATCTCCATTTTCTCTTGCATATTTTTTGGGCGATTGGTTCTTGTTTTGTTTGTTCCCATAGTTTCTTGTTGGTGATTCTTTCCGGCCATCTGCTCCAAACTGAAGATCTAATGGCGAGACAGCCGGCTAGAAAGAATTAGCAAGTAGAAACTCAGGCTGGGAGCAAACCAACAAACTGAGCAAGAGCCGATCGCTGAACAAATATATAGGAGAAAATGGAGATGGATTGATCGGGTATATGTTGAAGAGGCCATCGAATGACATCACGCTCAGTGCAGGCTATCGATCAAGTGGAATCCCGATGGGAAGCGACGAGTGGGTAGTCAGTGCAAGGGTGACATGGAGGAGATCATGTGGCGAGTAGGGCATGAGAGATTATGGGCAATCGTGGACCCCATCAGCTGAAGAGGATAGCAAGAATAGAATAAAGTAGAGATATGTTGTTAAACCCCTAGGTTTCACTCGGAACTTAAGGGAGTAATAATTAAAAAAAATCGAACAAATGCTATGGACAGATTACAGTTCAAAAGCATCTGTAGGTTTTGATATGCATCAATATAATCGTGAAATACACCCCTTTATTCGTAAGGAAAAACACAGATTTCTGTTCAGCAAAGAAACGTTCCCTTTCAGCTTTTCAACTGTTTTACGGTTGCTGGTGTAGTCAAGAGATACTCTAGATTAGCGCACTCCTGTCCAAATCGGTGACTCCCTATTTTAGTAGCGACGTTTTGCGAAACGTAACATTTTTTGGAGATAGGATTGCCTGACTTTTCGACGTTGGACAAAATTCTTAGACAACCAGTTTAGTCCAGTCTGGACACCAAGAGTGGTCCTGAAATCAGTGTAATTCTCCAAAACTTATGCACCAACCTCTGTTCCACACCCCGTGGTCCTACCTGAAACTTTCATCGTCCCAATTACTGATGCGATACCAATATACGGTCAAAGATGAGACCTTCATCATGCTGGTAACACTAAGGCGCTTTGTATTTAGTCAAATCTTGTCCGTTTAACCTACACTGATGTCAAGACTGCAGAAATGTTGGATATAAAGACGGTTTTAGCCAGCAGTACACACAAGGATTCTCACAAAGGCCATCCTTAACAAGTCGCTGCAGATGCTGCACCCAAACTGCACCTGACAGCAAAAGATTCATTAGTGTTCAAACTCTACATCCTCCACATGGCGCTGAGCCTAATTTCTAGCCAAATTTTCCAAATTCTTGAAGCATAGGTAGTGTTTAGGATTTCTCTTTCTTCCTAGAGGTAACAAAATGTTGAAGTTAGGGTAATACCCTGTAAAGATTGACTTTGGGTAGGTCAACCTTTCCAATGTGCCATCGTCACTGCTATGTAGCATAACATCGACTCTCTTTCGACAGTGTAAAGCGTTGAATAACTGAAAAGAAATATCTCTTCGTCTGACAAAAATATGTCCTACCATATGAATAAAGGAGGGGGTATTTAACTACTATATTACAGTTGCCTTTGAACTGTAATCTATCGATAATATTAATTCGATGTTGTTAATAACAATACTTCCATGAATATTATGGAAAGAGATACCTGTAGAACTTGGTGAGGAAGAAGTTGTCGAAAAGAATATTCTTTGTTTATCAACCAGTACTTTGAATTTTCGATGCACATCTTTATCATTATTATTACTGTGCAGTTGGGTTCTAAGTGGAGCACAGAGCTTCATCAGCCCACCTTCACTTTTCCCATTCTCTGAGGTCCCCTTAAGTCAGCCCAACGACTGCCATAGTCTCTCATTTCCTCCTCATACTACCTCCTCCATGTCACCGTTGGGTGTCCAAATCGTTTCCCATTCAAGCTCCACTCGACCGATGGCCTGGCGGCTGATGTCATTTAACTGCCTCCTCAGTGTGTGTCCTAACCAACTCCATTTTCTTCGTGATGTTTTTGAGGAGTAGGTTCCAGGTTGGTTTGTTGTCACAGTTTCTTGTTTCTAATCCTTTCTGGCTGACTATCTGATCTTGAATGCAGAGCCAAAGAAGGCAACTGTTGAAAAACGTTCACGTTGGCCTGTAAGCAGTGCTTTTTCTGACTTGCTCACCAAGTTTCTGACTCATCGAGGAGAACTGACTGATTTAACATTGGTGTTTGAAATCCCAATTTTGTTCCTTACGTTGAGTGAGGTAGATTTCCAAACTGGTTTCAGCTCATGATGAAATCCTCCTTCCAATCAAACAAAATCCCTGCAAAATGCAATACTTGAAATTTCAAAACAGCTCTCCATTTTAGTCTGAAACGTGAGTAACGCGTAAATTTTTCACTTCAAAACGACGGTAGTTTTCGCATCTAAATCCCTAGATCTCCTTCTTCTGGTTAAAACAGCCCAACACTTCTACCCTATTTATATTACACCAAGTAGGTATAATGATTCCCCAGAGTAAACAGATTTCTGATTATCACTAAGAGACAACTAACTAACTAACTAACTAACTAACTAACTAACTAACTAACTAACTAACTAACTAACTAACTAACTAACTAACTAACTAACTAACTAACTAACTAACTAACTAACTAACTAACTAACTAACTAACTAACTAACTAACTAACTAACTAACTAACTAACTAACTAACTAACTAACTAACTAACTAACTAACTAACTAACTAACTAATTAAAGTGTTGTATAGCCTTCAATTATCAATGGAATTTATTTTTATGAAACAAAAATAAACAAAACTAAAAGATTAGATAGACTATTTTGATTTTTCTACAATTCTATAAGAACTGTGATAAACTGCTATTGATTCCTCCACACCAATGGCTTAAAACTGTTTGTCTGATAAATTCTAATACCATATATAATCCCAACATCTATAAGGAGTATTAAAACAAGAGCAGCAGCAATAACAACAACAGAAGAACGAGAATAATAATACTACTTTCATTAATACACACTTATTTACAATGCAGACATCTTTTTTTTAATGGTATTTATTTAGACAATCAATTTTCATACACTCCCTTCTCTTTCATTTCCCTAGAAATTTACACAAACACGCTATCACACCCAAGCGATATCCATACACCTAAACACACACACACACACAGGAAAAACCACAAACACAGAAAACTGCTGTCTAAACAAAAAAAGCTTACAACAATAATCGTTTCATTCCTTCTTTTTCAGTAGTATTAAGTAAGTAGTAAATAATGATTCACTTTGATAGCATACATATCATAATCCTGTTAAATTCTATTTTGAAGTAAATAGATTGGCAGTACGATGAATCATTATTGTTACTGTTAGTAGCATTTGTTGTTCTTGTATTAGCTGTAGCAGTATCAGTGTGTGTGTGAGTCATAGTCACTCTTTCAAGCTATTCATTATAAACCCGCTTTTGATACCTCTATACCTGAATCATTATTACTAGTGTCAGTAAATAAAAGCCTGTTATCTATTCTAAGTGTTTATAATACTATTAAAATAAAAACAACAACAACACGCGAATAGCATATCTACAATGTGACCTTGATTTTTGAAATCTCTAATCAATAATTTATTGATTATAACAATTATTAAAGTATATATATATATATATGCATGGTAATCAATAGCTGTAAACCTATTTATTTTAAATCTGCTTAAATCGATTCCTAAGTTTAAACGATGTGTTCGTAGACTGAAAAGTAGCGGAATTTCGTCCTTATTCGTTTGCATTCTGAATGGAATATAAGGCTGTAAGCTGTGGTGGTAATGTCTTGCTTTTTTTCCACGAGGTGCAATTGCTGGCGTCATTCTCCCTTTTTCTTTTACCAGGGTTTACCACCGGCTGAGTAAGGTTAAGGAATACAGCCGTCGCTTAAGAATATGAACGGGACTACGTGTGGTCGGGTTGACTAGAGGTGAACTACGATTGAACACCTGAGGCACGAAATTACCTTTATTATTATTATATTATTGTTTTCTTTAATTCCTAGAGGAACAGAGGGCTTTAGGCACATGTCTCCATTGCGTTTGGTTCTCTGTTAAAGTTTTCATTACCTGGCTCCACGTCTGCCCACATGCTTTCATCTCCTCTTCACATGACATCCTCCTCCAAGTCACCCTTGGACGACCAACTCGCCGCTTCCCTTCCGGGTTTCACTCTAGGGCTTGTCTAGTGATGTTACTTAATGGTTTGTTTCCTCAGAGTATGGTCAATTCAATCCATTTCCATTACTTCCTGCTTATTTGTTGCACAATCAGTTCCTGCTGTGTTGGTTCGCTCATTGTCAGAGATCCCTGTTGCTGATCTTTTCTGGCTGGCCATCTGATCTTGAGTATTGAGAGGAGACAGCTGTTGATGAAGGTCTTTAGTGTGTTCAAAGTGCTCTTTATGACGCGCCAAGTCTCTGATTCGTGTAGTGAGTAGCACTGACTTCACATTTGAGTTGAAAATCCGGATCTTATTTTTCATGCTGAGTGTTGATGACCTCCATACAGACTTGAGAGTAATGAAGGCTTGCCTTGCTTTTGCGATCCTCGCTTTGATATCCTCGTCAGTTCCACCTGTAGTTAAAACGATGCTTCCCAGGTAGGTAAAGGAGTTTGTTTCTTTCAGGTTCCTTCCATTTATGCTGATCGTTGTCTGTTGTTGTTGTTCTTGTCCAGGAATCTTCATCACCTCTGTTTTCTCTATGTTCACCTGAAGTCCCATTTTTGATGCTTCTTCTGCCAACTTTAGGGGAATTAAACTATCCGTCTAACTTTGTATTGATTCAAAGTGGAACATAAGGATTCGAGAGTACATCTTCGTTTTATTCTATTCTCTGATGTCTTTGTTACCTCTCCCCACAATTGTCTATAAGTTTTTATTGTTTCCTCCTGAAAAGATCTGTTCGTCTTCAGACCCACATCGAAATCGTCGTTTCCTGTTCAGGTTCTACTCAAGGACTAGCCTGGTGTTTGATGTCACTCAACATGGTCTCCTCAGCGTGTGTCCATTCCATCTCTATTTTCTTCTTCATATGTCTAGAGTAATGGCTTCTTGGAATTTAATTGGTGGATGGTGACTAGCAGTTGAATCCAGTCAGGATGCGCACTTCGTCCTATTTGGGACTCATCACTGGATGTACCTGCATTTCCAACTGAGTGGTGATGTTCCCACCGAGGCACGAACCCAGTGAAAATAGTTTCAAATGCCAAATCGTTATCCACTAGACCACTTGGGCCACGAGAGCTGGTGACCTCTTGTGCAACGGGTCATGTTAATTTAATTTAATTTTAGATTTTCCCGTCGATTGATTGGACCGAAGTGCTCGGTCGTTTGAAACAATGGGCAGTGGGTTCGAAGGTCGGTGGGAAAATCATCACTCACTGGGAAGTGCAGGTGCACCCAGATGACGAGTTCAAAATGGGACGAAATACGCATCCTGGATTCCACTGCTAGTCATCATCCACCAATTTAATTTAAATTAAAGGCCCAGACATCGTCGAAGCATCTGCACAAGAAGCCAACATGTCAACCTGAGACCAAGCTCTTCAGTTCCATCAATCGACATGAAAACCTAAAATTCAATTAATTGCTTCTTGATCGATTTTTTGTCTTCAATGGTGTTTATTTTGTTGTTGTTTATTCTTTCCGTTGAGTTATCTAGTCTTCAGTACTGACCTGATAAAGGTGACAGTTGTTCACGGAAACTTGAGCTAGCCTGTATGATATTTTAGACAAATTTCTGAAACATATAGCAGCATCAACTGACTTGAAATTAGTGTTGGAAATCCAAATCTTGTGAAATTACACTTTCATAAGGGGAAGTAAATTGTCTAACTTTATTTCAGTTAACTTCTAATGTTTCATTCTAATAAGACTGAAGGTGAGCAATAAAAAAAATAAGCAAATTTCACTTCTGATTAAAAGTTAAACACTTTTCTCTTGGCTTATGATATCTATAACCCTAAGGGAATTTCAACCTGTTCACTTTAAGCAATTTATCTCAGTCATGTGAATATAATCAATGCAGATAGATGACAAGCAGGCTGTGGTGGAAACTGTTACAATTTCTATCTATCTACAAGAATGTACAGTGTTACTTTATAAACTCAGTGAGAATGTGATTCCTGACACCTGTTTAGTTGATAGTGGTCAGCAGTGTTATCCAGGATGTGCATTTCGTCCTGTTTGAGACTCGTCAGCCTTATGCACTTGCACTTTTAGTGACTGATAATGTTTTGACTGACACTTGATCCCATCACTCACCTTTTCGAATGCCATGGAGTTATCTACTCAGACCTTCTATCTTTCATGTAATCGTCATAGCGTCCCAAGGTGTTCCGCCAGTTATCTAATTAGATTATTTCATGTCCACAACGTAAACTACTGAATTCAGATTTCTCAGGTATTAACACTTCTACCACTACACCTGGCTATTGACTGAAAGGGTTAATATCAATTTTAGCCAGTACATATCAATCCAAATCACGAAACAGTTACCAGCAGACAAAATTCCAACAAAGGATTAGCATTTTAGACTAATATAGATAATTTTCAAGTATTGGTTTTGTAGAGATTTTGTTTGATTGCATGGAGGATTTCATCATGAGCTGACATCACTTAGAGAACCACTGGAAAACCACCTGGGAGTACTGGAAAGCTGTTTCGACAGCCTAGTTTGGGATCCTTCATCAGTAAGCACCCACCTGGGTTCGAATCCAGGACCCTCTGGTTACAAGGCGAGCTCACAGACCATCCCGATGGGTGCGCGCTGCTGAAGACTCCCAAACTAGGACGACAGGAACAGCTGTCCAGTACTCCCAGGTTTTTCAGTAGTTCTCTAGCTGATGTTTGCTCATGATGAAATCCTCCATGCAATATAAATAAGTCAACAATGGTCTTTGGTGTAAAACGCTGAGGCATTTGGAACGAGATGGGTGTTAGTTTCAAGTCTTATCGGAAACATTCTTTCATCCATTCGGGACGCAAGTACACATCCGGTTGACAAGTCTCAAATAGGACGAAATACCAGTCAACAACACCACGGTTAGCCAACATTAACCAAATTATATGAAGTCTTATCAAGAAAGCTAAACAGCATACAACTCATCATAAAATGATAAATGCCTGCATATAAAATGACATCTTTCTAATAGAACACTCGTTTTTCCTGTTTTCAAAACACCGGTAAAAAGTGAACAGGTGTGCTTTCATCTTTTTTTTCTCTCTCTGTAATTATCATTATTTCCTAATCATCTCTTTATTTCGTGATCAGTGTATATTATTCCTATTTTTTACGTGTTACCACGGAATATGGCAATTAATTTGAAAAAACAAAACAAACAATGGGAAGATCGAAACGAAATTTTCAACTTATCAAACGTATATAAATATGGGGGAAATTAAATTCGTAGACCACATTGCTTAAATGTATGACTAGTGACGTCACTGTGTTATAGTGACTTACATCAATCATCCCACATAAATAATATTTTAAAAATAACTTAACTTTGTAGGTTAGATCGCAAATTGACGTCAGTTAGAGAACTATTGAAAGCCAACACAGGGAAGACTGAACAGCTGCTTCGTCCTAGTCTACAACTCACCAGCACTACGCAGCCATTACCCTTCTGTTGAGGATAGAATCCAGAATGTTCATGTTAGAAGGCTCACTCTTTAACCAGTGAGTTACTAGAACACAAACCATGACAGTTGTAAGATTGATGACAATGATATAGAAATTAAATCAGAAATTAAGTATCTTGGACTTATTCTTTCTTCTGATCTCTCCTGGTCTTCCCATGTCTCAGCGATCTCCAGTGAAATATTCCGCCTGATATTTTACATTAAGAAGTTAAGGCACTCGGGTGTAACTCAACCACTCCTCCTCTTACAGTTCATAAACTCTTACATCCTACCTATTCTTCTTTATTGTTCACCCTTATTCTTTCCTGGTTTGCTTAAAAAAGACTATGTCACAATTCGTAGAATGCTGAAGACGGTCGGTAGGGTGAGTGGTGTCCCATTGGACCACATAGTTAACGTCTTTGTCGATAGGCACTTGACAACGTGCAATAAATTTGCTTAAGGGATTTTGTCTGACTTGGAGCATTCACTTTACCTGCAGCTCCAACCTTGCATCTCCTCAGGTAGAACAAGAAGTAACTTCAGAAAACTATATGCTCGTACGTCCAAGTATAAAAATTCTATGATACCATACTTGGCACGTATTTTATGTGATGAAAATAGCGTCAGACAAGAATTAACTAACCTTTTTTCCTCTAGTAAATAAACAATCTCCTCCATCCATCCTTACATACCTTCAAGTTTTACTTTTATTATTTCTATTATATTTATGGTCCTGTTGCTTCTTTGTTTTACTTTCATAATTACAAACACCAACTTATCTCTATGACTGCTGTAATCTTTGTTCTTCCCCTCACCATGTCTTATAAAGAGAACATTACATTCAATATTTTTAATCATGCAAGGATTTGTATACCGCATTGACAATAGTGTGTGAAACAAGCCCACGGCAATGTTCAGTTGTATTATTATCATTACCTTAGCTGCTATCATTATTATTATTTCCATTTTATATGCTGCATGTTTCTTTTGACATTACCCTTACTGTTAATGTGAAAAAAATTTTCTGTGTGATTAATTTTATTTATAATTTGAGGAAATTAGATGAAATATTGTGATTAGTGCTGAAAATTCCATTCTGTATCACAAGTACATTATTGGAATAAAGTAAATCATTATTATTATTATCATTATTATTAGCTATAGAGGTATATATCCCTATTCCTTTGTATTCCCAGTGGAAAATAAGTCTTTAAGCAGCAATGGGTGAGGTCGTTGGCCCCCCACCCTACCTATCCTCTTTATTGGGCCTACTACCAGCTGAGGGAGGCTTACTATTGTGACTCAACTGGGAGTCGAACCCCAGACCCCTTGTATGTTTGTCCAGTATTATTCTCTCGAACCACCGACTCTACATGGAGGTGTAGACTGAGCGGCAACATTTATTAAATTGAATAGTTTTAACGAATCTCGCATACTGAAGTAACCCAGATGACTTCTGACTCGTGGTTGATTTGCCCAAGACATTATACACGAAAGTTGATTCTCTGGGATTTTCTTTGTTTCAAGTGTAGCCCCTAATGGTTATCAGTTAGAGAATCAGTGAAAACCAACTAAGGAGTACTGGATAGCTGTTTCGTCCTAGTTTGGGGATTTAGTGACCTTATAAACATACCCACTGTAGGCGTTCAAACCAAAGATCTTCCGGCTAGAAGTCAAGCTGACAAGCTGTCGAGTCACTGATAACCGATTCAGTGGCCAGCTTATGAATTCAACCTTCTACTAACTCGTGATTTTAGTTAGCATGACTGCTGGCCAAACGTGGTATAAATTGAACGCCTACAAACAAACTCTTCAGAATTATAATATTTTTTCCTCGCTAGTCAATTGCCACAGGACAAAGTTTCTTGAAGTTTGAGTGAGAAATCGTGGCCAGTACGGACTATCCGGTTGCGAGTGAGGACAATTATTTGTAGATGAAATTGGTTAGAAGTTAGAATTCATAGGCCTGCCATTGCGTCAGTTATCAGTAAATGAATGGTCTTGATGTAGTTGTGTTCTCTGAGCTGGATAGTTAATTTGCGAAGCTTTCATCACCCTACTGGGTGACATCTTCAGCGCATACTTCAATTTGAAGTAAGATTTTAGATTTCTCCACGAGTTTATTAATCATCCCTCCTGGCGACCTTGGACGTGATTAGTTGTTTTTGTGTGTTTTCACACCTTCTAGGTTACTTGTATTGTCACTCATGAATGGTCTACCAGCTTGACTTGTAACCGGAAGATCCTCGGTTCGAACCTTAATAGCTATGTCTGTATTGCCAATGAGTCCCGAACTAGGATAAAACAGCTGTCGAATACTCCTTAGTTGGTTTTCAATGGTTCTCGAATTGATTTGAATTTGATATATTAAATATTCCCATTGTAAAATTTAGAACAACACATTTAATCGAACAATATTGTTTTCAATTAGATCTCATTAGGCTTAACTCTAATATGTATAAGTTTACAAATAAAAATTCAAATATAAACCAATCATGATGTTTTGTCTACAAGATAATAAGATGGTGAATATAAATTGTGCAATTAGTCATAATAGTAATAATAATAATAGTAATAATAAAAATGGTCTTATCAATAATAAGGATGAAAAAGTGAGGCAATCTGTGATAACACGAATAATGAAAAACAGCATGATTAAACAAACAACTGTTCAGGTGGAAGTAGTCGACAAAGGCTAGTAAAAACAAATGAACCGATTAAGTAATGTTAGATTGTAAGGGAAGTAAATGAGACACGTTTATAATGAAGATGTGATGAGATTAAGAGATGATAAGAAAGGGGTTGAAAATATAAAGAAAGGATGGTGTAGAAGTCATCAGTTGGTCATATCTTATAGGCCAAGGAAGGGATAATGGCTGTACGAACTTCTTTTGAATGCATAGTTTAGGTCTAATTGTTTGAATGCCTATCGCCTCAGCTGTGTGCAGTAGACGAATACGAAGTCTATTGGAAAGATTCGGTGGGATACGATGAATTACTTCGAAGGCTCTCGTTTTCTCGATTACATGACCACTATCAATTAAGTGTGACAAAATTGAGCTACGGATTGTCTTTGTTTGTCCTTTGCCAAACCACGATGGGAGATGTTCACTAACACATTGGCTAAGCTGTCTAGTAGTACGCCCAACGTAGCTGTCACCACAGGTGTAGTTGAATTGATAAATGCACATAGATGTGGCAAAACTATCAAGCTTATCCTTCGTTTGCGTCCCAATCATTCGTCGGCTAGAGAATGATAAATATAGGTGTGCTGCATAAAATGTTCTTCGTATACTCCTTGAAAGTTTTTGGAATAGAATCTCACTTGAGAAGTCATCATTAAATTGTAACTTAATAAATAGAGGTTTCTTACGTGCAGTCAGAGTCCCAGGTTTTTTCTCCGATATTTTCATATGTTTCTTTATGAAACTACTCGGATAGCCGATCTCCATCAAGGAATCGTGAATATATTCAAATTCCTTTTTACGAGGTCATCCGTACATATCTTTCTTGCTCTGCTCGCAAGATATTTTACAACATTCCTTTTATATTTAATGGGCACATAACTAAGGAAGTGTGTGTATTGCCCTGTGAAAGTGCTTTTTCTGTGCACGCTTCTCCCAAGTGACCTATCTTCTCGCCTACTTAGCAAGACATCCAGAAAATGTAGTTTATTCTCCTGCTCCTCTTCACAAGTAAAAGTAAGCGAAGGGTGGACGTTGTTGATTTCATCATGAATTTGTCTATGCTTGCATTCCCATCAGCTAAGATAAATGTATCAACGACCAATCGGTAATACATATGAAACTCCTTGATGATGTCTTTCAATTTCCCGTTTTCAAGTTTTGCGAGAAAGAAGTCAGCTAATATTGGGCCTAATGGTGAAACCAAATAAAAATCCAAATATAAACTAATCATGGTGTTTTGTCTATAGGATAATAAGATGGTGAATATGGTGAATTTAATAATCTGAACACTGAGAAATGAAGCCAATTTCAGCATGATAATTTTACTCGATTGTCCACTCATTCGGTAAATTGTTTTTATAACTGTATAAGTTCAGTACTAAAGCATTTTACTTTATTATTAATGTCAAGTGGAAAAATTCAACTTGTCACCTTAATACAAGAATAACGATTAGAGTTACAATACAGAGAATTGGTGGCACAGCGGTAGAGTTCTGGCAGACCACGCCACAAGTGGTCCAGGGTTAAATCCCAGACCACCGACGCACCCCTTTACCTCACTAAGCCAGCAGTAAGACAGGTAAAGAGCAAAGGTAGGGCATGAGGCTAGCAACCCCATCCTCTAAAAATAACCACCACATCTACCGAAACTTCAAGCCTCTAGCTTGAGGCCCCCTATGTTCCACTGGGAACGTAAAGAAATTAAGGAGGAAAACATTGTAAAATTTTAATTATTCCCCATAGAGACAGCTACGAATCCCCTCAGTGATGCTTTATTTTCGTCTACAGAACAGGGTAATATGTGATTTGAAGTACAATGATACACATATTGCCTACCTGTATATATATATATATATATATATAATATACCAGACCATATGGCTATTAGTTATCACATCGTCCATTTCCGTCTGTCTGAGATATGAGTGATATGTAGATTGTCATTTTTTATGCTGAGGAAAAAATGATTTGAAGACCTCACATGAAGACTTCTCCTCTTCTTCTTCTTTAAAACCTGTTGAAAATTGTCTGGACTTCTCTGTGAATGACAAAAAGAGAAAATGTGCACAGGGTACCTACTTGGCTGATTGTGTTTTTTTCCCTTAAGGAATTGGGATTCTTCGAAATGACGATTACTAGTATGATGCTGACTGTCTAACACACACACACACCCAACAAATTATTACATTTACAATTCAAAAGTGATATTGTATACTTAGATAAAACAAACAATGACAAAAAAGGGTAACACGATGATACTATGAGATATTTTTTTCATTATTAATGGTATTAATATTATTTCGCAAAATACTGAATAATAACACTGTGTGATTTATCAAAATTAAATCTTATCCATAATGGATTAACACTCCCTGACCGATAGCGAGGACGTAAGGACGCTGACGAAATGCAGAGTCTTCTGAACACCTTGAGCTGCAATCTACGAATGTTTGACATGTGATTCGCTTCCGCCAAATGTTAGATGATGTTACAGGATTGGACTACACTAACCCCTAGTTTAGAAATAGGGAGTGAAGTGGTAAAGCACGTTGACCGATTCACTTATTTGGGAAGCACCATCAGCCGCAATGGGTTGATCTCTGGCGAAATCTCAGCACGGATACAGAGGGCTAGTTTCACATATGCCAGTTTACACCGTCTCTGGCGCAGACGTGATATCCGGCTGTCGACCAAAGGGCGGGTGTACTGCTCATCAGTCCGCTCCGTCTTCCTTCATGGCTGTGAGACCTGGCTATTTAGAGTAAAAAACATGAAAAGACTAGCTGTCTTTGATCATAGGTGTCTGCGTTCTATCTCCAGTGTGAAGTGGTATAATAAGGTGAGCAATATTGAGATTAGGCCTCAGTCGAGTGGTAGGTAAGGAAGGGGAAACAATCGACATGGCTGTGAAGCTACATCGATTGAGATGGTTAGGACATCTCTTACGTATGCCTAGTCATCCCCTTTTTCGACGACAGGCAATGTTAGCTGACATAGGATCAGGCTGGAAAAGAGCTAGCGGCGGTCAAACGAAAACATGGCACCAGTCAATGAAATCTACAACAGTTAGTTTAAGCCGGTCACGTAGGAAGGTGTAGACTTCCTGGTTGGGGTCCTCGGGACAGTAAAAACCAATGGTTGGAAACAATTGGTGACATGGCTCAAAATCGTTCTCAATGGCTGGCGCAGATGCATCCACTCCTTGTGACTTATGATTTCCAATGAAACTATATTGTTCTTCGTTACTACTATTCCTTTGTCTCTCACCTCTTTTTGCTGTCTATATTATGCATTCCCTCTACTTTCTTCTCTTGCTTTGTGTGTTACATGGAGTGTGGTGACTTAAACTGCCGCACATCGTTGCAAAGTTCAATGTCGAATACAGACAGACAGACAGTTATACTCACTCTACCACAGTACCCAAGTTGTTTACGTATATCTTTTGAACTGAGATACA
This sequence comes from Trichobilharzia szidati, assembly GCA_944472155.2. NCBI lineage: Eukaryota > Metazoa > Platyhelminthes > Trematoda > Strigeidida > Schistosomatidae > Trichobilharzia > Trichobilharzia szidati. Next base: position 59,140,914 of record OX235276.1, read on the forward strand.
CCTGAACAAGTATTAATAATCCTTTGGGCTCTTAGTGGAAGATAGGGCTTCAACAACACATCTCCACTTTCTTCTTTTTTCTGTTGTCCTCCTCAGGTGGCTGGGTCCATGATTGTCCATAATATCTCATCTCCTGCATGTCACCCTTGCACCGATGACCCACTCGTCGCTTCCAGTTGCGATTCCACTTGAGCAATGGCCTGCACTGAGCGCAAGTGCCATTCGACGGCCTCCTCAACATATAGCTGACAGGCCTATCTCAATTTTTCCCCACATTTTTGTTGAGCAATCACCTCTTCGTTGGTGTGTTCATCGCCAAAGTTTCTTATTGCTAATCCTTTCTTGCCGGCTGGCTGGCCTTTTGTTATTCATTATGGAGCCAGACAGCGAAAGTGGAAGCTGTTGATACGCTAGCCAAGTTCCTGACTCATAAAGAAAAACTGGCTGACTGACCTCACATTTGCGTTAAAAATCCGAATCTTGTTCTTCATGCTAGCTGGCTGGTTGAGTGCAGAAGATTTCCAAACTGGTTTCAGGTTGATGAAGGCGTATCTTGACTTTCCGATTCTGGCTGGCTGGCTGGTTTTGACATCTTCATCCGTTCTGTGTGCCTGTGGTTGAAACAGTGCTTCCTAGCCGGATAAGTGAAGGAGGTAACCCCTGTCAAATATCTCCTATTGCGGTGATTGGTGCTGGCTGTTGTTGCTGTTGGTTGGTTGGCTGTCTTCATCAACTGCGTCTTCTCTATGTTCACCTGAAGTCCTGTCTTTACCACCTACTTCTTCAGCCGGTTTGTTGGTTTTCGCCTATAAGTCTTCTAGTTTGTGTGACATTAAACAATATGAAAAAATATTGATTTAATTGTGTGCTCCCACCTGTAGACGGTACATTGGCGAAGCGTCCCTTACCGTCTTCTTAGGCAATACATCTTCCTTAGAAAAGACTTCAAGTTGAAATGAGTTTCTAGGATTCTTCACGTATTCATTAACCGGCAAAGCTCAATTTTCCCGATCTATGGAATGCAAACGCACGACTGACCTTCAGCTGACCAATCAGAAGAACCAGTGATATTTACATAATAACGACGTTTATTTACATGAGAAATACATGAAAACACATTGAAGAGGATATTTGTCTCTGAAATGACTTAAGAAAATGTCCCACTTATAGTGGGGAGTTTGAGTTTTTAAGTTAAGCCAGTTTCTATGCATGTATTCATCAAGATGACTTTAAATAAGCTCTTTTTGTGACGCATTTATTGCTCTTATCCTGCTTTTCAATCTACCCGAGACTACAGCGACTTCATTGTGATCACGGTTATATTTCTTCTTCGCGAGAACTGACTCGTCGATGGGAAAATTAGCATCAAATCCTTCTAACAGCTGTGTGACCGTATTCAGCTTACACGACGCTATATTTCTGAAATAGTAGAATCATTGCACAGTAGATACTAAAGAATTTCCCGTCTCTACAGCTGTTGATCTCACCCCAGTCTTTAACATCCAACTTACTATTATGAACACTCATCCATTTCCTAGATTGTGTACATCTGAATACATGTCTATCACCTGCTTCTGAAGCACTACAAAACCATTTAAGGCCAAATTCTATCAACCGATTGTCTAAAGAATACTTAAAAATGTGATCTGGGTGAAATTTACACCTTAAATCGTGAATAGAGTTCATATTGGCGCTATACTAATGGTAGGTCTTGTTATCCAATGATTGGTATACGTTCAAGATCACTGATGCCTTAGCACTCCCGGATCATGATACTCTAACTTTGCACATCAGCTATTCACCTCCCCTTCTAACCATGAACGTGATTGGTATCTTGTCCTGGAGATTTTCTCACTTACTTATTCTCACTTTTATTGGTATTGATTATTTTTTTTATCTGAAGGGTGAACTTTCATCTAAATGACTTACTTATCATTGATTGGTAAATCTCATCTGTCTCAAAATTCATACATTTATTGCTCTTCATGAAAAACAGTTTGTGCAGAATAAGAGGATACTGTTGGGTGATGCAGACTGACAGGAAGCCGCCGAAATCGGAATCAACAGAGGGGGAAATTTTTAGTTTCCGTTGTAGACATGGAATGATCTCATTGGGGAACTTCTTTAACCTTAGGCCATTCACCAAGTCTCCGTTTACCTTTTCCCTTGCCTCTATCATCAATTATTTCTTTGGCTTCTCATCGGTGGCGTACAGCTTAAAGAAATCATTAAGTTTAAGTCAATATGTGTGTTGATTGCAGTCTTCTAGGAATCCCCTGGCATTTACGCCATTTTCCTTTTTCTAAGGTTTCGTACACTTTCTCCAATTAGATTGGTTTCCATAGTTGTCTGCATGCATTAGTATAAGTGAATGGATATCGTGTATTTGGGTCGCTAGTTTATGGTCGTGGATGAGAAGATGAGGAGGGTGTCCACTTGAACTAATATTGCCTTTGCCCACTTTCACTAACGATGTTTTGTCTAGATGGGTAATGAAAGCTTCGCAATTAAAACCATCCATAATTTAGAGAACAAAATCACATCATTATCATCTATTTCAGAGGCATAAATCTTCTCTGCCCCGTTTAAGCACCTAAATATTTTTTGAACTTTAATTTCAATTCCTTTACGTTCCCAGTGGAACATAGGGCTTCAAGCTAGAGGCTTGAAGTTTCGGTAGCAGTGGTGTTTATTTTTAAAGGGATAAGGTTGCTGCTGGTCTCATACCCAACATTCCCTCTTTGCTAGGCTTACCACTGATTTAGCGAGGTAACTGAGTGCGTCGGTGGCCGGGGATCGAACCTTGAATCACAAGTGTGGTCTGCCACGAACGCACCAAAGTATAACTTACATCAAAACATATGAACATAACTTTTCAAACGAGGAAAAGGATGAAAACTGGAAGTAGGTTGCAGAAGTCCAAAATGGTGCAAATTGTTAAATTATTACGAGTTGAAAGGATTGACTATTCATAGAATTATAACACTGATTTTCTTGATAAAAGTGACAGATAACATTCAGCCACTGGTACCCGATTCAGTGGCCAGCCCATGAATTCTAATTTCTACCAACTTGTGATTTAGCGCAACAACCAACCAATGTCATCGGCGGGAAGCCCATCCTCACATTTGGTTGGATGGACCTCACTGGGAACGACTTTTCACTAGAACTTCGGGTGCGTACTGCTGACGATTTCCAAAACTAGGATGAAACATCCGTCCAGTACTCAATGGTTTTCAATGGTTCTCTAACTGAAATCAATGTGTGGTCAGACTCGTATAAACAAATCTGATCCTTACAAATCGAACTCTTCAAAATTAATCTGATGCTCGCGAGTGACTTACTAAAGGATGGAGTTTTCTGTAGATCCAGTGAGAAGTCATGACGATTGGTGTCTATCCAGTCGGGAGTTAGGATGAAGTCCCTACCGACGACATTGTTTGGTGGTCGCGCTAATTCACGAATTGATAGAAGTTAGAATTCATGTGTTGGCCATTGAATTGGCTCCCAGTGGCTGAATGGTATACGAGATAGCTTGTCTTGTGAACGGAAGGTCCTTGGTTCGAACCCCACTGGTTGGGTGCATACTACCGATAATTCTCAAAACTAGGTTGAAGCAGCTGTCCAGTAAACCAAAGTGGTAAAAATCGAAAAAAACAAATCTAATCCTTATAAATAAACTCTTGAAAAAAGGGACAGGGTTCAAAAGTTTTAGGTGTAATCAATAAAATACGATACAATGGGTTACGTGACGACGGAGAAATACTATTTTTTTTTTATAAAATAGGAGACAAAGGAATAACATGAGTGACGTTCAAATGAGACAAGAATAGAATAGAATATAGGGCAAAATGTATGACGGATTCAAAATCGTTTAATTCTGTTTCATTTCAACTGGTTGCAACCTAAACAACACTAAAATATTTGTATAATTTTTGAATGGTTTATTTGCAAAGCTTTCTTCGTGGTTTTTCTAGACGATACATCTTCAGAAGAGACTTCAAGATGAATTGAGCTTTAATCATTCTTCAGCCATGAGTTTATCATCAGCCATTTCTCCCGGTAACCATGACAGTTACTGAGTATCATTTTCCTGGAGATTTTGACTGTAATGTTAACCTTTTGTCCACAGGAATTCATTTTTACTGATTGGTAAGTCTTATCTATCTTGAGCTATTGGTTTATGTAGGGGTTGTTTTTAGTTAGTTAGAGGATTTCGTCAACAGCTGACATCAATTAGGGAACCATTGGAAAACCTGCAGAGAGTACCGGACACCTGTTTTGTCAGCCTGGTTTATGACTCTTCACAGCACGCACCCACCGCCAGCGTTTGAACTCAGGTCCTTCTGGTTACAAGGCAAGCTAGCTAGCTCATAGACCATTAAGCCTCTGGCACCCGATCCAATCCAACAGCCAGTCCATGAATTATAACTTCTGCTAATTCATGACATAGCATGACCGTTTCGCAATGTCTTCTTCGATAACTGTCCGCATCTTTGACCTGTCGCACCCTACTGGTCACGGCTTCCCAACCCCAACCCCATGTAACTTCCTGCCTGAATAGGGACAATCGTTAGTGAGCATCAGATTAATTTTCAGGTATTGGCTTTTGTAGGAATTGTTTTCGATTGGTTGGAGAGTTTTATCATGAGCTGACATCAGTTGCAGAACCATTTCTAATTGCATTTTCATCTAAATATCAAGCTTCTTGAAGTTTCCTGACATTTCTACTGTCTTCTTTGCCTAAGAATTTGTACATTCTCTCAGTCGGATTGTTATACCCGTTTGTCTGCATTAGTTTATGTCTGGGAATGAATATCGTGTCTTTTGACAGCCAGTTTGTGCTCATAGATGCAAACACAGAGATAGAACATCCACTTTGACGAATAAAATGACTTTCAAAGTTGCTGCAATTTATCTTGTAGGTGATTTTGATTTCAAGACGATAAACAGTTACTGATAAAAAAAAACTGTAAGTAGTATAAGTCCGGATTGACGTAAGTTATTGAATTATAAAGAGTTAAAAGGATAAACTATGATTAGAGGAATATTTTTTGGGAAAAACGTCACTTCTAAAAGTTTAAGGTTAGAAACAGAATATTACGTAACCAAGAATTACACGTTTTTATTAAATAACAGAAAAAAAATGGAGTAACGTCAGTGACGTTCAAACGAAATAAGGAAATTTTCGAGGTAAAGGAGAAGAAACAGGAGGCTACCATGACGTAATCAAAATTTATATAACTTTATTTTACAAGTTCAGTCACCAAGGAAGGCATTGCGTACTAGGTTGATTACTATGCATTTCTGTAATCATAAATTCGATTATACAAGTTTGACAGTCCGTGGCGATCAAGGCTTTTATACATTGATAGTTCAAGCATAGAATGAGCTCACCAGGCACGTATATAGTCCACGGTTCGACTCCCGATCTAGACTAGTTTAATAATGAATGATAAATCTCCGAAGTAATGGAAGATCGGGAGTAAAGTTAGCAATCTCACCTTGTAGAAACTGGGAATACGTTCCACTGGGAACATCAGGAATTATTATAAAGTATCTTTTTGTCTTTTCATCAAAAACTGAATTTTATGTCATATAAAAAAAACATCAGTTGCAAATACCTCTTTCCCATTTTATCCCCAAATAATAAAAAGGTACTTGTATAGCTTAAGAATTCACTGACGACGATAGTTAATCTTCTCATAATATTCTTTTGTAATTATAGAAAAAAAATAAAAGAGAAAGAATTTAAAAAATTAATTCAAGTGTAAAATCCATTGTACTTCAAAACAATTTGTTCACAATTCTATTCATCACTATCAGTATTACTGTTGTTATTACTATTATTATCATAATCTTTTGTTCAAGAAAACCTTTGTATGAATGAGAATAACCTGGAATATGTAACAAAGTATCAAGCTCAGAAGGGAGATAGAGAAAGAAAGAGAGAGTAAAGAGGATGGAGAACTTTAAAATTTCTTGTAATTTCAACTAAACACTCTAAGGTTTATTGAATTTTCCTTTGCATATTAGCACTAATCCCAGTGAGAAATAGGGTTCCAAGTATGATGTTTGAAGTTTCAATAGTCTAAGTGGTGTTTTCTGTTGAAGACTGTGGTCTCTAGCCTTGTACCCAACTTCCCCTCTGTGTCAGATTTAATACCGGCTAAATAAGATTGAGAAGTGTGTCTACTGAGGGTGGAACCTCGAATCACATGTCGGTTGTGCGTCAATCGTTCAGTGGTACAATCCCCTCTAAATTCTCACGTGATCCGGCCGGTTCGAAAACCGGTCGACACACTGCTAAACCTCCCACAGACCATGGTAAGCCCCGGTGAAGAGAAAATGTTGTGCTTGAGAATGACACCTTTCCCTTGTAAAAAAATTACAACACTACTGTTCATGAAAATTCAAAGTTCAAGGCATGAAGTTCTGTTTTTCAGTGGAGACACAAATGGATAAAACAAATTTTAAAAAGTAGCAATAATCAGGAACACGTTGAGGAGACCATCGAATGAAATCGCACCCAATGTAAGCCATCACTCGAGTGGTATCCAAGTGGAAAGCGACTAATGGGTCGTTAGTACGAGGTTGAAATGGAGGAGATCGTTTAAGGAGGATGAGATGAGAGATTAGGGGCAGCCATGGCTGAAGAGGACAGCAGAAAATGGAAGAAAGTGTAGATGTTTTATTGAAGCCCTATGTTCCACTTAGAACCGAAAGTAATAATAATAAGAATAGTATATAGAAATGAACATTCGGAATGGTTGCCACCGTCTAGTGTGAATGACTAAATCGTTAAGGAGTTCGAAGTGGTACTTGAATGTCCAGAGTTCTGTCGCCAGTTCGGTCATTGATGCGTGCTGCTTAATATTCTTAAACAAAGAAGGGACAGATGTCCAGTATTTCTTGGTGGTTTTACAGTGGCTGATTAACTGATGTCAACACATGACGAAATCACGTGACCAATCAAATCACTGTTTGAGAAACACTTCCGAATTCCATTTCTTTTCCACATGGTCAAGTATTCCAAAGTAGCTGGCCACAGTTTACACTGTGTTAAACATATTCGGGCCTCTCCACTGCATACATTCGTGTACACCATTGGGGAGCTATGCAACTGATCTCTCGAATAGTTGTTCAGTATTGAGGGGCAACACATCTCTAGATGACTTCAGTTAGATAACTGTTGTGACAATGCTGCATTTTAACTGACATTAAGACGATAATTAATGCAGCCGTCTAGCAGTTCAATCACCATTAACCCACTTGCAACTAATCGCACAATAAGGTGGGATTCAGTCAAAGGATAAAAAAATTAATAAAGATAGGCGGAGAGGGAGAGATAAAGAGGTTAACCACTGAATTATTGCTCGTCAAATCAACACTAGATGAATGATCTAACACAGGTCACGCATGTATGAGAAAATGCAATGAAATACAAGACGGAGTAAGGCTGGCTGTATTGGGCAAATTATCAACGCGTGTGAATACCATGATATTATTTTGAGCAAGAAATTGTGTTTGAAGCATTATCCAGGGTGCGTCACATCAAACCAACCTATACAATGTGAAATTTACATTGCTGATGAATTGTCTTCTTGTAATCAGACTAATTACGGTTACAAACCAAGGGGAAATTTGTTGTGTGACAGCTAAATATTCTTTTCAACAGACACAAATGTGTATTCTATTGAAAATAAGATAAAAAAAGATCAAGGGATTTCAGTACACTAATTGTGGCTATAAAGTTACGTAGATTGAGATGGCTAGGACACGTGCTGCGCATGCCGAACCATCGCTTCCCACCTCCCGACGGGCATTACTAGCTGATATAGGTGCAGGTTGGAAAAGAGTAAGTGGTGGCCAAACAAAAACATGGCATCAATCCATGAAATCCTTGACAGTTAAACTGAGTCAGGTAGGGAGATGCAGACTTCCGGGTTGGGGCCCACTCTCGGGACTCTAAGAATCAATGGCTGGAGACAATAGGTGACATGGCTCAAAATCGTTGTCAATGGCTTATGCAGATGTATTCAGTCTCTGTAATCTTTGATATTCCTTTCTACCATTTCTCATTCTGTTCCACTCTTATACTTGTCAAAACTCTACTGATTCCCTACACTCATTTTTTTGTCTACCTTTGTGTGCTATTTGGAACGTGGCGATTCGAACTGCTGCACTTCGGTGCCACGTTCTATGTTGAATCCAGACAGACAGACATACAATACTTGCATACTTGAACATTCACAATACGGGTGAATACGATTTCAAGTTTTAAACGGTTAGTCATAGAAATCAGAACTCATGGGACATCAGAACGCCCCTCCTCCCACTGGTTGGTTAGTCGACGAGTATGCTCCGCAACCAAAAGGTCGTAGATTGCATGTCTAGAGCAGAAGTGACTGGGTATGAAGTGAGAAAGAAGCTGAAACTGTGCCGCAGCGGATACTCAGTTCTGCCCTAGTTCTCAGTGCTTCACTAACTAGGGACACTTCATGAACCAGCTCAAATTTAGTCCAGTTAATAAACTCGTATTTTTCATTTAAAAGACGCAGTTTATCCCGTAATTCATCATCTAATCACACACAAACATTCACTTGTCAATTCAGTTTATATCAGGGATTTATCCTTCCTAATCATAAATCTTATTATTATTATTTCTCTTCATTGTTTTGACTGTTAAGTATAATCTGACAAGGATTATCGAGGTGATAAAGAATACCAGGAAAGTGTTGTTTTGCACACACACTAAGTAGGGAGGTGATGAAGCTTAGACTTTTACACGTGGCTATCACCTCATATAGCACTGCTGTCAGATTTTTCAAAAGAAATAATCTCCAGATCTGTTTGGATATCAGCATTATGATCCATATCAATTAGGCGAAATGATCTCACTGTTTAAAATGATTCTTTTTGTTTTAATTGCTATTAGCATTACTCGATTCTCAGATTTAATCTATCATTTTCAAATATTCCATCCTCAATTTTCTATACTACACGTCAAGGCTGTAAAAAAGGTTTCTGCGTCACAATGAGGAGAGAAACTTAAGTCGAATTAGACACTGCAATTAAAATGATTTCAAAGAGTTCACGACAGCCAGTGCATCCAAGTAGCTGGCTTTCCAGAAATCGAGGATGTTTGATCTATTTTGACTCTCAATGCTGAGTCACACGGGGTAAATTATTGATGATCTCGGGTCCAAACGAGCGGTAAGACTGTCTCGTGTTTAAATCACATCGATTTGGCTTGCTGGCTGGCTGCCTGGCTAGCATATACTATGAGGATGTCCGATGAGAACTGTTTGATGATCATTTTACACGAGCTTATATCTTTGATCGTCGAACCTCTGAAATGTCAGACTTTGTAACATCCTCTGCACTAACTTCAATACTGAAGCCCACTGATGAAACGTGCACGAAGGAGTAACAAACACTGGGAGGAAATCAAAATTAGAATCCATTCTTTCTCACTTCATTTTCAATATAGCGAAAATAGTCATCCAGACATTTAGAAAAAGCAAAATAATTTAGCTAAACCAATTTAATCCAACTGTTTTCCTTGACAAAATTATCATAGTTTTATAGTACTCAGTGATACAAATTCTGTTACTATGTTAATTTGTCTACTTTTGTTACCCATAAAACAGTTGCCAGTATTACTATTATTATTATTTATTGTCTCCAGTATAACGTGTAAACTGTGCTAATTACGTAGTCTTATGTTATCAGACTTATTTAAATGGGTGATGTACTACAAGCCACGAATAACACCAGCGGTTATTTTTGCTACAGACATCTTTTCCAAGGCGTCAGAACTTTTGTAACCGATATAAATTGGTAAAAACAGCATTTTATTATGGTGTATTTTTTTAAAAATTCAAGGGTGAATTACACTTACTGATACTCTAATTAAATTTTGACGTGGAATAAAACATTTTACCATCTGTTCGCATCCCATACACACTGCTGATGTAGTAATAAATACAAAGTTTTGTTACAGGAGTTCATCAGGAGCTGATATCGGTCAGAGAACCATTGAGAAACCTGGGAGTACTGGACACCCAGTTTGAGACTCTTCATCAGTACAACTTCTTCCGGGTTGGAAAGCGAGCTCGTAGGCCATTAAAATCACTGTGACCCTATGCAGTGGCCAGGAGATGAATTTCAACTTCTGATATTTCACGCCATGACGCGACCACTAGCCAATGTCATCGGATAGGACGAAACAGCTGTCCAATACTCTCAAGTTTTTCAATGGTTCCTTGACTTATGTCAGCTCATGCTGAAATCCTGTAACCAATCAATGAAATCTCTACAAATCAATCCTTTTCATTTACTGAAATAGCAATGTCAGAAATTTGCCGACAACTTTCAGAAATGTCAGGGAACGATTATGCCTATAGAGAAAGAGAGAGAGAGAAAGATAATAAAGAAAACTGCCACAAAACCATCCTTAGAATGACAGACTATTTCATGTTGACAGTATAATGTTCTGTATTATTTCAGAATATGAAACAGCTACTATCCTTCGTTTTCATTACTCCCTTGCATCCCGAATGGAACAGCAGGCCTTAATCTTTGAGCTGCTGAAATTAGGTAGCGGTATGATGGTGGGATTTCAATAGGTAGGTTTGGCAGTCATTCACACATGCACACAGACTTCCCTCTTTTGCCAGGCTAACTGCCAGCCAGAAAACTAGAAGTGATTTAAGAGAGCATCCATCGGGAATAGAACCCGGACCACATAGGTGATCGGCAAGTGGTCTACTATGGAGCCGCTGAAGCACATTTATTCTTAACTGTTATATTTTACCTTTGAAGACTAATAAGTGATTTTAAAATGAGCTATGAGTTGTTCTCAATCGTAAACAGGATAAGAAAATTTTTGTCACGACTAGTATAAGTAGTGGTTCAATTCCCTTTGTCAATAGAGCAAAACGACTGATAATCAATTTAAATCGGGCAGATGTTCATTTGAAACCCCAGCCAAAAGAATCAACAATTCAATATTATCAAAGGAATCGGTAGTTTCCAATAGTAAGTTCGACGGGATTTGATTTGTTGCGCATTTGATCACAGATTGATATCAGCTAGGGAGTGCTAGACAGCTATTTTATGGAAGTTGAAATTCTCGTACCATTGCATTGAGTCTCCCTGGCTGAATGGTCTACAAGCTGACCTTGTAGCCGGAACTTCCTGCGTTTGAATCTCCCTGACGTTTCCCAAACTAACCAACGTGAATTCGTGAACAAACTTGACTGAAGTTAGGACTCTCGCCGACCATGCACATGGTCCGGGGTTCGATCCCTGCCGGCGCACACCGATATCTATGGTCGGCCTGAATTTGGGCTACCGATATCATGCAAATCCATATAGACTTAGTAATTCTTATTCAGGGAAAAATAGAGAGAATGAAATAGTGTTCGAAACAGTAGGTGTCCATATATTTCCTCGGTTTTCGGAGGTAGAATTAATTAGAAATTGAAATCTGTGCGCGTCGGTGGCATAGCGGTAGAATGCACGCTGACCACGCATATGGTCCTTGGTTCGGTCCCTTGTTGACGCACTCCTCTACCTCACTTAGTCAGTAATAAGACTGTTAAAAGAGGGAAGGTTGGGCATGAGGCTGGCAACCTCATCCCGTAAAAACAAACATCACTACAACCAAAACTTCAAGTTAAATTAAAGAATTAAAAAAGAGAAAAGAAGAAATTGGAATTTATTGGAGGAAGTTTATGGAAGGCCACGTTACACAAAGCACATACCCAGTGTAGAAATAAGGCCCTTACAACCATGCCAATGGATGATAATTCCACGAAATCGTTCATTAAATCAGTTTGTCATTTAGTTTGTCGACTGTCAACCCACTTACACGAATAATAGTTACAACAGATGAATGTGAAGGTTGTTCACCAAGCGGACAGAGTATATCTCAGTACTCTGAGTATTGTGATTGCATTGAGATGATAACTAGAGGATGATAGTGCAATACACTGGGTGCATGCAGTTTGTTTTAACAATCTGAAATATTGAAATGTGTTACTTAATAACTCACTCAGTTTATCTGAAAAATTCGATGTATTTGCGTAATAAAACTTTGAACCAATGTAGAGGACTGGTAAGTTTGAAGCTCATACTTCTCTCTCTTTCGAAGATAAAAGTTTATTTTAAATAAGCTTATCAGGGAGAGAAAGAGAGAGAAATAAATAACACAATTTGAAAACGCAGACTGAATTTCGTCAACTGTGAAAGTCACTGTACAGTGGAGGTTATAATAATTTGCAAAAAAAATCAAAAACATGCCCTACCACAAGCCTCAGCAATGTACAAGTGATTATGTCATGTCGAATACTATATCTAATAGTTCGTATACGTGTGTTTGTGTGGGTGTGAACATACCTGCAGAGGTAGGAGTAGTCATGTTTTGCACGTAGAGGTGGGAGAACCTATAGCCAAACGACTTTAAAAAAGACAAGTCAACTCATAGACCTTGATAAACACAAATGAAAGATAATCAGCCTCGTCTGTGGTGAAAAAAAAACTTAATTAATTTGAATCATAGAAATAATATCAAAACAGATTTGAAGATAATTTCTCTTTGAAAAATCTGACAGCAGTTCTAGATGAGGTGATAGTCACCTGTAAAAACCTAAGCCTCATCACCTCCCTCCCTCCGTCCGTATTCAGTGTGTGTGCAAAACAACAGTTTATTGTTACACCTTGTCACCTCACTAATCCTTGTCTGGTTGTATTTGACAGTCAAAACAATGAAGAGAAATGAAAATAAGATTTACGAATAGGAAGGAAGGATAAATCCTTGATATGAATTGAATTGACAAGTGAATGTGTGTGTGTGATCAGATCAATTGCAGATTCACTGCGTCTTTTAAATGACAATCCGAAATTATTAACTGGACTAAATTTGAGTTTGTTTGTTCATGAATTGACACTAGCTAGCGAATCATTGGGAAGTAGGGGAGAAGTGAGTAGCTGTTTCGTCCCTGCCTCGGCTTCTTCCTCACTTTTCACACAGGTGAACCATACATTAGCCATTCAACCTTTGACCTTCTGGTTACGAAGCAAACTCGTCGACTAACGAACCAACCAACCACTGAGAGGGTGGATTTAATGTCCTATGAATTCTGACTTCTGTGACTAACTTTCTTAAACTTGAAATCTTATACAACTGAATTGGGAATACTCAATCGTACAAGCAATATATTGAAATTCCTTCAATGGAAGACAAATTTGTTTCTGTTGGAAACAATATTTTGCCGTCACACAACAGATTTCACAGTGCTTGCTAACCGTTATTAGTTTGAGTACAACAAGAGGATTTATGAACAATGTGACACACACACATCGATATGGTGTTACTCCATCTTGTATTTCATTGAATATTCATATATATATATATATGTATATATATATATATATAATAATCACTTTATTCCACAACCATAACAATTTACAGCATGGAATTTTCAGCGTTTCTTTTACATATTGCAATGGTTTAGCTCTGTTTATAATTATATAAATGTATAAAATGTTAAAATATATTGATAGTTAATAGGAAAAAATAAAAACCCCAACAAAATCACTCCATTTCTAGGTCATAGTGAATAATAAAAAAATAATATAACAAATCACACATGCAATAATATGCATCATTACATTTTATAGTTTAGTTAATCAATTAAAAGTTGTAAAAGTTCCTTTCTGACATTCGTCTCTTCACACAATACTCGTGCCAAATATGGTACGGTCGAATTTTTATATTTTGTAGTACGAGCATAAATGTTTATGAAATTTCTTCTGGTCTTACCCGAAGAGATACAAGGAAACAAATGTGAATAAAGAGGATTTTCACTATCAGACAAAATAACTTTAGCTAAGTGTTTACAAGAATTCATGTGCCTATGGACAACAGTGTCGGTTAGTTGAGTCAAAGGGATAGCGCTGACCCTACTTACAGCCTTCAATGTTCTTCGTAGTATTATATGGTCTTTTTGAGTAGCCCAGGGAAGAATAATGGAGAACAATAAAGAATGATGGGCAAAACACATGAATTAATAAATTGTATGAGAAGAGATTGGGTTATACCTGAGTGCCTCACCTTCTTTATGTAATAAGTCAGACAAAAAATCTTTTTAGAAACTATAAGAATATGAGACGACCAACAAAGGTTTGAAGAGAAACTAATGCCAAGATAAGAAACACTTGACTTACTCTCTATCATGGTACCATCAATATTACAACAATCATGAGATTGGATCAATCCATGCATGTCTTTTTCACTTCTCAAGCTGAAATCAATAGTATTACATTTAGTTGGATTTATTTTAAGACCATTTGAGCCAGACCAATCCTTAACTTCAGCTAAGAAGCCATTCATATGGGAACAATCCGATGTGGAAACTACAGGGACAGAAACGGTCAGATCATCAGCATACTTAATGAAGTTAACTTTGGGTGAGTTCGGAAGGTCATGCAAAAAGAAAGAGAAAAGAAATGGAGAAAGTACTGCACCTTGAGGCACACCACTTTCAGTTATATATATATATATATATATATATATATACTGGACGTGTGTTAGGTCATTTATCTAGCGTTAAACCAATGAGCATTGATTCAGTGATTAACCTGTCTCTCTTTCTCTCTCTGCCTATCTTTATTACTTTTTTTCATCCTTTGACTTAATTCCACCTTATTGTGTGATAAGCTACAAGTGAGTGTGCATGACACTTGAACTCCTAGATGGCTGCATCAAAGCGAGCTCCTAGACTACTAAGACCACGCCAGAACGATGTCAATGGCTAGCCCATGAATTCTGATTTCTGCCAATTCATTATATAGCGCTGCCATTGTTAAGTGACATCGGTGAGTATTTTTCCTCACAACCAAACATACTGTACCTCACTGTTCACAACTTCCAGCTAGAATCTAGATAAGTATGTACCTGAATAGGACCAGTCATATAGAATACTGCAACCTGTTTCAATGACAAATGTTTTGTGAGTTATAGAGGTGACATCAATAGGTCAATGGTAGATAGCTCGATAACCTTTCAGGGTGACACGGTTCCATTCGAGGAAATATTTATATTACCATCATTCTCCTGGCTTCTGAGTGGGACATAGGGTTTCAGCAGCACAACTCTTCCTATGAAATCCTCTTTAGCTGGCCATTATGACTACTTACAGGCTTCCCCCTCATATTCATAAGATCTTTTCTATGTCACCCTCGGACTAGCTTGAAACTCGTCGTTTCCCATTTCGGATTACATTGGAGGTACTGCTGTGTGATTTTACCTCCAGCAGGTCTCTCCAGCATGTATCCAATTCATCTTCATTTCCTACGTCAAATGTGTTGAGCAGTAAGTCCTTGATTGATTCGTCCCTAAGGTTTCTTGATAAAAGTCTGCAGCCAGGTGTATAATTTCCAGCCACTGTACTGCTAAATTTCCCTTAACCTGTCGGAAATACAGAAACGAGGATAGTTGGGGTGAGAGGTTAGCAACCTCAAACCTTTAAATGCAACACCAGTACGCTACTGACACTTCTAAGCTCGCAGCTTTATGTTCTACTTAAAATTTCAAGAGATGGTCAATATACAGGTCATACTGACAATTATAGTTACTATGGTTACCAATGTTCCTATCGATCAATATTGATCAATATAATACCCAATGAACTATATAATATGTGTATTTGTTTTTTAATAAATCACCTGTCCAATATCACCACAGTGACCTGAAACTTTTAATTTAGTCACGCGAATAAATGTTACTAGCCTGTAAAATCAACCATTCAGTTACTGGAATTTCCATTATAACAGTTCACTATCTACTCGATCAAGGCAACTGCCAGCTTTGTTTACTTACAATAACGTGCATAGAAGTGGAACGTTCCCATGAAAGTTAACTGATGAAGGGGAATGTTAGCGAAAAAGCCTACCATGACCTGCATTACTTGCAAATGGATGTTATAAAGTAATGTGAACTCACCGATCTAGGACTTATTCTATTCGATATATTCACAAAGGAGTAACCGCATTAATAATAAACACGGCTAGCAAACTATTGTATAACGGTATCAAAATCGAATGAAATTAAGATTAAAATCAACTGTTCATAGTTATATTTCTTTAAATGAAATTGGCAGTTTACAAGTTAAATCTCAAATCTGATTTCACGTGTTCACAGTTAGCCTAGGTGGATAGAACTGGGGTGGTTCTAACTGAATTGCCCCCTTAGGGTTACGTCATACCAGATACACCAGTGATAACCTTGACCCGAAATGAGCGAAACAGCCGTCTAGTGTATTTTAGTGGATGATAACTAACAGTGGAATCCACGACGTGCATTTCATCCTATTTTGGATTCGTCAGCTACTGGATGTACCTGAGCCTCTAACCCAGTATCGATCGTTACGAACGCCAAAGCGTTATTCAATATAATACTTGGGCCACAAGAGCCACTTTTTTCTTGTGCAATGGATATCAGTTATTATATATAATTCACTGAGGAATGGAGGTACACACTTTTTCTGATGAGGCCCAAATAGGACGAAACGCGCGATATCCCGGATCCCATTGCTAGTCACCATTCCCATCAAGCGACATGCTCGAAACATTCACGCAAGGATCTTACACTTCAACAAAGGAATACTATCAACGGGAAAGTTCAGATTAAATTCAGTAATATCTTTCCAGTATTTCTTTGATCAATTGATCTGCCTGGCTAGATACCGCTAATGGTTGATATGGGTGGCAAAAAACTACTTATATCAATTATTCAGTAGTATATAGTGTCATGTATTTCTATTTCTCGTGCCTGTACTGTTAGTATTCAATTCAGATAGTTAACATAGCTAACTTTTGAAGTGGGACAGATACCTTTAGGCATTATGGGAACTGACTGTTTGAATATTGAGCGTGCACACGTTTAAAACTGCACAGAGGCAACTAAAACGCTTATCAGTGAACATATTTAATTACTCTGATAAGGGAAATATGCGAATGCCATTCTTATTTATGAGCCTAAATCACTGATTTTTATGATCATTTTTGTAAAACTATGACTTGAAATGGCGAATTTGATAAAAGTTGAAAAAAGCTAAGATCCTTGAAGGAAGAAGGGAAATAAAATTATGCCTTACACTGTTGCATATACCTCTGATTCAACTGGGCAGCTAGAGGCTACTATCAGACTGCGATGCAAACGCTTCAGAAACTCACACAGGCACATATATTGACACACATATACAATAAAACATCTACAGAGTCGATATCATGCCTTATTTTTCCCACCGATTTATACTTGTTACTTACTACAGTTTTTGTTTTAAGACACAGTTATTCTCGCTTACAACTATAAAAAATCATAAATTGCTGAGCGATCATTTAACTGATAAGATAATGTACTATCTCTGGGCAACGTTTTACAGAGTCCATGAAAATTCCACAACACCTTTTATAACAATGCAAACATTTGATTGCCTCTATACCGGGAGGGGGTAATCAGACGAAAGAAGACAGTGGTACAGGAGATTTGACAGATTTTTGGTTTTACTCCCAATGGGACACAAAAAGTCTCCAGTTTGTCTCACGTTGCCTGTGTGTATGTGTGTGCGTGGAATGTGTTTGTTTGCGTACATTTATGCATTTATGTAATCCGACTGGCATTCTTCGGTTCTTCTTTTACTTGTTCTTCTTCTTGTGTCTTTGTGTGGTCGGCTTTATTACGGATTTTATTTCTCAGCGGAAATGATCTAACGATAAAGAAAAGCAGAGAATACAATGGAGGCTGTTTGACTGTTCAGTCCTTCACTTATCTATAACCCAGTTCGAGTTCACCTTACCACCATCAAATTTCGCTTAGAGAAGAAGGAAATAATTTAACACAATGAGATACTAATTAGGGGGTTTTAAAATTCTGTGAAAATTCTATGAAAACTTATGAACTGGATCGTAATTTCTTATTTAATTTAATTTCCCAGTGGAACATTAGGGGCTCCAGATGTGAACTTCGAATTTTCAGTGGGAGTGGGTTTTTTAATTTTTTAATGGGGTGGGATTCCTTGCCTCACTCCCACTGTTTCCTCTTTAACAGTTTATAATGATCATCTAAGTGAAATCTAGGAGTACGTCGGCCAAGTATCGATCCCTGGACCACACCGGTGGTATTGATACAAGTATAAAACTTATAAGATTTTATTTTGATAAATCACACAGTGCTACACAGTAATATTCACTGATGACCATGTTTTGAGCACAAACAATTGCCGCTCATAATCACATCAAGGCATTACTCACACAACTTTCTTGCTTCATTTATATACATGTGTGAAATTGACTGGATATTGGAATAAAAATCAATATAGGATAATGTACATTCAGAAATAATAATATGAGTGTTATTAATCAATAACAATCAGGGCAATAAGACGAGTGTTACTTGTTAGAATGATGTGATGTGTTTGAATTGAAATAGAATTTTGAGATTATTTATTACCCTCCTCTGATTTGATCGGCGGTAATAATATCTTCTATATTTCTGGTATTTGCATTGAGCCATTTCTGTTGCATGTGTTGGATGTAGACTCGATGAACAAGGATTCAGTAATCAACCTCTCTCTCCACCTATATAGATTACTTTTTGGAGTTTCAACCCTCTCCTACCCTAATGTGTGGTTGTGTGTTAATGCGTGCAGTGCGATCGCTGAGCTTTTTTTAAAATTACTTATCTTCTCGAGGTCAATCATTCTTACCTTAGCTAAATTCGTATGTTTCGACGACCTGACCACCCCCGATCTACTAGTTAGACCTATGTAGTTGACCTCACAGTCATTGCATGGTATTTTGTAAATGATATTATTTTGTTTAATTGGGTTAACCAATAAGGTCCTTTAGCCTACAGAGCTTGTCCGTGAATGAGTTTGTAGGTTTGAATGCCACCCTAATTCCTGCTTTATTCAGAATCCTTCGTAGGATCCCCTCCTTATATGGTATAACAGTGGATGACTTATATTCTTTCTTATTTACGTTATCATCACTAGTTTCACAATTATTTTTATTTTGCTTTTGGCCTTTAATGATCTTCTAAATGAATTTTATAGGATAGTTATTTGATGCCAACGCTTCTTCTATCTGTTTTATTTCATCATTTAGGTCTTTTCTTGTGCTACTTAATGCTATTGCTCTGTTTGTTAGACACTTAACTAAGCCTTAGGCTTAGTTAAATGACTCAATGCAAATACCAGAAATATAGAAGATATTATTACCGCCGATCAAATCAGAGGAGGGTAATAAATAATCTCAAAATTCTATTTCAATTCAAACACATCACATCATTCTAACAAGTAACACTCGTCTTATTGCCCTGATTGTTATTGATTAATAACACTCATATTATTATTTGTGAATGTACACTATCCTATATTGATTTTTATTCCAATATCTGGTCAATTTCACACGTGTGTATAAATGAAGCAAGAAAGTTGTGTGAGTAATGCCTTGATATGATCATGAGCGGCAATAGTTTGTGCTCAAAACGTCATCAGTACATATTACTGTATAACAACACTGTGTGATTTATCAAAATAAAATCTTATTCATATTGGAGTCGCACTGGTGGTGTTTCTACGAACATTCTACTGCTGAACCATTCTAAGGAATTCACCACTGCACACAGAAAACAGCAAACTGAAACTTATGTAGAGGAAATTTAGACAAAATCAGGTTAAATCCGCTAATGTGTTTTCAAACTTTTGCGTTTCATTTTAATTCTCCCGTCTTTCAACACTCTACCTACTTAACTGCCTTCTGATGTCAGTTTTTTAGTGCTGTTCCATTTTTATTGTACTGGAATAGTAATCAAACGCCATTCAAGTGTGTTCCACTGTATGTGTATTCTGTTGTTTCAAGGTGGAATAGGGAAATTTAACAGTCTCAAAAGTAGACTTTAGTGGTTTATCGCGATTGTATTCAGTTGTATGCAATCACTTTCAGCTGGCTCGACAATAACTCACTAGTTTCCCTTCACTTGTCACCTAACTGCCTCAATATTGCCCAGGAATATCCTAATTATGTTGCTTACCAAGTGACGGCCTGTCACTTGAAAATCCATTTCCACGAAATATCGCCGATTCCTCATAATTCCCTTCTGCATATCGATAAGATTGTTGGTCGCTTACCCTTTCAAGTCAACCTTTAGTGTGGTGGGAAGGCAGATGATCTCGGTGACGTGCGCATCAAGTCTCTGAGGCACTTGACATTAGTGGTAAGAATTCGGATCATATTCTTTTTCCTGAATACTGTAGATCACTACACTGATCTTAGCTTTTACATCCATATTCGTGCTACCTGTGGTTGAAACAATGCTCTCCAGATAAGTGAAACAACATTATTGCTACCGTACCTTCAAAGATCAGTTGATGAGCATATGAATTATACTGTTAACTTAAGCTGTGGCCTATGATTAACATTCAAGAATCATAAATACTTGATAACACTTCTAAGCTTTAAAATAGAAGATTTAATTGATGGGTCTTATTAAAAACGATATCTTCATCAATAGGTGAGAATGTAAGAGTGTAATCTAAATATTTTCCTTGGTGACATTTGAAAGGGGTCACAGAACACAGCAATATCTGACTGTTATCAAACACTTCCGCCTTGATTTCATTGTTTATATGTTGTGAAATATATATTCACCAGATAGAAATGATAAACATCTGCGTAAATTTTCAAGTATTGGTTTTATGAGGATTTTTGCCGTTTGATAGGCTGAGGGATTTCATCATGAGCTGAGTTGGAGAACAGCTGTTTCCTCCTGGTTTAGTACTCTTCATCAGTACACACCCATCACAAGGGCTTCAAAATCAAGACCCTCTGGTTACAAGGCGAGCTAGCTCGCGTACTATTAAGTCATTGGGACCCGATTCATTGGACAACCTATAAATTCTAACTTCGGCGTACTGATGAAGAGTCCCAACGTGGAACGAAACAGATGTCCAGTACCCCAAGGTTTTCCAACGGTTCAACTCACAAGGAAATCCTCCAATCAATCTGCATAAACCTTTAGTCTATGTGATGACAGAACTGCTTAAATAAGATAAATAAGACTTCATCATCTGAGATGAAGTCGGCTTGTCTTGAAGTCAAGCGAACAAGACAGTAAAGAATGTAACAGAGTTTTGATTAACTAATAATTAATTAACTCCTCTTCGTCTATCTGTTGTGATTATTCATAATTATGTATTCTTTGTTTAATTATGCACCTTGAATGCTTTTTACCAGAAATTCCAGGTAACTATTCGTCCTTACTCTGATGATTATTCCATCAATCACCTCATGTTACGTAATTCCTCTTCACTCCTTAACTTGGAGACATTCTGTTTAATCTGATTGGTTAATTGGTGTTGGCAACTGGTTCACATATTCAGATGAATAACAGTCGCTTTTACCAAAGACACATGTGTCAAGATTTCATTTTTTTTTTAAAAAGAGAAATTTTTGTGCTACACAGAATTTATTTTATAGAAATGTTAGCTGTACAAAACACAATCGCTCTGTTTGATGTCATGTGAACCGTGAAACGGTTGGAATGATTGACAGACTATTGAAAGTTTGATAATTGGGTTATTTTCAAAAATCAGTTTCTAGGGGTTGATAGGCGCGCGCTCTCTCTCTCTGGCTAGTAGTATTCCATGGTCTCACCTGAAAAAAATAGAATCCTTACAAAAACAACCAGTTCCTGAAAATTAATCTGATGCCTGGTAGTTACTGGCTACAGAACGAAGTTGCCTGGAGTTCTACTGAGAATTTTTGACCAGTGGGATCCATCCAACGATGAAATTGGTTAGTGGTCGCGCTAAAATCACAAAGTGGTAGAAGTTAGAATTCATGTGTTGGCGATTGAATTGGGTCTCAGTGGCTGAATGGTCTACCAACTTGCCTTGTAAACGGAGGGTTGTGGGTTCGAAACCAGCTCGATGGGTGCGTGCTGCCAATGAGTCCCAAACGAGGACAAAAAAGCTGTCCAGTACTCTCAGATGGTTTGCATGGTTATCTAATTGGGTTATTCCTTGATAACAGCCAGTGTTTCTGTGTGTTTGTGCGGCGTTGGCCAGTTTTTGGTTGTTGATCTGTGTGTTTGATCTATAGATCGGATGTAGAGTGTGAAATAAAACTACTGTGCAGAGATGCTCATCTTTTCTGCATTCGCAAAAAGCACTCAACCAGATATTTTAAATATCATTTCAAAACTTCTTGTATGACTATAACTTTACTATCACCATGCATAATCATATCATAGCTTCCACTACCCAATACTGAGTTATTAATAAACGCTGTTTATTTTCCTTTCTACTTTTTGGTATCTTTTCCGAACTTTTTAAAAATTATTTTGTGTTTTTCCCGTTTTTTTGCTGTTGGTGTCTTCATATTTATTATCTTTTTGAAATACTCCTTTTAAATGTTTGATAAAATTAGATGGAAATATTGTAGATATGTGCTGAAAATTCCACACTGTACCACTAATAAAGTTTCTAGAATAAAGCAAATTATAATTATTATTATTATTTTCCATTCCTTCACGTTCCCAGTGAAGTATAGGGCTTCAGGCTAGAGACTTGAAGTTTTGGTAGCAGTGTTTATTATTACAGGATGGGGTTGCCAGCCTCATGTCTAACCTTTCCTCTTTACCAGCTTCATTACTGGCTTAGTGAGGTAAAGGAGTGCGTCTGTGGTCGGGGATCGAACCCCGGACCACATACATGGTCGGCGAGTATCCTACCACTGTACCACTGACTTACTTCAGAGAAGAGAAGATTCATTTTTGGTCAATTCACTCATTTTCAGATGTACAATCAATCATTATTCAATAATACATGTTGAAACAGTTAGTCCCTTTGATAAATTTAAATAGGCCATTTATAAGACAAGCATCACGAGATGATATCATTTTTGGTAGTCCCTCTATGATCACTTTACAACTGTCATGGTTCACTAAATATTAAAATAAAATGTATGATAATTACTCTGTCAGAAAAAATAAAATCACCAATCTACTGGGATTGGAACCCTGGATCTTCCTCCGGTTACAAGTCAAGCTTGCAGATTATTGAGCCACTGCGATCCAACTCAATGACCATCCCATGCAGTTTTATCAATTCTACCACTTCGTGATGTTATGTAGACTTGTTAGTGACTGGCTAAAGGTTTGAAGATATCTGGAGTTAATTCTAGTGAGAAGTGGTGACCTGAGTTATTCATCCGGTCGGAAGTGGGGATATATATGGATGATTGTGACTTACTTGTCTTCTCAACCAGTTCAGAGAAGACCACTAAGACAAAGAGACAGCTTTCATTGATACGGAATCTATCTTTTCAGGTGGCAATCTCATGAAATGAAGTTTTCTGGATATCTGTTAGCCAACAGAACTGAATGTTTGTACCATAGCACATTCATTAATATATCCCTTGTGCACATTTTAACAGGCTCTTGTACTTCCATTTTGTTTAACTGAGTAGTTATCATGATAAGTGGGAATCATTTGGTATGTGATTCTTGTAGACGTACTCCTTTGCCGCGTTAAGCCAGTAATAAATAAGACTGATAAAGAAGGAAGGTTGGGCATGAGGCCATCAACCCTATCTCGTAAAAATAAACACCACTGCTACCGAAACTTCAAGCCTCTAGCTTGAAGACCTATGTCCCACTGATGGAACGTAAAGGAATGAAAAGAAATGAGAAGAAATTTTTTTACAGTACTTGTTTTGTGTTTTGAAACCTACATTAGAGATATAACTGTCTTACGACACTGTTGAGGTAATTTTGAGTTTTTTGAGTAGAACCACACATGGATTCAACGAAGAATAACCGTCCTTTTGCTCACTTTTGGAGCGTTTTGTATTGGTCTATGTTGGTTGAAGGATTTCAGCAATTAGAGAACAAATGGAAACAGCAGTTTCGTTCTAGTTTTGGACTCCTCATCGGTACGCACACAAAGTCAGGGTTCGAACCCAGGACCCCCTGGTTACAAGGCAAGCATTCGTAGACCATTAAACCACTGAGACCAGATGCATTGGTTCATGAATTCTAGCGGGAAGCCGTGACCAGTAGGGTACAGTAGGTCGAAGATGAGAACAGTTACTACTCGAAGAAGACATTTTTGAAATGGTGTTGCTAGGTCATGAAATGCCAAAAGTTAGAATTTTATTGACTGGCCGTTGGATCGATTGAATATCAATCAATTAGTCTTGTCCTACAGTGCCTGTTTTGTACTTAGAGTGTTCTCTCGACTGTTTAGCTGGCTACCTTATGGCACTGTTGAGGTAATTTTGCTAAATAGAACCGCATAGATCTGTTGATGAATAACGTCTTTCTGCTGTCAGTGGAGCGTTTTGTGACTGTGTGCTTGTCTCAAGGAAGCTTTGGTCAACTATGCAGCAGGGCTACAAATAGTCAGTTTTGATCGTAATCAGTAGAATGCCTCTAACATAATAGCAACACACAGACACATACACACATATACTCAGAGTCACTTTCTTCCCTTGATTCATATATGTTTACGTACTATCTTGCATAATCATATATCCATGTTGGATGCTTATTAATAACTATTTTCATTGTTTGCATTTTTGATCTTGAATCTAGTTCATGACGAGGAACAATTGAATCCGGTTCGAGTTGAAATTAACAATTTGAAAGCCAGTCTAATATTTATGGAGACAGATATCAATGCAGATGATGTCGACGAAGAATTGAACGCTTTAGTAAGTTTACTGGATTTCTCCCCTACGTCCTCCTCCTCCACCTAATGTTTTGTTTTCTCTCTGGTTTAATGTTTGTTTTAAAAAATTTTTAAAGTCTGTTAGAAGATGGAGATATTTTCTTTATCTGGCTCCATATCTGCCCACAGGCTTTCATCTCTTCTTCACATAACCTCCTCCAAGTCACCCCTGCACTGACGACCAACTCGCCGCTCCCCTTTCGAGCAATGGCTTGTCTAGTGATGTCGCTTGATGGTTTCCTCAAAGTATGGCCGATCCACCTCCATTTCTTCCTGCCTATTTGTTTCACAATCGGTTCCTGGTTGGTTCGCTCATTGCCAAAGATCTCTGTTGCTGATCTTTTCTGGCCGGCCATCTGATCTTCAGTATTGAGCGAAGACAGGTGTTGATGAAGATGCTCTGTATGACGCGCCAAGTCACTGATCCGTATAGTAGCACTGACTTCACATTGGAGTTGAAGATCCGGATCTTATTTTTGATGCTGAGTGCTGTTGACCTCCACATAGACTTGAGAGTAACGAAAGTTTGTCTCGCTCTTCGGATTCTTGCTTTGATATCCTCGTCAGTTCCACCTGCAGTTGAAACGATGCTTCCCAGGTAGGTAGGCGGAAGAGGTTGTTTCTTTCAGGTTCCTTCCATTCATGCTGATTGTTTTCAGTTGTTCTTGTCGCTGTTGGTGGTGTTGTCCCGGAATTTTCATCACCTTTGTTTTATCTATGTTCACGTGAAGTCCTATCTTTGATGCTTATTCTGCTAACTTGTTGCTTTTCGCTTGCATGTCTTTCAGTTTGTGGGAAATCAGACATATATCATCGGCGAAGTTCAGATCCTGCAAGTTTTTTGTGTGAGTTCATTTTATGCCTGTTTCCTCATTGGCCGCTGTTTGTCGCATTATCCAGTCTACTGCAATCAGGAAAATCGTTGGCAATAGGGGACAGCCTTGTCTCACTCCTGTCCTCACTTCTAAGGATTCCGTAAGTTTCCTGTTGTGGATTACTTGGCATGCAGCATTGTCGTATAGCTGTTGGATGAGATGTATAATTGTCGGTGGCACTCCATAGTAGCGAAGTAGTTGCCAAAGCACCTCTCGATTGACGCTTTCGAAGGCCTTTTAAAAGTCGATGAAGTTGAGATAGAGAGGTGACTGCCATTCCAAGCTTTGTTCAATAATGATCCGTAATGTGGCGATTTGATCAATGCATGATTTGTTCCTCCTGAATCCAGCCTGTTCCGGTCGAAGTTTTTCATCCAGAGCGTGTTTAGTTTCCTTCAAGAAGAAGCGGCTTAGTATTTTGCTTGAGATAGACAGGAGCATAATTCCGCGCCAGTTATTGCACTGGCTTAAGTCTCCTTTCTTTGGTAGTTTGAAGAAGTATCCCTTCTTCCAATCCTCGGGTACTTTGCCTTCTTTCCACACCTTCTTCAGTAGTGTATTGTGTGTGCTACTGTTAAACAGAAGAGATATGTTATGAAAGACGTGTTCACTTGTGGGAATTTAGAGGAGATTCACAACATTCTTGCCACTCAATGAAACCAAGAATGGAAAATGTATACCAGGAGGATATGAGCTCATCTTTTTCTTATTTCGAGGATTCTTCTCAACTGCCTACAACGTAAACAGCACAAGTGAAATATAAATTACATTAAAGATCTGAACATTATTATTATTCTATTGGGTTTCGAGTAGGATCTGGGGCTTATCTGCAGTCCTCTTCACCTGGCTGCGGTCACGATTGTACATTATCTCTCATCTCCTCCTCGCCGTGAGATCTCCACCATGTCACTCTCACACTGAAGACCCACTCGTTGCTTCGATCTAGATTCCACTCCAGCGAAGGCCTGATCTGAGAGCGATGTCATTCGACGGCCTTCTCAACATATACCCGACCGACTCATCTCCATTTTCTCCTGCATACTTGTAGAGCGATCGGCTCTTGGTTGTTTGTTCCCACAGATTATAGTTAGTAATTCTGTCCGCCTCGCCATTCCTATCCTGACTGACTATGATGTCATCACCTGGACCACCTGTAGTGCTTCAACAAAACTTTATTTATTAGGCTAATGGTCAGACTTACTACTTATTTCTAATTCACTTTTCATTTTCCCGCTGACTCACTGGACCGAAATGTTCTGCCCATGTTGACATGCTGGCTTCTTGTGCATATGCTTTGACTATTTCTAAGTATTAACTTCAACTAATTTCTTGGGTGGTGACTAGCAGAAGAATCTAAGATGCACTTTCCTCCTATTAGAATCTCTTCAACTGGATGTACCTGCATTCCTCAGTGAGTGATTGTATTCTCGCTTAGGCTTGAACCCGATATCTACCGTTTCAAACGACAAACTTTTATGCACTGTTAGTCGTTATCTATCAAATTACTTCAGAAATTTCATACATTCATTCGCCTTAATGAATTCAAATAAACTAAGAGTGACAGTTTTTGCAGAATAAATGGTATCATTATTGCTTATTTCTTTGGCTTCTCGTCAGCTGCTTACAGGCCAAAGACACTATTAAATATATCTACAGAAACAATTTTAACATACTTGTACAGAGTTCATTTTTAAACAAAAATCAATCAATATATGCCCACAGTAATAATAATAAATATATATATATGTAATATTAAACAATATTCCGAACAATAATGATCATACACAATGGAAACTTTTGACATTACGTAATCAGATGAAAGAGAGGTGAAAATATCCAGTTACCAGGCCAAGGAGAGACTGCTAACTGCTTCTTTCTGAACGCATAAATCAGGTTTCAAGCACTTGATGGAGATGGCTTCAACAAACTTGAGGAGAATTGAGCTGTTTCGCCTGCTGATAATTTTCAACGACCTTGTGACGTCCACCTCATGACTCATATAAAGGAGATGCCTGGCGATGGCACTGTTTAAACTATCTGTTCCCTTTAGACATAGGCTTTTTGGTACATGTTCAGAAAATCGGAGTTCTGCCTTTCTTTTTGTTCTTCCAATTTAACTGCTCCCGCAGATACATGCAAATTTGTATATACAGTTGGCGTTAACATGAGAAGGATATCTATCGATTTTTGATTGCACCAAAGAGCAAGTTGTTTGATAGACGGGAACGAGCTTGGCTGCAGGATAGGCTGTGCCTAGTGACGTTCTTAATCTTCTGTTGACAATCACCGTAATATTTTCACCTTTAGAATCAAGATGAATGTAGATGGGCTTTTCCTCCACTGTCATTTGCTTGATATCTGAACTTTGAGATCTCCCGTAATTGTTAATGAACCTTGCTTTTCAACATCTTTTTGAGAGACATAAATTCTTCCTCTAATTTCTCCATAGAGCATATTCTCCTAGCTATATAGTATACAGTCTTGACTAGTCCACGTTCAAAGCTGTTTGGAGAAAAACTAGTAAAATGTAAGTATTGTCTTCTGCATGTAGGCTTTCGATAAATTGACTTCTGGAGACTTCCATCTTCTAGGCGTTGCGTGGCGATGTCAAGGCATCAGCGAAAAGAACCAACATGTCAACACAAAGGCCATACAATTTCGGTACAATCAATCAAAGGGAAAAACAAAATTGAATTTAAATATAACTAGTACTGACATCCGTTGAACAAAAGGTGTCACTTTTGATTTGACAGTAGTAACTAGTTTGATGTGTCGAGTCCTCTCTTTTGTGCAGACTGAATTCTATCAGTCAGGTTTGCAATGTGAGCCGCCAATCTAGTTAGATCGCACACACTAGTTACTGGTGTCAAATCAAATTATCCACAACAGCCATACATGAGGTCAATCGCGAGCCCAAACAGCTCAGTGGTAACGTCTCTTGATGACGTGCGTTCAAATCTCACAAAGGGACATGAGTTGTTCCCTCAAGGTTGCAGATAAGCCCTACCTGACTGGTGGTGAGTGCCAGCTTGCACGAAACCTAGGTCAAATGGGCTTTCTGTAGCCGATTGCCTCCAACCATCTAAGAGGTGTCGCTGTTGGCCAAAGTGGTCTAGTGGATAACACTTTGGCATCTTAAATGATGGGTACCGGGTTCGAGTCCCAGTGGGAACAACATCACTCAGTGGTCAATTCAAGCCCATCCAGCCGGTGACGAGTTCCACATAGGACGAAATGCTCATCATAGATTCCCCTGCCAGTTACAATACACCAATTTACTCCAGAGGATTAAAGTGAACGGGTCATGACCTCGTGTAAACTCTCCGTAACCTTTCAGAAAAACTGACAATCAAGCCGTTGTGACCATCTTTGACATTCAGAATAATTTATTTACTGCCTAACTTCACTACCATGTTGTTGAAGATTTAAGCATCATACTAATGCAACACTTGTAAATACACTTCACTGATAAACCTCAAAATTTAATTCAGGAGGAATAATTCAGGTGTTAAGAAGCAGTTTTAAGCATACTTTAACATACTTCACAATTCTTCACAATTATCTTTCATAATGTGTGTTATAATTTCTTATTTGTATCGTGTGTGTTTTTTCAAATTTTTTTGTCTAATCTCTTTGTCTTTCACAATTTTTTCTCCAATTAAACTAGATCATAGACACAGCAGATGCTTATCTTGTAATTTATGCAGTGGATGATCGAAGTTCATTTTATGCTGCACGTAAAATTATCGGTTTATTGTTAAGTCAATGTAAGCGGTCCAGCGCGATTATTTTGGCAGCAAATAAATCTGACTTGGTTAGAACACGTGTTGTAACTAGTGAAGGTAAGTGAAATTGTCATCCACTTTTTGTTTCTCCTCAATTTCTTATTCCTTTTTCTTTTTTTTTGAATAATTTCACTGGGTGAGTGTCATGAAGTTGTAGGGAGAAGTCATGGCTATTAGAGTTGACAATATTATGGTGCAGCCGATGCTCATCCGTGATACTGGTTCTCAGTAGCACCACACCATGAACTGACAAAGTTTGAATTCTCAGGCCGTTTGAATCCGTACACAGTTGGCTGAATTGTCAAGGGATTCACTTGTTGACTTGAAGGCGCTGGGATCAATCGTCTGTGGGATCAGGGGTGCACAATGCTGAAGAGTCCCAGGCTAGGGTGAAGCATATGTCAAGTAGCTCTTGCTGGTTTTCAATGATCCCTCCGTCTGATGTTGGTTAGTGAAGAAATTTGCATTGGAATTGGTACAAATGCCTGGGGACCTCTGACTTGAAATTGAAAAAAAATTGTAGTTAATACAATTACTCGTGCAACAATTACAATATAGAGTTATTATTTATAGGGTCTTTGTACAAACTTGTAATAATTTACGAGTAAGACGTCAGATAGAATCATTTGGGACCAGACCATAGACTGTTTCAATTAACTTCATGTCTGTAGCGAAGTTCTAAGTGAACAGTATGTGGGATACATGACAGGATAAACATGCCAAGTTGACGTATGTGTATAAAGGATTATGGATTGAAGCCAGATAATTAGGAATTACCAACATCCCAACGTTTATAAAGTTAGTTAGCACTGTTATTCGGTAACCAACCCGTTATAATGTCACCAGTAAAATATTTCGCCGTAACACTGAGATTTGAAACAGGGACTTCTAGTTGGACACAGATGACCTAATCACGGACACTGCTTGATTACACCAAAAACATTATATGACAGCTACCTGTTCCTTAGCCTGCTCTGCTTAAACAAGAGCGCACAATAACGCGAAACAAAAAGTTTATTTCACTATCAGCCACAGTAGATTTTACACATTAATGTCTGATTCAAAAAGTCACCAAGGATATATCATTTAGTCTATAATTATGACCAATAAAATAGTAGATGTTATTTTCTGTAGACTAATTCTGATTGGCTTATTCTCAGACTGGACATCGATCACTTACGTAGGCCGATTCTGATTGGTTTGTTTCCAGACTGACCATGGTCAGCTTATCACTAATAAAGGATAGTTCATTGTTTATGTGTCTATATATCACAACCCTGAAAATAGATTAACCGACGTTTCTATCTGAACTCTTCTGGATTTATTTTTCAAAAATAAACACTGAAACAAAGTGTGGCATACTGAGATATCTAGACTTATAAAAAAACGCCAGAAGATATGAACTTCACAGATGACTTATGCTTCATGTTTCACAAACTCAAAGATATACAAACGACAATGTAAAAAAACTGGCTACAGAGACAGTGAAATTAGGATTTCATTTGAACAAGGAGAAGACAGTAATAATCAAGACACACAGTCAACAACAAAGGGCAATTACCATCAGTAAACGAAATCAACTGCATCATTTCGAATACGGCTTGCATGGATGAGGATGTCAAAGCCAGAAAGGATTGAGGAAGCAAAACTAACCTTCACTATTCGCAAATCGATTGATGGGTTTGAAACTCAGTGGAGGAAGAGCATCACTCTCTGGCGATATAGTTACTTACTCCGTTGGTAGTTCATGATCCAGGCTTCGATCGCCAGCCGTTGAACTCCAAAAACTTACTTAGCCAGTGGTAAGTACGAAAAAGAGTGGAATTTAGCACTAGGCTAGCAAACCCATCCCGCAACTAAAGTTCACAACCCTATAATTCACACAGAAAATAAAAGAATACAATCATAGTCATCACAAGGGACGATTTTCAAGCCAATTATCTCAGGGCTTCTATGTGAGTCAGATACTTGCTGCCTGCGCCACCGAAAACATTTCCAATACACTATTTCAAACTCTCATCAACAGCTGCTTCCGCTCAGTGCTATCTAAGAAGAATTCTTGTTGTCGGAGAACTACTCAATAAACTGTCAATCAACAAATATTTATTAGGAAATGTTGATAGATTGGACATATGCCAGGAAATTTAACTGAATTTAAGATTTTCCCGTCACTTGACTGGACCGAAGTGCTTGATCTCGGGTTGAAATTTCGGCTTCTTGTGCAGGTGCTTCGACGATATCTAGGTATGTTATTAAAATTTAATTGGTAGATGGTGACTAGCATTGGAAACCAGGATGCGTATTTCGTCCTATTTGGTCAACCAGAAACTTAGCACTTCGGTCCAATCAATCGACAGGAAAATCTAAAATTCAATTAAATAATTAATATGACCCGTTGTATATGAGGTGGTCAGCTCTCGTGGCCCGGGTGGTCTAGTGAATAACGCTTTGGCGTTTGAAACTATGGGCACTGGGTTCAAGCCTCGTTGGAAACATCATCACTCACTGCGAAAAGCAGGCACATCCAGATGACGAGTCTCAAACAGGACGAAATGCGCATTATCCTGGATTCCACTGTTAGTCACCATCCACCGATTAAATTCTAATATACCAGGGAAGTTTCTTCAGCACTCAAATGAAATTTTATGCAAGATGCTTGAGTAGAACTTGGATTAATAACCACAGGTTGGACGTTCGAATTTCACATCAGAGATGATCATGTGAAATGGAAATGGAAACTTGTGGACAGTCTTTTAGCCAATCAAGAAAATGAAGGAAGAGAATCGAGAGGATTAGAGATTCGCTATTGCCTCTAACCCTCATAGGCACATATACAAACACTATGACATCAAAATGACATAAATAATAATTTAATTAGTGAATATGAAAACAATTTCTCTTTCCAGTTGTGTATATCTCTGATTCTTTGACAAGAAAACATCTTTTTTCTATTTATTTATTTATTTATATATCTGTTGTTAGTTTTTGGAATTGAACATTGAAACGAACAAAATATGTAAAGTGTTAGTTTTCCCTGAACACATATGTATATATATATATATGTATCCTGTGGAAATATGATAACTTCCCTTGTCACACAATGATTATGATATCGCTCATAATGACGATGACGATGCGTTTAACATTTAACAATCACCTTATATGATATATATTTTCGGATAAAATAATTATCCTTCAAAGTGTTGTATCGTCATACTTTGTATTTGCCGCGCAAAATTTTTCAAACTACCGCCTTCAATTCTGTCCAATGGTTCGATGGATAATTTAAATTAGTTGATATAATGATTTGTTTTCTTTTTACAATAATTAGTTGTGCTATTTTTGCAAAATCTTTTCGCATCGAATCTAGAACCTTTAGGCCACGAGAATGATACCTCTGACCTTTCAACCATCGTAACCCGTAAATTCTAACCTCTATTAATTTCAGATGTGTATAGCATAATCGCCAGCTTATGTCATCGCTGAGTATTTTTTTTCTCACACTCAGCTTGGTGGACCTCGTTGGTCACGACTTCCGACTGAAACAACACCTGACTTCGCCGTGTGTTCAGTTACGAAAAAGCGTTAAATTAATCTTTAAGTGTTGATTAGTTTCAAACCAGGACGAAACGACTGTCTAGTACTGTTTCCTTTTCAATAGTTCTCTGGCTGAGATTAGTTTATGATAAAACCTTGAAATTAATTAAACTTACACAAATCAACGCTGGAAAAGTCTTCTCGGTAATTCACTTTAAAACCAAAGATCCTGTAACCTTTCAAGTCACGTATAAGGCAAACTACATATTCCCAGAACTTCGGTTTCAGAATACAAGAGGCTATGCCGTGTGATAAGGAACATTAGCTTGCCACTTAAATGAATAAAAGTAACTTAAGAGACCTGGTTAGATTTACGACCAATGCACTTCTAAATCTCACCTCTTTCCCAATAAGCTAGAGGCGTGGTTGATAGGTTAGCGATTTCACTCAGTGAATAGAAATACCGTTCATGAAATGTAAAACTTTGATGTTCGAAGTTCCACTTCAAACGGAATGAATTTTTGATAGCATTCTCTCCGATCTAATTAGTAAATGTAGTAATTGCCACTCGCAGTTGCATTGACGTTATTTTAAAAGATACTTCTACGGACCATTCGGATTAAATACAGCTTAAACGCACTGTTGATGCAGTTTTTTGCGTTTTCCATGAATTAATGATAAGCGGTGCTTCCTATTCATATCATGTAAGTTATATGTTCATAGAAGAGATCAAAATAAGACACGGATTTTCAACTCCAATGTGTAGTCAGTGCTGCTTACCATACGGATCAGAGACTTAGCCAGCGCGTCATGAAGAGCACCTCAAACAAACTTCAGACCTTCATGAACACCTCTCTTCGCTCAGTACTTCTCAAGATCAGATGGCCAACCATAAAAGATCAGCAACAGGGAGTGAACCGACCCGGCAGAAACCAATTGTGCAACAAATAAGCAGGAAGAAGTGGAGTTGGATTGGCTGACCATACTCTGAGAAAACAAACCATCACTAAGTAACGTCACAATATAGGCTCCCGGGTGGAACTCGAACGGTAAGGGGCGAGTTGGTCGTCGGTGCGAGGGTGACATGGAGGAGGAGATGCTGTGAAGAGGAGATGAAAGTATGTGAGCAGACGTAGAGCCAGGTAAAAACGTTGGCAGGGAACCGAACGCAATGGAGACGCGTGGCTGAAGCCCTATGTTTCTCTAGGAACTAAAGGAAACAATAGTAATGATAATAATTATATCTTTCATAGACGTCAGTATTCGAAATGAACTGTCTCAAAGGCATGAGTATGGCCTCGTCTTAACAAAATAGCTGTGTATACATAATATAACATAATATCTTCCTTTGGTACATGACCAAAATATTTTCATAAAACAAAAACCTCATTATTCTCACTTCTTTTTTCTTTTCTTTTCTCTCCAAACAGATGGTAAAAATTTAGCTCAAATCTATTCGTGTAGTTTTCATGAAATATCTACTACACTGAATCATCGTGTCAATGATTTATTAGTCGGTATACTCATAGCTATACACGAACAACAAAGAAATGTTCAAAAGGAACGTGCACGCCTTGATCGAATGGCACAACAGAGAAAATCTTCACAGAGTTCACCAAAGCATAAATCGTCAATCACAGCGTTGAAATCACCTGCTAACAGTGTAATGAAATTCTTTCGAAAACATTTTACACCTAAAAAAAATGAACAAAGTTTTGTTTAAATAATCATTATTATAATAATATTAGAGAAAAAAGTATATATATATATGCATAGATGAATAGAACATATATATATATATATATTCATAATAAATATGCGTATTGATTTTTATTTTTATTTGATCCGTTCTGTGATCACTTTGATCGGATTTTTCAATTGTTTTTTCTCTTTCCTCTTCTTCTCGTTTTTTCTCCTCAAAATAATGCGTATACTTCCTTCAACCACACACCCACCCCTCCGACTCAACCATCCCTCAAAAACACAAACGCACACACGGAGTGAGAGAGGAAGAATTATGCCCATGAATAGTGTTCATACTAATAACAACTGTCCATTACCTTACTTTGAATTATAAATACTTGTATAATATTTCTTAATGAGTAATATGTTGCTATACATAGTTCAGACGTCAAACGGTTGGAGGTTACTGGGGGACGTACACATATAACTATCAATCCTATTAATGATTGAGTTGATCAACACTCACTCACTGACGACCTTTATTCCACATCACCTCAGAAATAACTACACGCCTAATGGTGCAGTGCAACTTTGTAGATATATCTAATTAAAGTTATTATTAATATTATCACTATTATTAATACCAGCTCTCTTTCCTTCAATTTTATTCTAAATAACAATTGCTTGGTTGAGTAACATGGTGGATTTTGTTCATTGAACCGTTCTATTTTTTTGGTTTTGTTTTTGGTGTGGGGATAATTTCATGCAATCTTGAATTCGTCTCCTTCTCTAATCTTTTTACTGGTTTTACTATGTATGCTATACGACTAGACTGTTAATAATATGAAAATGACTATTAATAAATACTATTATTTTTTATTATTAATAATAATAATGATATTAATATAACAATATTAATCTTGAAATTATTGATATTGTCAGTGTGATGAACGTGTTCACTCCCTAAAAGAGTAAATTTCCTCTCCACCATCTAAAAGTATATGCATATATATTTATATATGCAGAAACCTAATCTTATGGATTAGGTTTACCGTATTTGGGGGGGAGGGGGTTGAGGAGGAACATGTGATATAACTATTTAAAATGTGAGGAATTATACAATCTATCTCATGTTACACTTGTACAAGTATAGATTTCTAGATTATTTTATACTTTTCCACAAAGTTATGTAGTCTATTTCTATTGAAAGTTGAATTGTATTGATCAAATCTTGTTGTTTAAATTAATCAAAATAAAATAAAGTAAGAAGCGATCGATTTTTGGATTGGCGGTCAACTCAAGTATATAACACGTAAATACACAATGTTTTGTGTACTGTAATAATAATAATATAATAATGTAATTTTCAAGTATTGGTTTTATGGGGATTGTGTTTGATTGGTTGGAGGGTTTCAGCATGAGATGAAACAAGTAAGAGAACCATTAGAAAACCTGCAAGGGGTACTGGAGAGTTGTTTCGTCAGCTTTGTTTCGGACTATTCATCAGCACGCACCCACAGAGTGGGGTTCGAACCTGAGAACTTCCGGTTACAAGACCAGCGGGCCAGCTCGTAGACCATTAAGCCACTGGAACTCGACCCAATGACCAGCCCATGAATTCTAACTTGTTTCAGTTCATGACACAGGATACAGCAGGTTAAAGGCGAGGCAGTAACTAATCTAAGAAAATAGTGCGAAGTGGTCGTGCTACGTCGTCAATCCGCAGGAGTTATAAATCATGGGCTGGTTATTGGATTGGATCAGGTCACAGTGGCTTAATGGTCTACGAGCTAGTTCGCTTTATAACCAGAAGGTGCTGTATTCGAACCCTTGCAGTGGGTTTGCGCTGTGAATAGTCCCAAACTAGGCTGACGAAACAACTGTCCAATGCTCCTTGTAGGTTTTCTAATGGTTCTCTAACTATTGTCAGCTCATGATGAAGTCCTCCATCCAATTATAATGTAAGACAAATTTGATCAGGGGGTGGTTGGTTTTTCATGCACTCATGAAGGCGAACAATAGACTGAATGAACTAAATTAGCTCTCATTTTACATGCAATAGGCCCTAGCTTTGAAAGTCGCAAATGTCTACAGGAGTATGGAAGGGCACAATTTTGTGCCTTGAGTGACTAACTGGTAGAATTCCTGCTATTCACAGATGTAGTCTTGGTTCGTTTTCCAGCCGACGTACTCCTTAAATTCGCCTTGAGAAAAGAGGAAAACTGAGCATGAGATTAGCGATGCAATCCCTTAAAAATAGCATTATCGTTGATAACATTTCATGCCCTGAAGACCTGCGTTCCACTTGAAACACAGGGAATGAAAGAAAGGTTGAACTAACCTTGTTAAAAAGAACAGATTTTACATGTCACTTTTTAAGACCTTCCATTAGGATTGTTGAACTTCGGGGCTTACAAAGCATGGAAACCAGCGTATGAAAGTAGCACCGCGCAAAAGTTCTACTAGAAAATCTAACTACTTACTACTATCACAGTATGTCACTATTGTGCATGACAGTGCATTGTGTGTCAGTACTAAGAATTAGGCAGCCTTATAAGGCGGAATTGGTGAGTTTGTTTTCCTCATATTTTGGCATTCATGTATACTACTATGCTTTCCAACATCGCGTGAATCCTAATTACGAAGATGATAAGACTTTATTCCATTATATTGATGAATTCTGTTGATGAGTGAGAAACTTCTTTTTCGAATGTTATTCAGTAGAGGTTGAAGCTCTAAATTTAAAAAAGAATGCCAGTAAATAAACACTTCAACGTTCAGGTTGATAGAGTTATCAGGGAAAAAAGGCATCTTTGTTTCGTTCGTCAATGAATGTGGAATTCTTTTCCTGTTTCAGCTCAGATAATAAAATTCATGTTTTAAGCGCCAATATCCAAATTGAACCAGAAACTTAGCGAGTCATGAACACCACATTCAATGGGTTGCAGACTTTTATCAACAACTTCCCCATTTGGCTAGCTCCATACTGAAGATCAGATGGTCGTCCAGAAAGAATTAGCAGCAAGTAACTCTGTGGATGAACCAATCAAGAACCTGTTGTTGAGTAAACATCTGAATGAAGAGGCTAAGAAGATCGCCTGATGACATTGCTTACCAGAGAAGCCCACAAGTAGAATCTGAATAGAAAGCAGCGAGTTGACAGCCAGAGGGTCATATTCAAGAGATCAGGTGAGGAGGAGAAGACCGGAGCTTAAAGTCAGTTGAATATGATGGCAGAGAAAAGGATGAAATGGAGGTGTATTCTGCTGAAGCCCTCTGTTATTGGATGGTTGGAGGAAATCGACCACAGGAAGCCTGACTTCACGTAGGTTTCGAGTTAGTTGGCACTCACTAGTCAGCAAGGCGTATCTGCAACCAGCTTCAGGTTACTCATGTCGCTTCTGAGATTCGAACCCATGTCACTCAGTGCTGCAGTCAGTCGGAGACGTTGCCACTGGGCTATTCGGGCTAGCGATTGACCTCCTTTAGAACAGACTGTATCAGATACTTTTGATTGGACACTTGTCAGTAACTAGTGTAATGTGTCTAGTCCTTTCCTTGGTGCAGACTGAATTCTATCAGTCAGAATTGCAATGTAGCCACCATTCTAGGTAGCTCGTCTCTGACTCAGGTACTGGATGACGTGGGTTAAAATCTCAGGGGAGACATGATTCGTAGATACTCCTTGCTGACTAGTGAGTGCCACCCACCAGGAAACCTAGGTCAGGTGAGGCTTCTTGTGGCCAATAGTCTTGAACCATCTAACATCAACAATTCACATCGTAGTGGCAAGCTAACTGGGATGGTAGCTACATTGCAAAACTTGACTGACTAATAGAATTCACTCTGCACCAAAAAATGGACTAGACACATCACACTAGTTACTAGTGTCTAATCAAAGTGCTCTCTGTTCTACTAGGAATCTTCTGGAATAATAATAATAATAGTTACAATAACCAAACCCCATTATTTTGTCTTTTTTATCCTGAGTGCCTGATGAAGTGGTAGGCAGTTTTGACACTTTCATGTAACCGTACCTTACATCATTCTATCGATTACTTGACTTACTCCCACCATTAATAGTATGTTTGTGTGAAGATATACAAACTGAAAACTTAGGTTGAAAGCTACTCACTCGATAACTGCTTGCATGGGACAGTGGTAAACTTAGATTTCAGGCTTACATAATTGAAGGGGGGCTAGTGTTGAATAGTTTTTCGTCGTTTATACGGTGAACTATTTGTTAGTGAGTAAACTATGTTTGTGTGGAAAAATATAGACGACTGAAATCGTAGCTTTACTAATGATAAAACCAAAAAATAAACTGGATTCGTTTTGTAGTCGACATATTTGTCATAAGGTGTGTGTGTGTTTGAAATCATCAAATTCGTAAGAGAAGAAGAATCAGATGTCTTAGTCAGGAGGATAAACTCAAAAGATCTAGAAACACAAGTATGCAGATCAAATGTTCAACTGTAACAGCAATAACCTAACAGCACAGTAGGAGAAACTGTGTACAAACATTACCAGAATGAGTTAAAACACACCGTGGTAGTGTCATCCAGAGAAAAAAAACAGATACCCTTACAATTTCATCAAAAAAGTTTCTAAACTTCATTCAAACTCCCAAGAAGGAAAACGTCCTCAATAACTACAAGAAAATTCACCCAAAAACTTATAAAGAATATTTCTGAAAACTAACAGCTAGAATACTAAAACCATTCGGAATAGATATAGCACACAAACAAATAACACAATCACTTCAATTGATTCAAAATGACCATTAAAATTTTTTCAAAAGAATGATTACTGAATAAAGAATATTCTTTTGGATAACCCCTTCTTCATCATCAGGCTCTACACTTATATATACATGCATGCTAGTTAGTAAATTAGTGTTATTAACAACACTAATGTTGTTTAAATAACATCGAATCAATAATAATATCGATGGATTACAGTTCGACAGCATAAATATAACATCAGCAGTACACACTGAATAGCAGACAGGTGAATTGGGAAAAGTAGTAATAATGCAGAATTCATGAATTTATAGTCTTCAATGAAGGCCAGCCAGGGCAGTAGTAGTAGTTGGAATTGTTACTTCTGCACACAAAGCACTGGTTGTTTCACGTGAATTGTGATAGTCTCGGCTGTTTGGAGCATGCGGTGCTTCGATATTTTGGCAATTTATTAGGCACCCGGTTGATGACAGAGAAGGATTCTTTAATGCTGGCTTTGTGGCCAGCTGGTTTGGACCAGGTGGTCTAATATCGAACTGTTGATGCTTCTAACTACACCTTTATTTAACCACATTGGTAGATGTTCCCGAGAGAGTACGAGAAATCAAGTTCCTAGATCAACGGCCAATGTAACTCATTCCACAGACGCAGTAGAATTAGTAGATACAACTGGCAGTGGGTAGTCCAGGTACTTTGACTTTCAATTGAGGAATCACCATCGGTTGTGTAGAAAATATAACTTGTAGTTTACTAGCATTAAGAGTTCTTTGAAATGATTTTCTTAATTTCTTCGTTATTAGTTCGCCGGGTATGCCACCCTCGAACGGCAGTCGTGTGTATAAATTCTTCTTGTTTACGGATAGTGAGTAGTCCTTTTCCGCTTTCTTTGTCATGTGTTTCCTGGTAAATTTGTCGGGACAGCTATTTTCAATCAAGGTACCGTACATAATCCTTAGTTCATCTTCAACTACCTCTTCTTGTCTTATAGATCTAACCCTGTGGTTGAAGGTCTTTACTAAATTTCTTTTATACTGGAGAGTAAAGAAGCTTTGATAATGTGTATATCTTACTGTCCATGTACTTTTCCTATACAAATTTCTTTTTATACTACCATCTAGTTTTCTTATAAGGAGGACATCTAGGAAGGTAGTTGCTTCTATTTTAGGATTCCTCTTCGCATGTGAATTTCATAGCAGAATGTACTTCATTGAATTGAGTTATTATTGTGATCCTATCCGAATCACTGTCACTACAAAGAACAAAGGTGTCATCCATATACCGGCAATAAAATGAGAATTTTCTGACAAGGTTGTTCAGAATTCCATTTTCTATTTTACGTAGAGGGAAATCGTTTGTGACAGCTGATCCCTTTTGTTACTGCCGTCTTATATCAGCATACAATTCATTGAACTCACTAATGGTATTTTCATTTGATAAATTTAGTGTACACACACATACAAAAGAACCATATTGTACAGCTATGAAAATTATTTCGCCGAAAAAGGACTCTTCGCTGAACTACTGGTCTTCTGTCTATTAATGTTTGAATGGGAAATTTTCATGAATTAGAAGGTAATCTGCCCAAATAGGACTCAATGGGTAGCTCATCGCCACCCCGTCCACTTGTCTCCAGAGTGTGCAATCAAATTTTAAATTTACATTCATGTTACACCTCAATTATAATTCTTTTAGGATTTCCGTTGGGATGCCAGTATTTATCGACTGGTTATACACTTGTTCACATATTTAGTTAACTAATTCTACTAGATGTAAACTTGTGAATAAAGACGTTATGTCCAAAGATATCTTGCTTTTGTCCATGATTTTAATATCTTTGACTTTGTCTACGAATTTAAATACATCTTTGACGCTATACTTCACTATCTTCTCATGCAAATGTTTGAGAATATTTACTAACCATCTAGCTAGAGCATGGTGGAGCAGATTTTGCATATCAGGTATTGGTCTGAACGGTAACTTTTGGTTTATGCACTTTAGGTAGGCCATACAATCACTTCATTCAATAATATGAGGACCAAAAGAACAACGGTAGAGGAAGACCTGTGATAAGCATCATATTGGTCAAAGTAGATGTTCCCTTCGACTCAGAAGCCAGGAACATAAGTTTACTGTGAAAAGGCGTCACATATATTCTTCCATATCGATGGATATAGACAATTATGGACACCAATTTGATTAAGAAAATGTAGAAATTTTAAACAGTGGAAACACCAAAATTAATGGCAAGGAATATCTAGAAGCCTGGTACTGAAATGAATTATAAATTAACGGACACCTTATGGAGTGGGTCCCAGTGGCTTAAAGGTCTACGATCTAGCTGGTCTTGTAACTATAATGTCCTGGGTTCGAACTCTGCCGGTGGATGCTTGATGATGAAGAGTCCTGAACTAGCGCGAAATAGCTGGTTGACCATTAATATTAGGTCTCCTGATTATCCTCTGACCAATGTCAAAATATAATGGAATCCTGAAACGAATCAAATCATTGCAATACTTTACCATAGGTAAAATCCACCAAATAATAAAGAATAAATCACACGACAAAAAGTTCAAATTTCAAGTCAATAAAAACCGATCAATAAAAGTGTAAATTAACAACCAATCACAACACTGACTCTCAGGAGATACACTTATATCATCAAACAAGTTTACTTCTGAATGAAGCCTGATGTGAAGATGTTGTCTAGCAATGACAATGAAAGCTTCGCAATGAAACTTTTCAGCTCTGAGAACGCAATCACATCAAAATTATCCATCTGAGCTGCAGATCTTCTCTATGAATTCGCCTAAAAAATTCTATCCAAGAAATTCAACATCTCCGTTGGTGTGCTTCGTAAACTTTTATAATTGTACCTTCTTTCTTTCAACGTTTATATAGCCTGACAAACAAAATCAGCTGGGAGATACTAGATAATATTCTCGCTTAACACTGGACACTTCAACATTTATTGCTTGTAAGCATTGTGAAGTAACAGGCCTAGGACTGCCAAGTTTCAAATTTGTTATGCTTATATATATGTCCAAACCAATTATAATAAAGGTTTTCTTGTATTCCCCAATGAATGAAAAAGAGCAAAACGATACTGTTGTTATTTCTGACGTTTCGCTATTTAATGCTGTCAATATCTTTATCAAAGTATTAAACCAGAATTCACAAAATCCACTCAGCTTATATTTAACAAAGAGTCAGGAGGTGAGAAAATGGACTTAGGTCAAGTTAAATTAAAAGGTCATATTAAAGGTTAAAATAACAGTGGCTGAATGGTATACGAGCTTGCCTTGTAACCAGAAGGTCCTGGATTCGAACCTTTGCGGTGGGTGCGTACTACCGATGAATCCCAAAACTAGTATGAAACAGCTGTCCAGTACTCGCTGTTTATTTTCAATGGTTCTCTAGCTGATATCAATCCGTGATCAACTCGTAAAAACAAAACTAACCTTTACAATCCAAACTATAGAAGATCACAAAACCAAATAACAGAGGTAATATTACATCTGCTATGGTATCAAAACAAAGTTTACTAACTTGATCATCGTTCCTCAGTGTAATGTCATTTTTCGTTGTCAAGTTGGTCAATTGGTAAAGATAACAAGATCAAGTGTAGATTGTTGGATTTGATATGTGTGTAAAACTGTAAGGTCAGCGTGTGTTTACATAATGAAATTGCTCATCACATTCGTGTTGATTTTGTCACTTCATGGGGAACGGGTGTTGTAACCAGGTCAGATTCTG
Organism: Trichobilharzia szidati; assembly: GCA_944472155.2. Classification (NCBI taxonomy): domain Eukaryota; kingdom Metazoa; phylum Platyhelminthes; class Trematoda; order Strigeidida; family Schistosomatidae; genus Trichobilharzia; species Trichobilharzia szidati. Next base: position 59,184,092 of record OX235276.1, read on the forward strand.
TTTCAGTCCATTATTCCTATTCAGACAATTTGGAAGTGCTTCTGGTATTAGACGTTCTTCGTGATTTCTGAAATTTTTTCTGGATTATTGCAATATTGCCCAAAAAAATTTTGTGGCCTGATTTTATGGCGTATAGACGAGCTATGTCTTATGATTTTTCAAGTTTTTATAGTTAAACCGGATTTCGCGGTGGTCGAACAGATGCTCTACAGTGTTCATTTCTTCTGATTTTGATTTCTCGAGATGCTTGTCCGATTTTTTTATTTTATAGACACAATTAGATAGATAATCTTTAGGGATTCGGTCTTTTATATGGACAAGGTTGTTTCACAGTGTATCTGATGTTTTGAAGAAAACTCTGATGTCGAACTTATTGAGTACTCTTCTGATATCATCTGACGTCTCTGCTCTATATGGAATGACAACTGTTGAGGTCCATGTTTTCGGAATACATTTTCAACCATATTTAATGTCAGTATTGATTTTGTTGATGAAGTTCTTTGGGTAGTTACTTTTCTTGTGAGTCTCAGTAATGTTTGATATTTCTTCTTCTATCTCCTTCTCACCCGTTTTGAAAGAGTGTGCTCGTCTAAGAAGACTTGAAACAACTGATACCTTTGCGCTGATGGGGTGTGATGATTTGAAGTCTAAATATTTATTGGAGTGGGTTTTCTCCCTGAACATGGATATACTAAAATGTTCGTTTTCCCTTCTCCTAACTAGGCAGTCTAGAAATGGTAGTTCACCGACGTCTGATTCTGCTTCTGAAGTAAACTGAATTCTGGGAGATACACAGTTTATTTTCTCCAGGAAAGAACTGTGTAGATTTCGTTTTAACACTACAAAAGTATCATCTACATATCTTAACCATATTTTAGGAGTGAGTATGCCCTGAAAAGATGCTATCCTCGAATCTATTCACGAAAAGATCAGCTACTATTGAGGAAATCGGTGAAGCCATAACAACACCGTTTGTCTGTCTGCTTACTTTGAACCAGTGTTCTGCGACCAGATAGTTTGGAATTTCCTACTGTGCCGTCTAGCGAATGTATACGTCACTCTGCATACGTGCGTACAAACAAAAGTACTTTTTCCAGAAAAACAAAACATGCGTCAAAGTTAGTTGAAACTTCTGTCACATGATTTCGCAGTTTTATATGCATGATTCAAAATTAGTTAGTTCAACGTATCTTATTAAAAAGTTTAAATTCTTTATCAGCTGTATAACTTTTTCAATTTAGCGCACGAATGTCACATGTTTTGCCGTTAAAAAGAAAGAAACTTTGATACGTCACACAATTTCACAGCATTCATTCAAGCAATCACTCAATTACTCCTCCAAAAAAAATTTTGTTTTCCATCAGACTTACAAAACGTGTGTAGAATAAATTAAGGGAAAAGAGAATCGGAAGGGTAAAAATAGAGAAGGAGTCGCGAAGCAATGAATATATATATGTGACAGGCAGACTGTAATAATAATAATAATTTGCTTTATTCCAGAAACAGTACTAATGGTACAGTGTGGAATTTTCAGCACAAAATTGTCTAAGTTTCTTAATGTAGTAGGTTAGGCAAAACACTTTCTTAGAAATCATTAGGATATGAGATGACCAAGTAAGGTCGGAAGATAGAGCTAGACCGAGGTATTTTGCATTAGACTTAGTTTCAACTTTAGTCCCCTCAATGCAACAGTTTTCATGAGAACTTACTAGTGTTTGTAGATCTCGTTTATGCCTAAGGGAGAAGTCAATAGTCTGGCATTTTGAGGGATTCAGCATGAGACCATTTAGTTTGGACCACTCACTGATGTCCGACAGGAAGCTATTTAATTTGAGACAGTCTGACTGAGACTTAATGGGAAACGATACAGACAGGTCATCTGCATATTTGACGAAGTTGATTTCATCTGAGAGAGGTAAATCATGTTAGAAGAAGGAAAAGAGAAACAGAGAAAGAACAGCACCCTGAGGAACTCCAGCTTCCGTAAGCAAAGGAGAGGAAGATACACCATTATATACTGTGTACTGCATCCTATTAGAGAAGTAAGAGTGTAGCCAGTTGATAGCCCAGGGCTCAAATTGTGTAGGGCTAAGCTTGTTTAACAATAGGCCTCTAGGTACAGAGTCGAAAGCAGATGTATAGTCAAGGAACGTACTACGAACAAACTTGGCCCCTTTGTCTAAGGAAGATACAGTGTTGTGATGAAACACGGCAGCAGCGTCCAAAGTACTTTAACCCTGTTTGTAAGCAAACTGCATTGGATCGTTTGAGAAACTTAGGGAGGGAACAAGTTTTAGTAACAATAGTTTCCCCATTAGTTTCAAAAAAGGAGAGGTAATAGCGATAGGTCTAAACTTAGCATTATTTCCAGAGCCTGACTTGGGTACAAGGATGATTTTAATATTTTTCCACAGTGAAGGTACAACATTATTAGAAAAAGAAGTATTAAAAATGTTTGTAAGTGGGTTGCTTAAAATATCAGCACATTTCCTTGGGACAATGGCAGGTATACCATCAGGACCTAGACTCTGGGAAGGTTTAAGAGATTTTAAACATTTAAGAACATCAGAAGTTTTAAAACTATTAAAGTCACTGGTCATGTTATTTGTTACATTGAAGCTAAAAGGTACATTGGGAAGGCGGATAAAAGATCTATTAAATTTATAAATTAAATAAAAGACGTTTATTCAAGTATTGGTTTTTAGGGATTTGATTGATTGGTTACAGGGTTTCCTGATGAACTGACGTAGGTTAGAGAAGAACTGGAAAACCTGCAAAGAGTGCTGGACAGCCAACTGTTCCTTCCTAGTTTCGAACTCTTCATCAGTTCGCATCCACATCAAGGGTTCGAACCCAGGACCTTCTAGTTTCAAGGTGAGCTAGCTCGTAGACCATGAAGCCACTGGGACCCGATCCAATCCAGTGGCCAGCCCATGAATTCCAACTTCTGTCAGTTCACGAAATAGTGCGACTACTAGGCAATGTCTCCGGAGAGTATTTGTCCCCACACTCGACCTTCTCTACCCTACTGGTCTCGACTCCCACCATTAGAACCTCAGGTAACTACCCACCTGAATAGGGCCAGTCACTAGTGAGCATCTCATTGATATTCAAGTACTGGCTTGTAGGGATTCGACTGAGTGGTTTCAGGAATTCGTGAATTGGTAGAAGTTAGAATTCATGGATTGACCATTGGATCGGGTGCCAATGGCTTAATGATCTACGAACTAGCTCGCCTTGTAATCAGAAGGTCCTGGGTTCGAACCCTTGCGGTGGATACGTACCGATGAGGATTGCCAAACTAAGACGGAACAGATGGTCGTTTTCTTCTCTCTTCTTCTCTTACCTGTGTCATTTCATCACGAAATCCTGTAAAGACGTTTGATTAGGTAAATAGAGGCAATCGGCTACAGGAAGACTCACCGCACCTAGGTTTCGGGTTAGTTGCCACTCACTAGTCAGCAAGGCGTATCTGAAATCAGCTTCAGGGAACTCATGTCCCTTCTGAGATTCGAACCCACGTCACTCAATGCTGCAGTCAGTCGGAGACGTTACCACTGAGCTATTTGGGCTCGCGATTGACCTCCTGTAGGACTGTATTGAATATTTGTGATTGGACACTAGTCACTAACTAGTGTGATATGTCTAGTCCTTTCCTTGGTGCAGAGTGAGTTCTATCCGTCAAGCCGGGTAACTTCACGGTTTTTTGGCATTAGTACATTTATTTCCCTTAATGAATTTGATTAAGCAAGGAAGAACAACCGTTCGTACAGAATAAGATGGTACCATCATTATTTCTTCGCCTTCTTACTAGCTGCTTACAGCCTAGTGAACTTATTGAATTCATGCGTACAATGGAAAATTTCAACATACTTTCAAAGGTTACACGGTGTCAGTTAATGACAAGAGGCTTTCATTAACAGTGTTCAGAAATTATATTTATGTAACTTTTACCCAAAGACTTCCAGTTTAAACAAAATGGAGGCTTGGATATAATGGTAAAGGAGTTACGTAACAAGGGCGACAGGTGAGTAAGATGACGAGTAACTTATAAATTGAGTAACAGTTTGGTGAGTTCAACTCAAACCTTAGACAAGTAAAGTGAAAACATGTGATAACTTTGGAAGGGGTTAAGGGAAAATATTGCGTAATCTAATGAGAGAGAGAATGAAAACATCCAGCTACTAGGGCAGCTGTCAACGTGTAACATTTGCAAGTATGCTAAAATTGTTCTGCACATCAATTTAATAATTTCTTTAGGCTGTGCTTAACTGATGAGAAGCCAGAGAAATAAATATTGGTACTCAAAAATTGTTATTCATGCTTTATTGAGAATTAATTTGGTTAATAAGTTACACGTTGTCAAAAAGAGTACAGTTCTAAAATTGTCTTGTAGCTAATTTTCTCTTTGGATACATATTTTCAGGCTGAAAAAAAATGATTGTGACGATTATAAGTTCAGAGAAGATTATTGCATGGAAATTCTAATATCTTAGTGATAAATGGGACGTAATTTAAGAAGCAATTATTCTCAAGCAGATTCACCAAATGTAAAGTTTGGGGGCGTATATATATATATATATAACTACTTGGTTCCTGGTTAAATATATGGGGCTTCAAAAGCACATCTCCACTTAGTCCTATTGCCTGCAGCCGTCTTCAGCTGATTCCACGATTTTCCATAAACTTTCAGCTTCTCCTCGCACGACTTACTCCATGTCACTATCGTACCAATGCCCAACGCGTCGTTTCATATTCAGGTTCAAATCACAAAGAATACCCATTGAGTCATGAAAAAAATTAAAGACAATTCAGAAAAGTAAAGATGTGCGTCGGTGGCACAGTGGTTAGGACTCCCGCCTACCATGCACATGGTCCGGAGTTCAATACCCTGCTGACGCACACCCAATATCTATGGTTGGCCTGCGAAATTTGGACTACCGATATCCATGCTGAAAATTCCATACTTGTACTGAAAATACGTTATGGCATCAAGCTGTAATAAAAATAAAAATTAAAAAAAAAATAAATAATATCGATGAAATCATATTCAGAGGCTAAACAGTCATATTTACATTTACCAAAATTGTATAATAGTCTGTTATTGAGTAATAGGAGGGTGGGGGGGTGACATAGCTGACATAATTACTCAGAAATGGCTTTAGAAGTAAAAAAATAAACGTTGTAAATCACGTGGTACTCAGCGGTACAAAGTTAGAAATTTGATAAGGATAAAATTGCTACTGAGTGAGAATAAACGTAGTTGAGTGTCAATTTAACAAGTGTGAAGAGGGTGTGAAGATGTACAAAAGGAACATGTGAGAATGAAAATAGTGAACTAATTAATAAAGTGGAAGCAAAGTGAAAGTAAAATTAAAAATAGAAAAGAATCAAAGTATACAGAGTTCGGCTGCACAAAGTGCACACTTTCCAAACGCATCTCTGAACATTCTCTGGCATGGTTAGTAAAAGGACAAGGCAAGACAATTACTGGCTCAATTCTTGAGCACCTGGTGAACTCAAGCCACGTAACTCCACCAGAGTTGTCTTTCAAGATCATCTACAAGGTGAGGCCGAATGGTACAAAGGGCATCAGGTTTCAGCTTTGTGTATGACGAAGGGGCTGGCAATTCGTCAATACAATCCCGAACTCTGTATACAGAAAACGTTTGTCCAGTCTCTAATTCTACCTCGGTCTCAACCTCTTCAATGGTCGTTCCTTGTAAAAAATTGTTTTTTTTAATTTTCAATTTCACTTTTAGTTTGCTTTTACTTTATTAATTAATTCTCTATTATCACTCTCATATGTTACTTTTTTCACATTTTCACAAACCTATTCACACTTGTTAAAATGACATTCAACTAGCTTTATTCTCACTCAGTAGCAATTTTATCCTTATCGAATTTCTAACTTTGTATCGCTGAGTACCACGTGATTTACAACGTTTATTTTTTACTTCTAAAGCCACTTCTGAGTAATTTTGTCAGCTATGTTACCCCCCACTCATTACTCAATAATAGACTATTATACAATTTTGGTAAATATAAATATGGCTGTTTAGCCTCTGAAGATGATTTCGTCGATGAAGAAAATTTTCTTCAGTGAATTCAGATTCTACTTGAATGGTGGGTGGCCTGGCGCCTGATGTTAACCAGCGTGAGTCCAATCCATCTCCTTTTTCTTCGGCATACTTGTTAGGCAATAGGTTTATGGTTGGCTCCCTGGCAGATTTCCTTAGTGTTATTTTCCATCATCTGATCTTGAGTATGGAGCGAACGCGGCTGTTGATAGAAGTTTGAAGCCTGTTCGAAGTGCTTTTGGTGATGCGCCGTGTTAGTCTGTGAACCACATAGAGGAAGTGGCTGACTTCAAATTACTGTTGGAATCTTGTTCCTTATGCTGAGTGCCACAGATTTCCTTTCTGATACTTTGCTTCTCGCCTCTTCCCTTCTTTTTGCTTTGTAGTGGAATATCCACTGTAAGACAAGCTGAACAGGACTTAAAGCCACTTACTTACATAACATCCTCCAAGCTTTTGGCTAGCACTAACTCAGCATCCCTGAAAAATCCGCTTCCGAATATCAGGACGCTGTATAGCATCCTGTACAAACATTATCCATGATCTAAAATGGTTTACAAATAGCTTTCTACATGTTAATCATTTTACTCGTAAGGAACAACCATGCAGCGAAAAACGGTGGTTTTGGCTGACCTCAGCGCAGTTAAGCAAATCTGCCTGACAATGACCAATATTAGTCTGCATTGAGTACAATTTACTTCTCGTGTTAATTACAATGAAAATGCTGACAAAATTATACAAATACATCACTTATTTTAAATTAATACCCAATATGGATATAAATCAAGAAAAAGATTCGATGCCGCACATATCAAAGTTATGTGGGGGAATTGACTTCAAGCTTTATTTTTTCCCCAAGTATTTGTAATCCATCCAACACATACTTGGGTTTATTTGTTAATGAGAAGACAATATTTCTATACTTCTTAATGTGCTCTTTTGAATGACTAGTTAGCACATTGTTCTCGCAAACTAAATGCAGCAACCATGTAGTTTGACCATAAACTAAATTTATGTAATTGAAATAATACTTATCCATGCCTATACAACTGGTATGTCCTACATATATAGGTATAAATACATTTTTATAATAAAGGTCTATCCTTCTATTTTAACCGTGGCTTTGGCATCCTCATCTGTGCCAATTGTCTGTAGCTGAAATCATGCTGCGTAGTCGACACAAGCGAAAGAGATAATTTCCTTCAAAGTTATTCCGTTGATAATAATTGTTGTCCGCTTTTGTGTTCTCATTGTTGACTTGAAGTCGTGTCTATGTTGCCAGCCCATTCTACCGACTTGTTGCTTTTCGCCTGTATGCTTCCAAGTTTGTGTGGCGATAGAACGCAAATCATCCGCGAATTCCAAATCTTTGAGAGCATTCTCATCGGCTCAGTGTGTTTCTGTCTTCTTGCTCCTTATGGTTTGTTTTATGATCCAGTCCTCCACAGCAGGAATATCATCGTGGGTGATAGTGGGCAGCCTTTTCCTCCTCTAGCATACATTTTAAATGCTTCCCTGAGTTATCATATGGTTCGTGGCACTCTTTAGTGTTCAAGTAGTGACAATGACTCACTTGGTAATAAAAATATATACCATATACTTTCCTCCTACGTTGAGAAATGGTCGATAATGTGGATAACGAGCTTAAACTCTTTCATTTGAAACTCTAATTAAAAGTTGATGTTTAGTAGGCACTATGACGTGTAGAAATTATGAATTCTGTTCCGTGTATTATTACTTAGATCAAATAGCTAGTTGGTTAGCCTTAGAATGGCTTAATCTGTTTTAAAACTTTGAATGAGTTGGTCTGATGACAACACTGATCAGCTTAGCCCTAAACACGTGAAATGACCGTCTTGTGTTTAGACTACCGTGACGCAGATTGCAAGCACTACTGGTATGCTGATTTCGTGATTTTCTGTCATGATATCAAGCAGACGGCGTGTTCCGAAATGAATATTTTGCATAAGACATTGAAGAACAACAGGATGAATTTTTGCCAAATAGTCTGACTAGTAAATTTCAATGTTTATACTGTCCATGGTCGAATACAAAACCCATTTATTAGTGTAGAATATGTCGGTTTCCCTAAATTTACAAGCTTCCAGTACCAACTCCGTGAAGGCATCAGCAATCTAAATTTATCATTTCATTTATTAGTCACTACCTATCACTGTCACGTATACATACAAACTAGCTTGATAGTCTTCTAATTGAATTCTAGATTTTCCTGTCGATTGATTGGACCAAAGTGCCAGAATTCAATTAAATAACTAATATGACTCGTTGCATAAGAGGTGAATCTCGTGGCCCAAGTTGTCTAGTGGATAGCGCTTTGGCGTTTGAAACTATGGGCACTGGGTTCGAGCCTCGGTGGGAACATCATCACTCACTGGAGAATGCAGGCACATCCATGATACATTTTGTATCAACATTGTAATTACACTTCAACTCACTAACTTGTTCGTTAGAAATATATATTTTGAATAATAATGCGAGAGTCATCTTTTAAACTGTCAATTTGGGCAAAAGAAAATCTACTAGGAAATTATTAAGCGTGCATTACTGTTAACCTAGAATGGCTAATGATTGTAAATTCAGTTGGTATGCCTAAATAAGTACATTATTATTATTTCTCTTAGTTCCTAGAGGAACATGGGGCTTCAGCCGCACATTGCCTTTGCGTTCGGTTCTCTGCCGAGGTTTTCATCACCTGGCTCCACGTCTGCCCACATGCTTTCATCTCCTCTTACATCACCTCCTCCTCCATGTCACCCTCGTACGGACGGTCAGCTTACCGCTTCCCGTTCAGGTCCTACTCGAGTGATGGCCTGGCGTGTGATGTCACTTGATGATGATTTGTTTTCTCAGAGGATGGCCAGCCAATCCACTTCCATTTCTCGCTGCATATTTGTTGAACAACTGGTTCCATCTGGGTTGGTTCGCTCATTGCCAGAGATCCGTGTTGCTGATCTCTTCTGGCCGGCCGTCTAATCTTGAGCGAAGTATTGAGCAAAAACAGCTGTTGATAAAGGTCTGTAATTTTGATTTGACACTAGTAACTAGTGTGATGCGTCTAGTCCTCTCTTTGGTGCAGACTAAATTCTATCGGTCAGGTTGTAATGTGGCCACCATTCTAGGTAGCTCGCCATAACGGTGTACATTGTTTGTGATGATATTAGATGGTTGGAGGCAATCGGCAGGAAGCCTTGGACCTAGGTTTCATGCTAGTTGGCACTCATCAGCAAGGCGTGTCTGCAACCTTGAAGGAACTCATGTCCCTTCTGAGAATCGAACCCACGTCACCCAGTGCTGCAGTCAGAGACGTTACCACTGAGCCTCCAACCATCTAATATCATCACAAACAATGTACACCGTTATGGCGAGCTACCTAGAATGGTGGCCACATTACAACCTGACCGATAGAATTTAGTCTGCACCAAAGAGAGGACTAGACGCATCACACTAGTTACTAGTATCAAATCAAAATATCCACTACAGTCCTACAGGAGGTCAATCGCGAGCCCGAATAGCTAAGTTGTAACGTCTCTGACTGCAGCACTGAGTGACGTGGGTTCGAATCTCAGAAGGGACATGAAATCCTTCAAGCTGGTTGCAGATACGCCTTGCTGAAGAGTGCCAACTAGCACGAAACCTTGGTCACGCAAGGCTTCCTGCCGATTGCCTCCAACTATCTAATATCAGGTCTGTAATTTGTTCGAGGTGCTCTTCATGACGCGCTGGCCACGTCTCTGATCCGTGTAGTGAGTAGCACTGACTTCACATTGGAGTTGAAAATCCGGATCCAATGTGAAGTCAGTGCCTAAATAGGTAACAATCCCGTAATTGGATCTTTCGAAAGGGATTTTTAAAACAATTTTCCGTTACACCCGATAGCCTCAGGTCACAAGGCTATCTCGTTGAATATTTAATCGTTGAGACGAAGTCCAGTGGCGCTGAATTCTAACTTCTGTCAATTCACAATTGATAACGCCTCCAACAGCAAATGTCATCGACAATTATTTTTCTTCACACCCACAGTTCCATCACAGATGGAATACACAGACCTTCAATATTATCTGAAGAACATATCAGCATACAGGAACAACTGGAATGCATGAATGATGGCAACAACCCCCACCACCCTCACCCACGCAAATGTTGTAAATTTGAAAAACACAAAATACAACGTAGGGCAGGCCTTATTCGACAATTATCAACAGTCATGAAAACAAAAATTATCATATCCTATTTACACTTGACTGAAAAATATCAAATGCAAAAAAACAACAAAAGCTGTTTCCGTTCTTCTTCTTTTGTTGTTGTTGTTGTCGTTTCTGTTGTTGTTTTTTTTATAAATTAAGCTTCTGTTTTGTTCCCTTTTTGTTTTCCTATCCTACCCTACAGAGTGTTGATATTCTCTTCACTAGATTTTTACCGAGTTCTCAAATTAAAAAAACAAGGTCATTGGATCAATGTTCCATTAAAAAAAGAGAATGGCGAATAAACAAACAATGAAGATTAAATTTTCAATATCTTAAATAAAATGAATATTAACAACTGTTTATCCTTTTCTTAGTGTAAATTATCAATTCAGTGTATGTTATTATATTGCTGTTATTCCCTTGAATTCCGAGTCAAACATAGGGCTTCAACAACAGTTCTACAGTTTTTCCTATCTTCCGCTGTCCTCTTCAGCTGGACTGTGTAAGGATTGCCCGCAATCTCTTATCTCCTGTCACCCAACACACGATCTCCTCCATGTCACCCTGCCAGTGACGACCCACTAGTCGCTTCCCATTCGGATTCCATTCGAGCGATGGCCTCCGTTGCGCGCAATGTCATTCGACGGCCCTCTCAACGTGTACCGATCAACCCATCTCCATTTTCTCGTACATATAATAATAATTTGCTTTATTTCAAAACAGTACTTGTGATACAGAATGGAATTCTCAGCATTTTTACTACAGTATTGCATCCAGTTAGTACATTATCAATAAATAGAATTCTACATAGATTAAGGAAATCTCAATTCATTATGACAACAACATATTGGCATGTCGGTAGCAAAGAAAAAATTGAAAGTTATATTATGCGTAACAAAAACAAAGCAGCACATAACGAAAAGAAAAAAAAAAAATAATATGAGTTGGAAAGACAGCCAGTTGTCTACTACTTATATGTGTCAGCCTAATGCTTTCTTTATCACACAGAACACGAGCTAAGTAGGTATGGTTGAGTTTTTGTACTTGCTGGTGCGAGCATATGGTTTTCTATATAGGCTTCTGGTTTTGCCTGATGAGATGTAAGGGGAGAGTTGTGAGTGAAGAGGGTGGTGTGAGTTAGATAAAATGGATTTTAATTGTTGAGCGATCGGCTCCCGCCTGTTGATTTGTTCCCACAGTTTCATGTTACTTATTCTTTCTGGCCAGCTGGCCATTTGATCTTCAGTGTGGAGCGAAGGCAGCAGTTGATGAAAGTCTGCAACTTGTTGGAAATCCTTCTCATGACCCGCTGGTCAAGTATATAAGGACGGACTTGACATTAATGTTGAAAATCCAAATCTTGTTCCTTATGTTGAGTGAGCAGAAAATTTCCAAATTGGTTTCAGGTTAATGAAGGCGTATCCTGCCTTTCCGATTCTAACTTTGACATCTTTATTCGTGTCGTCCGCCTGTAGTTGAAACGATGATCAATTCATTGGAACACAATTCAATATCTCAATCACTGATTATTAGCTTTCAAATCAAAATCTGAATGGTGGTCATAATGTTATCTGTTAACTGATAAGTTATTAAAGCATCTATTAATTGCTTTTAATATTATTGTTATTATTATTACAGGCTACACCACAGATTGATATTAGATAGAGAACTATTGAAGACGAGGGAGTTTTGGCCAGCTGCTTCATCTTAGTTTGAGGATCATCGGCAATGTGCACCCAGTGAGTGGGTTTCGAACTCAGGACCTTCTTTTTACAGGGCAAGTCGGTAGACCATTCAGCTATTGGGAGGCACATGAATTCTTACTTCTACGAATTCGTGATTTTAGCGTCAGTAGGATTTCTGGCAACTTTGTTCTGTAGCCAGTATTTAACGAGCATAAGATTAATTTTCGTGAAATGGTTTTTGTAGGAATTCTGTTTTTTTCAACTTATACCACGGGTTGATATTTGACGCTTACCAGTAACTGCCTGTAGGACAAAGTTGCCTATAGTTCTAGTGAAAAGTCATCATCAGTGAGGTCCATCCAGATGTCAAGTGTGATGATGGATTTCCAACTGATGACACTGCTTGATGGTCGCGCAAAATGCATCACGAATTGGTAGAAGTAAGAATTAGTGAACTGGCCACTAAGTTGGGTCTCAGTTGCTGGATTTTATACGAGCTTTCCTTGTAACTGGAAGGTCCTGGGTTCGAACCTCACTCGGTGAGTGCTTACTGCCGAAGGTTCTCAAGCTAGCATGAAGCAGTTGTCCAGTACTCCCTGGTTTTCAAAGGTTCTCTAACTGATATCAATCCTTGGTAAAAGTCAAATATATAATAATAATGATAATAAAAAGGATAAATGCATTCAGATGTTTAAATAATCCTGACCATGATGATTGAATAGGTAGAATGCGAATACTAAGAGGAGAAGAGGGGAGAATAACTGTTGTTGCCTAGCGATCGGATAATAAAACAACACCATTAATGATAAATTGTGTAACCGAGATTGAAATGTACAACTACAGCTCAGCCTGATATTCATAATAATGCAGTTCGCATTACAAATAAAATAAAGTAACAAGGTGGTAATATTTACAGTTATCCGGTGTTACCTTTGGAGTTGAATCTGGCGGTCATTATCATGGGCGAGATCGCCTCCCATTGCATCAGGGCCTTCGTTGCCATTGGTGACATCATGATAGCCACGCCCTCGATGTGCATATGGTTATCCTCTGGGTGACCGGAGTAGATCACTGACTCACCCGTTGACAATTTGGTGAGTCCATTCCCGTTCCATCTGCTTTCACATATCCCCAGTACTTGAATTCCGTATCTTTTCATTTCGTTTGCGATCTGGTCAGCTTTGCCAATTTCGCACATGGTGCGGACATTCCATGTCCCACGCAGACTTTTTCTTTTGGCGCGAGGAGATTCATCGCGCTGAAGTTTCTGTAGCAGCTTTGTGTACAGGGTGGGGTTGCTAGCCTCACGCCTGAGAAGGGGAGAGAGAAAAGGTTAGTGTTGCGTGACCGCAGAGCCCAGGGGACAACTGCTTGAGGCCGGTCACACGCGCCCTGTTTTTTGTTTTTTTTCTTGTTTGGTGTGTCTCAGTAACATATTTATCACTTCTGCCCTGTGACACGGCAGCAGGAAGCGCGGTCGTTGTTAATCCGGGCCTCGACCGATCTACATGATATTTTGTGGGTTTGTTTGAGTCCTAGTATTGGATTAGGTAGCTGCTTTTTGTCTAACCGCTCTCCAAACAACGTTTCTGGCATCGTAGGACCTACAGGAACATAAGTTTCAGCCAGTGTAGCTCGTTGGGTCATTGCGATATGCAAGCCGGACCACCACGTCGAGGTGGCAGCTATTGGTCGGGGGAGAAATCACTATTTTTGGGTTGAGGGTGAAAGTCAAGGGCAGGGGAAGAGAGATTGAACAACCATTTTCTGAAAACATATATTGGGTTGAAAAATCATTGGGGAAACTGCTTCAGCTATGTTGAGCATCCGAAGACGCACAAATCAAAGGAATTGACGTGGCCCCTTGTATAGAATTGTAAGAGCTGAAATTTCGCCAATCTTGTGCTCTGTATCCACTATGTTTTCCAGCATAGAAATTCTGACTGAATTTACGACTGCTTTACCTTAGCACGTTGGACGATGCTGAAGAAGACGACGATAGACTTTTCGAGTCATTCTACATATATAACTGTGTATCTCATCATGAACAGTTAAATTCATAAATTCACATTAAAATGGTCAAACTCGGTACCTTATCCTTCACTTAAATGACTTTATCCTTGTTATTATTATTAATATATTTTTGTATTTTTATTTTAGCTTGAAAACACACAGTATTTTTGTTACAAGTGCATCGGCACAGGATAGAACCCCGGACCATATGCATGGTCGGCGACAGTTCTAACCGCTGTGTCATTGACGCACACTTCGTCTGTTATCCATTAATTTACATCTCTGATAGAATGTTTCACTAACCACAATAATTCTAATGCCAGCGACTTATATATTCATTACGTAGATGGAAAGCTTGATCAGAATTTACCAAAAATACGTATTCGCTTGTTTAAATCATCTTCTATAAATAATTATAATGAGGCTAAGATAATAAAGATAGTGTGATGTAAACAGACCAGTATTATTAGTGAACAGATATCAGGTAATTAAGGAAAGGATTAGGGTTGGTGGGTGTATGGATGGTTTATAGGAGTGAATAATATAGTAGCTATAATGTGAAACGTATTACGCAAACAAAGACTAACATACTTTATAAGAACGCTAAATAGCGACAAATAGCGAGACGTCAGTAGACACAATAATATCGTTTTGTTTTTTATTCGCTGGGAAATAAAAAAACCTTTATTATAACGAATATCATATACCTAATGTCCAAGTTTTTTCAAATTGTTTGAAGTGAGCTTGGTTTGGACACGTTTTCAACTTTCAGTGATTATGGAGGAACTGTTGATCTAATTATACGGAAAGGTAACACAATTGGTTAGACATATTTCTTCTCTGTCTCGAGACCAGTTTTTCTAATATCTACTACCTCACCTACGGCTGCTGATAATAGACGCAGTCCACTATCCACCAAGGAAGATAAAATGGTGTTATTTCTTGAGCGACATCATGTGCAAGATTCCCAAGTATAACTGGAATGGGAAGTGACGAGTTTCAGCGTGAATTCAAGGGTCAAGTGGGGGAGATCTAACTAGGAAAATATGAGAGCCTATGCCAGTTGCCTCAAGTCTTTATCAACTTCATTCAGCGGCTGTCTACATGACAGTGCCACATGTTAGGTGATCTACAATAGAAAACTCAGAGAGGCGTTCCAAGTAAATACAGTAGTAAGACAATGCTGCATACTATCAACCACAATGACATTCCTAATTGTGGTAGACTGGATTATGAGTCAGAGGTTAAGAAGGTAGGAATACACCAGGTCCATAAAAAGACTCTAAAAGATCTGGATTTCTCAAATGATTTATGTCGCATGTCATACATACCCGAAAACGTGCAGGCGGGAACCAACAAACTGAGTGAAGAATCAGCCGAGGAAGACAGGATTCCACGTAAACGTAGAGAAGACGGAGGTGATGAAAATAACCAACCGACAGCAACAACAACCAGCACCAATCATCATTAATGGGGGGGGGATTCGAAAGAGGTTACTCCTTCACTTATCTGGATAGGAATCATTATTTCAACCATAAGCACATGGAACGAATGAAGACGTCAAAGCAAACTGGCCAGCCAGAATCGATAAGGCAAGATACGCTTTCATCAACCTGAAACCAGTTTGGAAATCTTCCGCTCTAACTCATCATAAAGAACAGAACTCGAATTTTGAACAGCAGTGTGAAGTCAGTCAGCTCTTCTGCTATACGGGTCAAAAACGTGTAGTGTCACGGATAGGCTTTCTAAAAGGTTATAGACTGTTATCAACAGATATTCACTTCTCTGGCTGGCTCCATACTGAAGATCAAATGGTCAACTGGCCGGCCAGAAAGAATTAGCAACAAGAAACTCTGGCTAGGAACAAACCGACCAAGAGCCTACTACTCAACAAATGTGTAGGATTTGTTAGAGGATCTCATCATGAGCTGGCATTAGTTGCAGAACCACTGGGAAACCAGGGAGTACTGGACAACTGTTTCATCATAATTTGGAACTCCTCATCAGTACGCACCCTTCCAACCAGTAAAACAAACTCCCCATATAACAATACCTGAAATATGTAGGAGAAAATGGAGATAGATTGATCAGATACACGTTAAGAAGGCCGTTGAATGAGATCTCGCTAAATGCAAGCCATCGGTCAAGTGGGATCCGAATGGAAAGCGTTGAGTTGGTCATCAGTGCGAGGGTGACATGGAGGAGATAGTGTGAGTAGTAGAAGGAGATGAGAGATTTTAGGCAATCATGGTGCCAGCCAGCTGAAGAAGACACCGGCAAATAGAAAGAAGTGAATATGTGTTGTTGAAGATCTATGTTTCCCTGGGAATCCAAGGGGAGTAACAATAATAATCCTATTCGTGGAGCCAGTTAAAAACCACGAACTGTAGAAGAGAAAATGAAATGAAGATGTACTACTGAAACCCTAGGTACCAGTGGGAACCTAAAGAATAAATGATGACAATAACCAATTCAGATTTTCTCCCTGACTTCAATAATCACCATTTCAAACTTAACGTATTCTTTCAATCGTTGATATTTCACATGACTAGATGGAGAGATATAACCTGTTTTATGTAACCCATTTATTTCAGTCGTGTAGGCTAATCTAAAGCTGTAGCAGGTGAGTGATACTCGGAGAGATTTTTTCGCATATATATGTATATATATACATATATATAATTATAAATTATACATTTTTGGTCAATAACTGGACCTATTATTTCGCCTATTGAACAGAATTATCGTGTGAAAGCTGTGAAAAAAAATTATTATATTCCAAAATTGATTCAGTAGAAATATCATACCCTTAAGCATAGAAGCATTCATACCATTTATCATGAATAATTATAATCCTAAGCATATAACACAAACTGTTATAAGAGACTAGATAAGAGTCAATCATTCACCAGTCTATCCCCAGTATATCATCATAATAATCACTCAATTTTTCAGAGTGAAACATGGAGCTTCAGAAGTGAATTATCATTTCAGTCTGTTCCCTGTTATTCCTTTTTATTTGGCTCCATGATTGCGCATAAGCTTTCTCCTCAATGTCAGGCTTAAACCACAACACCTCCAACTCGTTGCTTTCTATTCAGGTTCCATTCGAGGGCCTATCTTGTACGTGGGTGTGTGTGTGATTATTATTATTGTTTCCTTTAGTTCATAGAAGAATACAGGGTTTCAGCCACACGTCTCCATTGCGTTCGATTCTCTGCCAATGTTTTCACCTGGCGCTACGTCTGCCCACATGCTTTCATCTCCTCTTCACATCACCTCCTCCTCCTCCATGTCACCCTCACACTGACGACCAACTCACCGCTTCCTGTTTGGGTTCAACTTGAGTGATGACCTGGAGTGTGATGGATGTCACTTGATGATGGTTTGTCTTCTCAGAATATGGCCAGCCAATCAACCTCCATTTCTTCCTGCAGATTTGTTGCACAATTGGTTCCTGCTGGGTTGGTTCTCTTTAAGAGATCTTTCCCCGTCGCTGATCTTTTCTGGCCATCTGCTCTTGAGTAGTATCGAGCAAAGACAGCTGTTAATGAAGGCCTGTAGCTTTTTGAAGGGCTCTTCATTACGTGCTGGCCAAGTCTTTGATCTGTATAGTATCACTGACTGACTTCACATTGGAGTTGAAAATCCGGATCTTACTTTCATTTTCATGCTGAGTGCTGTTGACCTTCAAACGGACTTGAGAGTCCAGACTTGTGGGTGTGATGTTACTTGAATATCCCTACAGCGTATGTCAAACATGATGCAAATTAGATGCAAATATGTAGATGTACAGAAAGGTAGCCCAGATGTCAAACAGGCCGCCAATAATAACCAATCTTTGCTTCTTTCAGTTTATCTGTTGGTAAATACGTGGTTGCTGGTTGGTTCTTTCCCTGAGAGATTTCAATGTTGCTTACCATTTTTGACTGTTCATCTGATCTTGTGTTTCGAGGAAAAGAGACAGCTGCTGATGAAAGTTTGCAGTAACCTGTTGGAAATGATTTCCATGATGTAGGTACCAGGTCTCTGAACCAGATGAAAGCAGTGATTTTATTGACATTTGTAATGGAAATTCGGATACTGTTCATTATAATAAGAGCGATAGATTCGTGAAGTTCTGTTTTGCCTTCAAATCCTGCGGTTGACATCCATATCTGTGCCAAACACCTGTAGTTGAAACGATAATTACTGTCCAACGAGGTAAGTGAGAGTGACTTCCCTAATATTTCTCACATTGATAGTGGTTGGTGTTTCTTGTTGATGGTTGGTATTCCTCATCACTTCTGTCTTCTCTGTGTTTACTTGAATTCTTGTCTCCACTGATAGCCTCCAATGTCAACCTGTGGGGTTTCGGTTAGTGTGAAATTAGATACAAACCACTCACAAAGTTCAAATATTCTAGAGTCTTTTGGTCGGTCCATCGTGTGTTGCTGATTGTTTCATTTCAAAGGCTTTGATGAGTTTTCCGCTATGGACCATTTGACACATGTCACTGTCACACAACTGATGAAAGGAGTTGATAAAAAATTTGAGCTACTGCATCCCACAGTGTTGAAGCAGTTTCTAAATTACCCCTCGGTCACTGCTGTTACAGGACTTTTGAAAGTCAGTGAAATTTAGGTTGATATTCGACTAACGTTCTATGCTTTGTTCAACGATGATACTCAGAGTTACGATTTGATCAGTATCTGATTTGTCTTCCTTAAAAATGCGGCTTATTCCAGGCGGAGTTTTGCATACAGTGCATCTTCTGGTCTCTCTAGGAAGATAAGACTTTCTATTTTTCTTGGCGTGGATAACAACATGCCAGTTCTTGCATAGACCTACGGTGTCCTTCTTTGGTAGCTTGATGAGGGAACTTTCCTTCCAATCACTAGGTACACTTTCCTTCCAAACGTTTTGTAATAGTGGTATCAGCATATCTGCTGAGGTTTCTGGACCAGGTTTAAGTGCTTCAGGAGGAGTCCCGTCCAGTCCTGCTGTTTTCCCATCCTTCAGTAGCTTGATTGTATTCAAGATTTCCGCTTTTCAAGAATTCGTTTGTATGGATTTGATTGAATGACTACAGTTAGAGAACCGTTGAAACACCAGCTGGGAGTACTGGACAGCTGCTTCTTCCACCTAATTAGGGACTCTTCAGTAGTACACACCCACCACAGGGGTTTGAACTCAGGATCTTCTGGTTACAAGGCGAGCTAGCTCGTAGACCAATCTGCCACTAGGACGAGATCCAATGGCCAATGCATCAATTCTAACTTCTTCCAATTCATGACATAGCGCGACTACTAGCCAAAATCTTCTTCGATGAGTTAGTGCCTCACCTTCAACCTGCTGTACCTTACTGACTATGGCTTTCCAACAGAACCCCAGGTAACTACCTACCTGGTGTACACTGGTAGTTTTGTGTTCAACAATTTCTACACAACATATTACAGAAAATAGGTATTCCTCTGAATTTATTTTATTTTTTTATTTTGATTACAGCTTGATGCCACACCGTATTTTCAGTGCAAGTATGGAATTTTCAGCGTGGATATCGGTAGCCCAAATTTTGCAGGCCGACCATAGATATCGGGTGTGCGTCGGCAGGGGATCGAACTCCGGACCATGTGCATGGTCGGCGAGAGTCCTAACCACTGTGCCACCGACGCAATATGTTAGTAGAGTCAAAAATCAACTTTGTATCATTATCGAGCGATGGCAAAGTAGGTATCAACAGATAAATGACCTTGAACGCATTAACCATATGATAAAGGCGACTTTTGCTTATAAAAACAATATAATCATGAAAATGATGAACATTTGAAAGGCATGAAACTATTTTTTTCTCCAACTAACCTGTGACAACATTGCTTCTCAGTTATGGATTAGAGCGTTGACAGTGTAATCACATTCTACGCACGTAACTATCTAGGTCTTCTAACCCTAACAATAATTAAGATCTTTCCTTAACCTAAGTTTAGAGCGAAATTATCTCTAAACTAATACTAATCTAACTAGAACCCAGCCCAGTGTCACCCTCGTTGGGTGAATTTAACGCTAACCTGGTCTGAGCCTAAATCTTAACTTCGTCTTTCCCAAACCTAACTTGATACTTGCCAGATATCCCATTTAATAACATAACATAGACATATTATATTCATGTTTACAATATTATTTACCAGGTTCCTCTAACTTGTTTGCTGAGAGTTTCAAGGTTATTGGTGCAGTTGCACTCCACTGGTACCTACACTGATGCTTAAAGTTTAATTTAACCAAAAAGAATACAGGAACATTAAATAATTCATTCGAAAAACCTGCATTGTTGTTTTTTTTCACTTCCTCCACGTTTAAATGGAGTTTGAGCTCATCCGGATGTGTACCCGTTAAAACAAAGACTTAAGGCAATAGAAGGTGCACTACAACTTTTCAGCTCTGCAGTCCATTGTTCGAGCTAATGTTCAGTTAACTATCCTTTAAGCATTGAAATAAATTAACTTCCCCATTAAAACATTCGCTCATTGAGTTATACATTTGTACGTGGAATGAATTCCTTTCTGTAGTCGTTGAATGTAAGGGGTGGATTGACTTATAGTATTAATTTTTCACTCTCTGATTCAAGTAATGATGTGATAAATGCACAAACTTACAACAGGTTCTAGGTGTCGTATGCTCCTTTCTTTCTGCCTTGCTTCTTCAGGTAAACATATCTGTAATTTTGATAAATCCAATCTATCTAACTATTTCACAAGCGTGTCACATTCACCGGTGAGAACATGAACAATGCCTTGTAAATCATAATGTCGCGGTATGAAATAGTACCAGTTGGCGCCCCGCGTTTAGATCCTCGCGGCTGCCTAAATTTCTATCCAACATTATGCGTGAAAAAATATACTTCATATATTACTGTTCCAGTCATTCAATTGTTTTTCTTTTGTATCACGAAACGTACTCATGCATATATATTTAATTAGCTTTCAGCCTAGTGTTGTGTATTTCTCCAAGGAAACGAAAGGGGAAATAATACAAAAGAGCAGGTATAGATTTAGATTCTGAGGTGATATAGCATTGATTACTATCCTATTAGAATATCCTGTAAGAAGGTTAAATGTAATGCAATTTGATATGCTGTGTATTCTGTGTAGTTTGTAAACTTTAGATATAGAAATAATAATAAAAGTGTTATGCAGTGGAAAATTCCAACTAGGACATAAAGAAAAGTCTTAACAAATGATTCGGCAAAGAGTCTCTTTTCAATGAATTTATTATCAAGCTGTACAATCGTTTATACGTACACATGGTTTTGTAGAAATCATATCCTACTAGGAATTTGAAACAAAGGCTCGAATACGTAAAACAATAATAGTACAAAATATAATCATAATATCTGTGGTTTATTATACATCTGGTTCCCTTTATTGGTTTGAATAGAGAAAGAATGAATATGTTTGTAAGATAATGCTAGCTCGTTTTATTTTGTGGATTCTCTTCAACTGCTTACATTATAAATAAATCAATTATATGTTATAAAATAGTTTCTGAGGATACTTTTTACAATTATTTCAAGCTTTAGATAGAACGTATAAGCAATATAATTGTAAAATTGTTGAACTTGGATGTTGCTTTAAGTGTTATAAGACCTACTGTTTATACCGTATTTTCAAGCATTGGCTTTGTAGGGATGTGTTTGATTGGTTGGAGGATTTATCATGAGCTGACATCAGTTTGAGAGTTATTGGAAAACCAGCTGGTAGTAGTGGACAGACAGCTGTTTCGTCCTAGTCTGAAACTTTTCGTAAGTACTCACTCACCACAGGGCTTCGAACCCAGGACTTCTGGTTACAAGCCAAGCTAGCTCGTAGACCATTCAACCATTGGGACCAGACCCAATGGCCAATGAATTCTAACTTTTGACACTTCTGATGCTCACTAGTGACTGGCCGTATTCAGGTAGAAATTTACATGGGGATTTAGTGGGAAGCCGTGACCAGTAGGGTACAGCAGACTAAAGGTGAGGCAGTAACTCATCGAAAAAGACACTGCGAAATCGTTGCACTATGACATTAATTGCCAGAAATTAGAATTCATGGGCTGGTCATTAGATTGGATTATGTCTCAGTGGCTGAATGGTCTACGAGCTATCTCACCTTGTATCCATAAGGTCCTGGTTTTGAACGTGGTGGTGGGTGCGTACTGTGAAGAGTCCCAGACTAGGACAAAACAGCTGTCCAGTGCTCAAAGGTGGTTTTCCAATAGTTTTGCGACTGATGTCAGCTCACGATGAAACCCTTCAACCAATTTATATCATAATTAGACAAGTTTGAGTTGAGTTCAGATTTCGCTTGGAGACAAGGAGAGAAACAAGAGACAAATACAAGATAGAACAACGGAGTGGATTTATGCACACTGTGATGGAAAGTTCTGGACTGTGCGGGTGAATACGGAAGTTAAATTATAAAATAGATAAAATAATTTAATTTAGTAGATCTGGAATCTTAATAGTGAGTATAACTCATCGAGTGAAAATCCAAATCAAGATTGAATGGAATGTTATGCAACAGAACAAAAATACAAAAGCACACAAACAAAACAATTATGGTTACCACATAGGGTAGTGAGGGACTAGTCACACTATTTTTCTGAATACATAAGTTGGGTCGAAGTCTTTTGATAAGCATGACTTCTGCAAACCAAAGTAAACATGCATTTCATTGAGCATTGAGTATTTTGAAAGTTTGACTAGTTTCCACAGTATATCCCGTGTTAATTAGATGTTTGGCAATTGTGCTTGATAACACTTTTCTGTCTTTCTTACAGAGACTTTCAGAAATATGCTCGGAGAATTTATTGAACACCCTCCTCTCACTCCGTCCTATGTACTTGCTGCTGCAAGTGCAGGGGAATCAGTGGATTGATATAAATTAACTCTGTTGTTCTATCTTGTATTTTGTCTCTAGTCCAGCCTTATGTCCAAACCAAATCTGAATTGAACCCGATCTTCTCTAATCACTATAAAAATAGTAGTTCTTTTAACGCTAAACAATTGTCTACTTACATCATCCTTGAAATTGTGTTGCCTGTACTTTCTATCTATAACTTGAAATCATTGTAAGAAAAGTATGTTCAGACACTATTTTGTGACATACGATTGATTTATTTGTGATGTACGCAGTTAAAGAGAATCCACGAAATGTGGAACAAGCTCCTGCTATCCTGCAAATAAGTTCGTTCTTTCTTTATTCATAATATTTGTTATTATAATCATACTTAAATGCCAAGTGGCAAAATAAATGATGTCATACATACAATAGGCTTGATCACGAGTTGAAATAGGTTGAAGAACCACTGTAAAACCAACAGAGAGTACTGGACATTTGTTTCGTCCTAGTTCGGGATTCCTCGGCAGTACGTATCCAATGAGTAGGATTGAAACCATGATCTTCCGGTTGCAAGGCAGTCTCGTAGACCATTAAGCCATTGGGACCTGATCCCTGTAAACTAATACTTGCGTCGGTGGTACAGCGGTTAGGACTCTCGCCAAACGTACACATAGTCCGGGGTTCGATCCTTTGCCGATGCACACTTGATATCGATGGTCGGCCTGAAAAATTTGGGCTACCGTTATCACATGCTGAAAATTCCATATTTGTACCAAAAATACGGTGGGGAATCAAGCTGTAATAAAAAAACATTTATATATATAATCCCTTTACGTTCCTAGTGGGTTATAGGGCTTCAAGCTAAAGTTTGGGTAGCAGTGTTGTTTCTATTTACAGGGTTGGATTGCTAGCCCCATGCCCGGACATCCCTCTTTACCAGTCTTATTACTGGTTTAGCCAGGTAAAGGAGTGCTTCTGCCGGGGATCGAACCCCGGATCACTTGTGTCGTGGTTGGCGAGCATTCTACTACAGTTCCATCAACTTTACTAATATATAGAATAGTTTATAAGATGTATGGATTTTGAAAGAGGGAGAGTAAAAGTACCTGGATTAGTAGGCAAATAAAAACGTAAAACCATGGTGAAATCGGCTCTCTTATCGGTAAAGAAAGCATTCTCTGGCTACCATCAAGAGCAAGTTAACTTACAGACGCCCTTAGAAGCAGCCAGTTTAAGGGGCTTTACTTTTAAAGACACTGAGAATAAGGTACGGCTGGTGAAGGTCATTTATAATTTTGCAGCCAAAAAAAGTCCTACTGACTGATCGACAGAGATGATTCTTGAACATATCTGAAGCCTGATCACCTTTGAATTCCAAATTCATGAAGATGGTTTTCTTTGGAGCCAGGAACCAGTTTGGGTTACTTGTCTTTGGTGCGGTTTTTTTAAACTAAATGAGTTTGAGTAACTGTTTTCTGTGGAAGTAGCTTTTAGGAAGGCAAGCTGTGTCTCAACGCAATCAGACCTACAAATGTTTCTTATCCTATGAAAGAGCGAATGAATTAGGTTCCTTCTTCTGGAGATAGGCACCCAACTGTAAAAATTAGTTAGCTATTCATCCTGTAACTAACGATAAATGAGTTAACAACAGTTTAAAGAAAAAAACGCTCAACATGAATGCCACTCAGAGTATATTGATTTTTTGAATATAAGCCTACAAAAAAGACACATAAATGGAGATTTTATGACTTAAGGTCATTAAAAATTATGTTTTTTTGGTTTTTAATGCGTCCTACTTCTACTCAAAAAATGAAAAATAATCAATGGACGCACATGTCCAACAAATAATGAGAAGTGGTTAGACTGGGAAAAATTGAATACCATGTGTTTTTGAGGACAATATTAAGCAATATTATATTATATTATATGGGGAGTGAGAAAAAATTGACTTGTTAAAATAAGCATGTGAGGTCAAATATCCTCAGTATGTGCTTCTTTTTGCCCAGGGAGTAATCTTTACATAAATGTTTAAAACAATAATAAATAAATCCTCTTTATTTAATTGAATTTTAGATTTTCCCGCAGGCTTATTGGATCGAAGGACTTGGCCTCAGTTTGACATGTTGGCTTCTTGTGCAGATGCTTCGACGATGTCTGGGCTTGTAATTAGAATTTAATTGGTGGATGGTGACTAGCATTGGAATCCAGACAGAATGTGCATTTCGTCCCATTTGGGACTCGTTAGCTGGATGTCCCTGCATTACTCAGTGAGTTATGATGTTCCCACCGAGGCTCGAACCCAGTGCCCATAGTTTCAAATGCCAAAACGTTATCCACTAGACTGCTGTTGACCTCCACACAGACTTGAGAAAAATGAAAGTTTTAGCTTGCTTTCTCGATCCACGCTCTGATATCCACATCAATTCCGTCCGCCTGTAGTTCAAACAATGCTTACCAGGTAAGTAGGTAAGTGAAGGAGGTTGCTGCTTCCAGATTCATCCCCCCCCCATTTACACTGATTATTGTCTGTTGTTGTTGCAGTTAGCCAAGATTCTTGATCACCTCTGTATTCTCTGTGTTCACCTGAAGGCCTATCTTTGATGCTTCTTCTATCACCAACTTGTTGCTTTTCACTCTCATATCTTCCATTTTGAGGGAAGTTAAATTCAAATATTATACAATGATGCAGCATTAATAACTGAATGACGTTTCGACCACAAACTATTGCTCACAGTCACATGAATGTAATCACAAGTCCCCATAATTCGCCTTAAATATATTTCGTTCCCCATCTCTTCCACATGTTGTTCGTTGCAACTTCCTTTCAATTTCGTGTGTTTCTGTGATTAAATGGATGAACAAAGATTTGATGATTACCACCTCTCTCCCTCCTTCTCCACTGAACTATATTACCTTTTAATACTTTCACCCTGCCCCACCCTCTTATGAGATGATTCCATACAACTGAATGTATTGCAGTCGCTGGACGTTTTTCAAAATTAATTAGATAGGATCCACCGACCTATATCTGGCTGAATCCCTTTGTTGTGATAATCGAATTGACCTTGATCCACCAGTCTGAAATATGTAACTAACTCTACTTACAGCCATTAAATAGTATTTAATAAATTATTTTGTTATCCTTAATTGGATCTATCACCTTCTTAAGTCAATTATAAGGAATTTAAAGCCTCTGTAAAACTGCCATACAAAGAAGGGATGTCAGAGGCCTTACGTGGGATTCTCAATGAGGTTGGAATTAGGGTGGCATTTAAACCAACCAGCTAACTCACTCAGAGATAAAATTTATCGACTTAAGGACTCAATAGGTCTAATTAGTAAAAATAATATGATTTACCAAATACCAAGTAATGACTGTTAGTGAGGCAAATTACATAGGTCAGACTAGTAGATCGGGGTCAACTAGATTATTGGAACAAACAAATTTGACTGCACTCATTGTATGGAGGATTTCATCATGAGCTGACATCAGTTAAAGAACCAGTGGAAAACCTGGCAGTATTGGAAAGATGTTTCGTCCCAGTTTGGGACTCTTCATCAGAAACCACCCATCGGGGTTCAAACCCAGGACCTTCTGGTTACAAGGCGAGCACGTAGACCATTGAGCCACTGGGACTCGATCCAATGGTCCTTGAATTCTAACTTCTGCCAATTCACGACATAGAGCGACCATTCCGCAATGTCTTCTAGACTCAGAATAATTGACTCTGCTAAGTTAAATAACCTAGAAATAGCTCAACCACTGTCCTGTATTCACTTGCATATAACCACAAAGTAGGGTGGGACAAAGGGATAGTATTGAAAAGTAATATAGGTAGGTGGAGAGACACAGTGGCTAATCACTGAAGCTTTGTTTATCGATACAACACCACACACGTGCAATCGGTAAGACGTAGTGCCCACACCGGAGATATGGACAGTGACAACAAACAACCAGGAGAAGTGGGGAAGAGAAAAAGAGAGAAAATATATATATATTTAAGTCAAATTGTGAAGACGTGTGACTAAAACTGATATGGTTATGAGTGTCAATAATTTATGCTCGAAACTTTGTCATCCAGTTAATAATACTGCATCACTCATTGTGTGATATTTGAAGTTAACTTATCTAATATGGAATTTCATTCTTCCACAGTGCCTAGGTAAACACTTAAATGAACTAAACTAAGAAAGATTGAGTAGAGAAGTGGCTCACTGTGTAATCAACTAGTTGACAGTATGTTCATCAGTTCAATTCCTTGATTTCTAAGTAGAACGTCCTGTAAGCTCTCAGTTTTCACTGGCAATCTTGTTATTTCAACAGACTGAGTTTGTTAGTTACATACCTTCCCATTTTTCAGGATTCACTAACGCTTGGTAAAATATGTGAGGTTTAGGACTGCGTCAGCCAAGAATCTGAATCTAGAAGACCTGAATTTCGCGGACGATTTATGTTTGATGTCACACAAAATCGAAGACTTACAAGCGAAAACCGACAAACTGGTCGAAGAAGCAGCAAAGACAGGACTCCAGGTGAACACAGACAAGACGGAGGTTATGAAAATAACCAACCAACCAACAACAACAACAGCAACATCCAGCGCCAATCACCATCAACGGGAGGGATTTGAAAGAGGTTACTTCTTTCACTTATCTAGGGAGCATTGTCTCAACTACAGGAGGAACGGACGAGGATGTCAGATCGAGAATCGGGAAGGCGAGAAACACATTCATCAACCTGAAACCAATTTGGAAATCTTCTTCACTCAACATCAACAACAAAATTTGGATTTTCAATACAAACGTCAAGTCAGTTTTTCTATATAGATCAGAAACTTGGCGAGTCAGAAAAATTATTTCCAACAGGTTGCAGACCTTTATCGACAATTGTCTTCGTTCTGTACTCAAGATCAAGAAAGAATCACCAACAAGAAACTATGGGAACAAACCAAACAAGAACTAATCGCTCAACAAATATGCAGGCAAAAGTGGAGATGGATTGGACACCCGCTGAGGAGGCCACTGGGTGACATCGCGCGTCAGGAGAGTGAGACGTCCAAGGCTGACATGGAGAAGATTGTATGAAGAGGAGTTGAAACAGTATGGACTAACATGGATGCAGGTGAAAAGTACAGCAGAAGACAGAAGCAAGTGGAGACGTGTAGTTGAAGCCCCATGTTCCACTATGAACCCAAGGGAACAATAATAACAATAATACAGCCAAGAACCGAAGCTTCACCACATGAGTATTTGGCGAAAGTCATCTGAGTCAACCAAAGATTCGCACTCAGTATATTAATGTCTCACTCGTTTTCTTGGAACTTACACCACTCATTACTCTTTAATAAGCTAACGCACTGTATAGAATAGAACAGGTGAAATCAGTAAAAAAAACATTCACCAAACTAATACTGAATACAGAAAGCTTGATGGGTTGTTTCGACGTCACTCATGAGTAATTTTCTCTATTATTCAGGAAGTTGTGTTATATTACACTGAGCACAAAAAAACAAAACACTGAATGCATAAATAATTCTTGATAAACATGAGTACAAAGTAGAATTCTTGAATGGCATACTCACTTATCAATAATTCATGGAATAAAGAGAACACGTGTTGACGAAGAAGACTGTTGCATCTCAAAAATAAGACATGTAGCATATATAAATATATACCTTTGTCCTAAAAAATGCAACTACACATAGGCAGATACCATGCTAGTTCGTTTATTGGATATATTGCACACTGTGAAACAATCGATAGGGAGGTTTCGAACACGAATTATTATCGTCTATAATCAACTTCGAAATTTGATTTTTCATAGTTGCATTTCTTTCTTCGTATCTCTCGTAAGGGTAGTGGAATTTTCCAGATGTCCAAGTTGACATCCAATGGTAGAATGCTCGCCTGCCACGCCGGCGGTCCGGGTTCGATTCCCGGTCGACGCACTCCACTTTGTGCGTCGGTGGCATAGCGGTTAAGACGCTCGCCGACCATGCACATGGTCTGGGGTTCAAACCCCGGCCATAGACGCACACCTTTACCTCACTAAGCCAGAAATAATGCTGGTAAAGAGGAAAGGTTAAGCATGAGGCTAGCAACCCCATCCTGTAAAATAAACACTGCTTCAGAAACTTCAAGCCACTAGCTTGGAGCCCTATGTTCCACTGGGGAACGTGAAGGATAAAAAAAGTTGACATCCATGTCACAGTCGGACCAATGACCGACTCATTCTGTCCCATTTGGGTTCCTCTCAAGAGACGGACTAGCTAACGCACGATGTCACCCAACAGGCACTTCAGGGTGAGTTCGATACATCTTTATTTTCTTCAAAATATTGGTTGAGCAGTTGCTTTTTATGTGGTTCGTTCCCACAGTTTCTTGTGTATAATTCTTTTTGAATGGCCATCTGATACTCAGTATGGAGCCAGCGAGTGAAGAGCCTGAAGCAACCTGCTCTAAATGCTTTGCATGATCCACGTGATTAATTTCAGACCTTTGTAGATGGACTGACTGACTTACTTGCCACTGGCGTTGAAAATTCGAACTTTATTCCTTGTGTTGAGTGCCGAAGATTTCCACATTGGTTTCACAGTGATGTAGGTGTCCCTTACCTATCCGATTCTGGTTTTTAAATCCTTTTCCACACCCACTGCCTGTAGTTGAAACGTGGGTTACTAGATAACAGAAGGAGGTGATCTCTTTCAAATTGATGTTTGTTCTTGTTGGTTGGTTGGTTGGTGTACTGATGTGTGTGCTAACGTCTGTTCGCCTCTATTAAATCCTACTAAGAATTAGCTGTTTTATCAGCTTCACTCCTGTAATTCCACAAAATACTTAACAAACACTTTTGTCTCGTGTTAATCAGCGTCATTCAAACTACCCTGTTTCAGAAAACTCTGCGTCATTTAAACAAAAACTTATTCAGTGTCCGTCTTGGGTATATTGTTATCTTGGACACTTAATGATGTGATTTTGATACACAGGTTAAAAATTTGTTACTTCAGTTCTAAGGAAGTATGTTATATGTGTCAATTTTATTGCGGGATAATTGTGAATTAGAGCGTAGCGCCGATGGCAATCTGACCTTCAGAAAAATGAGAACAATTCGTCTAGATTGAACAGAACGTGGCTGGTGAAAGGCAGAAAGTACAGTTTCAAAATAAATTATGAAATTAAATCATACTAATGCAATAATAATAATCTACTGTAAGCTTTAAGAATTTCTCCAAAAAGTGAACTGGTAGCAAGAAATTTGATGCAAGACAGTGTAGACAATGCTATGATATAGAAATCAAATGTTTGCCATTCCTTCTGTTCATAGTTTGCACTTAATTAAAGCATTTAAACAAAAATGTCAGTCATTCACGAAAAGCACTGTTGACTGAAGGTAAACAGAGAGTCCCTGCTGCCGATTATGCTTACGGTTAAAAAAACCTATCAATGTGGAGAAAGCCATATAAACAGAATCAACAATATAAACATTTGAAGTGCATTCAGCTATGAAATTCACTTGCGAAGAGGAATCCCAAAATAGAATTAATTGCCTTTCTAGATGTCTATATGCCTTACAAGAAAACCAGACGGTAGTATAAAGAGAAATTTGTATAGGAAAAGCTCATGGACAAGATGATATACACATTTTCATAGCTTCGTTCCTCTCCAGTACAAAAGAAATTTAGTAAGGACCCTCAGTCACAGGGTTATACCTTTATGCTTAGAAGACGTAACTGAAGACGAACTAAGGATTGTATACAATTTTTTTTCCTTCACGTTCCTCAGTAGAACACAGGGCTTCAAGCTAGTGGCTTGAAGTTTCTGTAGCAGTGTTTATTTTGCAGGATGGGGTTGCTAGCCTCATGCCCAACCTTTCCTCTTCACCAGCATGATTTCTGGCTTAGCGTGGTAAAGGAGTGCATCGGCCGGGGATCGAACCCGGGACCATGTGCATGGTTGGCGAGCGTCCTAACCGCTATGCCACCGACGCATACAATACATTGATTGAAAATAGCTATCCAAACCATTTCATCAGGAAACGTATGACTAAGAAAGTTGAAAAGGTCCATTCACTATCCATGAACAAGAAGCCTTTATACATACAACTGCAATTAAAGGGAGACATATCCAGCGAAATAATTACGAATAAGTTACGAAATCAGTTCAAAAAACGTTTAATGCTGGCAAAATACAAGTCTTATTTTCTATAGGACCAGTGGTGATTCTTCTAATCGTATGTACCATTTCAGTTGCGCTTGTAGTCGTATGAGTCATATTGGCCACTGCTCTGGGAACTTGATATTTCTCGATGGAGAACATCTACTAGTACTGCTAAGTAAAGGTGTAGTGAAAGCCATCAACAACTCGATATTAAACCAACTGGTCCAAATTGGCCGGCCTCAAAGCCAGCATTGAAGAATCCTTCATTATCATCTACCGGGTACCAAATGAATTGCCAAAAACATCGAGGTATCACATATTATAAACACCGGCGCTTTATGTGCAGAACAAGCGAGTCCAGCCAGCCACTACTACTGTCCTGGTCTTCGTATTATTATTAGTCTCCCTAATTTGCCCGTCTAGTATTCAGTGTTTAGCGTTATGTGTCGATGTTATCGAACTGCAATCCACTGATATTATTATTGTCATTGATTTGAAGTGATTTAAACAATATTAATGTCGTTAATAACACTAATGCACTCACTATTATGTACATATAACTGTGGAACCTGATGAAGAAGGGGTTATCGAGAAGAATATTCTTTGTTCAGTAACCATTCTTTTGAAAAAAAAATTGTAATGGGCATTCTTAATCACCTGGGAAAAAGCTAAAAAGCCAAAGAAATTCAACTAGTCACAATTATTTTCACAAGCAAATCACTTGTTGGTTTTTTATCACTCCAATATCCTTACATCGATAGATTCCTATGTCAATTTATTTTCTTAACCAGAAGACTTGATAGGTTTCAGATTTTTCAGTTAGAACGTTCCTTAGTCTATCGAGTTTATCAGTATCCTAATGACAGCGTTTCTGAGCATCTTCTGATTTAATTATTTAAAATCAGATTGCATGATACTTGTAGGAACAAGATACTAACATATCATGTGATTGGAAGTCGTCGTTGGGAGTCCTGAGCTTAGATTTCGTGTTTATTGGCTTTCGTCAGCAACATGCACCTTTCACTTTAAAAGAATTGATATCCTCTTGAAGGAGTGAATTCACAAAACCCCCATTGATGTAGTCATTGACTTTATCAATGAGTTATTCAAGGCTTACGACTGAACTCTTATAGGATTGTAATAAGTAATAACTTACTTAACAATATTTCGCAAGCAAGCAAAAATAATAATACTAGCTTTAAAATAATAAAGAATATGTGTAACTCAGCTGGATGCCTTCAGTTTGGCTGTGCTTTTTGAACTAGATGATTTAGTTACGAAGCTTTGATTGTCCTTCACGGCAACATCTTCAGCTCAAGCTTTCAAATAAAGTGAAGCAATTTAAATTGTTCATGTCTTTTATTCGCCGATTCATCTTAGCATCGGGCTTCTAACAATTCCATGGATAATTTTGTGTTTCTGTTGTTTAAAATTCTACATTCTACCACTCAAATATGCATCCATAATTGCCGATATACATCGATATGAAAGAATAAGCCAATTTGTGTTATTGGATTCTGAGTCGAAGGGGACGCGCACTTTGACCAATGTGGCGCCTGTCGCAGTCCATACAATTCACTTCATAGATGTGATTGTTCTTGTCTCTCTATGTTACAGTTAGGTATTTTGGTCTGCATAGTTCTGAATGAAGTGATTTTATTGGTTTGTGCGTTGTGTCTGCTCCAATTAGTCTCAGTATTCCAGATGCCTTTTAAGAGTTATTATTTGCCTGTGGTAAGATGAATATTCATGTGGTTTTTGAAAATGTGACTTTGAACATTTTTGATGTGAAACTGTAGTGCTATACATTCTTCTTGGAGACAGTTATTAGATATTTCTATTCTATACTCTTCACGACTGTGCGGGGTGGGGTTACAGTGTGTCTGAACTGATTTCAGCAATGTTTCCATACAGTTTCTTTTGTTAGGCATTGTATTATTAATGTTATAACTGAGTATTTCTAACCTTTGTGTGTTGATTTTCTGTGCACTTGTGTTTCTGCATTTTCTGTTTTTGTTCTGTTGCCTTGTTGCTTCTTCTCTTGTGAATTTGATGTCTTCACATACATTGTCAATAAATTTGTGAGTGAATACTAAGTCACTTAAGTGTGATAAATGTTTAAAGGATTTCATCATGAGCTGACATCAGTTAGAGAACCACTGCCAAACCTACAGGGAGTACTGGACAGCTGTTTCTCTCCCCTAGATCCGGACTCTTCTTCAGTACGCACATACCGGAAGGGTTTTAACCCAGAACCTTCCGGTTACAAGGTGAGCTAGCTCGTAGACCATTCAGCCACTGGAACCCGATCTAGACATATTTTCTCTTCATCAACCATTTTCAAGTGAAATAGCAACACAAAATTATATCATTTGACGAAATGCTGTTTGATTTGGAGAATGAAATAATCTTTTTTGGTAATTTTCTTTCATCTTTCTCTCTCAAGGAATGCCCATCAGTAATTTGAAAGGCATTATTTAACGAAATGCGCGTTCAGTACAAATTTACAACCAACAGAACATAACAACATAGTTACAAGATAGAACATAGGCATGCTTAACGTCGGCGTCCAGTAATTGTCATATTTCTTGACTTGAAAGCAGTATTCGATTCCGCTGACCAAGAGGTACCATGATGATGTTTGGTTGTGAAGAAAATGCTGAAAAAATACATCTTACTGATCTAGGTTGTCTACTCGAACTGATGCAGCCAGTTGAGAGCCTACGGGGAGTTGCCATCTGAAGTGGTGACAACCAGTGGTGTCCATGAGGGATACCCACCAATGCACACATTTCTGATAAGTATACCAATAGACTTAACCCTAAGTGACTGCAGAGACTCAGGGATTTTACTTGTGACCAGGAAAGGAATAATCTCGTTGACTTAGAATATACAGATGGTATAGTCCTCTTCCTAGGTGAAGATGCTGACAAAATTCAGAGTATTCTGAATACCTTGTGATGACCAGCAGTCTTCGAATGCTTGGCATGCTATTCGCTTCCATCAGATTTAAGATGGTCATGCTACAGGCCTGAACTGGACTATATCCACTCAGTCCTAGCTTAAAAACTGAGTGGTGTGAAGTTGTTGGTGAAGCGTGTTGACCACTTCACGTATTTCGGAAGTTACGTCGACCAGAGCCAATGGGTTGGTGGCAGACACACGGCTCGACTGACATATGACAACATACGCCGTCTCTGACTTAGTAGACGTGATATCCGGGTGGCAATCAGTCAAAGGGCATGTACAGTGTTCAACAGTTCTCTCCGTCCTCCTTTATGGCTGTGAGTGAGACATGACCATTGAAAGTGAAAGAAATGAAAAGGAGAGCTAGCTGTTTTTGATCACAGGTGTCTGCCTTCTATCAACCTTGTTAGGTGGAATAATATGGTGAGGAATATTAAGGTTAGGCATCGGTTGAGTTCTGAGTAAGGATGGGAAGGCAATAAACTATGTTGTGAAGTTATACCGATTAAGATGGTTAGAACAGGTGTTACGCACGCCTATCCATTAATCGCCTTCCTCGACTGACAATGTTAGCTAAAATAGGATGAATCAGGTTGGAGAAGAGTTAGCTAGTGGTGGTCAAACCGAAACATGGCTTCAACAGTCAATGAAATCCATAACAGTTACTTTATGCCAGATATGTAGGGAGATGTAGGCTTCAGGTTTGGAGTCTTCAGGACTCTAAGAACCAATACCTGGAGACAATTAGTGATAAGGCTTAAAATCTTCGTTGTCAATGGCTGGCGCAGTAGCATTCTTTCTTAGTGATTTGTCATATCCAATAAACCTCTATTGTTCTGTCTATTAACTCTCTTTTGAATCTGTCTTTACTCTCGAACTGCTGCACATCTGTGCAAAATTACACGTTGAAACCATTCCGTCAGCGAATCAGTCAGTAACTTAGAAATGGAGAAAATTTTATACTGAATAAAAATTCAGCTAGTCCAGTGATTCAACCTTAAACCAGCTTTCAAATGATTCACAGTGTATATACATTAAAAACCAGAGAGTCCTGGACAGCTGTTTCATCCTATTTTTGAGAATTATCGGCAGTACGCATCCACCACCAGGGTTCGAACGCAGGACTTTCCGGTTACAAGGCAAGCTCGTATACCATTCAGCCACTGGGACCCGATTCAATGACTCATGAATTCTAACTTCTAGCAATTCGTGATTTAGAGCGACCCCAACCAGTGTCGTAGGTGGGACATCCATCGTCACACTTGACCTCTGGATGGACCTCACTGGTCACGGATTTTCACTGGAACTCCAGGAAACTCCATCCTGTAACAAGTCACTTGCGAGAATCAGATTGATTTTTACAAAGTTTGTTTTGTAAGGGTTAGCTTTGTTCCTATGAGTTGATCATGGATTGATATCAATTAGAGAACAATTGAAAACCAGCAGGGAGTACTGGACAACTGTTTCCTCAGCCTAGTTTTAGAATTATCAGTAGTACGCACCCACTGGTTTTCAATGGTTCTCTAACTGATATCAATCCGTGATCGACTCACAGAAACAAAACTAACCCTTACAAACCAAACTATAGAAAATACATACACTAATTCATTAAAATTTCTGTTCCACCTAATTCATTTCTTATATCCATTCAATTCTGGAGAAAAAAGGGAAGTGAGACAGATAAACAAACAAACCAACAAACAAAGGAGCAAATAAATATTATGAGCACATCTACTACCAATACAAAAGAGAGAAAAAGAAACGTTTTAAAAACTTGCTCCATTTTATTTCACTTGTTTTTCCCTAATTTTCATGCCTTTGTTCTTTGTCAGCGAGCGAGCTAGCGAGAGAGAGAGAGACGGGGAGATTATTATTTACATAAAACATGAGAAATTAAAATTCACTGTTTGTGTTCTTCGTGGTCCTCCTGCTGCCTCCTCCTACTCCTCCTCCAGCTTGTTGCTCTTCTCAAAAATAACATGAATAATGAAAGCAACACATATTTATATATGGGTATATACACGCAAATTTCACAATATTATACAGATTCACGGAACGCATTTCTAGGCAGAGCCAAATAAATAGCCAATGTACCACAACTAAAATGAGGCAATGCAAAGCTTTAGATTGTGGTCAAATATTAGGCAGAGTTAGGCTGAAAAAAGTCAACAAAATAGGGAGGAATAATCTGTGCTAAAACCAAGAGGGACAAATAAACAGACAGACACTCAAAAATAAAACAAAAAGGGGAAGTATGTAAAAATTGGTTTATGTTAAAGCAGAAAAGGAGGAAGGAAGAGAGTGAGATAAGTGATTACTCATAAACTGCCTTTACTCTCTGCTTTGTTCTATTTGATATTTATCCATTATGTTTTTTTCGAAAAACACAGCGAAAAGAGTCAAGCATTTGTGTTTTTGTCATTTTTTTGAAGGCTAAACTAGATGGGTTTTTTGTTTTGTTGTTGGGATTAATTGTTGTTAGTCCAGTAAATATATATCAAGGACAAGATCCCACATCTGACCACTTCTATGTGCTTATATCAGTTCACCTGCTGCTGCGGAGCCAGCCAGGTACATCGGTCGTTCGACGCGCATCCTGTCCAAGAGGATTCAAGAACACTATCCCGCATGGTTGCGAAAAGGCAATAGTGGTGCAATAAGGAGTGCGATAATTGAACAATGCCTGGTTAACACTGATCATTCCATCTCAACAAACACCTCCTGCTTCAAAGTAATCTACAGAGTCAAGAATAAATTACCAAAGACAATACGGTTTCCTCTTCTTTGTATGTTTGATGTTCTGGTCATTCATATAGAAAAACCGGAGTTGTGCATACAAAAGAGAATTACTCAACCACTTCTATTATCATGGTAACAACTTTGTGAATTTTTGATGACAGTTTAGTTTGTTTACCTGTTTCTTTGATTGCTTGTAATTCTTGTATTCATTTAGAACTCTTACGTTATTTTGTTTCCTCTACTTTGTTCCTAAGTGTATCCTGAGTACAACTCAATCATCAAACTATTCATATTATTACGTAACTCCTTTTAACAACTGTTTGTGACAACTCATCACCTTTGTTACTACACTAGTTTCATTAGCAACCAATTTTCTTGACCATTTATTGTATTACGTAAATCTGCCCAAAACTTATTAATTCTCACCTCCTTTAGTTAAAATAACCATTGTAAACAATTGTATTTTTGTTTGACAAACTTAATGTACACATACATAAAAATATCACATATATATTTGTGACTGTACAGCTAAGAAAATGATGTAGTTGTGTTCTCTAAGCTGCATGGTCTTGGCTGCGAAACTTTCATTGCGCTACTAGGCAAAATCTTCAGCGCATACTTCAATTCGTTGAAGTGAGCTTTTAGCTTTCTCCACGAGTTTATTAGTCATCTCTCCTGATGGGTAAACTTGAACGTAATTGGTTGTTTTTGTGTGTTTTCAAACCTTCTAGGCTACCTGTATTGGAATTGATTGTTTCCTTGATTTGAACCTTGACCCTCGTGTGTGAGATTTCCTTATTATCGATTGATAAATCTTGTCTATCTGTATGTGTCTATTGATTGGCGTTTCATTGGAATACCAGGCCTCTAAAAATTCTCTAGTATTCTTGGTGTTTCCTCTGTCTAATATACAGTAATATTTATTGATGACCACTTTTTGAGCACAATTTATTGCTACTCATAATCATTTCAAGGTTCTCACACATTTTTCTGACTTCGTTTATATAATTCCATTATTTTCATAGCATGACTTGATTAGTAATAGTATTTTACATATTTCTGGTGTGAGTGATGAGTAATTCCTGTTGCAAGTGTTGGGTGTGAACTCGATGGACAAGGGTTTAGTAATCACTCTCTCTCTCTCCACCTACCTAGATTACATTTTAGAATTTTGACTCAATCGCACTCTATTGTGTGGTTGTGTTTTAATGCATGCAGTGTGATTGCTGAGCTTTTTTCTAGGTTGCTTATCTTCTTGGGGTCAACCGTTCCTACCTTAGCAAAACTCTTACGTTCTGGCGATCTAATTATCCCTGATCTACTAGTTTGACCTATGTAGTTCACTTAACTCACAGTCATTGCAGGGTATTTTGTAAATTATATTATTTTGTCTAATTGAATCAACCAACAGGGTCCTTTGGCCTACAGAGCTTGTCCTACCTGAGTGAGTTTGTAGGTTTGAATGCCACCCTAATTCCTGATTTATTGGCAATCCTGCCTAGGACCTCAAATGTCCCCTCCTTATGTGGTAAAACTGTAGATGCCTTATATTCATTGTTATTTGTGTTATCATTATTAGTTTCAGCATTATTTTTATTTTGCTTTTGGCCTTTACTGATCTTCCTAATGAATTTCATAGGGTAGTTAGGTCACACCAAAGCTTCTTCTATCGCTTTCACTTCATCTTATGGGTCTCTTTTTGTACTATTCAGTGCTATTGCTCGATTTGTTAGACACTTAACTAAGCCTACCTTTACAGATACATAAGGGATGAGATGAATTAAAGTCTAAATATATATTAGCGGAATGCGTTGGGGATTTATTTAAACGGTAGTGTGCGCAGTTTACCTTCTTCTGTTCCTTTTATTTTACAGTCTAACGTAGCTAGTTCACCTTTTTCATTTTCCGACTCAAATGTGAATTTTATTCCCTTTACTAGTTAGTTAATATGTGTTTCACATATCTCCACCATATTTTTGGAGTAGAATTAAATGTGTTAAGAGCAATATTTTCCCAGCTGTCCATAAATATATCTGCTACGATAAGGGACATTGGTGATCCCATTGCTACACCTTCTGTTTATCTATATATTTCGCCTTGGGAATAAAAGATAGTAGATGTGAAGCATAACTGAACCCCTAAAATAATTTCCTCAGTGGGCAGCTTCATCCTATGAGTAAGTTCAGGATCAGAAGTTAGTTCTCTTTTAACTGCTTCTAAGGCCATATTGATTAGTATATTAGTATAAAGACTAGTTATATCAAGACCAACCATTTTTCCTTATTCTCTATTTGAATGTCATTTAGTTTCTTTTTCATCTCATATGGGTTCGTTATATTTATATTTATAACAGCTTGGCTATCAACATCACTCCCTAAATTATAATCCGCGTGAGTTTTCCGTGTTGCAATGTTCTCCTAGCTCGATGGTTCAGTCAAGGAGTTTTCATTGTGCTTTTAGTCAGCACGCCTTCAGCGCTAACTTCAATGTGAATTTTGTTTGGTCTCCAGAATTCTCTATGGGTGATAGGTATCTATATGCCCAACCTGGTGACCTTGGCTGTGATTGGTTGTCCTCAGGCGTAATTTTTTTATCTATACAGACTAAGACATACAGACTTAATGGTTAAATATCAGGTTGATAAGAGGATCAATATCAGTCAATATACATAAGAAAACCTTCAGAAACAACCAATCACAACTGAGGTCACTTAGAAAGACGGATAAATTAAGTTAAATACGAACTGCAGATTCCCAAAAAGTCAACAAACTCTTGCGAACTGCTGTACCCGCATGGCAATAAAATGGGAAACGTTAGAGAGAAATATACAGCGTTAAATTCCTTACAACAAGGAGTGTTTGCTTAGCGTAGTGCAGTGTCATTACTCCTCTTTTGTGCAGAGGAAGGCCTTTGTGGTGAAGAAAATAAACCGAAAGTAAGAAGAAGAAATATTCTGTGGTCGGGAAACAAAATTACTCACAGACTAGAAAACATTACTGTTCTATTCAGTTTTACCTCAACGTGCTGACTGGTTTTTCTCCCATTCTCCCACGGTTAGCACTTCACTATGCGCCTCTGAGAAACGATTGATCAAAGTGCATCGATGAAATGTCCTATGAATTTAATAATAATAATAATAATGATTTACTTTATTTCTAAAAACTGTACTTGTGATACAGAATGGAATTTTCAGCATTAATCACAATATTGCGTCTAATTTCATCAAATTATAAATAAAATTAATCACACAGAAAATTTTCCACATTTACAATAGGAATAATGTCAAAAACATGCAGCGTATAAAATGGAAATAATAATAATAATGATAACAGCTAAGATAATAATAATAATAAAATTGCCGTCGGCTTGTTTCACACAGTATTGTCGATGCGGTATAGAAATCCTAGAATGCTCAAAAATATTGAATATAATGTTCTCTTTGCATGATACCGTGAAGAGAAAAACAAAGATTACAGCAGTCATAGAGATGAGTTGGTGTTTGCAATTATGAAAGTTAAACAAAGAGGCAACAGGACCATAAATATAATAGAAATAATAAAAGTACAACTTGGAGGTATATCAAGATGGATAGAGGAAACTGTTTATTTACTAGATTAAAAAAATTAGTTAATTCTTGCCGGACACCATTTTCATCATATAAAGTACGTGCCAAGTTTGGTATCATAGAATTGTTACGCTTAGACGTGCTAGCTTACAGTTTTCTGAAGTTACTCCTTGTTCTACCTGAGGAGATGTAAGGTGAAAGCTGAGGGTGAAGTGGATGCTCCAAGTCAGACAAAATCCCTTTAGCAAATTTATTGCACGAAGTCAAGTGCCTATCGACAACGACGTTAACTATGTAGTCCACTGGGACACCACTCATCCTACTGACAGTCTTCAACATTCTACGAATTGTGACATAGTCCTTTTTAAGCAAACCAGGAAAGAAGAAGGGTGAACAATAAAGAAAAATAGGTAGGATGCAAGAATTTATGAACTGTAAGAGGAGGAGTGGTTGAGTTTTACCTGAGAGCCTTAGCTTCTTAATGTCAAATGTCATGGGAAGACCAGGAGAGGTCAGAAGAGAGAATGAGCCTATGATACTTAATTTCTGATTCAGTTCCTATATCATTCCTATATACTATAATTTCATCACAAATGTCTACGATCTTCGGATTCATATATTGTATCTCTTCTTCCTTATTGCTCCTTCACCTTAATCTTTCTTAGGTTACTTAAGAAAGATTCTGTTTCATTGCGAAGGGCATTGAAAGCTGTCAGTATGACGAGTGCAGTATCGTTAAACCAACTTATTAATACTATTGTAGGTAAATAAATGGACTCATGGAAGAAATTGGCGAATACCATCTTGTCGAACCTAGATAATCTTCTCCATACAAAACCTCGCTCCCTGTATCTCATCAGGTAGGTAGAACTTGAAGCAACCAGTTAAATAGGATGGCAGAGAGCGGGATGAAATGCAAGTGTATTCTGCTGAAACCCTCTGTCCTTAGATGGTTGGAAGCAATCAACTACAGGAAGCCTCACCTCACCTAGGTTTCGTGCTGGTTGGCACTCATTAGTCAACAAGGCGTATCTGCAACCAGCATGAAGGAATACATGTCCATTCTGAGATTTGAATTTGCGTCACTTAATACTGCGATCAGTTGGAGACGTTACCACTGATATATTTGGGCTCGCAAATGACCTCCTGTAGGACAGACTGTATTGGACACTTTTGATTGAACACTCCTGAGTAACTAGTGTGATGTCTTTAGTGCTATCTTTGGTGCAGACTGAATTCTATCAATTGTGTCCTCCTGTGCC
The DNA here is from genome assembly GCA_944472155.2 of Trichobilharzia szidati. Classification (NCBI taxonomy): domain Eukaryota; kingdom Metazoa; phylum Platyhelminthes; class Trematoda; order Strigeidida; family Schistosomatidae; genus Trichobilharzia; species Trichobilharzia szidati. The sequence continues at coordinate 59,225,626 of OX235276.1, forward strand.
ATGTATAAAGTGAACATTTTACTACATGCTAAAAAACTCTACTTTGTATCAAATGTACTGTTTGAAAACCATAAGGAATATAGGATTTCATCATGAGATGACATTGGTTAGGGAACCATTAGAAAATCAGCTGCGGGTACTGGACAGCTGCTCCTAGCGTCCTAGTTTGGGACTCTTCAGCAGTATTCACCCACAGCGGTTCGAACCCAGGACCTTCTGGTTACAAGGCGAGCTCGTAGACAATTCAGCTACTGGGACCCGATCCAATCCAATGTCAGCCTATTAATTCCAACTTCTGTCAATTGACCGCTAACCAATGTCTTCGGAGAGTATTTGTCCTGACACCTAATCTGCTGTACCCTACTGGTCATGGCTTCCCACTCTAACACAGGTAACTACCTACCTGAATAAGGCAAGTCGCGACTGAGCATCTCATCGATATTGAAGTATTGATTTGTAAGAATTCGGTCCACGAGCTCGCATTGTAACCTGAAGGTCTCTGGTTCGAACTCTCTGTGGGTACGTACTGTTGAAGAGTGCCGAACTAGGACGATTGTAACAGCTGTTCAGCACTCCCTGGTGGTTTTCCAATGGTTCTCTAACCAATGTCATCTCATGATGAAATCCTGTAACCAACCAATCAAATCCCTACAAACCAATATTTGAACATTTGGAATACTTTTCTACGACTTGCAAAATTCGACTTTCTTTTTGAGACTGAACTTTACAGCTTTACATAGAATATTGGGATTAAAAATTCCCCTGATGAATACACCACTTACCAGTCAAGGATAAATTTCGTCAGGTGGCCAATCTGAATCAGAAGTGAGCTTAGAGTTCAGTAACTTAATGTTGTTTGATGTTCAACACACTCACTTTTCTGTTCATCAGCTTACCAAGATTACAATGACACGGCAGAATCCTCATGGAATATAAGAAACGCTTTCCAGCTAATTATTAGGCTGATAGTAAAAAATAAAACGCAATCCTTTTGGAATCCTACACATATTTGTTTACAGTCGACGTAACCTTTTCAAACGGTTAAGGGTATCATCCATTTCGTCAAGACTGCTGAATACATTTCCAACATATTGTGAGTCCTCATTTTTTGAATAACTTATCAGAGTGCGTCTGTGGTCCAGTGGCAGAATACTCGTCAGCCACACACGTAGTTTAGGATGAATTCCAACCCAACGCAGTTACAAATCTCGCTTAGCTAGTGGTAAGACTGGCAAAGACAAGAGGTTAGACATGAAGTTGGCTGTGCCACCCTGTAAAAAGACAACAGTGCCACCACTAATACGTTTGAGCTCACAGCTTTTGCGCTATATTCGAAAGGAATGAAAACTATATCAATATGCAGAAAACTGATTGACATTCAAGTGAACACCTCCTGGCTCCCTTTTTAGGGCGCTGAATCGTCTCCATCTCAGTTAAAAGAATCAAATGGTTCTCTAACCAATGTCAACTCATGATGAAATCCTGTAACCAATCAAATCCCTACAAACCAACACTTAAATATTAATGACATGCTCGCCAGCGACTTGCCCTATTCAGGTGGGTAGTTACTTGGGGTTCTAGTGGGAAGTCGTGACCAGTAGTGTGCAGCAGTTCGGGTTTGAGGACAAATACTCGCGGAAAACATTTGCTAGTGGTCGCTCTATGTCGAGAATTGGTAGAAATTAGAATTCACGGGTCACTGGATCGGGTTTCAGTGGCTTAATGGTCTACGAGGTCGCTTTGTAATCAGAAGGTTCTGGGTTCGAATCCCTGTGGCTGCGTTCTGCTGGGGAGTCCCAAACTAGGACGATAGGAACAGCTGTCCAGTACTCCCAGCTGGTTTTCTAATGGTTCCCTAACTAATGTCAGCTCATGATGAAATTCTGTAACCAAAAGTTGTGTCTTCTAAAATCACTGTTGTCAACAATATTCCGTAAAGTGAATTGAAAAGAAATCTTAGTTGCTAGATTGAGGAAAACCCTGTCCCTTAGAGTGAAATTTCTGGCTCAAAGTAGTTAACATCAGTCAACACGCAGCGAAACTCTAAATACCAGTAATGAAACAAGGAAATGTGTGCCTATAAGGCTTTAAGCCCTCGTTTTCCGTACCACCACAACCGTTGGACGTGTAACATCTGGACAAAGTGGCTGTCTGTCTTCTCTCATTAAGTTGCCTGGTTATACAAACAATTCAGAGAGAAAGTCGGATAACCAATTTTCGTCCATCGAAAATGGAAACTGAGGTTCAAGTATTGATTTGCAGGGATTTGATTGATTGATTACCGGATTTCATCATGAGCTGAGATAGGTTAAAGAACCATTGGAAAACTTGGGAGTACTGGACAGTCAGCTGTTTCGTGGGATTCTTCATCAGTATACACCCAGAGGGTCCCGGTGGGTGCGTGCTGCTGAAGAGTCCCAAACTAGGCTGACGAGACAGCTGTCCAGTACTCTCAGGAAACTGAAGCATAACGGTGAGGAGAAGTGAAGGACAGTAAAGACAAGGGAACATGAAAACTAGCATTGTACAATACCTAACTGAGATATTTGCTTCATATTCTCTTTCGTGTCAGAAAGGCCTTTTTGGCAACCTATAAACACTGTGTTTTTGTCAACCGTTTGTGAAATTTATGGGGAACTAACTATACGTTGTTCACACAGTATCAACAGACGCAAATTTAAAATAAGCCAATATCTCTGATATTAACTGTTGCCTTATTCATTAGTACATTTCATTTATAAAGTAATTTACTCTGGCTCAAATACAGTGAAGCGTAAGGACTACTGAGAAATACCAAACTTATTCCATACAAAAGATAAGATGGCTGTTGTAACGGAGGGTTAGTTTTGTGTTGGTTGTTGTCGTAGCTGACTGGAATGAGTCTCCATTCACAACACTGCAGCCAACTGATAACTTGGAAATATTCTACCACACTGAGGTAAACACAGAGAGAAGTCAGATTTAACTGAGACAACTGCGGTACCAATTTTATTATCTACAATACAGGGTGTATAATTTCCCTTACACATTCATAAATAACAGGTATCTGATTGGTTGCATCAATCATGACTTTACAGATAACAGCGATATTTCTTCAGCGCTGAAATCCCCGCCATTTTAGAAGATTTTCATTTGAGGGACAGTTGGAGATATTTGTAAGTCCAAGTACTCTCTGTTTATGATAATAGCCCCTTAGAAACGATTAACATCCAAGAACCTTTATATGCAACTAAGTAGCCAACAGCTAGATGCTCAACAAATGTGCAGCAAGAGTATATAGGCCGAGAAGAAATTCAAATGACATCACACACCAAGTAGGTCATCGTGTAAAGTTAGAATGGCTGGTGACGAGTTGTATGTTGAAGGATGACATGAGGGAGTTCCTGGCAAGAGTAGAAGAAAATGAAAGATTGTAGGAAGTCCCGTCACTAGTTGAAAATGATAACTGAGAACTTAGTTAAACGGGAATGGGCTCCCAAGGCTCCCTATATTCCCATCGTAAGGCGACAGACCGGAAATAATAACGATAATCTTGCTACTATGCTCTCATTGATTACATTTCAGCGTGATACTTCTGGTCTTTAAGTCGTCAGCATGCGTTGCCTAATTTCCAGTTATCCCTTTTATTTTATTCCTTTACGTTCCCAGTGGAGCACAGTGCTTCAAGCTAGAGCTTTGAAGTTTCGGTAGCAGTTGTGTTTAATTTACATGATGGGGTTGGTAGCCTCATGCTTAACCTTCAAAGGCTACCAGTCTTATTAATAGCTTAGCGAGGTAAAGGAGTGCGTCTGTGTCCGGGAATCGAACTTTGAACCACCTGCATGGTTGGTGAGCATTGTACTACTGTGCCACCAACGCATCCAATTGTCTCCTAACTGATGATATCTAGGAAACCAGGTGGTTAGACTGCTTGAACGACTCTATTTCCAATTGGCTTGAACTAAAAGTAACACTCATATCTGCCGTGTTTCCATCTATCCTGCTAGACTTCAGCTTTGATCATACAACCTGCTAACTCTTTACGCAGACCCACCTAACCTGGTGGCCAGGCTGCTCTTATCACCAACCCAACTAGCGAATACAATCCCTTAAGGCTGTTCAAGAATCTATTTATTAACGATGATATGAAGAGAGTACAAAAGTATATAATCACACCGAAACACACAACTGAGTTCTTATCGTTTTAAAACTCAATCGTCTGCAATCTGATTAATTCAGAACAGGTAAATAAATTGACTATGAAAATCCAAATAGCTGAGATTCAATGAATGAAAGGATAAACTTTAATTTCCTACAGACAGCCTGTATAGTAATCTAAACTGATTACCATGAAAGCCCGAATAAGAAAACTCAAAGTCTGAAGATGAGTGACATACTTTCATTTGAGTTAATCAGATAAATGGAATATTTCCAGTCTGTTTTTCATTATTCTATTATTCGCAATGTATATTAACATATGATTGTGTGTATGGGATAGAAAAATCAGTCGGATAAATGAAATAAAACAGTCTACGACACTTATCCTATATTTGGTTTATGAATCTGTTGTAGGCTGACCAATTGACTGACTGATTGAATTCCAACGTAGAATTCTGCACACAGAAGTTGCCATACTCCATGTAGCACCCATAGGTAGGGAAAATTACTATATTATTATTGTTATCTTTAGCTCCTAGAGAAACACAAGACTTCAGCCGCATTTCGTTTGGTTCTCTGCCAACGTTTTCACCTGGCTCCACATCTGCCTACATGCTTTTATCTCCTCTTCACATCACCTCCTCCTCCATATCATCCTCATACTGACGACCAACTCACCGCTTCCCGTTTGGGTTCAACTCGAGCGATGGCCTGGAGTGTGATAGATGTCACTTGATGATGGTTTGATTTCACAGAGTATGGCCAGCTAATCCACCCTTATTTCTTCCTGCACATTTGTTGCACAATTGGTTCCTGCTGCGTTGGTTCTCTCTCAGAAATCCTTCCCTGTTGCTGATCTTTTCTGGCCGGTCATCTGTTCTTGAGTAGTATCGAGCGAAGACAGGTGTTGATGAAGGTGTTTAGCTTTTTGAGGGGCTCTTCATTACGTGCTGGACAAGTCTCTGATCCGTATTGTGTGAAGCACTGACTTCACATTGGAGTTGAAAATCCGGATCTTATTTTTATTTTCATGTTGAGTGCTGTTGACCGCCACACAGACTTGAGAGTAACGAAAGCTTACCTTGCTTTCCTGATCCTCGCTTTAATATCCTCATCAGTTCCGTCCACCTGTAGTTGAAATGACGCTTCCCAGGTAAATAGGGGAAGAAAGTTGCTTCTTTCAGGCACCCCCCATTTATGTTGATTGTTGTATGTTGTTGTTGTTGCTGCTGTTGGCCAAGAATCTTCATCACCTCTTTTTTCTCTATGTTCACCTCTATGTTCGTTTGCCAACCTGTTGCTTTTGACTTGAATTTCTTCCACTTTGTGAGAAATCAGACACAAATATCATTGGCGATGTTCAGATTCTCCAACATTTTGTGTGAGTCCATTTGATGCCTGTTTCCATGCTGCCCGCCTCTGTCAATCTGTCGCATTATCCAGTCTACCACAATCAGGAAAATCATTTGAAATAGTAGGCAGCCAGCCAACTTGTCTTACTCCTATCTTCACTTCGAAGGATTCTGTGAGTTTCCCGTTGTAGATTTCTTGGCATGCACCACTGTCATACAACTTTTGAGTGAGATGTGTAACTGTTGGCTGTACCCCAAGGTGGCGAAGTAGTTGCCTAACAGAAATTCACGAGAGAAAGAATCCTGACATGGTAAAGTATGCGAAATTATTGGACACTGGAGGTCACAAAGGGTATTTGCGTCTCTGCCAATGAAAAAGACTTTCAATCTCAACATCAATTTTATCCAGACGCTAGTTCTTAGAATCCCAAGAACCCCTATGAAGGAGTCTATACTTCCCTATATGGCACAAACCAGATGTCAAAAGCAATATGGACTAACTCCAGGTTTTGGTTTGACCGCCTGTAACTCTTTCATTTTAATCCGTTGTCATGTGAAATCGCTTAACAATGAAGGTGACAAGTTAGTGAGAGTTAGGGAGGCGTTGAAAAGCCATAGAGTACTGCACAGTTGTTTTTTCCTCGTTCAGGACTTTTCAGAAGTACTCACACATCAATGTTCGGACCTGGGGCCAATCAGCTCACTGCAAACCAATACTTGAGAATCAATCTGACGATCAAATAGCGTCTGGGTCTATACAGAAAGTTATCTAGAGTTCTGGTGAGATGTCTCTAACTAACGGAGTCCACCAAAGGTAATAGTCACTTACCAGTGACATTGGCTGTTGGTTGAGCTATACATAAATTGCTAAATTGGCAGAAGTTGAAATTTATGGGGGATTGAACAGAATTGCTAACCCAACGCCTAACCTCCCCTCCGTCTCAGGTCTGAGATTGTCTATTAAACTAGACAACCTTATTATTTCTCTTCATTTTTCTTATCTTATTCCTTTACCTTCCAGGTGGAACATACGACCTCAAGGTAGAGCTTTGAAGCTTCGATAACAATGCTTTTATTTTCATGGGATGAGATTGCTAGCCTCACTCACACTCCAACTTCCCTCCTTACCAATCTTACCACCAGTTGTAGGCGTGGTTTAAGAATGCAACTGCTGGAGATTGAATTGCGGAATACATAGTGAGCATTCTACCGCTCACCCAATGACGATTAGGTGATGTTACCTTGTTGAATGCAAGAGACAGACTGTTGAATCTTCAACTAATATTGGTTCTTTGTCTTTCAACGTGGCTTTGATAAATATGAATGTATATATATCAGCTCAAAGAGAATTTTTTCATTTGTTTTTCATTCAGTAATGATTAAAGTGATTAAGGATAAAGAGGTTATTTAAGGTCAAGAGATAGAAGAGATCGATATGAAAACAAACAAATAAAGAAAGAGAAATCTTCCCTTCTTTGCACTTATGCACGTACGCACATACAACAACTAGGATAAACCTTATCCCCTCTGAATATATACATTCACACACACGCACACGCAATATATATATATATACAGACCAAACACTTGAAAAAGAGAGAAACTTAAGGCATAAAACCATAGATGTATTGAGAAAAAATAAATGGACAATACTGACTGACTTCTGAAGATGATGGATAATGAGAGACAAAGAGGAAGAGAGAAACAGAGATTTCGAAAGAAAAAATCGGAGGAAGTTTGAAAACGCAAAAAAAAACACAGTTATAACCTTGTTATTTTTCATGATTAGATATTTGACTATTTAGCCTGACAGTTTCAGTGCCAAATTCATGCAGAATTAATAATTACAAGGGAAATATGCATATATAAATATTTATTTATTTAACTCGGTCAGCCGGATTTCAGATCAAACTAATATGTAGTGTTGTTGAGGTCAGTAACATTCTAATCTGATTAATTAGAAACGAATGAAGAGGGAGGGGGAAAAGAAAAACAAAGACAAAATCATACACATATATTTCCTCATCGTTCTCTTTTTCTCATGAAAGTTCATGTTATGCCCCCAAGAGAGAGGGAGAGAAAGAGGGGGGGGAGTTAAAGAGTTGTTCTCAAGTGAAATCTAATCTAACAGTCACTGAACTATCATTATTTTTTTCTTAAGAGTTAGTCTCTAGGGATTGGATTTATTGCTCGAGAACATCTCCCAGTATGGCTGAGTAAAAGTGTAGTATTAAACATCAATAGTTCGATATGAGATCATCTGGTGCAAATCGGCCAACTACAAAGTCAGCATTGAAGAATCCTTCTCGATCATCATCTACCAGGTACCAAATAAATTGCCAAAAACATCCAAGCACCGCATGCTCCAAACAGCAGAGGCTATTGCAATTCGCGTAAAACAACCAATGCTTTGTGTGTGCAAAGGAAGCAAGTCCAGCCACTACTTCTACTGCCCTGACTGGCCTTCAACAGAGACTGTAACTCCATGAAATTATATTATCTCTCCTAATTTTTCTGACATTCAGTGTATTGTTATGTTGGTGCTATTGAACTGTAATCTATCAACATTACTGATTCGATGTTATTTAAACAACATTAATGTTGTTCATAACACCAATTCATTCATTAACTATAATGTATATATAACTGTAGAGCCTGATAATGGAGTTATCGAAAAGAATATTCTTTGTTCAGCAGACATTCTTTTGAAAATTATAATGAGCATTTTTATTCAGTTAAACGAACTTTGAAAACTGAGATGTTCTGAACAATTGTTTCGTCTTACTTCGGGGCTCTTCAGGAGTACACATCTACTGGGATCGCATATCCAGGATCTTCCGATCACAGAGTGCACTTGTAGATCATTCAGCCACTAGGATTTGATCTTATGGCTCATGATTCCCGATTTCTACCAATTCGTAAATTTTACAGTCAGTAGGATTTTTCAGAGGGGAAAAATATTGACGTTTGATGAAATATTCTACTGCTATGAGGACCAATGTTCAATGGATTGTTTATATTACGTATATTATTGCCTCCAGTTCTTTGTGGTATATAGGAGGTGTTCAGGAGCAAATTGCCACCTTGTCTGTCTTCTCTTTAGTCCTCATTAGTTATCTCTACGGGTGTCAACCGGCTTTTATTTTCTCATCATCCAATTTCATCCGAGTTACTTTCACACATTTTTTTTTTTGATTTACAGCTTGATTTCCACACCGTATTTTCAGTACAAGTGTGGAACTTTCAGCATGGATATCGGTTGCCCAAATTCAGGCATACCATAGATATCGGGTGTGCGCCGGCAGGGGTTCGAACCCCGGACCATGTGCATGGTCGGCGAGAGTCCTAACCACTGTGCCACCGATCAATTAGTCATTTCCACTCGGAAATCAGGTGGGTAATGTCAGTCAGTACTCCTGTCTATCTCAATTACCTTCCGCATATTTGTCGGGTTATTGGTTCTTCGTTGATTGCTTGCCACAGTTTCTTGTTGTCTATGTTTACCGACTGATTATCTGGTATTCAGTAGTCAGCAAAGGGATTAGTTGTTGATAAAAGTCTTCAGTACAACTGCTGAGAACACTTTTATTGAACCGCTTACCAAGTCTCTGCAACATGTAGAAGAACCCGAATCTTCTTCTTTATACTTGATTGTAGTGGATTTTCATACTGCCTTCAAAGTAATCAAGGTCTATCTCGTCTTTCCAATCCTTGTGTCGAAATCTTCATCCATGTTAGATGATTGGAGGCGATTGGTCACAGGAAGTCTAACCTGACCTAGGTTTCATGATAGTTGGCACTCACTAGTCAGCAAGGTGTATCTGCAACCAGCTTGAAGGAACTTATGTCCCTTCTGAGACTCAAGCCCGCATCACCCAGTGCTGCAGTCAGGTAGAGACGTGACCCCTGAGCTACTCGGACTCGCTACTAACCTTCTGTAGGACAAACTGTATTGGATATTTTTCATTGGACACTAGTAATTAGTGTGGAGTGACAAGTCAGTCACTGAGTAACGCCGGTTCGAATCTCGGTAGGGACATGTGTTACTTGAAGCTGGTTGCAGATACGCCTTGCTGACTAGTGAGTGCCATCTAGCACGAAACCTGGGTCAGGTGAAGTTCCCTCCCGATTGTTTTCAACCACCTAACATCAACAATTCAAAGTGTACCGTGATAGCAAACCTGACTGACAGAATTCAGTCTGCAACAAACAAATGACTAGATATATCCTGCTAGTTACTAGTGTCCATTGCAGGTATCCTTATCCTTGGAACCTCCAGGTGAATTGATGCTGCCTAGATTACTGGAGGAAGTCGACTCCCTTCTAATCTCTCTCTTTGACAATGATTGATGCTTGTTGTCGGTCGGTCGGTTGGTTTTCGACATAGAACTTTGCACATATGTGCGGCAGTTCAAGTCGCCACACTCCATGTAGCACACAAAGCAAAAGAAGAAAGTAGAAGAAATTTATAATATAGACAGTAAACAGAGGTGTGAGACAAAGGAATAGTAATAACGCAGAACAAAACAGTTTCATTGGAAATCATAAGTCACAAGGAGTGCATCTGCGCCATTGAGAACGATTTTGAGCCATGTCACCAATTGTTTCCAACCATTGGTGTTTACCGTCCCGAGGACCCCAACCAGGAAGTCTACATCTTCCTACGTGACTTAAGCTAACTGTTGTGGATTTCATTGACTGATGTTTTGGTTTGACCGCCGCTAGCTCTTTCCCAGCCTGACCCTATATCAGCTAACACTGCTCGTCGAGGAAGGCAATGACTAAGCATACGTAACACAGGTTCTAACCATCTCAGTCTATGCTTGTTGTAGCCAGTTGCAGGATATCTTAATCACCTCTGTCTTCTATACGTTCACTTGATGTCACTTATTTGCTGACTTTTCTGCCAGCTTGTTGGTTTTCAACTGTGAGTTTTAGAGTTTGTGTAACATTAGATATACATCATTGGTGAAGTCAAATTGTTCCAGAGTCTTCTTGGCTTAAGGTAAGCCCGTATCCTCACTCTCCTTAGTGGTAAAAAAGCTTATCTTCATTCAACTCGATTTTAAAGTTGATAATATTGCTGGAATAGTTAATCAGAGCCTATCCTACAGGTAAATTGTTCCCCTTTTATCAGACACCATGCTCTTTGGTACACTCAAAAGTTGACAGATGTCTTTCTCATATTAGTTCTAACTGTGGGTTACGTTGGGACAACAGAAAGAAAGGCACACCTCTTTTTCTCCTACAATAGTGTGATTGCCAGATATCTGGTCACGAGATGGACCCAACAAAATCCTTTCAAATTATCAATAGGTGAATCAGGTCGAATCTCCTCAAGTTTGCCGAAGCAACCACTACTAAATCCCTGAAATCCGATTTATGTGTTCAGAAAGAATCAGTTATCAGTCTTTCCTTGTCCTGATAACCGAATGTTGTAATTCTATTTTTCATTTCATTAAGTAATTTTTAGCTTTAACCTCACCCCGCACCTACCTTTGATATTGTAATTTCGCTTGTCTCTTGTTTCTATGATTTGAGTTGAACTCAGTACACTGTTACTTAATTTATTAGTCAATTATCATCTTACGTGCCTCTTTCACCACTGTATGCACACATTGATTTTATTTAAATTTGAACTACCTGTGTGAAAACCATTTAATTCATGCATAATCCTCATCCAGGCAATAATGGAAACAAAACACGTAGTTCAGCGAAGAGTCTCTTTTCGGCGAATTCATTTTCATAGCTGTACAATAGCAAATATATTCATATATGTGGGTTATTTTGCATGTATGTGTACATGAAGTTTGTCGAACAATAATACAATTGGTTTTGGTTATTTTAACTAAACAGGTGAAGATTGGTAATTGGAGTTACGTTATACAAAATCAGTCAAGAAAATTAGGTGTTAGTGAAATTAGGGTAGTAACAAAGGTGATGAGTTGTCATAATCAGTTGTTAAAAAAAAAGAAGTTATGTGATAATATGAATAGCTTGATGATTGAGTTGTACTCAGGATACACATAGGAACAAAGTAGATAATACGAAATTACGTAAGAGTTCTAAATGGATAGAAGAATTATAAGCAATTAAAGAACAGGCAAAGAAAACAAATTTCTTGACTAATTTTGCATTACGTAATTCCAATTACCAATCTTCACCTGTTAAGTTAAAATAACCATAACCAATTGTATTTTTGTTTGACAAACTTAATGTACACACACACACAAAATAATGCATATATATTGCGACAGTACAGCTATGAAAATGAATTCGCCGAAAAGAGATTCTTCGCTGATCTACGTGTTTTGTTTCCATTAAAACCATTTAAGCGTAACTTTCCGAGCACTGTTCACTAAGACCACAACCTCCCGTAAACTGACATCATGTAGAATTTGCAATTATGTTAAAAATTGTTCTCTGCCTAAACGTAATTATAATTTCTCTAGGCTATATATGCAGGTGATAAGAAGCCGACGAAATGAACAATCACAGTACCATCTTATTCTGTATAAAGTATTGTCACACAGCATAAAATATCTACATGAATTATGCCTTTTTGTTTTACTTTGCAGAGATAAATCTTCAAAATCATAAAAACAGGACACTTAACTTCATAAAACATCAATGTTCTTCTTAAACATTTACACGAAAAGTACTTAACATAATTGTGACAGTTTTCGGCTTGTATTATCTCTTTCTTTTTTTTCGGCTTTTTTCCTTCTCTGGCGTCTCCTCCTCCTCCTTCTTTCTAACCTTTGTATGTATTATCACTCTACTTGTCATCCTAATTTAAAGTAAAACATGGTTTTCGAAGAAAATAAAGAATCCATAAAAATGTTACGGTAGCATGGTACAAACCCGTATCGATCTGCGAAAAACAAACAAGCAAACAATCAAGAACAACTAGAATATCATCTTTACGCATTTACATGCCTTATATGTCAGGTTTGTAAAACATTTTGTCCTTTATTGTAGACAAAAGTGTGATTTTATGTTGTCGTTTTTTTGTGTTTCTTTTTATATTTCTTGTGTTTGTTCATTTGATTAAAACATCTAAGAAAGGAATGTTGTCATCACTTTCTTTGGCCAAGTTAAACTTCAAGCACCACTAACTACCAATCAGCGAATGAGCTTGAACGGATCAATGGGTTTCCTCCACCTGAGTTGAAGCTTCTATTCCACGGAAGGTAACCTGGTGATTCTCATATCTCGTAGGAACATTTTTGCCAGATCGCACTTGTCCTTAACAAAGATAATGTATATTTGCAGTTACTGGGTTTTAAAACAGTACTGCAGGGGTATTACGTCATGAAAAATGGTGAGAAATACTTCATTATCAGGAGGAGAAGGTATCATCGTGCACATGGATGAGTGGAAAGATTATAAATCCTTGTCATCCCTTGGATATATTCATCACGGGGTGAACCATTCTAATGATTTTGTGGATCCTATTATAGGAACACATATCAGTTCTGCAGAAGACTATTGGGAAAGGTTAATAAACAGAATAAGGGTCATTTATGGATCTCGAAAGGATGTCATTTATAGTCATTTAGATGAATATATATGCATAGGATGTGGTGTCACTCTTCCATTGATACTCCTATGCTGAACTGGGAGATGTTTTTACCACATGTCAGGGGAATGTGTCCTATGCAACATTTTTATGCAGTTTTTATGCATTTTTTTCATAAATATATGTTTACCATAATCATAAATACCTACTTCATATGACTGATGCGCTCAAGGTCATTCACTGATTGGTAGTTGGTAGTGCTTAAAGTTAAACTTTGCGGTTTCTTCTTCTCTTGTGAATTTGAAGTTTTGTCCTAATTTGGGACTCATTGGAAGTACGTGCCTATCCCTGAAGTTCAAAATAAGGACCTTCTCGTTACAAGGCAAACTCGTAGACCATCTAACGACTGGGACTCAACTTGATGGCCTACAAATTCTAATTTCTACGAATTTTAGAGCCATCACCAGTGGTTGCAGATGAGTCCTAAAATAATACGAAACAGCTGTTCAGTACTCTTTTCTAGCTTTTAATAGTTTTCTAACGGATATGAATCCGTGATATAACTTAAAACAAATAAATTCCACGTAAACTAGCTTTCGAAAATTAATCTGATGTTTGCCAGTAAACACCCACAGGACGAAGTTGCCTGGTGTTCAAGTGAGAAGTCATGACCTGTGGGGTCACCTACCAGTCGAGTGTGAGGAAAAATACTCGCCAATAGCATTTACTGGTATAATTGTCTCTAATATCATGAAATGGTAGATTATTATTATTATTGTTCCCTTGGGTTCCTAGTGGAACATAGGACTTCAACTGCACGCCTTCACTTGCTTGTGTCTTCTGCTGTACTTCTCACTTGCATCCATGTTAGTCCATACTGTTTCAACTCCTCTTCACACGACCGCCTTCATGTCACCCTTGCACCGACGAACCACTCGCCGCTTCCTTTTCAGGTTCTACTCGAGGGCCTGATGCGTGATGTCACCCAACGGCCTCCTCAGTGAGTATTCAATCCATCTCCACTTTCTTCTGCATATTTGTTGGGCGATTGGTTCTTGCTTTGTTTGTTCCAATAATTTCTCGTGGGTGATTCTTTCCGGCCATCTGATCTTCAGTATAGAACGAAGACAATTGTTGATGAAGGTCTGCAACCTGTTGGAAATATTCTTTGTGACACACTGGCCAAGTTTCTGATCCGTATAGAAGAAGTGACTTGACGTTTGTTTTGAAAATCCGAATCATTTTGTTGTTGATGCTGAGTGACGAAGATTTCCAGATTGGTTTCAGGTTGATAATGATGGTGTTTCTCGCCTTCCCGATTCTCGATTTGACATCCTTGTCCATTGCTCCTGTAGTTGAGACAATGCTCCCTAGATTACTAACCTTGCCTAGATTACTAGGTCACTATTATTCTAGATGGTACCAAGTCCGGATAAAGAGGGAAGGTTGAAACGTGGCGCTAGCAACTCAACCCCCAAAACTTAACCAAATTGCTACAAAAACTTCAACGCACAAACATATTAAAAATTCTAAAAGTACAAGCAATAACCTTATTTTTTTCGCTGGAATTGGGGAAGTAAAATGACGCAGGCTGGTGAAAGCTTTTGGGAAGCCAGTCAGCCGATGTGCCTTCTTTCTATGAAAGCAAAAATAAGGATGGGGACATGGAATATTCGTACAATGAAATGGTAGAAGTTGATTAATTTATGGGTATATTCCAACTCATTTCTTTTAATTATGATAAATGTGTCATTAACATTACATATCCATATTTTTGATTTAATTACTGGTAAAGCTGTCATTTCTAGTCTTTGCATAACTGACTCATCAGTTAATCCTAATATAGACGAGTCAATCTGTGTGTGTTCATTTTATCTGTTCATATATCTGGTTGAATCGAATTCAAAATAAGCCATAACTCTGTGAGTTCCATCTAACTGGAGTAGCGTGTTTTGGTCAAGCTGAAGTGCATTATTATTATTATTATAAACATCCTCTTGAGTTTGGAGTGCAACATAGGGCTTCAACAAAACATCTACACTTTGTCCTATTCTCCGCTGTCCTATTCAACCGGTCGAGGACATGATTACGCATAATCTCTTAGCTCCTCTTCACACAATCTCCGCCTTGTCACCCTCGAATCGACGACCTACTCGTCGCTTCCCATTCGGATTCCACTCGAGCGATGGACTGCTTTGCGCGCTATGTCATTCAACGGTCTCCTCGATGTATTTCCGATCAATCCATCTCAATTTTCTCCTATATATTTGTTGAGCAATCGGCTATCACCTGTTGGTTTGTTCCCAGCCAGAGTTTCTTGTTACTAATTCTTTCTGACTGGCCATTTGATTTTTAGTCTGGAGACAGTGAAGACAGCTGTTCATAAAAGTGTGCAACCTGATGGTGTTGAGAATCTGAATTTTGTTATTTGTGTTGATTAGAGGAGGCTTCCAAACGGATTTCAAAGTGATGAAGTCAGTCCTTTTCAATTCTGGTTTGCTTCGACTTCCTCATCCATGCCAACTGCCTGTAGTTGAGACGATGCTGCCAAGCTAGGTAAGCGAAGGAAATAATCTCTTTCAGATTCTTCCCGTTGATAGTGACCGCTGTTTATTGTTGTTGGTTGACTGACTTTGTCACCTCTGTCTTCTCTATATTTACTTGAAATCATGGCTTCTCTGCTTCTTCAGCCATTTCATTGATTTTCGCCTGTACGTTTTCGAATTTATATAACATTGGACATAAATTGTCCATGAATTTCAGATCTTCTAATGTCTTCTTGTCGACTATACGCAGTATCCAACTAAAATTACGCCTTCCTTCATCTCGATTTTCACTGTTTCTGAGCTATGAATATTTTCCAATCGTTTTATCCCTCCAAATCAAAATTCTGACTATTGTATCTGATGTAAGCTGATTTACGCATACCACATGGTTGACTGAGCACAGATAAGCAACACTGAGATAGCCATTATCATCATCATCATCATCATCACCATCACGAAATCTGTTGTTTCAGTACAATGTAACAAGTCACCATTTTTCTGTTTGAATTTTTGGAGTTTTCTTTAGTTTATTTTCACAAATGTAAAAAAATCTCAATTTTTATTTGATTGTTTCAAGATTTAAAAGATTAATGTTAGAATAATAGTGTTTCAACATTTATTACATGAAAAGATAAATGGCTGTAGCGTTACTCTGTTCTATATATTCTCTTTTGTGATAAACTCGTGAATTCACTTCCTCTTTAATAGATTTTTAGATATGATAAAGATTTTGATTTGATTGTGTTCTCTGAGCTGGGTGATATATGTAACATGCTTGAAACAGCGAAAGGTGAGAAATTAGGTATCTCTATATAGCGAAATTATTTATACCTTATCTTGAATGCACAATTTGCACAGATTTGCGTGTCTTGGTACTTTTGGCCTTCCTTCATATTGTGTTTCTCTGTGTTCCTTTCACGTCTTTCATGTTTCTTCACAACGCTGTATCATTTGCTTTCTCTGATATCAAATCTATCTCCCTGTTATTTGATGTTTTTATGCCGATGAACATCCCTTCACAAATATACTACTGATAAATCCTATCAGTAGCACAAGCAACCCGTCAAACGAGCTGTATTAAAGAAATAACGAATACTGAACTCCACTAAAAGGGAAAAGATTTGCAGCTCAGGAGGATGATTTTGATGCGATTGCGTTCTCTGAGATGGATGGAATAATTTTGAAGCTTTCATTGTCATTGCTAGACAACATCTTCAGATCAGGCTTTATTAAGAAGTAAACGTATTTGAATCAACCATGAATGATGATACAATTACATCTCCTAACAACCTCTTCTGTGATTGGTTGATAATTATCATCTTTATTGATCGTTTTTATTGACTCGAAATTTGAACCTTGTGCCATGAGACTTATTTCTTGCGCTGAAGGATTTCATCGTGGGCTGATATCGCTTAGGGAACTACTGGAAAATCACAGAGTACTCGACATCTAGCTGTTTGGTCCCAGTTTGTGACTCTTCATCAGTACTCACCCAACCCACAGTTCGAACCCAGGACCTTTACGTTACAAGGCGAACAGTCTCGTAGACCATTAGACCACTGTGACCCGATTTAATGGCCAGCCCATGAATTCTAACTTCTGCCAATTCATGACATAGCGCGACCACTTCGCAAGGTCTGCTTGTATGAGTTACTGCCTTACCTTCAACGCGGTGTACCTTACTGGTCACGGCTTCCCACTAGAACTCCAGGTTAACTGCCTGAATAGGGCCATGCGCTAGTGAGCTTCAGATTAATTTTAGAGTATTGGTTTTGTAGGGACTTGTTTTGTTTGAGTGGTTGGAGGATTTCATCATTAGCTGACATCAGTTAGAGGACTATTGGAAAACCAGCTGGGAGTACTGAACAGCCGGCTGTTTCAACCTTATTTTTGACTCTTCGCAGTACGCACCCACCACGAAGGTTTGAACACAGGACCTCCTGGTTACAAGGCGAGCTTGTAGACAATTAGGCCACTGCGAACAGATCCTTGAAGTGTCTGTTAATTGAGGATTCATCTTAGTACTAGGCTTCTAGAAATGCCCTCGACTGTATTTCTGGTGTGTCCACTGTTTACAATATCTACATTTCCCCAATCAAATTGGTGTCCATAGTTGTCTTTTATATACATCGATATAAAGGAATATCTGTGGTGTCTTTTCATGGCTTACTTATGTTCTCCGATTCTAATTCGAGGGGGATGCCCTCTTCGACCATTATAGTGTTGATCACAGATCATGCAGTTTATTTTTTGTAGATGGTACTAATTTTACCTTCTTTTCCTGTTGGACCTTTCGGTCTGAAGTGATTGTTTGAATTTGTGTGCTGTATCTATTCTAAAAGGTCTTTATGTTCAAACTGTTACCTTAGAAACATTCTTCCTATTCGTTAGAATGAATTTTCTTGTGGATTTTGAGAATGATTTCTTGGTAGCGTTGTGTTCTCTGAGCTGTGTGGATCCACCAAAATGCAAATCTTTCATTGTCTTTCTAAACAGTGCACATCTTCAGTGAATTTGGGTTTTTAGAATTATTCATGAGTTTATCAGCCATCCTCTCTTCTCTTAAGTTTGTAAGTGATTGGCTGTTTCCGGAGATTTTTCCCTTGGAAATTCAAATGGCTTGAAATCATAATTTTTGTCAAAAATCAAACCCCCTAAATTTGGATATATCACATGGATTACACATTCGTGATATTTATCAGAGAAAAAATCAATGGTAACACCGAAAATTGAATTATAAACCAACCTCGATGATACTAAATTTATAAGAGAAGAGAAGGCTGAGAATAAAGCTCCATTTTAAGGCGTCTTAGGCAAGTGTTAACTCATACAGAGAAAATACCTAATTTTTACGAGTTTGACCACGGACTGATATCAGTTAGACAGCTATTGAAAACCAGCATTGGAGTAATGGACACCTGTTTCATTCTAGTTTGGGTATCTTAGGCATTACGCACCCACTTAGTGGGGTTCGAACCCAGGACCTTCCGGTTACAAGGCAAGCCAGCTCGTATACCGTTCAGCCACTGGGACCCGATTCAATAGCCAATCAACGAACCTAACTTCTACCATCCCCACACTTGATTGGTTGGACCTTACTGGCTACGACTTCTCACTAGAACTCCAGGAAACATTGCAACACTTCTTCATTGAGGAGAATGTGAGACAACACGTTCAGCGAAGAGTTACCCTATTCACCGACATCATTCACAATCTGTACGATCGTATAGACATATTTAGTAAATATAAGCAACAAAATAAATATTTCATTAGAATTGTAAACCTTTTTAGATGAAGTATTACGTCATGTGAAAAGCTTTAATCGGATAAAAATTAAAATAAAAGTAAATAATTAAACTGAGTGACGTAATATAATTGACGGAAGTGAGTAGAATTCAACTAAAATAGAACTGATAAGAAAAAAAAAGACGTAAACAGCGAAGAAAATTTTCATTTCAACGATACATTTTCATAAGCTTTTGTACAGTCGTAATTATAGTTAACAAAGAATTCCTAAGGCTAATAAATTAGTGATAAAATTTCTCATCGAAAAAGTAGTACTTAATGCAGTCGGTGTAGTCGAGATGGGGTGACAGTGTTAAGACAGATAAGGTCCATTGTCAATTTAGCAGGTTGAAGGTGAGGCAATAACTCATCGAAGAAGACATCGCACTATTTCATGAATTGGCTGAATTCAGAATTCATGGATGGGCCAATGGATTGGGTAACAGTGGCTTAATGGTCTACGAGCTTGCTCGCCTTGTAACCAGAGGGGTTCGAACTCCGGTGAGCTGGGTGCATACCGATGAAGAGTCCCAAACTAGGAAGAAGCGGTTGGCTGTCCAGTACTCCCCGTTGGTTTTCCAATGGTTCTCTAACAGACGCCAGCTCATGATGAAATCCTCGGACCAAAACTTCTTTATTATGCTGAGTTCGGGAATTTATCACTGTCTTCCAGAATAATGGATATCCGCAAAATTTCTTGAGAGAATAACAAACTTCAACGGCAACTAACCAACTCAAAATAATCAAATGAAGGCACAAAGTAAACTGTCCTACTATTTAAGAATGAAATCTCCGAAATCTCTGCAAGACTATTGGAAACTTTTCAATTAAATGTCACCCATAAACAAACAAAATCACTTCAGTCTATATTATGCTACACAGTGTAAGAAGATAACGACAATATCATCTGAAAAATAAACTATGACAGCTGTGAAAAGCGTTACGTTGGTCAAAGTGGAGATTCTCTCTGTCTTCGCATCCACGAACATAAACTGTTTGTCAAAATACATGATACCCATTCTCAGATTCAAGTGCATGTGGGCGACCATTGACACCGATTCCAATGGGAAAAGGTACAAACTGTAAGCAAATAAACACGAAAAGTGATGGGAGATTTTTAAAACTCATGGGAAATTCTCATAGAAAGTCAAAACAAGTGATTCATCGGGGACACAAGGACAAGATTTCGCAGGTAACCAACTCCATGTACCTTCATGAATTCAACTGCTTATGTGGGACTAGGCATATCGGTTGTTCGACTCGCGTTTTGTCCAACTGGGTACAAGAACACTATCATGCATGGTTACAAAGAGGTGGAAGTGGAGCAATAGGAAGCGCGATCATTGAACATCTGGTCAATACTGATCACCCTATCTCTACAGCCTCCACCTTTATTACCACCTACAAGGCAAAACGTAATTTGCCTAAATCACAACGTATCCAGGTCATTTGTATCGCTGAAGCTTTGACCAT
Source organism: Trichobilharzia szidati (assembly GCA_944472155.2). NCBI lineage: Eukaryota > Metazoa > Platyhelminthes > Trematoda > Strigeidida > Schistosomatidae > Trichobilharzia > Trichobilharzia szidati. The sequence goes on from OX235276.1 coordinate 59,245,941, forward strand.
CGAAATAGAAAAGCCAGATCTCTGTGTACAGAAAAACTTCGTTCAACCAGTCCAACTTTCATGGTCTTAATCCCCCATGTATGCTAAAATATGGTAATCCCTAATCATATTTTGGCTCTACCCAATTTTCGTTTTGTTTATTCAGTTTCTATACTCTTCCCGTATTACGTCAATTGTCATTATTGCTATTCTCATTTTGAATTGTTCCCCGGTATTATTTCACTTGTCCCTCTTGTCATTCTGAATCACTTTTGTTTTGCAACGTTAAATCCTATGTTTTCAAACTTAACACGATGTTACGTAACGTTTTACATTTATTCCATTCGCCTACCAATCCTATAATTTTGCACTCCTTCCAGGTTCTATACATCCTATGAATTATTCTAAATATGATATTAGTTGTTTTGCGACTTCACAATGGACTATGATTATAATCACAAACATTCTGATTGCATTTCAAACTACTATTATTATGTTATGTGTTCACACCTATGATTCATTCCCCTTATCGAATATAATTTCTTAAAAATCATTTACACATACGATTGTGCAGCTTGATAATAAATTCGTTGAAAAGAGTCTCTCCGCTGAATCACTTGTTTTGAATTTTTGTAAGGCTGGAACTCAAACGAATTTTAAATCGGCGGACACTTTCACTGACATAGATCAGATTTATCAATGAATTGCCATCTGTTTCATCCTATTTTGAGACTCTTCACAATGTTCATCTACCATCGAAGTTCGTATCCGGGATCTTCTAGTCACAAGGCGATCTCATAGACCATTAAGACAGCAGGTTCTACATGAGGAGAAATACTCGCCAGTGACAACATTGGCTAGTGTTCGCGTTATGTTGTGAATTAGCAGAAGTTAGAATTCATGGCTGGTCATTGGATGGCGTCCCACTGGCTTAATGGTCTACGAGCTCATCAGCCTTGTAACCAAAAGGTCCTGGGTTCAAACACTATCGAGTTATTTGTACTTGTGGAGAGTCCGAAACTAGGGGGCGAAACAGCTGGTCATTACTCCACCTGCCGGTTTTCCAGTGGTTCTTTAACTGATGTCAGCTCATTATGAAATCCTGTAACAAATCAATCAAATTTCTACTAACCAGTACTTTAATATCCTACTCCTGTTTCATTTGAAGATCACTCACGTTATTCCTCTGTCTGTTATTCAAAAAAATATTATCCGTGGTTACGTTATCTACTGTATTATATTGTAACACCAGAAGTTCCTGAACCCTATCCTTTTTTCTCTAGAATATTCGTCCAAATCTTCCATAAATATTCAGTCCTTCAATCCTTAATAATTTAAGCATTCTGAACTTAAGCTACACACTTATCGTTTCTATCCTTGTCATCGCGTAAACATTATGTCCACAAATTTTACGTAAGTTATATTTTCGAGTCTTAGATGTAGCGGGGAAGATTTGTAGCTCTGACTGAAGTGGATGATAGTGATGTACTTCTGTTATCTAAATTATGAAGGGTTTTAGTTGTGAAACGTTTATTGCATTTCTGTGAAAGCAGACAAAATGGATATCATCTACAAGAAAATTTGCTACAACTTCGAATAGTATTACATTAGTCAAACTGGACACCTTTTTCTTCTTTTCCTCTACGAACATGAACTGGCTATCAAAAGGCATGCTATCCATTCCCTCAAAACGAATCCATTCAGACAATAACAGACACCAACCCAATTAGGAAAATGTACAAAACCGTGGACAAAGAAGACATCAGAAATATCGGGTAATTTTTAGAAGCCTGGTGCCCGGAAAAATCTGCAATCAACAAAAAATACTGACACAAACCAGGCTTATCAGACAGTAAAAGAATGAGGTCACATGAATGAAAGGTCAACTTTCAGATCAACAAAGAAATCAATACAAATATATAAATGAGGATTAGAAGATGAATAAATCTCCAGAAACAATCTATCACTTCCACAGTTACCGAAGAGGATGGCTTCTAAACTCATGAAGAATCCTATAGGCTCACTGCATATTGAAGTCTGAGCTGAAGATATGTTGTTCAAAAAGACAATGAAGGCCTCTCAACTCCATCAGCGTATCACTGCCCATCAGCATATCTCTGCCTATGTAGCGTTTCACCTAGAAACAATTTAGTAGCTTAACTGGTATAGCACTGGGCAGCTAACCACTGGTGTGATCAAAGTGTTTACATCAGCAATGAAAGTCATTCTATGATTGCATTGGTTGAATATCATGCCAACTGATAAGAAGGCTACCACTAGTCAGAGGTCTAAGGCGGATTGCCGACACCAATATTAAGTCAGTTTCTCTTCATGGGTCAGAAAACCAGAACATCACGACAAGCATTTCTAACAGGTTGTCACAGACTATTATCAACAGCTGGTTCCAATGGCTGCATACTGAAGGTTAGATAACCAGAAAGAATTAGCAGTAAGAAATTACGGGGATGAACCAATCCAGAATCTACTGCTCAGAGATATGTAGAAGAAACAGGGGTTAGATCGGATATATTCTCTGCACACCGCCGGGTGACACCGCCCCCCAGGACATCGTTTGAGTGGAACTCGATTGGAAAACGATGAGTCGGGCGTTGGCCCGATGGTGACAAGGAGGAAATCGTGTGGGAAGGATGTGAAAGATGTTTATGGTCAGTTATGAGGCCACCTGAAGGGGACTGCAGTAAACAGGGTGAAATGGTGTTGTGTTGTTGAAACCCAATAATCCACTTGAAACCCAAGGGAATAATAATAATGGTATAACAATAATGTTGAAGGGTGGCCAAAAGTATTAGTGCCAGTATCAATGGATTGCATCTCAAGGACTGAACGGTCAACCTCCTAGCCTTGTAAACCCAAAGTCGTCAGATCGATCCATCATAGTGTTTCCAAGATCTTTGCCGAAAGGGTCATACTGAAGGGCATACTGCTGAAGCGTCTCAAACTATAGGACGAAACAACTGTCAAGTACCCTCTGGTCTTTCTGTGATTCTGTAACTGAGTCACGCATATTTTATGTTAATTAGAATAGCAATGACTATAAACCCACGAAAAATTAAATATTTTTCCCAGGTTTATGGAGAATTAGCAACAACACTCCTTTTCATGTGACTCAAGTTTTGTTTCTTTGGGATTTTCAGTAAAAAACGAGGTGGGATTGCACACTTGTTTACACAGTTTCCAATTGTTATTACTATAAATAAGTGTAATTTTCAATAGTTGGTTTGGAAAGATTAGATTTGTTTTTACGAGTTGATCACGGATTGATATCAGTTACAGAACCATTGAAAGCCAGCACTGGGGTACTGGACACATATTTCGCCCTTGTTTGGTCATCATCGGCAGTACGCACCCATCACTGGGGTTCGAACCCAGGACCTTCTGGTTACAAGGCAAGCCAGCTGGTATACCATTCAGCCATTGGGACCCGATTCAATGGCCAGCCCATGAATTCTGACTTCTCCCAATTCGTGATGCATTAAGCGCGACTGGCAACTACCAATGTCATTGGTGGGACATCCATCTTCACACCTGACTGGATGGACCTCACTGGTTACGATTTCCCACTAGAACTCCAGGAAACTCCATCCTGTAGCAAGTCACTAGCGAGCATCAGCCCAGGGGCTAAAAGGTATACGAGCTGGACTAATAACCGGAAGGCCATGTGTTCGAACCCTGGCAGTGGGTGCGTACTGCCGATGATTCCAAACTAGGCTGACAAAACATCTGTCCAGTACTCCAGTGCTGGTTTTCAATGGTTCTCTTATTATTATTATTATTGTTCCCTTGGGTTCCTAGTGGAACATAGGGCTTCAACTGCACGTCTCCACTTGCTTCTGTCTTCTGCTGTTCTTTTCACTTGCGTCCATGTTATTCCATACTGTTTCATCTCCTCCTCACACGATCTCTTCCATGTCACCCTTGGACGTCCCACTCGCCGCTTCCCTTTCGGGTTCCACTCGAGCGTTGGCCTGACGCGCGATGTCACCCAGCGACCTTATCAGCGGGTGTCTAATCCATCTCCACGTTCTCCTGCATATTTGTTGGGCGATTGGTTCCTGTTTCGTTTGTTCCCATAGCTTCTTGTTTGTGATTCTTTCTGGCCATCTAATCTTCAGTATAGAGCGAAGACAGTTGTTGATAAAGGTCTGCAACCTTTTGAAAATATTCTTGGTGACCCGCCAAGTTTCTGATCCGTAAAGCAAAATTGACTTCACGTTTGTATTGAAAATCCGAATTTTGTTGTTGATGGTGAGTGACGAAGATTTCCAGATTGGTTTCAGGTTGATGAATGTGTTTCTCGCCTTCCTGATTCTCGATTTGACATCCTCGTCCGTTCCTCCTTTAGTTGAGACAATGCTCCCCAGATAAGTGAAAGAAGTAACCTCTTTCAAATCCCTCCCGTTGATGGTGATTGGCACTGGATGTTGCTGCTGTTGTTGTTGTTGCTTAGTTATTTTCATGACCTCCGTCTTGGCTATGTTCACCTGGAGTCCTGTCTTTGCTGCTTCTTCGACCAGTTTGTCAGTTTTCGCTTGTTAGCCTTCGATTTTGTGTGACATCAAACATAAATCATCCACGCGCGAAATCCAGGTCTTTTAGGTTCTTCACGTCGGTCCAGGATATCCCTGTCTTCTGGTTTCCCACTGTCTGACGCATAATCCAGTCCACCACAATTAGGAATATCATTGGTGATAATAAGCACTCTTGTCTGACTCCTATGTTTACTCCAAACGCCTCGCTGAGTTTCCCGTTGTGAATCACTTGACATGTGCCGTTGTCGTACAGTTGTTGAATAAGGTTGATGAATATTTGGGGTACGCCGTAGTACTCGAGTAGTTTCCAAATTACTTCGCGGTCAACGCTGTCGAAGGCCTTCTCAAAGTCTATGAAGTTGAGGTAGAGATTTGATTGCCATTCCATGCTTTGTTCGATGATAATGCGTAGAGTTGCAATTTGGTCAGAACATGATTTGCCTTTCCTGAATCCAGTTTGTTCTGGTCGGAGTTCTGTATCCAGCGCGTCCTTGATTCTCTCCAGGATGATGCGACTCAGGATTTTACTTGGCGTCGACAGGAGCATGATTCCTCGCCAGTTCTTGCAGAGTCCCAGGTCGCCCTTCTTTGGTAGTTTCACCAGGTAACCTTTCCTCCAGTCAGTAGGCACCTTTCCCTCTTTCCAGATCTTTTACAATAATGGAGTCAGCATATCTGCCGTCGTTTCTGGGTCCGCTTTCAGTGCTTCCGGGGGTATTCCATCTGGTCCAGCTGCTTTTCCAGCTTTCAGAAGCTTGATTGCATTCATGACTTCAGTTTTCTTTGGAGGATTGGTGTCAACTTGCAGTTGTGTACGTGCTGTTGTTGGTATTACTGGACGGGTTGTAGGTGGTGGTCGGTTCAAGAGTCCTTTGAAGTGGTCCGCCCAATGTTTAATCTGTCTTTCTTCTTTGGTAATTGGGTTCCCTTGGCTGTCTTTTATAGGTTTCACTTGTGTTGATCTCTTCCCGGATAGAGACTTGGTTATCTGATATAGTGTCCTCAGGTCCCTTTTGCCTGCTGCCTTCTCAGCTTCAGTAGCCAGGTTGTCGTAGAATTGTCTTTTGTCCTTCCTGGCACTCTTCTTCACTTCTTTGTCCAGTGCTGTGTAAGTTGAGTTCAGCGTCTCTTTCTCTTGTCCATCTTTGCATTGAATCATTTTTTCTTTCACCTTTCTCCTCTCCTCTATTAGTTTCCAAGTGTCTGTTGAGAGCCATTCCTTGTCTTGTTTCTTCTTTCTTCCTAAAACCGTTGAACACGTTTCGTTGAAAATTACCTTCAGAGAGTTCAAATGGTCTTCCACGGATGATTCCTCAGTGGTGCCACGTAGTGTTTCCTGCTTTGCTCTGACAGTTGCAGTGAAAATGTCCTGTGTGATTGTGTCCTTCAGTTTGTGAGTGTTGAACTTGCATTGTGGCCTATCCCCAGCAATGGTTCTCTAACTGATATCAATCCGTGATCAACTCTTAAAAAACAAATCTAATTCAATTTTAAGTGGAAAGATGGTAAGTTCATTTGTTATTCTTATATAGAAAACTTTCTATTGTGGCATGTGTTAGTGATAATTGTGTTTAAGTAGTATATTTTATATTGTGTCTTTCACAATAATCTTCATTAGTGAAGTGATAGATTCAGCTGTAAGGAAGCGAAATGAGATAAAAATTAATAAAAAAATATAGAAAGCATGATATGAAAACTAAAGTTTCAAAGTCGTGTGATTATAATTGATGGAATGATTATGAACAATAAATTATGTTCGAAAAGTCATCCAGTAAATAGTAATACTGTTTCACTGACTGTGTGTGATATATCTAATAAACAAATTAGTAGGGGCTGTATCTCCATTAATTCTGACATTCGCATATCATTCGTTGACTTGATCCTTACTATTTGTCTTTCTCTCTATTCAATTCCTAATTTGAATGCTTCGCCCTTTGCAGTTGTGCGATACATTGATGACGTGTTGTTTCACGATGTGATTTTATTCGAGTAAATCAAGGTGACACTGATCCTGGAGTGTCTTCCAGTTCGGGTTCCACTCAAGAGATAGCTTGTCTTGTGATGTTACTTGATTGTTTCCTCAGAGTATGACCAATCCACCTTTATTTCTTCTTGCACATTTGTTGCACAATCGGTTCCTGATGGGTTGGTTCGCTCCCAAAGATCCCTCCCGTTGATGATCTTCTCTAGCTGGCCATCTGATGTTGAGTGGTAATGAGAGAAGACAGCTGTTGATGAAGGTCTGTAGTTTGTTCGAAGTTCTCTTCATGACGTTCTGGCCAAGTCTCTGATCCATAAAGTAGCAGTTGAGTTGGTTCCCGTTTATCCGGCAACATACCCTTCGGTTCAGTCAAAAGTCAACATATACCCTCCTATGTTAACTGTAACTGTCTGTACAAATCTACTTATATCTGAGGTAACAGTCACATTAGGAGAACAGAAGGAAGGGCACACCTCCAATTTTTCTGAACATGCACCAAAAATTCCGTGTCTCTAAAGGGGAAAATGCTTACAATAATGTCATTGACAGAAATCTCATCAATAGGCATTATGAGGTGGGCATCATGAAATCCTTCAAAATTGCCGATAAACAAAATAGTCCGATTCTCAGCAACTTTATCGAACCAATCTTTATCAGATATGTGAGACCTGATTTACCTGTTCATGAAGAAGCCTTTATCAGGCTTTCCTTGCCTTTGTAATTGGATGTCTTTAGTCTCTCGCTTTCTCTATGTTTCATTTGATTACATTATCTTTGGCTTTAGCCTCATCTTCCTATTTGATACAGTGTAACTTTGCTTGCCTTCTGTTTCTATAGGTTGAGTTAAACTCATTATATCGCTACTCAACTCATCAGTTACTCATCACCCTATCCATTAACCATATTTACCGCACAACTCCACTGCCGCTGAATTCAAGTATTTATTTTTTGTTTAAACGTTAACTTTCTGGGTAATCTGTAGGCAGTGTTCATTAAGTTTGGAGTCTCCTGTCATTAACTGGCACTATGTAACATTTTCAAGTATGTTAGAATTTTTCTGTACATCAACTACATGACTTCTATAGGCTGTATGCAGCTGATGAGAGGGTGACAAAATAAACAATGATGTTATCTTATTCTGAACTAACAGCTGTTTTTGACTGATTCAAATATTCTATTCAATAATTTCCTCATCTAGTTCTACAGCCATATATATATACGTCAAATATGAAATGATGTATATGTATGCACAACCTACATCGACTGGTCAGTATAATCCGTTTCTGAGCTTGATGCCCTTGAAATTTTAACGCAATTTAGTAAAGTGTTTTGTTTACACAGCTGAGATTTATCCACTCTTATGACGACGATAATGACAGATTCTTGATTGCTAAAAACATTCCTGAGTGTAAGCGGATTCATAAAATCAAAAGAAATGCTTCAATGAAAACTCCGTTTTCAACGAGTTTATCATCAAACTAGGACGAAACAGCTGAGCAGTATTCCACCTGGTTTTCCAATGGTTCTCTAACCTTTGTCAGCTCATAATGAAATCCTGTAACCAATCGAACAAATCCCTGCAAACCAATGCTTGAATATCAACGAGATGCTCACTGGTGACTGGCCCTATTCAGGTAGGTATTTACCTGGGGTTCTAGTGGAGAGTCACAACCAGTAGGGTGCAGCAGGTTGGGTGTGAGGACAAATACTCGCCAAAGACATCGGCTAACGGTTGCGTTAAGTCGTAAATTGGCAGAAGTTAGAATCCATGGGCCATTGGATTGGGTCCCAGTGGCTTAGTGGTCTTGAAAGTTCGCTTTGTAACCAGGTCCTGGGTTCGAACCCCGTTGAGTGCGTACTTATGAAGAGTTTCAAACTAGAACGAAACAGTTGTCCAGTACTCACAGCTGGTTTTCCAATGGTTTTCTAACCATTGTCAGCTCATGTTGAAATCCTGTAACTTATCATCAAACTGTTCAGTTGTACAAATATGTGATTCTTATTATTATTAATAATAATAATAATATGCACTGTGAAAAGCTGAATTAAGTAAAGAATAAATAAGTAGGGTTAAAGGATGAGTAGAGTGTGTCGGTGGAACAGCGGTTAGGACGCTCGCCAACCATACACATGGTCTGCGGTGCACTCCTTTACCTTGCGAAGCCAGAACTAAAGCTGGTGAAGAGGGAAAGTTGGGCATGAGGCTAGCGACCCCATCCTGTAAAAATAAACACTGCTACAGAAACGTCAAGCCCCTAGCTTGAAGCCCTATGTTCCACTAGGAACGTGAAGGAATAAAAAAAGGATAAATAGGGATTAACACACTTTAGCATAGACGAACAAAGACCATACAAGCTGGAGCGATTGATCAATTGTTTTCTGTACCCATTTAGCTGCCTTTTCGATTTCGATTGCCAAAGTTTGGGTAATACAGATGAGTCGGATACCTAATGATTTGAGTGAGTTATTTTTCGCCTTGTAGAAAACCTTTAAGAGGAAGAGGTAGTAGATAGGGTGACCAGTATCGACTACATGTTCAACTATATTACGGTTCTCATAGCTCCACTTACACCTCTTTGTAACCAAACAGGATAGTGTTCTTGTACTCAGGTGGATAAAACCCGAGTCGAACGACCGATATGCCTAACTGCACACAAGAGGGTGAATTGAAAAAGGGACATAGAGTTGGTCAACTGTGGAATCTTGTCCTTCAAGATACTGAACGGTAAATGTCGACTAGAAGACACTATTCTCAATGATTCTGCAGAGAATAATCTTACCAAGGACTGTGAAATTCTTCACTTAAGAATGTCGGAGACTAAGCCAACTTTTAACTTCGAAGCTCATATGCATCATTTTCTTGATTACAGACCTCAAGTTACATCTCACAGGTTTTGACTCCTTGTTGTTGCCTATAAAACGTGGCAGAAGCCTATTTTACATTAAGCTTTTTCTTACAAGATTCAACTCTTCCCTCACAGCATCAAGAATACATATGCACCGAATGCGAGTGACTAGTGACGATATCACGTTTTTTCTCGACAAATAGGTGGCCAGCTGCAGAAATTTGTCAGATGAGCATTCCATGACAACCTTCTATAAACTGATTGATGTTTTCAGGGTTCCGTCAGTCCTCTTTGATAAATTCACATCGAGAAAGTGAATGTCAGACTCATCCTACACTTCGAGTGTGAATTGTATTGTTAACTGGCAGCTATTGAATGCATCTCATATATATATTATTCATATCAGAATCATCATCACAAATAACAAATGTGTCATCCATATACCTTTTGCACAATTGAGAACTTTGGATTGTTGATGTCAACTTAACATTTTGTAGGCTGGCTAACTGAACAAAGAAAATGTTTGTTCAACCACTCCAACTCTCACGGTCATACTTTTACTTCATTTTTTTCTATTTCGTTTTGTCTATTTCGTTTATATATCACACACTTACTATGACGACTGTTATTATTAATTTCACTTCGGATTATTTGCAGTGTTGCTTCAATTGTTACCGTTATCTAATGAATTCCTTAAAATGTTTGCGATGTCGTCATTTCATAATTGTGTAATGTTTCAATCACCTACTAATCTTAATATTTTCACTCCTCACTTTGAGATTTATACATGCCATGAACAATTTAGTAAAGTATTTGAGGAATATTTTTTGACGAGTTCGACCATGGATTGATACCAGTTAGAGAATCATTGAAAACCAGCAGCGAGTACTGGACAGCCAGCTGTTTCTTCCTAATTTCTTGGTTATCATCGGCACTACGCACCCACCAAGTGGGGTTCGAACCCAGAACCTTCTGGTTACAAGGCGATTCAGCTAGTATACCGTTCAACCACTGAGACACGATTCAATGGCCAACCCATGAATCCTAACTTCTACCAATTCGCGACTGGCACCAACCAATGTCATCAGTGGGAAATCCATCCTCACACCTGACTGGATGGACCTCAATGGTCACGACTTCTCACTAGAACTCCAGGAAACTCTGTCCTGTAGGAAGTCACTAGCGAGCATCAGATTGATTTTCAAGAGTTTGGTTGGCAAGTATTAGATTTGTTTACACGATATTGACCATGGATTGATATCAGTTAGAGAACCAATGAAAGTTAGAATTCATGGCCTACTCACTGTGTCGAGTCCCCATGGCTGAATGGTATACGAGCTTGCTCTGTAACCGGAAGATCCTGGGTGCGAACTCTATCGGTGGGTGCGTACTGCCGATGACTGCCGAACTAGGTTGAAACAGCGTTTGTTTTACATGGTTCTCTAACCGATGTCAATCCGTGGTCAGACTCATAAAAATAAATCTAATCCCTACAAACCAACTCTTAAAAATTATTTTTCTCACGATTCGTACTATTATTTCGTTGGAAAGAGACTTCTCGCTGAATCACTTTCTTTGATTTCTTCTGGACCTGATAGAAATTTTCCACGAGAATGGATACAGAAAGAAGTTTATTCACGAAAAAGTACGAATATACCAGTAAGACAAGCTAGTGTGCCAACAGTTCCAAAGAAGACCTTGTTCTTAATTCCGCAGTCCTTGGGGGATAACATCAGTGAAATAATAACACAGCGCTTAAAGAATGCAGTAAAAAGGGGATTCACTACATTAGAAGTACAAAATCTCTTCAGAATTACTGAAGTTTTACCCTTGTTGATTAAAAATAAACTGTTTAATTTCGCATTCTTAACGTTTATCTAACGGTTTGACCACGTCTGAGAAACTGATTAGATTAGATATACTATTAGACATATTTACATATGAATTTCTCGACATTAGTACCTCCGTTTTTCCTCACCATGTAAATACTGAACATACAACTGACATTAGTGAGGCATCTACTGCATTTCAAACAATCTTAATTTGCCTTTACCAGTTCTTCCTCCAGGTATATCTTAAGCCGTCGAAATACTCCTGAAGAAGTAAAACTAATATCTTCGGAAACAGTTAGTACAGACACTTTCCTCAAGTTGGCCATTATTACCTCATTATAAAAGTCTGCTGAATTCCACTTCCCCATGTGCTTTTCACAGTCTATCTCTGTTTTTCCCGTTTTGACTGTATAAAATGCCAAGGTAATCCACTGAACCACTAGGAAGGGACAATAAATGTGAGGAAGTTTCCCTCACAAATTAATATGAAATGTATAACCGAAAATGAAGCGTTGAAACGAAATGATTTCAAGGAAAGTAGAGAAGAAATTCTGTTTAGACATGTGGAGGAGAAACAAAGATTCAGATGCTCATTATCTTGATGATATCATAGGGGGAATATAAATATAATATCTAAAGTTCGCAGTTAAATGAGCATTTATCATTTCTTAACTCTGTCCGTGAATCTGACCTCCTCGACAAAAACATTCTGCACTTAGTTGCATTATCACCTATCTTTGAGCTTCCTCTCACATGAGAAACTGATGGAAGACACCAATGATTATAACCATCAAATTGACTTATTTCATTTAATCTCAGTGGTTACATCCCAAATCCTAATTACATCATTATTTCAACTGGAATTTCAGAACTCCTTCTTGTCAATATATGACAGTCATTTACTTGATGTGTAACTGAGTTGATGCTTCTCACATTAAACTGCCCACCTGTTCATCTGTATATGATTTATGGTGTATCTTGAAGGTAGAAAAGGGTTGAGCAGAGAAAATCCTAATCGATAACATCTTCATCTCAATAGTTCTAGAGTTATATATACTTACAACGTTTTCTACAGTTTGGTTTGTAAGGGTTAGTTATGTTTTTACGAATTGATCACGGATTGATATCAGTTAGAGAACCATTGAAAACCAGGGAGTACTTGACAGCTGCTGTTTCATCCTAGTTTATGAATCATTGGCAGTACGCACCCACTGGGATTCGGACCCAGTATTTTCCGGTTAGAATGTAGTAGAAGTTAGAATTCATGAGCCATTGAATCGGGTCCCAGTCGCTGAATGGCATACGAACTTGCCTTGTAACCGAAAGGTCCTGGGTTTGAAACCCAATCGGTGGGTGCATACTGCAAATGATTCCCGAGATAGGATGAAACAGCTGTCCAGTACTCCCTAGTTGGTTTTTAACTGTTCTCTACCTGATATCAATCCGTGGTTAAACTCGCAAAAACTTACAACGTTTCAAAAGTGATCGCTATTGACCAGATCTACGTTTCTGTCTAAATCATGGCTCATTGATAATATGCCTTATGTTATACTGGTGAGCTGAACGTCAGACAAAATTTTGGAGGGAAAACTAAGTGACAATTAAAGATACTTGAAAGACTGATAGTCTGTGAAAGATTTGGGTGGAAGGGGAAGTTGTCAGATTTTGGATTCAGGCCACGATGGTCTGGCTGAGGAAATTGGCTGTAGGAACTGTTTCCGAAGACATAAGTTTGACTTCCTGAGGAGTATTTCGACGTCCTCAGATTTATTTAAACAGAATTGGGAGATTAAAATTAGAATTAGTTAGAATATGATAGAAAGCGTTGAATATCTTTTTAACCTAAACTTTGTTTTCAGGTGTGTTAAAAACAGCGCTTTGTGCAGACCTTTTCTATTCCTCACTTAACAAAACAGAAATTGATGTCTAGAAATCCGATGTTGAACTGCATAGCTGTGCGTCTAATATAACCAATTCTACAGGAGGAGTTAAGTGAGTGGTTAGACATGAAGATTTTTTAAAGTGGAATGGAAGTGATTATTGAAGAGACTGTGCACTTTCGTGGCATTGAATGCTCATTTCACTGCATACGTTAGGCACTGTGCTTTTATATACCTATGGTATTTTTCACCAAGATACTGAGGATTCGAATCTTTTTCTATGTGACCATTGATATACTTGGTAGTTTGAGCTGACGAAATTCCTACCTAATCGATTAGGGAGTCTATTTTTCTAACTATTAATTATCAGCAATAGCAACGACATCAGAAACATGATACGATACCTATGAATCCGCGACTCAAGGAGACAAGAAGATGGACCGTTGACATGGAGAGCTTTTACCATCTCAAGTGAACAGTGAAAAGGGTTGACAGGAGATGCGTATACATGTACGATTTGAATGGTCTTGCGAGACGCTCTTTATATCGATAAATTAAAACAGTTAACAACGAATAGGTTTCCGAGATAATAAGGGGGTGCGTAAGGAATACAAATAGCACTGAACTGTAAAGACAAGTGTAGTGTTTTAGAAAAATAAGAACTATATATGTCTCTTTTTTTCTTCTGAATGTCTAACTGCGAGTTTTCGCTGCATTCCTTGAAATCATTTCTTTTTAACGCTTTAATTTTGTTGCACATATCATGTTGGCTTGTAATGGCAAATCACACAAACATCAAATATCAGTCTGTAGTGGTTCAGTGGATTAAGTTGGCATTAACCTAACAGTCTCCCAAGTGTAATTCGAACTATTATACTTTGATAATTATTTTCTTATTTTATTCCTTTATCTTCTAAGTGGAACATAGGACTTCAAGCTAGAGGCCTGAAGTTTCGGTAGCAGTGGTATTTATTTGTGTAGTTTCAAATCCCCATTGAGTCATATGAAAAAAAGAAAAGATGTTCAGCGAAGAGACTCTTTTCGGCGAATTCATTCACATAGCTGTACAATCGCATCTATATACAATTATTTGTGTGTGTTTGTGTGTACATGAGGTTTGTCAAGTTGAGATAATTAATTAGGTAATACAAGAATGATCTAATATAGAAACAAGGTTAATCAGACAGCAACTAAAGTAAGATTGAGTTAGTAATTTACATAACGTAATACAGTTGACTAAAATGTTTCAACTTAGGTCAGGTAGAGACTGTGTAGAGGTGGGCTAGAGAATAATGCCGTTTAAATTAGAACTGAAATTGAACAAATAAATTGGATGACGTAACATAAATGACTAGAAATTGAGAGTTGGTCAAGTCAGTAACAGTGGTAGTGAGGTGTAGAAATTAAATCCGGGGAGGGGGAGAGGACAGGAAAGTTGAAAATGTAAAATATTACGGTTGAGAAGACAAAATAATACTAATGAAAAGACAGAAAGAAAAAAAATTAGTTAGAATTTACTTGTCGAGTAATAAGACAGATTACGTCCATTGAAAGTGTAGTGACTAAACGAACTTCTTCTGTATGCAGAGTTCTGAACTTAGTCAGTGAATCGCCATTGTTTCTGCAGTCTGAAAAAGTCTGATTCGTACATCTTTAGGAAGACTACTTCTTACTCTGTAGACGACTTCGAAGTTTGTTTAGGGTGTAGCTTAGTGTCCAGATTCTATCAGATGTTCTAAGATGGAACTGCGGGGGCATCGATTTTCTCCTTTGTAAAACCTTGTTGGTAAGTGTTCAGTGATACATTTGGAAAGCGAGCGCTGGGTACCTGGCTCCTCACGAGCAGATTAATCGGTAGATACGCATTGATGAGGCCAGCAGCGGTAGCTTATCCTTCACGTTCACATGAATCATAGGTTTTGTGGAGAAGGTTAATCGTAATTCGGTTGCGAAGAAGGTCTTCTTAAGTGAGCGCGACAGTCGATTTTTCTGTGTTTCCGCAGGTGAATCTTCATTGAACTGAAGGTTCATGTAGAGTAGTTTTTTCGGGACGCTAAGCATGGGCGTCTTTTGTGGTCTAGGATTCATAGATTTTGCAATAAATCTTTCTGGATAACAATTCTCGACGAGAATTCTCTTGAGATTGTCCAGTTCATCTTCTATGGTGTGCGGGGTGCAAATTCTGCGAACTCTGTAGCTGAGTGAACGGATCAGGTTTCGTTTGGTGTATAGGAGTACCTAACTGTGAAAGTTAATAAGCTGTCCGTTCCACGTCAACTTTCTGTGGATAGACCTTTTGAGTGTTCCATGATGTTCTCATCTTTTTAGTTGGACGTCAAGAAAGAATATTTTGGACTCTTTCTCCAGAGTGAACTGAATCGAGGGGTTTGCAGTTGTTAAACGACTTCAAGATGTCATCTAGATTTTCTTCGTTGTTGACGATAATGAAAGTGTTGTCGACGTATCTCTTATAGATGGGATTGCTAGCCTCATGCCCAACCTTTCCTCTCTTATCAATCTTATTACTGGTTTAGCAAGGCTCGGGAGTGCGTCGGCCGAGAATCCAACTCCGAACCACTTGTGGCGTAACTGACGAGCATTCCACCGCTGTGCTACCGACACACCTTTTAGACTACAATGTCATAATGAAGACATCCTTTTCAAAGCATTATTTCGTTATTCATTTCACAGCCTCATACAAATACTATTTTATGCAAGAAAACTTCTTTATTGTTTTATGAATATCAGTGAAACTGATTAAGCTTTGAATGACACTCATTGATAAACAAAAATAAAAATTTCCCAAATATTTATATTAGGAAAACAAAAATCAACAATTCATTGAAGTATCAATAACCATCAATTCTAATCAACACACAATATGATTTGTGACCTAGATACTTCGAAAATAGAAATGAAAATTCTTTTTAGGCAATGCATTTTATTATAATTATTATATTATCTGTGTGTATTAAATGCATTCAATGTTAATTAATATTTTAATTAATCATTAAGTGTTAATTCACTTAAGGTGTTAAGAACGAAAACGCTTCTAAAAAAATAACGAAAGCATTCAAATAAGCGCGCGCGCGCAATCGCACACGCACTCACACTAACCACTTAATGTGTTTATTGAACCTATTCAATTTGATTAATACCTTTCCTTTTTTATTGAACATTTAATCTATATAAATAACCCTGTATATTATTATTTGTAGTAATCTCATTGATTATTTTTTTTAAATTAATACCAGTATACAGAATTATATGCGTGTATTGATTTTATAATCACGTTTCATTACAGGTCATTGAAAAAAGGTTAAAAGTAATGTGAATAATAATAATTTTGTATTAATGAAATGTTAAAGGGGATTTGTATTTAAATATACAAAAGAATAAACGATGGTTTACGTTTCACTTTTATTCGACGTTGAAATTCTCGTTCAAACATAAAGTGAATTGGTAAATGACTATATTTCAGATAGAGTCCATTTAGATTTCAAAAATTTGTAGTCTCCGGAAATCTAGATGAACAGAAAAATAAGATTTCATCGTGAGCTGACATCAGTTAGAGAACCATTGGAAAACCTACAGGGAGTATTGAAAAGCCAGCTTTTTCGTCCTAGTTTGGGACTCTTCGTCAGTACCCACCTACCGCTTAGGTTTGAACCCAGGACGTTCCACTTACAAGGCGAGCTTGTAGACCATTCAGCCATCGAGACCCGATCAAATGGCCAGCACTTGAATTCCAACTTTTGCCAATTCACGACCTAGCGCGACCACTAACCAATAGCCATAAGACGCTCACTAGTGACTGTCCCTATTCAGGCAAGTAGTTACCTGGAGTTCTAGTGGGACGTCGCGACCAGTAGGGTGCAGCAAGTTGTGTGTGAGGACAAATACTCGCCGAAGACGTTAGACTTGACCGGGTCCCATTGGTTGAAAGGTATACGAGCTCGGCTTGTAACCAGAAGGTCCTGGGTTGGAATCCCTGTGATAGGTGCGTACCGATGAAGAGTCTTAAACTAGAACGAAGCACCTGGCTGTACAGTGCTCCCAGGTTTTCCACCGGTTCTGTAACTGATGTCAACTCATGATGGAATCCTATTACCAATAAATCAATTCCCTAAAAACCCATATCTGGGAATAGTTAGAGATTAAATCTCTGAAATAACTTAGTAAGTTAAGTGAGATTATACAAACTCAAAGCTCAGTCGTAAAATGCTGCTGGGCAATACAGAATCCCACCTGACTCAACCTCAAATCCCAATTAGTAAACCAGCCAATAGTAACCTTAGCAAAGTTAGAGGAGATTTGACGTATGGCTAGCAGCTCTACACTTTAAAGTTATTACCATCGCTTGTAATGGAATAATTGTTTGAAAAATCCCTCCCTCCAATTTCTAATTACAATCGTGGCACTTATCTGAATACTTCAACAAACTTCGCATTTATCTTTCCCTTTTCTCCTAGTCTGAATAATACAATTTTGACATTGCCATATCACATAATGATTTGATCCCTATTATTCGTCTTTTCCACTGTTTATTCTCTAAGTGTAATGCTTTTGTTTCTGGTTCTGTGTATATTGATAATGTGTGTGTTTTTTTACGATGTGATTTTGTTTCAGCCAAACAAGGTTATTATTGTGGTGAGAGCTGTCTACTAGCCAAATTGGTAGACAGTAATTTACGTCAATGTTTACGTTCTCGTGAGATTTGTCGTGAGAAAATGTGAACAAACATTGATTCAAAACCGACCACAGCAGACTTTGCGTAGGCGGATGCAGTTAACACATAGAGGATTTAACATTCAAGAAACAGTCACAAATAGATGAAAGATTAACTTTACGTGAGAAACAACCAATCGGAAGACTGTGTTTGTTTACTTAAATATCCATAGTAATGTACATGAAAATATATAAATATGCTTTGATTTCCTTAATAAATGATCTGTTGCCTGACTCTTGCCTACTGTTGTTACATTTGGACATTGGACTGTCATCGGGAAATATCTGTCGGTGTGTTATTCTTCTAGATAGAATTTCGATTGCACATTGTTGGAAATATTCTACTTGATTCTCAGATACTTTTCGTGGTTGAAGTTTGGTTAGTTAATTTTGTTCTACACTACTTGTTTTGTAGTTAGAAACTTAGCCTGTCTGTATAGGTGCCTGATGGCACTGTTGATATAAGTATAAAACTTGGGCACTGAAGTAGGGTGAGTATAACTCCATTATGGATAAGATTTTATTTCAATAAGTCACACAGTGTTACACAGTAGTACTATTTACTGATAACCACTTTTCGAGCACATATTATTACTGCTCATAATCATATCAAGGCATTACTCACACAACTTCTTTCCTTCATTTATATATATGTATGGAATTGACTTGATATTTCAATAAAAATCAATATGAGATAATGTACATTCAGAAATGACAATAACATGGGCGTTATTGATCAAATACAATTAGATGGGAAATAAGACGAATGTTCTTATAGTTATAATAAGTAATTTGTTAGAATGTTGTGATGTGCTTGAATTGAAATAGAATTTTGAGATTATTTATTATCCTCCTCTGTTTTGACTGGTGGTAATAATATTTTTCATATCTCTGATATTGGCGTTGAGTCATTTCTGTTGCATGTGTTGAGTGTAGACTCAATGAACCAGGCAGGACTCAGTAATCAATCTCCCTCTCTCCACCTACATTGATTACTTCTTAGAATCTTAACCCTCTCCCACCTATTGTGTGGTTGTGTGTTAATCCATGCAGTGCAATGCAGTGCTGAGCTTTTTTCTAAATTACTCATCTTCTCAGAGTCAATCATTCTTACCTTAGCTAAATTCTTATGTTCCGGTAATCTGATTACCCCTGATCTACCAGTTTGACCTATACAGTTGACTTAACTCACAGTCATTGAAGGGTATTGTGTAAATTATACTATTTTGTTTATTTAGGTCCACCGTATCCTTTAGCCTACAGAGCCTGACGGCACTGTTGAGTTAATTTTGAGTTTTGGATGTTATTATTATTATTAATAGTGGAAAAGAAGCACAAAGATTCAAACTACGAATAACCATGTATTTCCTTTCTTGGTAGCTTTTTGTAACTGTACGTGCTACAAGAAAGTTTCGGACAGCTATTAGTTGTAATGTGGACATCAGTTTCCTACGTGCACACCGGAACGAACCTCTACTGAAAATTCAATCCTATAGCGACATGTTCATGCTGCAACTCAAAGAAACGAAGAGAGTATGAACCTAGAAATATCGACAGTAGAATTTCACAGACTCTGATTAATTGCTCATCATAGAAATAATTAAAAAATATCTCATTCCCAATAAGATACACCTAACGTTTGAAGTTTTCGAACGCAGCCAAAGTTCATTTCACAATGCTTATTAAAACCTCCAGTGAATATATTATAATAAGAATTTTCAAATGTTAATTTGTAGGGACTTGACTGGTCTCAAGTATCAATCATGAATAAACTTCCGTTATTAGAGCACTGAAAACCCGTGTTATGGACATCCATTTTGCCCTAGTTTGAAACTCTTCAGCAGTAGGCAGTCGTAACGATACCGGGAATCGAATGTAGGACTTATAGATAACGTGGTAAGCTCATTGACTATGCAGCCACTGAGATGTAATCCAAGAAAAAAAGTCAACATGCCTGCATATGGCAGTTACACAGTTTTATGCACTACTTTAACTTACTACCCTGTGAGATTTGATAATACTCCAATATTGTATTTATATTCTCGTGTGCAGCTGTGAACTTGTCATATTTTCTTTTGACCAGTTGTATTACCTGACCCTGAAGTAACTATATCTTCCATAGAATTAATGACATTCTTTTTTTAACTTTCACGTTCCCCAGTGGAACATAATGCTTCAAGCTAGAGGCCTGAAGTTTCTGTAGCAGTGTTTATTTATTTTACAGGATGAGGTTGCTAGCCTCATGCCCAACCTTTCCTCTTCACCAGCATTGTTTCTGGCTTAGCGAGGTTCAGGAGTGCGTCGGCCGGGAATCGAGCCCCGGACCATGTGCACGGTCGACGAGCGTTCTAACCGCTATGCCACCGACGCACATAGAATTAATGACATTCTAGGTAAATAAAAACCAGATGAGTGGTTGCATTAATCTTACGAATCGTGTCGCCTTTATTTCTCACGGCAATGAAATTTACCCACCAGTTTGTTTGTAGCATTAAATGTTTATTCGTTCAATCTGTCAAAACCAATTCCAACAACAACTTAATGAATGCTATTCTAGATTGTGTCATAAATTCTGAGAAAATTCATTTCTTAATGAGGGTGAATTTAAGTGGTAGCAAGTGAAACATGCAGCTATGTGAATCACTGTTCATTATAGACCAGAATCAATGTTAGAATTTTTAATTAAACACCATGTGAACTTCAATAATCCAACAATATTTTAGTAATGCTCATCATACTACTTATAAAAGCAATTAAGTAACTTAGGTATATCAACATAGAAGCATATATTATTATTACCATGGGTACCGAGTGAAATATACGGCTTCAGACGTACATTGCAATTTCTTTCTGTCCTCTGATATCTTTTTCAGTTGACCACATGATCTATCGTAAGGTTTCGCTTACTGCTCACAAAATCTCCTGTTTATCACACTCTGACACTAAGCTCGTCATTCCCAGTTCCGGTTCCCTTTGAGGGTATGGCTGGTGTGTGATGTTACTTAGAGACCTCTTCAGCTTATATCCTATACATCGTAACTTCGTTCTTCAAATTCCCTGAGCACTAGGTTGCTGATTAACTGACTACTAGCATCTTTTCCTGTTTTTAGCATCTCCAGCTGGCCATCGGATCATCATTATCGAGTGAAGGGAGCAGTTGTTGACGAAATTCTGCAGCTGGTTGTTGGAAATGCTTTCAGAGACATGTACATCAAGTCTCCAAACCAAATACAGGTGAGGAATGCTTTGACATTACTTTTGGAAGTTCGGATCTTATTCCTTATGCCGAATCCAATGGATTTCCTTACTTTGCCTTCCCAATCCTGACTTTGCTATCGTCATCTGTGCCGTTTGATACTGTCTAACTAATTGAAACATACAGCCACCTTACTTTATATTTCTTCCATTGATAGTGAAGGGTTTTCGTCGTCGCTGATTAGGCATCTCTATCATTTCTGTGATTTTATGTTCACTTGAAGTTGTGTCTTTGCTGACAGCCTCTTCTGAAAACTTGTTGGAACTTGCTAGCGTATCTTCGATTATATGAGATATTAGACATAGATGGTCTAGGAAGTCCACATCTTTTAGAGTATTTAGGTCGCTCCAAAGTATGCCTTTTCTCTTGTTCACCAAAGTTTGTTGAGCGATCCGGTCCAACCACAGTCAGATATTTCATCGGTGGTTGTAGGGAGCACTGTCTTACTCTTGTCTTCACTTTCAAGTCATCACTAAGCTTTCCGTTGTGAATCTCTTGGCATTTGACATCATTATACAGCTGCTGAATCCGGTTCGCAAGTGATTGCGGCACAGCACTCCAAGTGTTGAATCAGTTCCCAAATTGCTTCATGCTCGACGCTATCAAAGCCCTTCCCAAAGTCGAGGAAGTTGAAGCTGAGAATTGACTCTTAGTCCATAAGTGTAGTCATTAATTATTCATTCCCAATCTAGACTTTGGAGGTAAGTACGCTCAGTAGATAAATTTTAGGCAGGCGTGAAATCCACATCTCAGATTGCTCTGTGAAACACTATCAGCTTTTGTTGTTCCAACAAAACAAACTTATTTGTACAAAACCATATACTACTGATTCATTGAGATGAGGTCATCTAAACACCGGATTGTCATCTCTCTCTCTCGGCGATACCTCATCAGCGGTCTACCCTGTTTGACTAAGCTCAGAGAGTCGAATCAGTTCAATCCACCGAATTTCTGGCTAGCTACCTGGTTTAACTAGTCAAAGCATTCAAGGCCAGCCACCATTACTGCTCTAGCCTTTAGCAGAGACTATAAATTCATGAGTTTGTATTATAATCCCTCCTAATTTTTCTAATATTCACTGTGTATTGGTATGTTGATGCTATTGAACCGTAATCCATTGATATTGTTATTATTATTATTGATTCGATGTTATTTAAACAATATTAATGATGTTGATAATAACACTAATTCATTCACTGTTATATATGTATATATCACTGTAGAACATAATGAAGAAGGCGTTATCGAAAAGAATATTCTTTGTTCAGTAACCGTTATTTTGAAAAAAGCTTTAATGGGAATTTTTAATGAGTCAATTTATAAATTGCCAGCAAATTTGCAATGATGGAAAGTTTTCTATCTTCGTAACTACATTGCAAAACTTGACTAGCAGAACTTAGTCTATCCCAACTCCAAGGACTCGAGGTATGAAACCGGTTACTACCTAATGACCAATCAGAGTAACAGTTCTCCACCTAATTTTAAGTTTGACCACGGATCGATAAAATTTAGAGAGCCATTTAAATCACTGAGTCCTGCATTATAGATAACATTTTATTTTGATAAGTCACACAGTGTAATACAGTAATATTAAATGATGACCACGTTTCGAGCACAGATTATTGCTCATAATCACATCAAGTTACACAACTTTTTTCCTTCATTTACATACATGTGTGGAATCAATTAGATACTGGAATAAAAATCAATTTGAGATAATGTACATTCAGAAATAATAATATGAGTGTTACTGATCTATTACAATCAGATGCGAAATAAGGCGAGTGTTTATATAGTCAAAATAAGTAACTTGTTAGAATGTTGTGATGTGCTTGAATTGAAATAGAATTTTGAAATTATTTATTATCCCCTTTTGATTTGAGTGGGGGTAATAATATCTTCCGTATCTCTGGTATTTGCAGTGAGTCATTTCTGCTGCATGTGTTGTGTGTGTAGACTCGATGACCCAAGCAGGAATCAGTAATCGATCTCTCTCTCCACCTACATAGATTACTTTTTAGAATTGTGACCCTCTCCCACCCTATTGTGTGGTTGTGTGTTAATGCATGCAGTGCAATGCAATGCTGAGCTTTTTTCGAAATTACTCATCTTCGTGGGGTTAATCATTGTTACATTAGCTAAATTCTTATGTTCCTCCAATCTGATTACCCTGATATACTAGTGTGACCTATATAGTTGACCTCATAGTCATTGCAGAGTATTTTGTAGATTATATTATTTTGTTTAATTAGCTCTGTAGACCCGGTGGACCCAATTTGCTGAAGCCATTTCTATCAAGCGCCTGAAATTTGACTTATGCGTTCAGAAAAAAACGGTTATCATACTTTCTTTGCCCTGGTAACCGGCTATTTTCATCTCTCTTTCATCTGGATGCCTAATGCAGAAAAGTTTCCATTGTGTATGATTATTATTGTTCGGAATAGTGTTTAATATTGCATATATATATGTGTATATATTATTGGTGTATGCGTATATTGATCGATTGATTTTTTTAAAATGAACTGTGTGCAAGTATGTTAAATTGTTTTTGTAGATACATTTATTAATGTTTCTGCCCTGTAAGCAGCTGACGAGAAGGCAACGAAATAAAAGATGGTACCATTTTATTCTGCTAAAACTGTAGTTCTTGCTTTGTTCAAATTCATTAAGGGGAATAAATGTATGAAATCATAAGAGGATAATAAATAATTTCAAAATTCTATTTCAATTCAAGCACATCACAACATTCTAACAAGTTACTTATTTTGACTATAAAAACACTCGTTTTATTTCCCATCTGATTGTAATTGATCAATAATACTCATATTAATAATTCTGAATGTACATTATACCATATTATTTTTATTCAAATATCTAATCGATTAAACACATGTATATAAATGAAGGAAAAAGTTTTGTGAGTGACTTGATGTGATTATGAGTGGCAGTAATAAATTGTGCTCGAATCGTGGTCATCAGTTAATATTACTGTATAACAACACTGTGACCGTTTATCAAAATAAAATCTTATATGTAATCCACTTATGCTCTGCCACAGTGCCCAAGTTTTATAGTTACATCACTGAGTCCTGGATAGATGTTTCGTCCTAGTGTGGGACTCATTAACAGTACTCTTCCATTAGCCAGCAATCAAACCTGAGACATTCTGGTTACAAGTCGAACTCATAGACCACTCATCCACTGGAACTCGACTCAGTGTCCAGCTCATGAATCATAACTTCTCCCCACGAGTGATTTTAAAGCAACCACCAGCCAAAGTCATCGCTGGCGAGTATATGTCCTCACTCCCAGCTGCATGGACCCCACTGCTCACGAATTCTGAATAAAACTTCAAGCAAATTCATCCCGTGTTTACTCCATAGTGAGCGGGGATTAATTTTCAAGTGTTGGTTTGGAAGGATCTAACTAATTTCAACTTTGATCGAGAACGGAACCAGTGAGTGCTGGAGAGCTATTTTCTCTTGGTTCAGGACTTTTCGACAATACGCATTTACTAGTGGTTGCACTAAAATCACGAAAAAGTATATCACGACTGGCCACTGTGTGGGCTTCCAATGGCTGAATGTTAGCCTTGTAATCGGAAAATCCTGGGTTCAAACCCCAGTGGTCATGTACATCTGATGAGCCCCAAACTGTGGGGACGAAGTAGCTTTCCAGTATTCTCTAGTTGATTTTCAATGGTTAAACTTGAAACATAGCAAGCCCCTAGATATTAACTGTTGTAAATCTCTATCTTTTGACAGTGTATTCTGTCAATACTGAACACAATGATTCTAATTCAGTATATGTTTAGCATTTCTTCATGTGATTGCTTGTGTTTACCACCCAGTAGGTCGATGGGATTGATGAAACACTATTCAAATAATGTAAACTCTTTTATAAAGATAAAAAGCATGCATGTATACGACAGTGTTTCTGAAAGCACATTGTTTATGGACAGGAATGAAACTGTCTTCTTGGTTTTCAATCGACAAGTGAATAAAGTCATAAAATCACTTCAGTGCTATCATTCTCCCACAAGTATTTATTGCTTTTTAATAATTCAATCAATGACAAAAAGTCGAATAAAGTTACTGTGAGGTATGCTATCCACGTGTGATTGTAAATAATTACCAAAGTCATTACCAGTGTCAATCAAAGACTATTATTTTCGTGAACTGACAGATGTTAGTGAATTCAGTATCATAAATAGATCATGAGGGGGGGGGGGGTAAAGCACCCTGTTCAAACTGAAAGATAATAATAACAATAGCAATAATAATAATAGTGACTGTGGACAAGTTAGTGAAGATATAACAGTTACACCTGACTCATTGTTTATCTTGCCTTCCCTCTAGGCTTTACTATAAAAGTATATTTGTTACACGCTTGGGTTTGTGATACAGTTGTGCAAATCACAACACATATGAGTAAACACTGAATCACTTGTGTTCTCTGGGCTGGTTAGTATAATTGCGAAGCTTTCTTTGTTTTCCTTCTAGACAGCATCTTCAGTTCAGGTTTTAGTAGAAAATGGACTTATTTAAATTCTCCTTGAGTGTTGTAATTGTATGTCTTGGCGACCACTGTCGTGACTGATTTTTAATTTACGTCTCTATTAATCATAATTTTATTGACTTGGAATTTAAACTTTCTTGTCATGTGATTTACTTTTTATTATCTGGTAAATGTGGTCTGTAATTATGTGTTTGTTAATCGCTGGTTGTTTCACTTGAGTACCAGGCTCGTAGAACCTCAATGGCATTACTTTTGGTGTTTCCTCTAGTTAAAATTTCGACATTATCCCAATCAAAATTGTTTCCATAACAATCCACATGCACTGATTCGAAAGATTGTATATCATGTCTTTTTACAGGCACTTTGTGTTTTTGAATTCGGATTCCAAGGGGACGCCCACTTTGGCCGATGTTAAATCTAATGTTTATTGAAGTTCATACAATTTACTTTTTAAATGGTGTTGATTTTAACTTCTTTTTCTGCTGAATCTTTTGGTTTGCACAATATCGAATTAAGTGTTTGGACTGGCTTGTTTGTTATATCTATTTGAAACGGTTCTAATATCCTAGCTGTTACTTCGGAGATATTTTTTATAAATGGTAGAATTAATTTTCTTGTGCTCTTTGATGTTGGATTGTTGTTGATGTTATGACTCGAGTTTAAACACTTTTTAATGAAATTGTGAGGATATCTATTCCCTGCGAAGACAGTTAGTAGGCATTTTTCCTGTATTCTCTTCAACACCGGAGTAGTGCTACAGTGTGTTTGAACTCTTTCAAACAATGTCCTCACACAGTTTCATTTATGGGTAACTGGGTTATTGCTACTATAGTTGAGTGTTTTATCTGTGTGAGCTCATTTTGTACATGCTTGTGTTTCTAAATTTCCTGTGTTAGTTCTCGTAACTAAGACAACTAAGAATGAAATTTCAGTGTCTAATTCTTCTCTCCTGATGAATTTAGTGTTTTCAAATATGTTAATAATTAATTTGTGGGTATATTACAAATCATTTCTTTTGATTATTACAAATGTATCATCAACATAAGGCTGCTTGGGTCACGTAAGCGAAACAGGTGACTCCGTTTAGATTTCTTCCGTTTATGGTGATTGTTGCTTTTTGTCGGTTAGGTAGCTTCATCAACTCCTCTGTCTTCTCTGTGTTCACTTAAATTCTTGTCTCCTCTGTCTGCCTCTTCCACTAAATTGTTAGTTTCCACCTATAGATCTTCGAGTTTTTGTGACATTAGACATGAATCAGCCACGAAGTCCATATTGTGGTGGTGTGATACAGACAATGGATTCCAACGGAATATTATTCTCACATATTCCCACAGTTTAATACTGCACTACCAACAGAATACTATATATGTGTATTTGAACATTCTATTTCATGTCGTTTAATGTGAACAAAAATCACACGCTCAGTGAATGATTAAAGAATATAAACTGTATAGATATAAATAGCTGTTTGATCACTTGCAAATATATACTTTGACTTCTGTGTCTTGCCTTCTGCTGTTACAATACTTCTTCTTCCTCGCTGCCTTTCGTCTGTTGCACGATCTAGTCCACCACAGTCAAGATTACCGTCCATGACACTAGGGCAGCACTGAAATTACCTGGAAATTTCAGTTTGTAACAATTAATGGCCATTGAACAGGATGTGAACTTCCTCACTAGCTAAGCTGGTAACAGTGGTTGCTGAACTCTGGTTTCAGTAAGAAAACCATCACTCACTGGTGGGAGGAGGGATAAGTGCATCGAACTGATAAGTAGGAAATAGGACGAAATGCGCGTCCTAGATTCCATCGCTAGTCACCATCATTCAAAATAGCAAATGTGCAATTCAGCGACAAACTTTACGTAAGTTTGTGGTCACGTATCACTAATAGTAAAAAAAGTAGGAGAACACATTTATTAAGAATTATTTGAATTCTAATGCTTCATCAAAAGATTGAAATCTGTGATGCAGGACGAGTGTTTTCCACCAGTCACATGTCAATATCAGAAACTACTCAACTAAACCTTCTCTACTCAATCATTTTTGATATGTTCAACTCACCTGCAATAAAATAGAAACAATATCAAACGAAAATAACAACCTCACACTTGAATATATTTTGATTTCTCTTCCTTTTCATTGTTTCTTGTTATTTCCCGTTGTTTTTTTTTTCAATCTTTACTTGAAGGAATAATATTGTAGTGTTGCAATAAATGCATAAACTGTTCACCTGTACGTGAAGATGGAAATCAACACGTCAAGATGGTGAATAAATAAACAAATACGTCAAAGAAGATTGATTGTTTATGCTGATTCGGTGATTTGGTCTATAAGTGTGCGATGAAAGATAAACAAAGATATTTGGGATTATTTTTATTGTAAAGAATGAACGATTTAAATGTTATATTGTTATCTGATGATTTATTGCTACTGAGTGGTCTTTTTCAAATAAATGTGTCAGAGACTGATATGGTGATCGATACCCAGTCCGGAAATAAGCCAATCAGAATTTGGCCCACCTAAGTGATTGATATCCAGTCTGGAAATAAGCCAATAGGAATTGGTCTACGTGAAATAACGCCCACCACTTTATTGATCGTGATTATAAACTGATTGATATATCTTTGGTGATATTTTGAATCAAACATTATTGTAAAAAACATACTTTGTGGCTCACGTTTTTGTTTGCTCTCGTTTAAGTAGTGCGGGTCGGAGAAACAGGTAGTTGTGGTATAATATTGTTGGTGTAGTCCAATGGTATTCGTGACCAAAGGGTCTGGTCCGACTCAACGTCCCTATTCAACAGACAACATACTGAGATAAATAGCAGACACAAATGTCGAAATTACTAAGCACCATTATTAGGAACACGTCCACTAGATAGAATGAGAACAGCGAAACAAGGAGAGTAGTTCGCTCTTGTTGAGTAAATCATCAAAATCATCACGAAGCGAAAAACAGTTTTGTAAGTAGAAGAGGTTGTTGGGGGAGACAGGACTTCAAGTGAACACAGAGAAGAAAGTGGTTACGAAGGATGCCCTTATAAAACAACAACAAACATAGACCACAATCAATAGGAGAAATCTAAAGGAAGATACCTTCTTCACTCATGTGATCTAGGTAGTATCGTTTCAATTGCAGGTGCTGATATGGTAAAGGATGTCAAAACCAGGATCAGGTTGCAAAGAAGAGATAAATCTTTATTATTCTAAAATGAGTGAGTAAATGTGATGCACTCATTAGATGGAATAGAATTCGTATCCTCAACATTATTATCAATTTCGTCCTCCTATATGTCTCATATAATTGTTGTGCATTTCTAACAAACTGCATACTGCTTCATCAACAGCTTTCTTCAGTCAATACTGAAGACAACATGGCTGGTGACAAAGCAGTAGGAACAAGGCACTCTGATAATGAATCATCCAATAACTTATTGCACAACAAATATATAGAAAGGAATAGAATTGGATAATACGTTCACTTAGGATGCCGCTGAGTGACATCACGATCCAGACTTCCAGATGGAACCGAAATGCAAACCGGTGAGTGGGCTGTGGATCGAAAGGTGAGATGGAGGAATTCATGTGTGGAGGAAATGAAAGCTTGTGGGTAGTCATGGAGCGAAATGAAGATGAATTAAGAAAAACGGGTGAAAGGAAGGTATACTGGCCTCACAAAGCTCACAATTTCCAGATGCACTTCTTAACATTATCCAGCATGGTTAGCAAAATAACAATGTAAGACAATTACTAGCTCAATTCTCGAGCACTTGGTGAATTCAAGCCACGTAGCTCAAGCAGAGCCGTCTATCACGATTATCTACAAAGTGAGGCCAAATGGTACAAAAAGAATCAGGTTTCGGCTTTTGTGTATGGCAGAAGCTCTGGCAATTCGTCAACATTACCCCGAATTCTGTATACAGGAAAAGTTTGTCCAGTCTCTTATTCTGCCTTGGTCTTAACCTCTTCACTAGTCGTTCCCTGTAAATTTTTATGTTTAAATTTTACTTTTAGTTTGCTTTTACTTTAATAATTAATTCCCTATTATCACTCTCATATGTTCCATTTGTGCATTTTTACACCCTCTTCACACTTGTTCAATAGACAGTTAACTACCACCTTTCTTCTCACTCAATAGCAATTTAACCTTAGCACATTTCTAACCATTTCTTCCTTTTTGCCATTGAGTACTACGTAATTTACAACTTTTATTTTTACTTCTAAAGCCACTTCTGAGTTATTATATGAATTATGTCATCCCCTATTACTCAATAATAGGCTACTTTTCATTTTTGGTAAATAATAAATACGACTGCACAGCCTCTGAAGATGATTTCGTCGATAAAGAACATTTTCTTCACTGAATTTGTCTTTTATTCTCTAAATGAGGTTTTATTGATACAGCCCGCCTCAAGATAATAATAATTTTTTTTAAATTCTTTATTATGGCTTCATTCCACTTAGTATTTTGATACAAGTATGGAATTTTCAGCACATGATATCCGTAGACCAAATTTAGCAGGCATACCATACATATCAGGTGTGTGTCGGCTGGGTGTCGAAACCCGGACCATGTGCGTGATCGACAAGGGGCCATAACTATTGTGTCACCTATGCACAGTATCTGTGAAGAATTTGTGTTGATGTTCAGTTCCTGAGGTGATATAAATTTTACTTAAATTTCGAGTGGAAGGTGGTTGAACACTTGTTGATGGCCGACATTATCTGATGAGATATTCAACACCAAAATATACTAGAAATCTGTCTAATCGCACTTTGGGTGTGAAAAGCACTGAAGCTGGAAACATCGCGTTACAAAATCACAACGCAGCCATTCCAGTTATTTTGTTATGGTATTTTTCAGCTGGATAGTTTAGTTGCTAGGCTTCTAGAACATAAACACAACAAAACACATCCATTTAAGCTGAATATTTCCTTAATTGTTCTACCGTTACAACAGCAATGCTATCCAATCTTGACGATAAAGCTAAATTCACAGCCGTAGTTCCTACTGATGACATCAGAAAATTGGCAGGAAAAGTAACGCGTCATGAACTTTATTCATACACAAGAGTCTTATCCTTTGAATTTCATATCATTTTGAAACGACATAAGACAAGGACCAGGCAACAGATCGTTTGTTGAGGAAATCAGCAGATGTTTATAGATTTTTATATACATTATTGCTAATTATTATTAGCAGAGAAGCAGCGTCTTCTAACTGGTTGTTTTCTTGCTCAAGGTTATGCTGTAGTGTTTTTGACTGTTCCTCTGAAAGTTAAGCCATATATCCCCGAATCGTATTTAAACACGTTAAGTTTGCTGTGATTGGCGTTTGGTGAATTCCGCAAGGTTAGGCTTTGTTATTGTTTTTCTCATGACCCTGATTCTGGATGTACACATTGACGTAAACTGTTGTCTACAATTTTGGTTTCCAGACAGCTCTCACCACAATTTGATCCTGCAAACTTTATGAGTTATCCAAGATTCATAAAGCTAGCAATTCATTACGCTCAATTCTGTCACTCTGTCATTCTCCTACAAACATATTGTCAAAATGGTCAGCAGACAGTTTAAGCCCAATACGTTATCAGTTATGTAAGTTCTCTTCAAAAGATAGTCGCGAACTTGTTAAATGTCTTGTAGATACGAATAAAAAAGATTAGATATTATAGTCTTTTGATTTCAACTCTTTGTTTATCAATGCACCCTTAAAATTAAGACAGTTGATTTACTCTGGTTATCTTTTATTCTCCATTCTTCTAACATATTTGAAAGATTTATAATCATCATGCAGTGATAGTGTCCATTTGATTTTCGAAGTTGAACACTTTTGAAAAGAGTGTGGCGTTAGTAACCATGGGGAGTCTATTAGAATCATTGTTTCCTGATGTTTCTGTGTTTTTACATTGAAAACCTGTCATGGGATTTATTTGCTAAAATGCTTTTTTATAGGAAATATGTTGATGAGGTAACTGTGGTGTGCAGTGATCTTGAAGATGTGACTCATCTACTGGACAGACTCAACTTCATACAATTTCATATGAGTCTTACATGTGAGGTAGAAAGTTGAAACCAAGATGCATTCATTCTTTGACATACTTTTGAATCAGAAAGAGGATGATTCGGTAAAATAGTTGATGTATAGAAAGTCTACTTGGATTGGGCAATATTTGAATTTTCACAACTACTGTCCACTATAATATAAGAAAGGCTTGGTAAAGTGCTTATTTAAAAGGAATCAGAGAATTTGTACTGCGTCTCACTTGTCTCAACCACCCTGACTGAATTGATTGGTTTAACTACCACACATACTAACCACTCTACGCCTGACCTCTTCAATATTAGCCATAGTATTCCACTTAGCTTTAGCCATAGAACGACTAAATACCTGCGCTCAAATCCCTTTTCCTTTTCAATGATACATTCACGCTTCACAACTTTCAAATAAAACGATAAGAATTGATGCACGTTCACACTGGGATTTGTTGAATCTGTCCTCTCTTTTAAATCACTGAGTTTTCCTCCCTACCAAATCACTTGGTTGTCTTCCACCCTGGTGAAAATGTTTTTCTCACAAATGAAACGATTTATTCAACACAGGCTGAAAATTATAAATTAAATGAGATGAAATGGGATCTAACAGAAACATGAAGAAATACCTGTGTTCAATTAAAACATTAGTTGAGCCGTTTTGAAGAAATTCATAGATTTCAAGATATGTTTCCGTGGGTATACAATAACGGTGAAGGTAAAGAAACAGAACCAGTCGACCAGTGAACAGCACCAGTCAATAGAATTATTGATTAAACAGAATACAAGCAGAAGAAAATCTCGCATTCTTCGATATCAGGTTCTTCGACTGCAGCGACTACACTGCGGGAAACTGGTGTTTTTTGAACACTGAATATATAAAGTCAACAGTTCAACAATGCAATAACAACATACTGTGGAAGACAAAAGGCGATCCATTATATTTCCTCGGTATCTTCTCAACGAGAATAAAGGAATTTATTAGTTTCATGGAAACAACGACGACAAATAGGAGAGAACAAAGAGAACTATAAAACTCAAGTTTCCAAGTCGTGTGATTATAATTGATGAAATGATTTTGAACAGTAATGAATTGTTTTTGAAACTTCGTCATCCAGTAAATAATACTGTTTCTTCATTGTGTGATATATCTAATAAACAAACTAATATGGAATTACTTACTACCATAGTGCCAAAGTGTTACACATATATTAATTGGACGTCCACTTTGGCCATGTCAATAAAGAATATTCAGAAGTTCCTCCTATACAACGTACGAAGGAAGTCAAGGTTAAAACATGATGCAAACATGCGAATTTAGAGGTCGAATACATTGGAAATTGAGTTGCACAGCCAAGATGATAGAAGCGAAGTTGATGATGAGTATTGATGTGGTAAGTTTAACTCAAGTCATGGAAACAAAAAAGAACTCAATTCCACTAAAACAAAAATAGGTGGGGTAATAGCCAAAGTTTATTTTATCAGCTGAAACGAAGAGATTAGATGCTGAGTCATCAAGGTAAGAGACTATTAAGTGAATCTTTCTGAACACATAAGTCAGATTTTAAACGTTTCACAACGGCAGTTGCTTCAATAAATTTTAGGAGAGCCGAGTTATGTTGTGTAATAATAATCCTAAAAGATTTCACGCTGTCCACTTCATGACCCATATCAGCGTGATGTATGACAATATCAATGTTCAAAGCACTAGTTACCTTGAGACGTAAGCTTTTTGGTGGATGTTCAGCAAATCTGATATATGTTCTTCTTTCTGTTCTCCTAATGTGATTGCCCCCTCCGATGCACATTCATTTGTATACACAATGCGAGTTAACGTGAAGAGGGTATCTATCAACCTTTGATTTCACCAAAGTGTTTATTATTCCATAAATGGGAACCAATCTGGCTGCAGGATAGGTCCTAGTTAGAAACGTTTTCAATCTTCTGTTAACTATTCTTGCAATACTATCACTTTTAAAGTCGAGCTCAATGAAGATGGGCTTATTTTCTACTGTGATTTCTCTAACAGGAACCAATACTTCTAACAAAGGAAGTGTATGTGTTGTCTTTTATAACTCAACTAGTGAACACATTGTTTGGCGTACAGTGTCGAGTCAAGCCACAGGAAATCCGTGTGTGAAAAATCAATACCATTTGTTTGTCCACCGGTTTATCTATCTATCCGTAATGTAGACTTCCGAATGTATCGATATTGCAGTTCATCATTATTGTTTTGAAACTTGATCATTGTGAAATTTAATATTCTGTGGTATAAGCTAACAAATTAATTTTTCATTATCGTATTTCCGAACATCATCCAGCATGATTAAGCAAGGGACAAACAAGATCTATTCGTAGCTCTATTTTAGCACACCTTTTAGACAGCGAGCATAAGGTTGATGTTAATACAGCACATTTAAAATTATCTATCGCATTCCTACTAATCTTAATTTTGCTCTACGAGTTTATCTTCTACAAAGAGCTGAAGCAATAGGAATCCACCTGAAGAAGCCAAACCTGTGTGTATTCAGAAGAAATTTGTACAGCCACTTTTCTTGCCTTGGCCATCGTTACAGGACTGTATAAACCGGACTACTCCGCCCCCTCCCCCTAAACCTTTAAAATTATTAAAATTATAATTGTCCAAATTATTTAATTAATTTTTTCTGACCATTTCATCTTTAATTATATGTTATCCTTGTAAAATTAATTTATTCCAACCATTTCTACCTTTTAAATTAATTTTTCGCTAGTGAGTCCTACAGCTGTTGCTGATCTGAAGATCCCTTCATGAACGACCTGCCTGTATTATTGATATTTATTTGAATATTTGTAATTACAAGCATTTTCTCCTCACTTGTATATCACAGTTATACTACTTGCAAATCGGTTTTTCTCTCACTTAGTTCTGACTGTTAGTCTTTGATTTTGGTTGATGCTTCGCTTTGTTGTTGTGTGATAGTGTTGACTGATAATGTGTTGTGTATACCTACCAGTTTTA
The DNA here is from genome assembly GCA_944472155.2 of Trichobilharzia szidati. Classification (NCBI taxonomy): domain Eukaryota; kingdom Metazoa; phylum Platyhelminthes; class Trematoda; order Strigeidida; family Schistosomatidae; genus Trichobilharzia; species Trichobilharzia szidati. Next base: position 59,280,548 of record OX235276.1, read on the forward strand.
CTGCTCCTGTGGAGCCAATTATACATAGGTCGTTCAATTAGGCGTGTTTCTCGTCGAGTTTCTGAACACCATCCAGCAGAGCGGTTAAGTAAAGGACAAACAAAATCGATTCGTAGCGCTATTCTCTCTCATCTTGTGGAGACAGATACACAAAAGATTGATGTTAACGAGGCGGCTTTCAAAGTCATTTACTGCATACCAATAAAACTTAATTTTGCCTTAAGAGTTCGATTACTAAATATCGCTGAGGCTGGCTATTGGGATCCACCTTAAGAAGCCTAATCTATTTATCCAAAAGAAGTTAATTCAGACATTATCATTACCTTGGCCATCTAGGTTCGAATGATCCTCAATTTTTCTGTAGAAATTTCGTTAATTTTATTTGATATTCTATTCGCTATTATATCTTTATTATTATTATTATTATTTAAGCATCTTTAATGAACTGTAATTCCATTGGTCTTAACAAATCAATATTACTTAAAAACCACCAATATTGTTATTGACTACTATTCTAGAATGTTCTATGCAGATACAGCGCATACTTAAGTTTGAACAATGCGCTGAAGATGTTGCCTAGTAGGGTAATGGAAGCTTCGCAAATAGACCATTCGGCTCAGAGGACACAACAAATCGAAAACAAGGCAAGCTCGCAAACCATTTAGTCACTGGGACCCGACTCAACGGCCAACCCATCAAAGAGGACAGAGGACACAACTACATCAAATCATCCACCTTAGCCACAAATCTTCTCTATCATAGCTTGCTTTATAACCGGAAGTTCCTGGGATGGAACCCTGACAGTTGACGTATACTGATGACGAGTCTTGAACTAGGACGAGACAGCTATCTAGTATTTTTTGCTGGTTTTCAGTGGTTCTTTAAATGATATCAATCCGTGATCAAAGTGGGAGCAAATCAAATCCTTATATACAAACTCTTCAAAATGTCTAAGTAGTTTTGAATTTTTGATGTAAATTATGAATGCGAAATAGTACCACAGATTCTATCAAGCCAAAAGCATCTTTTGATATTGTTAGAATGTGATTTTGGATTTTGAGTGACTCGCAGAAGTATGGTAGGCCAAACGAAAGAACTTATCAAATGCTTTCCTGTATTCAAACCAAAGTGCTTGGGGTGACTGTAAACTATAGCAGCCCAATCCGAAACTATTTAGCAAACGGAAAAATGACCTCAAGCATCCAATCAGGAGACTCCGCATTATCCAGAGGTACTTATGGATCCTGTACACCTTTTGCGTTGCAAATTCGCTCCAGATCTTAATTTTGATTACCTGTTTGGAGAACAGACTGATAGGAAGGTCGGAAAATTGTCAATGTGGATGTGTCATGCATGCAGAAAGATACAGTGGGTGCATTGAGGGGTTTGTTTATAGGTACAATGGGTGCCGAACCAGAAAATCAATTCGAGAAGGGATGTCGTTCATTTTAGTTTACACATTCCGTAGGTAATGATGTCTAAACTACCTCTAACGAAAATTTTAATGATGTGTCATAACTGGATGCTTAAAAGACCAGTAACAGCAATAGTGTATGAATCCGAAAATTCAGTAGCGTCTACAGTGCAGTGGTACCAGTACTGCAGAGACATAACACAATGGAAAATGAACAGGCTGACTCAAGTACTTGGCGGAGTTGCCGTCATTGTTCACGTAGATGAGACGGTGTTGATAATAAGAAAATATAATCGAGGCAGATTAAATGCAAATTAGCAGTGGGTGTTGGAGATATATGACACCACCCTCCACAAATTATACATTGAGGCGATCCCTAATCGCAGTGCAGAAGTCTTAATGCCTATTATCCAGCGCTTAGTGTTGCCTGGAACGACTGTTCATACAGATGAATGAAGTAGTCATAGTCAGCTATCAACATTGGGCTATATTCATCACGTCGTCAACCATACAAATGATTTCATCAATCCTTTCGATGGAACTCACACTAATTCCATCGAAAGTTTTTCGAGTCACCTCAAAAAGCGGATCAGATCCGTGAATGGATCAAGAAATGCAATGATATGCAGTTATCTCGATGAGCTTATGTACAGGACTTGGTTTAACATAAGTATCAAGACTCTTATGAGAAATTAGGAGGTGTATTTGGAACATATACGAGAAAGTTATCCTTTGTAACTGTTCTTTAACATTGCATTACTTTTATATAAACGATTTATTAAAATTATGCGCCGTTATCATAGAGTCTTCTGATTGGCCAAAGTTGTCGTTGTGAAGGTCATTTGTTTTGGTTTGAGCTGCTATAGTTTTAAGTCACCAGTGCTTGGATTATATTTTCCAAGCTACAGATGTAAGTTGTTGTCTGAAAGTTGACTGATGCTTTTTGGGTCCTAGAAAGCAGGGAATTCCCATCAAATATTCGGAAAAGATGACTTCTGATGTTAAACCTAGCAGCTACATAGAAGATGTAACATAAGTTCCTGTAGTCAGACAGTAGATCTTGATAATTCCATTGGATCTACATTCCTACGATATTTAATAATAATAATAGTAATAATTTGCTTTATTCCAAAACAGTACATGTGATACAGAATAGAATTCTCAGCATTTTTACTACAGTATTGCATCCAGTTAGTATATTATCAATAAATAGACTTCTACATAGATTAAGGAAATCTCAGTCCATTATGACAACAACATATTGGAGTGTCGGTAGCAAAGACAAAGCTGAACAGTGTTTGAAGGTGTTAGAAAAGTAGGTGCTGTCATATTTACTGGCGTAAGCGGAAGAAAGAAACAAAGCAGCACGTAATTGTAAAAAAGAGAGACAGAGAGAAAAGGAAAAGAAAGAAAGACAACGTCGTACCTATTAGTGATATGAGTTGGAAAGACGAGTTCCAGTTGTACTACTGACTATTTAATGAATTATAGGTGTCACGCCTAATGCTTTTTTTTATCACACAGAACACGAGCTAAGTAGGGTATGGTTGAGTTTTTATACTTGCTGGTGCGAGCATGTAGTTTTCTATATAGGCTTCTGGTTTTACCTGATGAGATACAAGGGGAGAGTTGTGAGTGAAGAGGGTGGTGTGAGTTAGATAAAATGGATTTGGTCCATTTTTCACATGAGTTCAAGTGCCTGTGGACCAGAATATTAACAAGCTGGTTAAGTGGCACGTTGCTTACCCTACTGACAACCTTGAACATCCTGCGTAATATGTTATATTATTATTATCACGATCTAACTCAGCAACAAAATCAATAACTTCAGTAATGAATTACATAGGCTCAAATCACATTTAGGGATTGAATATTTTTTGAATTTTCGAAACAGTTTCGACTTTTCAAGGTCAATAAAATGAGTCTTTCTTGCAGACTTATCTTCATCATCACAAATCAAATACTGATTTGGCGAAAGTAAAAACAAAAACATTCCTGAGTAACCTTTTCATTTTGTGACAGTTTTTAACCGTAAGCTTTTAATCCCGTGATTAATCACTATGTAAATGTTGTCACGTAATATTTTCGAAATCAAAATCTTCCTTACGCCTGTTTTCTCCAAACAAAAATTGATGTGAATAGGTGAAGGTCGAAACATGTGTCTACTTCACTTCAAAAACAGAAATCACAAAAGGTAAGAGGAGTGTGTGCGTCGGTGGCACAACAGCAAGATTTTTGGGATTCGATCGCCGGCCGACGCACTCCTTTGCCTCGCTCAGCCAGTATTAAGACTGGCGAAGGGAGAAGGTTGGGCATGAGACGAGCAACTCCATCCCGTAAAAATAGATATTGCTGCTACCGAAACTTTAATGCTCCAGCTTGAAGAAGCTCTATGTTCCACTAGGAACGTTAAGGAATATTTTTGATTGAACACTAGTCAGTAACTAGTGTAATGTGTCTAGTCCTATCTTCGGTGCAGACTGAATTCTATCAGTCAGACTAGACACATTACACTAGTTACTGACTAGTGTTCAATCAAAAATATCCAATACAGTCCTACAGGAGGTCAGTCGCGAGCCTGAACAGCTCAGTGGTAACGTCTCCGACTGCAGCACGTGGTGATGCGGGTTCGAATCTCAGAAGGGACATCAGTTCCTTCAAGGTTGCAGATACGCCTTGCTGATGAGTGCCAACAAGCACGAAACCTAGGTCCAAGGCTTCCTGCCGATCGCCTCCAACCATCTGGTACGTTAAGGAATAAAATAAGAGGAGTGAGAGGGAAATTCTGCCTACCACCTCTGACAACAACTTTAATCGACTCAACAAACAGTGCAAACCAATGAAGAGTCCAAAATTAGGACGAAACAGCTGCCCATTACTCCCAGGATTTCCAGTGGTTCTCTAACCGATGTCAGCTCATGATGAAATCCTCCATGCAGTTAACACTGAGCTATTTGGGATGCGATTGACATCCTCTAGGACTGTATTAAATATATCGGCGGGTCATTAGGGTTTAAATAGCAGTCATTCGTTAGATCCTTGGCGTTAGTGCTGGCTGAACTTCACTAGTCTAGTTGCGTCTACTAATGAGTTTTTTAACATTTTAATGTGTCAACCATTCGTTAGATAATTCCCAACATTTTTTCAATCGTAGTTCCCATATAGTCTCACATTTTCATTTTTACTATTCTTCCACATCATAAACAGCATCACTTAACCACAGTTTTGCAATGCGACACATACCAAATTAAATCATCTCTAAAGTGGAGGTTATATCTGATTGTCAATCAAACGACAGCTGTACCGCGCAGCATCTCTGCCTGTCTTCCATTATGCCTGTGGGGCATAGCCATTGAAGGTGGAAGAATTGAAAAGGTTAGCTGTATCTGACCAGAAATGTTTGAGTTCTATCTTCCACTTTATATTATCCGTAGAGTGCTAACAGAGGTTATGAAGCCACATCAAATGAGATGGCTAGGACAGATGCTATATTTACCCAGCTGCAGGTGTCAAACAATGTTGAGTTGAAAAAAATGATGGGGGTGATCAAACCAAAATTATCGCGTCAATGCACAAGGGCTATGACAACTGGTTTGGGCTAGCCTTTATAATGAGGTGAAAACTGGCTGGTTGGAGTCCTCAGGATGTTAAGAACAAACTGTTGTAGACTGTTGGTGATATGACTGAAAATCGTCCTCACAAAGTGCAGGTGCATCCACTCGTTGTGAATGTTTGTGCTACATGAAGAGTAGCAAATTGAACTGCTGTACTTTTGTGCAATGTTCTCCGTTGAAACTTAACTAGTCAGTTAGTCATCTCTCAATTCATACAATCCCACTTTCAAATATGCACAATAGTCGCTGACCTTTTCATGTATAGATTCGAAAATAACATCTTTTCAAACATACTCACTCCTAAAATATGGTTAAGATATGTAGATGATACTTTTGTAGTGCGAGTTCTACACATTTCATTCTTAGAGAAACGAAACTATCTATCTCCCAGCATCCACTTCACTTAGGAAGCCGAATCAGATGTCGTTGAACTACCATTTCTAGACTGCCTAGTTAAGAAGAGAGAAAACAGATATTTTAATATATCTATATTCAGAAAGAAAATCCACTCCAATATGTATTTAAACTTCGGATCATCACACCCCATCAGCGCGAAGGTATCAGTTGTTTCAAGTCTTCTTAGAGAAACACACTCTTTGATGTTAACGGATGAGAAGGAAAAAGAAGAAGAAATATCAAACATTACTGAAATTCTCAAGCAAAATAACTACCCAATGAATATCATCAACAAAATCAGTACTGAAATTAAACATGGTCGAAAACGTATTCCGAAGACATGGGCTACAACAGTTTTTATCGCATATAGGTTGGAGACATCAGACGATATCAGAAGAGTACTCAGTAAGCAAGACATAAAAAAATTAAACACACTACGAAGCGACCTTGTCCACGTGAAAGATCAAATCGCTAAGGATTCTCTATCTGATTGTGTCTATAAAATAAAATGCTTGGAATGTGATGCGATACACATACATCGGACAAACATCTCGAGAAATCAAAATCAGAAGAAATGAACACCGTAGAGCATCTGTTCGACCTTCGAGAAGTCTAGTTGAACTAGAAAAGCTTGACAAATCATCAGTCATAGCTTGTCTATACACTATAGAATCAGGCCACAAAATTGATTTTGACAATATTGAAATCGTCATCCAGAAAAACTTCAGAAATCACAAAGAACGTCTAATATCTGAAGCACTTCATATCAAGTGGAATCCAAATTGTCTGGTGAATAGGAATGATGGACTCAAACAGAATCTGACCTGGTTACAACATCCCCTCCCCCATGAAGTGACAAAATCAACATGAATGTGAAAAGCGATTTCATTATGTAAACACACGCTGCTTTTATAATCCTATACACCGATCAAATCCAACAATCTACACCTGTTTTTGTTATCTTTACCAATTGGCCAATTTGACAACGCAAAAATAACCCAGTATTGAGGAACGATGATCAAGTTAGTAAACTTGGTTTTGATACCATATTACCTCTGTTATTTGGTTTAGTGATCTTCATTGTTATTTTTACCTTCAATATGTCCTTTTGATTTAACTCGACCAAAGTCTATTTTCTCACCCCTTAACTCTTTGTTATATATATGCTGAGATTTGTAAATTCCGGTTTAATAATACTTTGATAAAGCTATTAGCAGCATTAAATAGCGAAACGTCAGTAAAAACAACAATATCGTTTTGTTTTTCATTCATTCGGAAATACAAGAAAACCTTTATTACATAATGAATATCACATACCTAATGTCCAAAACATTTTTCAAACTGTTAAAATTGAACTTGGTTTGGACATATATATGTATAGCAGCATACTAAATCCTATCTTTATTTATTTATCCAGCCTTCATGAAACGTATCAGCAGATACCTGCATCATTTACTAGAAATAAATCGAAGTAACTCAGGATATCCTGAGATACACATGCTCAAAAATGGCCGAAAGAAGCTTATTGTTCACATAACTTTCAAAGACAAACTTATAAATAGAACTTACCTTCAATCTATATTATATTGATTGATTTTTATGTAATAGATCGCGTGATCTGCCAAAATGATAATATTAAATAAATTCGATGACTTGAAAGCTGACGACATTTATTTGCTTTCGCCGTTAAGTTTTGCTTCTTTTGTGTTAGACAAACCATCATTGGTGGATTCGTCACATACAATTATTCATTTTCAACAATATTATGTGTCATTGGGGTGAATGTCAAGCGTTGAATAGTGTAAAACGTTGCCGTTTCTGTGGTACAAAATTCTGTACAGAATGTGGACGTGGTGAATTCTACGGTGTAATGGTGACATTTGATAACTGTCAAGTGTGTAAGGCAGCAGATTATCAAGAGGCTGTACCAGAACCTCAAAAGCGAATTCTTCCAGTGGTAGTGGTGAAAAAGAAAAAGCCTAAGACACCAAGTCGACGAAGACTATACTAATTATAGACGGAAGTAATAATAATAATAATGAAGAGTATATATACACGTGTATACATCAAGAAGAAAACGGACTACTGATACTTTCAATGACTGTTTCAGCGTAATTTTTCAAAAAAAGAAATATTATTTGGCTTGATAAGCAAAATGAAATAATAATAAAATATAAGTCTTCTCAGAGATTAGCTGTCAGAATTAACTGAAGAAGGAAGAAATGAACACATTGGGACATAATTACCCTAAACATTTTTGTACAACCAACTTCTGCAGTCCACTTATGTTAAACCAATCAATAAGCATTTTGTCGCCCGTAATTATGGAACATAAAGTCAATAAACTAATGAGTTAGTATCTGTTTCTTGTGTTTTGAGTGGAATATAGAGCCACAGTGGTACATATTCATTATTATTATACTATTGTTTCCTTCAATTCATAGAGGAACATAGGGCTACAGCCGTGCGTCTGCACTGCGTTCGGTTCTCTGCTAGAGTCTTCACCTGGCTCCAAATCTGCCCACATGCTTTCATCTCCTCTTCACATGACCTCCTCCAAGTAATCCTTGCACTGACTACCAACTCGCCGCTTCTCTTTCGGGTTCCACTCGAGCAATGGCTTGTCTAGTGATGTCACTTGATGGTTTCCTCAGAGAATGGCCAATCTATCTCCATTTCTTTCCGCATATTTGTTTCACAATCGGTTCCTGGTTGGTTCGCTCACTGCCAGAGATCCCTGTTGCTGACCTTTTCTGGCCATCTGATCTTCAGTATTGAGCGAAGACAACTGTTAATGAAGGTCTGTAGTTTGTTTGAGATGCTCTTTATGACGCGCTGGCCAAGTCTCTGATCTGTATAGTAGCACTGACTTCACATTGGAGTTGAAAATCCGGATCTTATTTTTGATGCTGAGTGCTGTTGACCTCCACACAGACTTGAGAGTTATGAAAGCTTGTCTTGCTTTTCCGATTCTTGCTTTGATATCCTCGTCAGTTCCATCCGCCTGTAGTTGAAACGATACTTCCCAGGTATGTAGGTAAAAGAGGTTGTTTCTTTCAGGTTCCTTCCATTTATGCTGATTGTTGTCTGTTGTTGTTGTTGTTGGTGATGGTGTTGGCGAGGAATCTTCATCACCTCTGTTTTCTCTATGTTCACCTGAATTCCTATCTTCTCTGGATGCTTATTCTGCCAACTTGTTGCTTTTCACTTGCATATGTTACAGTTTGTGGGAAATCAGACATATATCATCGGCGAAGTCCAGATCCTCCATGGCTGTCCAGAAGCTTGTACATCCTCCTGATGTGATTATCACTACACTACCCTCTGACGTTTAATCTGCAGTTTCCTATTCAAATTCCACTCGACAGCCTAGGGTACGATATCACTACAGTGTCTCCTCAGAGTATGTCAAGTCTGTCTTCATTCCCTTCTGTAGATTTACTGATTGTTCCGTTGTTTAGCAATTTGCCTAGTCATCGCCTTCCTCGATGACGGGGAATGTTAGATGACATAGGATTCATCAGGTTGGAAAAGAGCTGGCGGCGGTCAAACCAAAACATTGCACCAGTCAATGAAATCCACAACAGTTAGTTTAAGTCAGCCAGCCAGGTAGGGAGATGTAGACTTCCTGGTTGGGGTTCTCGGGACAGTGAAAAGCAATGTCTGGAGACGATTTATGATATGGCTCAAAATCGTTCTCAATCGCTAACGCAGATGCATCCACTCCTTGTGACTTATGATATCCCATGAAACTATATTGTTCTTCGTTATTACTGTTCCTTTTGTCTCATATCCCTGTTTAATGTCCCTATTACACATTTCTTTTTACTTTCTTCTCTTGCTTTGTGTGCTACAAGGAGGGAGTGTGGCGACTTGAACTGCTGCACACCGGTGCAAAGGTCTACGCTGAAAGCAGACAGACAGACGATGAGATTTCTCCTTAAATACCAATAATCTATCATTTATGGACTATCAGAGTAGGTGGTGACATATGGATCACACTCCAAGAAATACTGAATTCTTTTTAAAGTCTTAGAACTAAATTTATAGTATAAGTCACCCTTTTGAAATCTCGTGTTTCCATGGTAACGTTGGCCTTAGTAGTTACGCCACTGATTTTTACTATTAGTATTTTAATGTCATTGGGTTCCAGGTAGAAAATAGGGTTTCGACAGCACATCTCCTTTACATTCTACTGCATGAAATCCTGTTTAGCTGCCACCACGATTTTCTATAAGCTCTCATCTCCTCCTTACACGATCTCCTCCATGTCATGCTCGTAGTTTCTGATTCAGGCTTCATTTGAGTGACTCGTGAGTTATGTTTTCTCAGTGTGTGTATGTGTTTGTGTGTAATTCATCTTCATTTCCTTTCTTGGGTGATAGATTCTTAGTTAGTTCTTTGCTGGAGTTCTTTGTTGTTAATCCTTCCGAGTTATGTGATCCTCAGTGTCGAAGGATGAGAGATATTGACAGAAGTCCTTGGTATTCTGTTGGTAATGCTTTCCATGACTCTCTCACCAAGTCTCTGAATGGTGTTGAAGAACTAATTTGACATTAATGTAGAAAAATTGGATCTTCATCCTTATTAGGGAATGCTGTAGATTTCCACCTTAACTTCAAATCATGGAATATACACATTCGATTATAGGGAATAATAAAAAGATGGTTGCAGCGAAGCTGTACATTCGTGGATTTATGACAAAACTAGGTGGGAAATTTCCAGGATGACTTCCCATCAAGGGTCAAATTAATAAAATTACAATTAGGAGTTAGAATTCCATAATAAACAGGCGGGAGGGGGTGGATAAAACTCAAACAAAGTAGAATCGTAATTACTGAGAAGATTGACAAATTGTGCAATTGGGGGTTAGAAATGGAGAAATAACAAAATTAGACAGGATGTTTATACAACGATGCATATACCAGTTTACTTGCTCGTGTGGAGCTGAATACGTCGGTCGTACCATGCGCCATCTTGAAAAATACGCTTGTGAACACTATCCAGTCTGGCTAGTAGAAGAAGAACGAAAATGTGTATATAGCTCAGTGACAGCGCATCTGGTCAATTCAGGACATTTAGCGCCATTTGAAAAATCCTTTAAAATCATATACAAGATTCGACCATACCTATCAAAGGGAGTAAAATCAAGACATCTGGGCATAACCGAGGCACCAGCTATGCAAAAGCTCAAACTCACGCTATGTATCCAAAAGAAATACGTCGAACCCCTGTCCCTGCCATGACCATCATAAACAGGTAATTCTTTTAACAGTGACCATCTCATTGCCTTTCTTATCCAACCTTCCTGTTTATTCATGTTATTTTCAAGGTTTTCTTAATCCCTATTTACACTACCATATTTTCATATCCGAACTTCCTGTCTAATTTGCCATTTTACTATTTCTACATATTTAATCCCCAACTGCATAAACAATTATTCGTCACATTAGTTATGATCCCACTAGATTTTTTATCCAACCCTCCTGTCTAATTTTGTTATTTCTACATTTCTAACCCTTAATTGCACAATATGTTAATCTCCCAATATTTATGATGCTACTTTGTTTGAGTTGTATCCATCCCGCTTTTTTTATTATGGCATTTTAATTCCTAATTGTAATTTTATTAATTTGCCTTTTGATGGGAAATCAATCTGGAACTTTCTCATCCATTTATTATAATTACACGAATGTACAGCTGTCTAGTTGATGGCTTTGTCGAAAAGAAAGCTTCAAATTAATTTAAGATCTGTCTTACTCTTCTAGTGCTGCCTTTAACATCCTCATCCGTGCCGTTGGCTTGTATTCGAAATGATGCTGCCTAGATAAGTGAAAGTGTTGACCTCTTTCAAATTTTTTCCGTTGACACTGACTGGTGTTCGTTGTTTTCAGTAAAACTGGAAAATACAATTAACAGTGTCTAGCTGGTCTAAGTACTTCATCTTTCAACTGGTGAATCACCACCGGTCGTGTAGAAAACACGACTTGAAGTTTACTAGAATTAAAGGTTCTTTGAACTGATTTTCTTAATTTCTTTGTAATTATTTCACTAGTTATATCGCCCATGAATTGTAGTCGTATGTATTACGGCTTCTTGTTTACGGATAGTGAGTAGTCCCTTTCCGCTTTCTTTGTCATGCGTTTCTTGATAAATTTGTTGGGATAGCTATTTTCAATCAAGGCATCATATGCAATCCTTAGTTTGTCTTCAATTACTTCTTCTGAGCTTATAGATCTGACCCTGTGTTTGAGGGTCTTTACCAAATTTATTTTGTAATGGAGAGGAGCGAAGCTGTGAAAATGTGTTTACTGTCCTGTCCGTGTGCCTTTCCTATGCAAACTACTACCATCCGGTTTTCTTGTTAGGAGGACATCTGTGAAGGCAATTCTATTCTGCGATTCCTCTCCTCACGTGAATTTCATAGTAGAATGTACTTCATTGAATTCAATTATTATTGTGTTCCTATCCGAATCATTATCACCACAAAGAATAAAGGTGTCATCCATGTTCCTGGCGAAAAATGAGAATTTTCTGATATGGTTGTTCAGAGGTCCATTTTTCAGTTCACTTAGAGAGAAATCTGCCAAAATGGGACCCGGTGGAGAGCCCATCGTCACCCCGTCCATTTATCCGTAAAGTGTGTCATCAAATTTGAAATGTACATTCACGGCACACTTTAATAACAATTCTTTTAGGATTTCCGTTGGAATGTCAATATTTATCGACCGGTTAAACACTTGTTCACATATGTAGTTAACTGTTTCTACTAGAGGTATATTTGTGAATAAAGGTGTTATGTCTAGAGATATCATGGCTTTGTCCTTGATATTAATATCTTTGATTTTGTCTACTAATTTAAATACATCTGTGACACTATCTTTCACTATCTGCCCATGCAAAGGTTTGAGAATATTTACTAACTATCTAGCTAGGGCAGATTTTTCATATCAAGTACTGGTCTAAACGCTACCTTCGGTTTGTGAACTTTAGGTAGGCCATACAATCTTGGCGTGTACGTGCTCACTGGCCTGATTTCTTCATATAAACTTTCAGAAATTATCTGCTCCTCCCTTAGTTACTCTAAACGTCTGGTTAATTCATTCTCTATTTTGTTGTTGAAATCTTTCTTCTCCTCAAGTTTTTGAAACTCCTATGTGTCCTTCAATATATCATTGATCTTTTTAATACAGTCACTTCTGTCAGGGAGGACTACTCCTGATCCTTTATTAGGCTTTTGGATTATCATTCTCTCATCATTTATTAGTTTCTTCAGTTCTTCTCTGTGCTCCTTTGACAATAAAAGTTTACTGTCGCATTCGATGTTTTTATGCTGATAACAACAATCCACTACACTGGATTTGAAGCATTCTAATTCCAGGGTGGATGGTGAAACTAGATCCCTTGTTTGACTAAATAAGTTTTCAAATTCACCATCAGTATCTGAGTGATTAACTCGTTTCGGTCTATCGCAAAATTTAAGGCCAAAGGGAAGTACTTCAAGTTGCACCTCATTTAATTCAACACTACTATAATTGTAGATTCACTGTTACTTAAACAGCATTAATGTTGCTGTTAATAACACTAATTTATTCACTATGATGTATATATAACTGTAGAACCTGATGAAAAAGTTATCGAAAAGAGTATTCTTTGTTCAGTAACCATTCTTTTGAAAACTTTAAAAGCTTATCGTAAGATAAATGATAATAATAATTTGCTTTATTCCAGAAAGAGTACTAGTGGTACAGTGTGGAATTTTCAGCACATATCTACAATATTTGCATATAATTGTATCAAACATTTAAAAGGAATATTTCCAAAAATATAAATATAAAGACAACAACAGCAAAAACAAAAAACACAAAAATAATTTTAAAAATGCAAAAAAATACCAAGAGGTAGAAAGGAAAATAAACAACATAAAATATCTCAGTATTGGGTAGTGGAAGCTATGATGTGATCATGCATGGTGACAGTAAAGCTATAGTCATACAAGAAGTTATGAAATGATATTTAAGAATGTTTATCACCAAGATGGTCAGTTAATTTGGTTGAACAACACTAAACAATCACAAAATAACATTTCATGGTATTTTATTGTCAGGTCTAATGCGGTTTTTGTAGTGGTAGTGTGAGTAATCCTGCATACTACAAAATTTTAAGATGCTGATAATGGCTTTCACAACCAAGATTGTCAGTTAATATTGCCGAAAAAAAAAGAAAAAAGAAAAAAGAACAACCACAAAACTAATAATTACATGATGGCTAATGACAGGACAATTTTGTAATACTCATAGTGCTAATATAGTCGGAACCAGTAGATACACAAAAGAAGAAATACAGTAAAGTACAAAAGGAAGTCAATGTTATTAATTTAGGTAGCTAAGTATTTTTAAGAAGGAGTTCACTATAGAATGCAAAATAAGAGAGAAATAAAAGAGCCTAAAATTATGTTGTTAATAACAAAGGAAGTCAGAGGTTTCGCTCTTTACGTTGTCTCTGTCACTTAGAACACGGGCCAAATATGGTATCGTTGAGTTCCTGTACTTGGTTGTACGAGCATATATTATTTTATACTGATTTCTGGTTCTACTTGATGAGATACAAGGCGAGAGTTGGGAATAGAGGGGGTGTTGGGGGTCGGAGAGTATGGTTTTAGACAATTTTTCGCATGTATTCAGATGGCTATCAATTAATGTAGTGACGAGCTGACTGAGTTTTACACCACTAGTCCTACTAACTACCTTCAGCATCCTTCTCAAGATGGCATAGTCCAGGAGAGACTAATAGGGAGCAGTAAAGTAGAATAGGTAAAATTCGAGAGTTGACAAATTGTGAATGACTCTTTTTAATGGCTTTATAATGAAGACCTGGAATTTACGAGTTCAGTTAATGATTGTTAGCAGAAAGTGAACTCTACTGGAAAGTAGTATACACATTCGTGATGAACTGATTTCTTATTTTTTACTAACTGATTGGATATTTTTTAACATTTGTAAATAGATCAGTAAGATATTGGTTTGAACACGGCGGTAAACATTTTACAATATTTTCTCCTAAGTGGAGTGACATTTAGTCTATGTGGAAGAGTAACATATTTAGCTGACTGGAGTACAAAGTACACCGATATTCGGCATGTTCAGATGAGAAATCTACGAAGTATAACCAGGTAAAGAGTATGTAGGAAAGCTGATAGGACAGACAACCAGAGGATGTACATTAACCAATCAATGTTATCTAGACACACATCAGGCATGCTTATCCATTAATTATCGCAAAATGATATAATACTTGTATTAAACCAAAACGATGAAGAAATTCCAAGTTGATAAGGACAGAGAATGATTGTTGGTGTGAACAACCGATGGAGGTTTAGACTACATGGCTTCTGTCTCTGACACGTTGAAGACATTGTCTCTGGCATACTCCACAATCACTTTCGATGGTTCAGATGCATCCAGCCTTTATGATTACCAATAATTATTCAATTTTCGGTGTTCTTTCTCCCAAATATCCCCGTCTTTCTATTTCTAACGTTATGTATGCTCCTATAAAGTCTGGTAGCTTGAATTGCTGTATTTTTCTCTGTGCTGAGTTCCACGTTAAAAATTCCACTGACTGGCTTGGCTTTAGATAAATGTAAAAGGTCTTACAGAATTTAATCATGAGATGACATTGGTTAGAGAACCCTTGAAAACTTCAGGAGTACTGGATAGCTGTTTCGTCTTAGCTTGAGACACTTTATCAGTACATACCCACCAACAAGGTTTAAACCCAGGACCTTCTGGTAGCAAGTTAAGCTCGTGCACCCTTAAGCCAATGAGACCCGATCCAATGACCAGCCTATCAATTCCAACTTTTGCCAGTTCACGAGATAGCGCAACCACTAGCCAATGTCCTCGCCGGCGAGTATTTGTGTTCTCACACCCGACCAGCTCATGATGGAATCCTGTAGCAAATCAAATCCTCGCAAACCAACACTTGAGTAAAGTGGCCTCAGACTGAACAATTGTAGAAAATCACAAAATAATCGAGCAAAGAATATACTTTTCGATAAATTCCTCTTCCAGGCTCTACAATTATATATATATGTTTATATACATAGAATATTTTGAATTAGTAGTTAATAGCAATATTAGCGTTTTTTAAATAATATCGATTTGTAAAGTATGGTCAATGCTACTGCAGTTCATTAAAGATGCTTAAATTATAATTATAATAATAAAGATATAACAGCGAATAGAATATCAACTAAAATTAGGGAAATTTCACAAAAATTCTGGATTATTCAAACCTGGATGGCCAAGATAATGATAATGACTGAACTAACTTCTTTTGGGTGCATAAATTAGGCTTATTAATATGGATCCCAACAGCTGGCCTGAGCAATATTTAGTAATCGAACTCTTAAGGTGAAATTGAGATTTGTTGGTATGCAGTAAATGACTCTGAAAGCATGATTAACGTCAATCTTGTCTTATGTCTCCACAAGATGCGCCAGAATAGCGCTGCGAATAGATTTTGTTTGACCTTTGCTTGACCACCATACACAGTGATGTTCGAAAATTCGACGAGAAACACGCCTAATTGTACGGTCCATGTAACTGGCTCCACAGGAGCAGTTAAATCGGTAGATACACATGTAAGAGGCGAAATTAGGCAGTTTCTCTTTTATTCCCGAACGCAGAAGAGGAGTGGTTTTAAAGATACAGCGTAATTGAGCAGCAGGGAATGCTCTTTTTACCGCATTTCTAAGGCGCTGTGTTAGCATCTCACTGGTGTTGTCTCCTAGGAACTGCATCTGTAAGAATAAGGCCTTTTTTGGAACTGTTGGTAACCTGGGCTGTTTTGTTTTCAGATTCAGATTCTTATCAATAAACTTTTCGGGATAACCATTCTCATCACCCTGCCTGGCAATTCCATTGTGATCATACTTTACAAATCGATATTACTTAAAAAACGCCAATATTGTTATTAACTACTGATTTAAAATATTCTGTGTATATAAACATATATATAATTGTAGAGCCTGGAAGAGGAATTTATCGAAAAGTATATTCTTTGCTCGATTACTTTGTGTTTTATAGATGTCGGAATGAATATTTTTGCTAAATTGTAGAAAAAAGCAAACGTCATTGTACTCAGTATGAGCACTTGGACAGCACTCACACATACCAATTGTTCACACTAGCCAGTTGGATCGAAGTGATCTAAATACTGAACTGGCATTCCTCTTATTCAAGGCCAAGCTCATGATTGGTTTACACAGTTTGAATGATCACGCACAGAGAGGCAGAGAGAGGGTTAAGTTATTGCCAGTTCGCCGAAGCAGCTATCTAGAATTTAGGCGTCTATAACTTATTCAGCTGTTGAAACTGAGTCAAAACGTGTAGATCATTTGTGAGGCTAGCCCCGAGTGACCAAACAGCCAGCACAGTGTTTAGATCGCTTTGATCTGGCTGGCCAGTGAGTACTACTAGTCAATGTGAGTGGCATAAAGTTGCTTATAGCAATCTATCAGTAGTATATAGTGTTACACATCTATGGAATTTCTGTTACTTGCATAAGTGATATGATGACAGCTTTGTAAAGTTCAGCAGACTAATTTGGAAGACAGCCATATTCTGGAAACTCAAAGAGTTAAATGGGCGGAAGAATATGGCTACCAAATGCACTGAATACCAGCAAAAATTGATGAGAAATATTAAACAGTATATAGTATATAGCTAACTAGCACTTGTAACAGTCATAAAATCAATGAATC
The DNA here is from genome assembly GCA_944472155.2 of Trichobilharzia szidati. Lineage (NCBI taxonomy): Eukaryota > Metazoa > Platyhelminthes > Trematoda > Strigeidida > Schistosomatidae > Trichobilharzia > Trichobilharzia szidati. The sequence continues at coordinate 59,297,739 of OX235276.1, forward strand.
CATAATTTTAGACTCTTGCTAAACCTCATCCCACTTCTTATCTATGGCTTGTTTCTGATATGTTTTGTGTTTAAAGGCCCTACAATGGTTCCTTCGTCACAGGTCTGATTATGAGCTAATATCAGCTAGAGAGAAATTCGAAAACCAGCAGGAGGTGCTTATCGGGTCCTCTGGCTTAGTTATTCATCCATGGAGTTAGACTACAAGACTAGCTCTTAGACAATTCAGCCAGTAAGATGTGATGCAAAGACCAATGAATTCCAACTTATGGTAATTAGCGATTTATAAAGCGACGGCCAGCCACTGTTATCGGCGAGTCACTTTCCTCTTACCCTACTTGGTGAACCTGGCTGGTTCCATATTCTCATTTGAACTCCAGAAGAGTTTCTGTATACAGCCAGTCGTTGGTAAGCATCACCAACATTTGAAGATTCCTTTGTCGTTTGACATTTTCTTGAAAAAATTCAATGCAATAATGGATGTTCCCCTGAGGATGACGGCATCTGTTTTAAAAGTTAGTTTGTTAAGAATCACTTAAACAGTTCCACTTAAGTAAAGCATCAGCACCGAGATACCTTGTCTAAAATCTAGTTTATTTAAGCAGTAAGAATATTTGAAAAAAAACGAAGCTATCGTAGGTCTTTGATAAGAACTTAAAATAGTGCTCAGCCTTTTTTTCTGCATTCTGTATTGCTATCCAGACAACGTCAATCATATTTTCATTTTAACTGTAATCTTTAGATAAAGGAATGTTTATTGAAAACAGAAGCACCTGCAACAAATAAACAAGAATCATTAACTGCAGTGATTTGCAAAGATCACACTTGATCTCAAACAATTTCATTTGCAGGGTCCATCCATTCATTATTTATTGATTTTAGTGTAGTTCCCGTTTAACACCAATAGCATTCACAAAACGCTTGAGCATCAGGCAGCTCTGAACAGATGTCTCCTCTTATTTGAACGAAGGTAGTTTGGAATCGATTACGTCATAGTTCAAAAGTCCTACCTATCAGCAATATTACGCCTTCCTCGTCCTTGGTTTTTGATGGATTGTGATTGGCATATCAAATTTGTCAGATTTCACTAGCCCACTAGAATTATCTTGGAGGTTATCCGCTGATTCGATCCCTAATGATTAAGGGAATGACATTCACGTATTAGGTTTGTAGGAAAAAACGTGAAGAAGAAAGCAAACCAGTGTCAGCAGAAAAAACAAAGAATATAAAAATTAAGGAATTGTGTGAAGTTATACTCACTCTAACTTACAGATTTCATATATTGTGAATTTAAACTATCCAGCGTCACAGAACAACTATGGAGTCTAGTGGAGGAATCGGAGATAGTGAAGGTCAGTCAAGTTATCAAAAGACTGTATTACGACAGCGACTGGCGATGGCGTCATGAATCGCTAATGGAAAATTGATGGGTCAGTGGATTCCGTCCCACCAGTTGAGTGGTTAACGAGCTATTTTTGTAACATGAACGTCCTTGATACGATCCCTAGTTGGGTCATAGGTGCGTATTGCTGTCAGCGGGTAGCGAGGAAACAGGCATAAAATGGACCCACACAAAAAACTTGCAGGATCTGGACTTCGTCAATGATATATGTCTGATTTCCCACAAACTGTAAGATATGCGAGTGAAAAGCAACAAGTTGGCAGATGAAGCATCAAGGATATGACTTCTTTCAGGTGAACATAGAGAGGGTGGAGGTGATGAAGATAACTGGCCAACAGCAACGGCCACAGCGACAACAATAGACAACAATCAGCATAAATGGGGGTGGGGGATCTGAAAGAAGCAACCTCCCTTACCTACATATCTGGGAAGTATCATTTCAACTACAGGCGGATGGAACTGATGAAAATATCAAGGCGAGGATTGGGAAAGCAAGACAAGTTTTCATTACTCCTAAGTCTGTGTGGAGGTCAACAGCAGTCAGCATGAAAAATAAGATCCGGATTTTTAACTGTACTGTCAAGTCACTGCTACTCACTTTACTGATCAGGGACTTGGCGCTGCATCACGAAGGGTACCTCGAACAAAATACTGACCTTCATTAACTGCTATCTTCGCTCATTACTACTCAACATCAGGTCGCCGGCCAGAAAAGATAAGCAACAGGGATCTCTGGCAATGAGCAAACCAACCCAGAAGGAACCAATTGTGCAACAAACATGCAGGAAGAAATGGAGGTGGATTGGACATACTCTGACAGAACGAACTACCATCAAGTGGCATCACACGCCTGACCATCTCTCGAGTGGAACCCGAATGGGAAGTGGCGAGTTAGTTGGTCGTCAGTGCGAGAGTGACATGCAGGACGAGGTGATGTGATGAGGAGATAAAAGCATGCGGGCAAACGTGGAGTCAGGTGAAAACGTTGGCAGAGAACCGAACGCAATGTAGACGTGCGACTAAAGCCCTACGTTCCCCTAGGAACTAAAGGAAATAATAATAATAACAATATAAAGTGGAGTGTGTCAAAGCGGGACCATTGTATCTGGTATTCAGTTAAGATATACTTAGTTCAGTTAGCATTTCCGTTTTTATTCCACAGAGTCACGTCAATGTCTTTTATATTAGAATAGAATTTCAGCCCTGTGGTAGAGTATAATTTCATCACGGAATAATTATTTTTGATATAAAGTACATAGTGACACAGTATTAATTATTTACTGGTGACGCTGTGAGCACAATTTATTACTCATAATCACATTCAGGCACCCGCATAGCTTCCAAACTTTGTTTCAAACCAGACATATAGAAAATATCAGTACAAATAAAATCAAAGGGTAAGAAATAACACAGCCATATAAAAACTGTTTGAAAGTTATGTGGGTGCTTTGATAGGATGATGAACAGTAATAAAATATGCTTGAAACGTTATCAGTAAATAAATTACACTGTATTACTGTGTGCTTCAATCGAGTAAAATTATTCTCAGACGGAACATCAGTGTCTTCAGGTAAAATTGAAATCTTCGCAAACTATCCTTCATCCAGCTATCAGGTTATAGTGAAACCAGTTTGATTGAATTATGAAGCGTTAAATACAAGTAAGCCGCAGGAAAGGTTTAAATAGATACCGCAGCTGTTGATGATGACGACATCCTTAAAACATTTAGACAAAACAAATCCCTACAAAACCAATAATTGAAAATTAATCTGATGATCACTAGGGACTGGGAAGCCGTGACCAGTGGGCTACAGTGGGTTGAAGGTGGGGTAGTAACCCATCAAAGAAGACATTGTGCGAAGTAGCCGCTCTATGGCATGAATTCGCAGAAGTTAGAATTCATGGAGTGGCCATTGGATTGGATCGGGTCCCAGTGGCTTGATGGTCTATGAGCTAGCCGTGTAGCTGGAAGGTCCAGTGTTCGAACCCCCTGTGGTGGATGAGTACTGCTGAAGAATCCCAAACTGGGACGAAACGGCTGCCCAGTACTCACTACTGGGTTTCCAGTGGTTCACTTACTGATATCAGCTCATGATGAAATCCTTCAATCAATCAAACAAAATTCTCTACAAAAACCAATATTAGAAGATATCACAGCTATTTATTGAAAGAAATGCTAAGCTACTTATATAAATCAATAAGTAGTATGCATTGTCTACTGAAAAATTCTATTTGTGTACATACTAATTCATGATTTATAAAAGAAATTTACGAGATGTTAAATACAAATTTTGCTCATTTATAACTAAAAAATACGACGCAAAACTAGATTTTAATTTGAAATCAACCTCTAAGTGTTATTTTTAACTGAGATGTTCATGTGAAGTATAACAGTATGATCATTTTTCACAATATCCCTCTATTCTACGCTAACCCCAAGTGAATTTGACAGAAGAAGTGATTGATCAATACTACCGTACTTTTTTGTCATTATTATTCTCTGGGACTTCAATAGCATATCCCCACTTTGTCCTGTTCTCCCACTGAAGTCCTGTTTAGCTGCTCGCACGATATGCTGCAGTCTCTCTTCTCCTCACTTGACCTCTTTCATGTCACCTTCGGACACCAGGACCATTGGGTGTTTCCCATTTGAGTTCCACTCGAAGTCCTGAGGCAAGATGTAATGTAATTCAACAGTCTCTCCAGATTGTATCCGACCTGATTGTCTGATATGAAGTTCTGAGGTTTTTTTAGCCTGCAGTCTGTTCAGCTTCCGTTTCCAATGTACCGCAGAATTGTCTTTTGTCTTTCCTAGCACTCTTATTCACTTCTTTATTCAGGGAAATGTGCATTAAACTCAGCTTCTCCTTCTATTGTTCATCTTCGCATTGAGTTAATTTTCGTATCAACATCTTCATACCTCTATTTGCTTCCATCTGTTCATAGAAAGCACTTACTTATCTTGTCTCTTCTTTCTTCCTAAAACGGTTGTACGAGTTTCCTTAAGATCATTTTCGGAGATTACCAGTGTTATCCTACACAGCGTCTAACTTAAATTGTAGTCTATCTCCGGTTGCTTTGAAGGCTTTTGGTTTGACTTTGAAGGTTTCTTATAATAGATAATGGTCTGAGCCTAAGTCTGCCCCCCTTTTCGATTTAATATCTACAAAACTGTCTTCACTTTCTTGAGCAGCGTTGGGATGGAGTTTATATGAGTTTTGCTGTGTTACTCAGAAGAAATTCAGTTCGCCTTGTGCAGATCCTTGTATTTGCACATGCTGCCTCTGATCACCAAATCACTGAAGGCGCAGAAGTCTGTGAAGAGTTCTCCGTTCTCATTACTTCATCGAGCCAGAGGCTCGCGACCCATGATGAGTTCTCCTCTGGTATTATCTGCTGACAATTCGTTTGGCAGTCATATAGTCCTTAGTGATTTGATGTCACTATTTGTGATGCTGTCCATAACTGTTCATAGTTGTCTATAGGAATCTTCCTTCTCTTCAGATAAGGACAAAACATATATAGGGTACTCCTTGATGGTTGTCAATGGTTCTCTAACTAAAGTCACTCCATGATCGAATTTTAAAAGTTTACTGTATCCAAGGATACAGATTACTTAGAAGAGATTTTGCTTCTTTTCCTTTTCTTTCATGCTGTTATCCACTTCCTGTTAGTGAGGCGATTTAATTGAAAGGTATCCTTTTTTGGTGAAGAATTATCTAGACATAGACAGAATAAACCTCCCAAAATTTGTCAACTTCTACAGTGGGTTGATATAAGTATAAAACTTCGGCACTGTGGTAGAGTATAACTCCATTATGGATAAGACTTTATTTTGATAAATCACACAGTGTTGTTACACAGTAATATTAACTGATGACCAGGTTTCGAGCACAAACTACTGCAGCTCATAATCACATCAAGGCATTACTCACGCAACTTTCTTGCTTCATTTATATACATGTGTGGAACTCATTGTATATTGGAATAAAAATCATTATAGGATAATGTACATTCAGAAATAATAATATGAGTGTTATTGATCAAATACAATCACATGGAAAATAAGACGAGTGTTTTTATAGTCAAAATAAGTAACTTGTTAGAATGTTGTGATATACTTGAATTGAAATAGAATTTTAAGATTACTTAATATCCTCCCCTGATTTGACTGACTGGTGGTAATAATATCTTCCATATTTCTGGCATTTGCATTGAGTCATTTCTGTTGAATGTGTTGGGTGTAGACTCGATGAACCAGGCAGGATTCAGTAATCAATCTCTCTCTCCACCTACCTAGATTACTTTTTAGAATTTTAACCCTTTCCCACCACATTGTGTGGTTGTGCGTTAATGCGTGAAGTGTAATTGCTGAGCTTTTTTCTAAATAACTTATCTTCTCGGTGTCAACCATTCTTACCTTAGCTAAATTCTTATTTTTCGCAAATTTAACTACCTCCGATCTACTAGTTTCACCTATGTAGTTGACTTAACTCGCAGTCATTGAAAGGCATTTTGTAAATTATATTATTTTGTTTAATTGGGTCCACCAACAGGGTCCTTTAGCCTACAGAGCTCGTCCGTGAATGAGTTTGTAGGTTTGAATGCCACCCTAATTTCTGCTTTATTAGGAATCCTACGTAGGGTCTCAGATGTCCCCTTCTTATATGGTATAACAGTGGATGACTTATATTCTCTCTTATTTATGTTATCATTACTAGTTTCACAATTATTTTTATTTTGCTTTTGGCCTTTACATGTATATAAATGAAGGAAAAAACTTGTGTGAGTAACTTGATATGATTACGAGCGGCAATAATTTGTGCTCAAAACGTCATCGGGTAATATTACTGTATAACAGTGTGTGGTTTACCGAAATAAAATCTTATCCATAATGGAGTGCTACAGTGAGGCATCTCTAAACACTTCTATTCTTCTTTTCCCGTCTGGCTGAGCAAGCTAGGCAGTCTTCTAGAATACGTTTACGGTCTTGACATTGAGTACAACCAATATATATTTTGTTTCACACGAACAAGAAAACTGATAACTACACACCGAGGTGGCCTAAAAGCGGTATCTTATGCCTAACGTTTGACGGGACCAACTGCCTGTTTGAAATGTTTTCTTCAGACTCTTAGAATGGTCTTTCCTAAGAATTTCTGCCTGAATATCGCCTTTGAATTCCAGGTTCATGAAGAGAGTTTTCTTAGGAACAGTTGTGATTTTTGGCGACAGAGGCTTTTCCATCATGTTTTTTTCGGTCGCTAAATCTTGGTGCATACCCATTCTCCAGTAGGGTTTCACGTAATCGATTTAACTCATTCTATATTGTGCCTTCTGAACAGATTTCTCGAATCCTTGAGCCTAAGGTACTTACTAAGTTCTCCTTTCGGATCAGTGCAGCATACAACCTAATTAATCAGACTAACCTTGGTTTTCATAGATTTTCATTTGATTGCTATTCAACTTCATACGTCTAAAAACTTAATTCATGGTATGATTTATTTAAACATATTCGAAAGTATTACTCTCTTTGGTCTCAAATTCCATTTAATATATCATATAAGATATTACAGCTTTCCAGAACAAAGTCCATTTTATTAAACTTCCACTACATTGCCAAAAATAACAGTTAGATAAAATGAAATGTTTCCATATATTAGTAGCAGCTATGTCAGCATTCAATATCCATCTACACACAATATGTTAAACTGTCTCCACGTGTCCTTTTGTCTACATTCATATGTAAACTGATAAAACAATGTGGGATGTGACGTCATCGCTTGTGCACTGTCGATATTTGCAGTAGTGGTAATCGCAGAGAACTTATCTCGTGTGTTGTTTTTTTCAGTAGCTATAAGTTGGAGTGTGTTGTCTCTGTCTTTCGACAACATTTTTTTCCAAACTGTAACATTATTTCACTCCCTTACCGAAAAATATACCACCTGTCTCCCTTCTGTAAAGTTACTTCAGACAGCAGTCTAGGTAATTCACAATAATAATAATAATAATATCATTACGGCTTCATTCAAAAACCATATGTTTGGTACAATGTGGAATTTTCAGCGTATATAATACACAATTGTATATAATTTCCCCTTAATATTTACATAGTACGGTGGGACGAGGGGGTTCAATAATTGGATAGTGAAAGTTAACAGTGCTTAATGGTGATGGCGATATATATTAAAGACAGAAAGAATAAAAATGACCGTTTATTTACGGTCTCTCAGTAAGTCACTAATTTTACGCCTACAACTCTTATCATTACATAAAATGCGTGTCCAAATAAGGTATCGTAGAGTGTTTATACTTAGCCGTCAGGGCATATACTCTTCTATAGTTGCTTCTGTTCCTGCCTGATGACATACAAGAAGAGATTTGTGTATAGACAGGATGCTCAGATACCGATTAGATGGTATTTACTAATTTCTTGCGTAAGTTGAAGTGTCTGGGCACAACAGTAATCACGAGTTGGTTCAGAGACTACCCACTTGCCCTACTGACAGCTTTTAGTACCCTATACAGTGTAACAAAGTCTTTCTTAAGTAATCCACGTGAGATTAGGAGTGCACAATAAAGGAGAATAGGTAGAATGCAAGAATTAACATATTTTAAAAGTAGAGACTGAGTGATACCAGATTGTCTTAACTTCCTTATATAGAAGGTTGGACAAAATGTGTTTCTAGAAATTACCATGATTTTTTCGGGGGGGGGATGGGTGAAGACCAGAAATACTGATATCAATATATTAATGATTGAAAAAATTAAAAGGGCAGTTTATTCAGTATCTAACGGAAAGTTCGTGGTTTCATAGCCAACTTTTCCCTTATCACACAAAATAGGTACTAAATGAGATACTGTAGGATTTTTATACTTAGTCGTCCGAGCATAAAGTCTTTTATAATTGGTTCTAGTCCTACTTGAAGAGGTGTAAGGGGGAGAGGGGAAGTTGCGTATACAGAGGATGCTTACGGTCCGATAAGATAATATATGCGCTAGTTTCTTATGTGGGTCCATGTGTCTGACTAAAGAAATATTACCATGTTGATTCAGCCACACCCCACCAGCCTCACTGACAGCTTTTAGTGTGTCTTGAAGTATAACAAAGTCTTTCTTAAGTTTCCCAAGAGAGATTAAGGGAGGCAGAGCAGTAAAGAAGAACAGGTAGAATACAAGGATTAAGGAACTGTAAAAGTAGAGACTGAGTGATACCGGGTTGTCTTAAATTCCCTTGATAGAACTTCAGAAAAAATATTTTTCTGGAAGTTAAGATCATTTGGGAACCCCGGGAAAGATAGGAGGAGAGATATAATCCAAGGTATTTAACATTCGAATTAGTTACATATCGAGTGTCTTCTATGATGCAAGCACAACGACAGAAGACAAGGGCCAGGCAACAGACCGTTTATTAAGAAAATCAACAGATATTTATAGTTTTTTATGTACATTATTATTAACGTTACTGTTAGCAGAGAAGCAACTTCTACTGATTGGTTGTTTTCCTGCTGAAGGTTATTCTGTCATCTCTTTGTTGCTGTTTCTTAGACAGTCCGGTCTACGAATTGTATCCGCCCACGCTAAGTCTGCTGTGACTGGTTGCTGAGTTCCTCAAGGTTAGGCTTTGTCCTTGTGTTTTTTCTCATGACCAAGATTTGGGACGTAAACATTGACGTAAATTGCCGTCTATCAATTTTGGCTAGCAGACAGCTCTCACCACACATGAATCGTAGGAACGAACCAGTTCACGTAATTCACCCTTGGGTCTGAAAGTAAAAGTAACAATCTGATATATGGAAGCATTTAACGAGCTTAAGACCATTCGACAATGACCTGTGACCAATTTTTCATAAAAAGTTATTCATTTTGAGACAATGTGATTGATTAGTAACTGACACAGAAATAGCCAAATCATTGAGACTCTTAACAAAATTGGCCTCACCGGAATAAGGCACGTCATTTTTCTAAAAAATAATTGATGCTACAGCAATTAATCTTATATGTGTTCCCGTTGGTGATTTAGCCACCGAAGTAGTTTTACTATCCTTCTAAGAAGCAGGCACATTATTTGAGCAAAATGATGCATGCAAAACGTCAATAAGAGGATGACATGAAATATACCTACACATTTTCTGAGGATAATAGTACACACACCATCCAGACATAGAAATTAGGTAGATTTCAAGGATTGGCAACTGTTAAGAACATCATCTTTAATAAAACCAGGAAAGCAAATAACTTTTTTGATAGTAGGATCTGACATGGTAACATCTACTGAACGGTAGATGACGGATCTGTTAAGCGTACGATAAACAATCGAAGAAGGACCATTGTTTATTTGCTTTCCATTAGCAATTCCTTTAAATAATTTCTGCGTGTCTGAAGGAGTGAGTCAGTGGTTAAGCAGTATGAAGCTTTTCAGTCACCCACATTGTCGAGAGTTAGATTTCCACCCAAAGCTCGCCTTAACCTCACCCAACTTGCCAGTAGACAATAAGCTAGGGAAAGTAGGGGACTTGGACGAGGGGTCAGTAACCTTATTTCGGAGAAAACAATACAATAACGATGGCCTTATGTTTCATTTGGAAGGCAAATCAATCAAGGAAGTTTCTTCTACTCAGATTCAAAGACCTCTGTTCCTTCTAATGAATCAGCCTATATCTCACTGTCACTACTCAATTTATTAGGCGTACTGTAAAGTTAAATCCCGTCTAAAGACATTTCATAATACTCTTATCTGTAGGGATTTGTTTTGTTTGATCGGTGAGAGGATTTTATCATGAGCTGACATCAGTTAGAGAACCATTGGAAAACCAGCTGGGAGTACCGGAAGAAGTTAGAATTCATGGGCCATTGGATCGGGTCCCAATGGCTGAATGTTCTACGAGCAAGCTTGCCTTGTAACCAGGATATCCTGGATTCGAGCCTCGGTAGGTGCGTATCATATGGTCACTTGATTCTTTGTATTTGTCTTTTAACTTCCTTGTTTAATCTCTCATTTCAGTACTTCTCTATCTGGTTGTGTCATACATAATTAATGTATCGTTTGATAATGGAATTTTGTTTGTGTGAGTCAAGGTTATTCTGGCACTGGACTCTCCATGGGAAGCGTTGATGTGTGATCCTTCCTGTGATAGAATTTTGACTTGAACGTGTTGGGAATATTCCACTTGATTCTCAAATACTTCTTACAGTGGAAGTAAATTTGTTGTACTGCACTTATTCGGTACTTACAAAATCACCTTGTCAGTATAGCTGCCTAAAGACATTGCTGAGTTAATGTCTAGTTTTTGATGTTATCAATGTCTAATATAACTATTTAGATCTAACCACGGATGCTCTTTATTTTGCTTTCTTTGGAATAAGTTTTATGACTGCGAATATCACAGGGAAGTTTTGAACGGCTATACAGTGGGGCGCAAAGATCGCTAAGCTTTCTGTCAGAAAATAAGTCCATCTGGGTCGCTATGGGGTAGCAGTTAATTGTTTTAAATTCTGACCTATCTCCAGAAATTCTATCTTTAATTTACTGATTAAAAGATTCCCATCTTTATTATTATAAACATAAGTCGGTGCATAGAAAACATCGCTGCCTCTCAACTTCTACAAATCATACACCTATTTCCACAGACATGGTAATACACTAACACAACAAGCCAAATCATTAAAACTCAGAAACAAAATCCACTCAGCTGGACGACAAGAACGTCAAACCAGTAAACAGATGTCTTCTATGACTTCGTGTTAACTCACTTCACCACCTCAATGGAGGGTATTTTGTGTTATAAATGCGCCTTAAAACCAACACAAAGCATGTCTCCTGCATATTTCACACCTGAACCTTATTACTCTAAAAAAATCAGTGTTATGTATTAAAAGTAATATGAAAATCGATTGTAGTAAGTGCATTTCTCTCAATGAAACATGCAGTAGATTTTCAAGTGTACTTTTTCAGATCAACAAATAAACTCAATAGTCAGGTGTGAGATATAAACTGAAACCTATGGAATCTGATATTCTTCTAATGATAAAAAAATGAATCTTATTTATGATGACTGAAATCTGAAACTAAACCGGTGATAATCTCCTATAACATGTCAGCTGGATATTCTCTATCTATTCATCACAACGTCAATCGGATACCACCTAACAAGAGTGTCAAGTAATTCTCATTGCTGAAGACTATATGCCCTGACGACTAAGTATAAACGCTCTACGATACTTTATTTAGGCACACATTTTATGTGATGATAAGAGTCTTAGGCGTAAATCAAGGGACTTACTGAGAGACCGTAAATAAACGGTCCTTTTTATTCCTTCTGCATTCTATATATATTGTTATCACCATTAACCACTATTAACTGTCACTATTCAATTATTTATCCCTCCCTCCCAGGTAGCGTCGGTAGCACAGCGGTTAGGACTCTCGCCGACCATGAATATGGTCCGGGTTTCGATCCCCTGCCGACTCACACGTGATATCTATGGTCGGTCTGCAAAATTTGGGCTACCGATATCATATGCTGAAAATTCCATACCTGTACGAAAAATACTGTGTGTTTTCAAGCTATAATCAAAATAATAAAAAATAATACTATTTACATATTAAGGGGAAATTAGATACAATTGTGTACTATATGCGCTGAAAATTCCACATTGTATCGAACGTGGTTTTTTGAATGAAGCCGTAATTATTATTATTATTACCGCTAATAACCTAGACTGCTGTCTGAAGTAACTTTACAGAAGGGAGACAGGTGGTATAATTTTCGGTAAGGGAGTGAAAGAATGTTACAGTTTGGAAAAAAATGTTGTCGGAAGACAGAAACGACACACTTTAACTTATAGTTACTGGAAAAAACAAACAAGAGATAAGTGCTCCATGCCTACGACTATCACCACTACCATTGTGATACTCATCCCTGCATGGGTGATTACGTCAGATCCCACACTGTGTTATCAGTGAGACATGTGGAGATACTTTAACATACGTAATGTTGATATATCCAATATTGATACTGTTACCATTACTTAATTGAAACAATTCGAGTTATCCAACTGTGTTATTTTCGACAAAGTTGGTTGAGGTTTTCACAAATTACAAAGATAGAACAAAAACACTCAGTTAAAAGACGTGAAGTTTTTTCCGGTTTTTTCTGCCTCGTATTCTGTGAACGACTTCGAAGTTTGTTTGGGGTGTAGCTCAGTGTTCAGAATCTATCAGATATTTTAAGATAGAGCTGCAGGGGCATCGTTTTTCTCCTTTATAAAACCATGCTGGTAAGTGTTCTGTGATACGATTGGAAAGCGAACGCTGAGTACGGCCGATATGCCTGGCTCCACAAGAGCAGGTGAATTGGTAGATACACATTGATGGTAGCGCATCCTTCACGTTCACACGAATCATAGGTTTCGTGGAGAAAGTTAGTCCTAGTTCAGCTGCGAAGAAGGTTTTCTTAAGTGCACGAGACAGTCCATTTTTCATTGTTTCCATAGATAAATCTCCATTGAATTGAAGGTTCATGTAGAGGAGACTTGTTGGGACGCCAGGCATGGACGGTTTCTGCTGTCTAGGATTCATAGATTTTGCAATAAAACGTTCTGGATAACAATTCTCGACGAGGATTCTCTTGAGATTGTTTAGTTCGTCTTCTGTGGTATCCCGGATGCAGATTCTGCGGGCTCTGTGGCTGTGTGAACGGATCAGGTTTCGTTCGGTGTATAGAGGTATCCAACTGTGAAAGTTAGTAAGCTGTCCGTTCCACGTCGACTTTCTGTAGATAGATCTTTTCAGTGTTCCATCTTGTTCTCGTCTTGTTAGTTGAACGTCAAGAAAGGATATTTTGGAGTTAGAATCTTTCTCTAACGTGAACTGAATCGTGGGATGGCAGTTGTTAAAGGAATTTAAGATTTCGTCTAGATTTTGTTCATTGTTGACGATAATGAAGGTGTCATCGACGTATCTCTTGTAGAATTCGAAGGTATCGATCATTTTCTCTAGGCGTGTGTTTTCGAGTTTTGCCATGAAGAAATCTGCAAGCAATGGGCCTAGTGGTGAGCCCATAGCCATACCATCATTTTGTCAATATTTTTTGTTGTTATAAGAGAACTGAACATTCAAGGTACATCTCAGTAAGAATTTTTTAAGATACTAGGTGGGTATACCGATGTTTATTCCCTTTGAGTGAATATGTTCACATATGTAGCATATTGTTTGAGTCAGTGAGACGTTTTTGAACAATGACGTGACATCTAATCAAATCATAATCTTGTTTGATACTTTGGCATTTTCGATCGAGTCGATAAAGTCAAATGAATCCCGAATTGTGTTCAGGAAACTTGTCTTCTGATTGGTTCTAGTAGGTCTGCTAACCACTAGGCTGTACAGTGATAAGCCAAATCGGTCTTGTTAAGGATCAGTTATGTAGACATTGAAAACTAGGAATTATTGAACTGCATTTTCATTCTACTTTCACATTCATATAACTGTGATCAAGATTTGAACGGATAGTTGCAAAATAATTGAGCGCCAAGTAAGAAGTAGACATTTATAAAATTATATTTGTACAATCTCAGACAAATTGAAATGATTAATTCCAACGTTTCATTCGTCAATCTGGTCCGAACTTCTTCAGGTAAATTAATCGAAATTAACATATCAGAGGGTTATATATAAAAGGAACATCTCTTGTTTTTGAAACTTGTTTCAATCATGAGCCATGAAACAGGCTTCAGCATGTACAATAAACAAAAATTGTATGAACTGTGATCAAAATTTGACCTCAGACTTTCAAAATTAGTCTACTTTTGTTACAATACGTGTGTATATGCAGTATACAATGGTGTGTGTATGTGTGTGTGGGTGAACAGTTTGAAATTCTCCAGCATTGGGTAACCGTGAAAGCGCCAGAGGTCAAATCAATGATCCATCATGTATGCAACTCTTGAATGTACTCAAAAGTGTGGAGTATAAACCAACAATAAAAGGTTGAAATTGTAAGTTTTCGATGGACAGGAAGACAGGTATGATAAGGAAAGATGTAATATGACAGCTTTAACGTTAAAGAAGGCATTTTTATACATATGTTTGAAAATGATGTTGAACAGATTTTGAGGATGAAATCTCCAGGAAAGTTGTCTTTACTGAGATTCTTCTTTTCTTTGCACTATTTAGATACCTTCTGAAGAACTAAACAAAGAGACGGTGTTTTTATAATGCTATAGCAAGTTGTAATGAAGTTCATGACGCATAATGGATCAACATTGACAGTGGTTATATTGTAGGATCAGCTCACGTGCACTCTACACACTATTCATAATACATGTTCAGTGGTATTAATCAACGGAGAATGGCTGTATCAATTGTTAGACATTCTTTGCATGCTTAGATTTAGCCACCCACATATATATATACATATGTAGGTCAGTTTTAGCTGTTCACGCCTGAATCATTCATCACCTTATTGTTTATTATACGATTCTGTCATAATTAATTATGTCGTATAAACAAGTTGATGAATTTATACAGAAACAATATATAGATTACTATGTAGTATTCAAAAGTCCAGTACTCTAAGGTTTTTCAATGGTTCTGTATCCGATGTCAAATCATGATGAAATCCTGAAACCAATCAAATCTCCGCCAGTGACTGGCTCTATTCAGGTAAGTAGGTAGTCACCTGGGTCAATAGATATTCTAATAGATATTTAGACTTTAACTCATCTCATGCGTTATCTGTCTGTGAAGGCAGGCTTAGTTAATTGTTTGACAAACCGAGCAACAACACTAATTAGCACAAAAAACACCTAAATGATGATATGAAACAGATAGAAGAGGCGTTAGTGTTGACTAACCATCCTATAAAATCCATTAGGAAGATGAGAAAAGGTCAGAAACAAAATAAAAATAATGGTGAAACTAGTATTGATAGCATAAATAAGAAAGAATATTAGCCATCTACAGTTTTACCATATAAGGAGAGGACATCTGAGACCCTACGTAGGATTCTCATTAAAGCAGGTATTAGGGTGGCATTCAAACCTACAAACTCACTCAGAGACAAGCTCTGCGAGCTAAAGGACCCGGTGGACCCGACTAAACAAAATAATATAATTTACTCAATACCTTGCAATGACTGTGAGTGAGGTCAACTATATAGGTCAAAGTAGTAGTTTTGGGGTAGACTGATTGTCGGAACATTACAATTAGGTAAGAATGGTTGACCCCGAGAAGACAAGTAATTTAGAAAAATACTCAGCAATTGCACTTCACGCATTAACAAACAACCACACAATAGGGTGGGATAGGGTTAAAATTCTAAAGAGTAACATAGGTAGGTGGAAAGAGAGGTTGATTCCTGAATCCTTGTTCATTGAGTCTACACCCAACACATGCAACAGATATGACTCAACGCAAATACCAGAGATATGGAAGATATTATTACTAACAGTCAAATCAGAGGAGGATAATAAATGATTTTAAAATTCTGTTTCAATTCACATACATTATAACACTATAACAAGTTACTTATTTTGACTATAAAAGAACATCTTATTTCCCATCTGATTGTATTTGATTGATAGCACTAATACTATTTCCAAATGTACCTTATATTGTTTTGATTCTAATGTCCAGTCAATTTCACTCATCTATATCAATGGATTTTAAATCTGTGTGACTGACTTGATATGATTATTAGTATCAGTAATAAACTGTGCTCGAAACGTCATTAGTTAATATTACTGTCTGACACTGTGTGACAATTTATCATAAAATCTTATCTATAATGGAGTTATACTCTACCACAGTGCCCAGGTTTTATACTGATATCAGTTACCCGGGTCCTAATGGGAAGTCGTGACCAGTGGGGTACAGCATGTCAGTTGTGAGGACAAATACTCGCCAGCGTTGACATTCACTAGTGATCGTGCCATATTTTGAATTGGCAGAAGTTGGAATTCATGGGCTGACCATTGGATCGGGTCCCAGTGGCTTAATGGTCTACGAGCTAGGCGTGTAACTAGAAGGTCCTGGGTTCGAATCTCAGAAAGCGCGTACTGTGAAAAGTTTGAAAATTAGACGAAACAGCCGTCCAGTACTCCGGTCCTGTAACCGCTTTCAGTTCATGATAAAATCCTGAATAAATCTAGTACGCGTGGACCTAGATTATTTCAAAATGATTGTCTGAAGGTGATTTTATTTTTTTAATCTATTTTTTTCTCATCAAGGTAACCACCATAAGTGACTCCTTGTAGTATGAATGCAGAGAACCAATCTTTGTGTCCTATTGTAAAGTAGTTCTTATCTTTCTTGAGTTACGCAAAGTCAAAAAACGCTCCAAAAACGCCAAAAAGATGCTGATTCATCGATCAGTCTATGAGATTCTCAACACTACTGTTAGGCAGCTATACAGATATGGTACGTTTCTAGGTACAAAACAAGTATTTCAGTACAAAATTAGTTAACCAAAATTCAACCGTAAGAAGTACCTTAGAATCAAGTAGAGTTTTTACAACAAGGTGGGATCAATAACTCTGTGCATAAAAATCATACAGCAGCAAATCTGGTGAACACTTCAGTATCAGAATGTCTTCATTCGCTCAAACAAAATCATGGTTTAAAACAATTCATTATCAAGTTCCCCATATGGCCACGAAGAGAAGCATTGAAATGAGAGATTAAACAAGGAGGGACAAAGACAAATACTGATATGCAAATTTCAGAAGAATGATATACAGTCTAGGAGAAAAACGGCTAGTAATTGCAGAGTTAGCTGAAACATCCAAATAAGTATAAATTCAGTAATTATACGGTTCAGGAGGAGTTTTCCAAACGATTATTCCGCTATAATTAATTGTTGTATATCATCAAAAATATTTATGGTAAGGCACCGTTAAGTGTCTAACTTCATTCGCTACTTTAAGAGTCACTTCCGCAGCCACTGTGACTGCATACCTTCATCAGCAAACAGCTGATGTATTTACTCAGCAACGAAGATCGGATGGCCTGTCCGAAAGCGATAAGCAACAAGAAACTCTGGTAGACAGAAAACAAGCCCGCTTAAACCAAAGGGGTAACTGAATTTCGCTTCAGAATGTAATATTTACCTGCCTTTCCTCCTTTCATGTCGTTTTATTCTTGTAGTTAGTCCTGATTGGGTCATAACATGAACTCATGTTAATTTTTAATTGACTTCCAACCTACTGCTTTTCACATCAAGGAGAGTATGAAGGAGAACTGTCGTAGAAGATCCAGTGTTTTTTCCAAACAGAATGAATGTTTAATTAGAGATTCTCTTGGAGGAATTAAATATTTTGTGAGAAATTACGCTGAAAATTCTGTAATTTATGCAAGCAGAATTTTCAGGATAAAGCTGGCAGACTACACACTACAAACTTTCATCAATAGATGTCTTCGCTCAATACTCAAGATCAGATGGTGGCCAGAAAAAATCAGCAACTGGGATCTCTGGCAGTGAGCGAACCAACCCAGCAGGAACCAATTGTGCAACAAATATGCAGGAAGAAATGGAGGCAGACTTTGGCCATACTCTGAGAAAACATACCATCATCAAGTGACATCACACGCCAGGCCGTCGCTCTAGTGGAACCTGGCCGAGCGGGAAGCGGCGAGTTAGTTGTCAGTGCGAGGGTGACATGGAGGAGCAGGTGATGTGAAGAGGAGATAAAATTACGTGAGCAGACGTGGAGTCAGGTGAAAATGTTGGCAGCTAACCGATGCAATGGAGACGTGCGACTGAAGCCCTATGTTCTTCTAGGAACTAAAGGAAACAATAATAATAATGCAAGTAGAATTTCCAGGATAAGGCTGGCATTATTATTGTTATTATAATTATTATTATTAACAACTTAATGCCTGAAACGTATGCAGAAATAAGTGGAGATAGATTCGATATACTCCTCGATTAATATTCAGTTTATCTGAATGTTTTGCATATTACTTAACTCTTAGTCTAAGCTCACTGATCTTCATTCCCTAGTTACAATTTGACTGTTTTTCACCGTTTTAAAATATTTTAATAGTGTAATCAACACTCCAAAGTAATTTTTCATTCTTCTGCTATGTACACACGCATATAACAAAAATAATTATCTATAATTAGGATTTTGGAACTAACTGAATGAATTGGCGGGAAAGTGAATCTTCGCTGAACTGTTTGTTTACATTTCCATGTCTAAACGTTACAAGTGAACTCTTTAGTGTAAAGGTTAGTAAGAAATTGTGCTTGTGGAAACATTAACACAACCAGAAACTGGGTCTTAATTTATAAACTTCCCTGTTGGTATCACTTCTAACAAATAACCAGTTTTCCAGTGGATCTCTCAACCAAATATTGTCAAGAGATATAGAGATATTGTCGAATAAGACAGTGCATTAGTGAGCTACAGTTTACGTTTCTCTAAGATCGCCTACTTTCATATCACACGAGACAAAGAAATCATGATAATGGAAAAGACTAAAGCATAAATATACGATGAAATTTGTCTCAGTAGTAATAACAAGAAGAAAAAGAGAATTCGGTCCTCTATTTTTCCAAAAAAACATGGGGACTGTTCTTATTCCCGGATAACAGACACTTGTGGTTATTTTCTAATTTTAAATTTTATCAAAACTAGGTTTCATTCAAGAAACAATAAATATTTTAGATAAAATGAATTCTAAACAAAAGGATATAGAAGTACAAAGTGAACTTGTGTATCCTTCAGTTGCATGTGTATTCAAAAGGGGAAATACATGAGGTAAATTCGTAATAGACATCTTGTGAATAAGCCTCAGTCTACCCTCAAATAACTGTACAGCTATCAAACCCAACTAACTGCATGGTGTAGACTTTCTGTCTGAGACTGTCTAAAAGTCGCTACACATGAACAAAGACTAAACCAGAAGGTATAATGTAGGCGAGTTGGATAGACATAACTGTCACTGTTAGTCAACAATATCCAACAAGTGTAAACGAAATCTCTTCTGCCAGAATATTTATATTGCTATATAAAAATAGTGTGGAGCTCAGAGAAGCCTACAACGTCAAAAGCCTCTGCCATCTGAGTTACAAGTCTTCCCGACTGTTTTAAGAATTCACATCTAAAATAGCTGTTGTAGATATAACGTTGCCCGGGGTGCGGATCAGTTTATTGACGATGTCAAAATGAATATGAAACCAAAACCAACTACTCAGTGGTTTCGTATAATTGTTTTTCCCTTAGATTCCGAGTGGACATAAGTTGCTTCAACTGCACATCTCCATTGTACTCGGTTATCAGTGGTCTACTTTCAGCCGGCCAGAGGATTGTTCGCGAACTTCTATTTCCTCTCCACACGATCTCCTCTGTGTTACCTTTGGGCTCACGCGAAGTTCCGTTGATCCCCTTTCGGATCCCATTTGACGATCTTCTCGGTGTGCGATGTTCCTCAATGATTATTTTGGAGTATGTTTAATCATTCTCCATTTGTCTCTGCATATTTCTTAGGCAAGTAGTTGATAACAACTGGAAATTATACCAACATACACAGCAAAATGCTCAGCGTAACTACTCGCAAAACATTAACTCCCCTTATAGAATCCTCAAGTAAATATTCATTCTATCTGGGGAAAAAAGACTCGGTCCTCTACGAGAGTTTTCCTTCATTTTCTTCTTGAAGTTCATACTGATACTTTGGAATTCAATTACAAGTTAATAGCAGTTTATGTTTTGACCCAGTGTGCATAACTAGAGAAGTGAAACAATAAAAACAGAGGAATATTAGGTGTATCAGGCTGGAGGGGAATTTAGGTAGTTCAGTGGTTTAAGCAGGCTTGTTTGCTGCCTACCAGAGTTCCCTAGTATTTCCCTGTTTTAGTCGATCTATGTGATTTACGTTGTCGAGGCAGTAGAGCAGTTGTTGATGAAGGTATACAGCTTGAGTGACTCCATAAGTAAATCTTAAAGTAGAGAATATAGTTAAACAAGTAACGATACCTTACCTTAATGTTTCACCGTAATTAATTATGACGCAATGATTTTTAGAAAAAATGCATCCTGATTGATATAATCTCAATATTCAAATGTATTTGGATGTATTGACTCATTCTTTTAACCTTGTCTGCCATTCCCCTGGATTTAACATCATTGTCCTGACATCTGTATGTCATATGTTGACTCGATCTTTAATATTTATCTTTGATGTTGTTTGGTTTATAATTTGAATGCTTCTGTTTGTGGTTGTGTGACGATACTGACAGTGTGAATCACTGTCTTTCTGACCACTGACTGACTGCTAGAACTGTCTGTTGTGTGATTATTGTGGACAGTATTTTGATCCTACTTTGCTGGGAATATTCTACTTGATTCTCAGGTGCTTCTTATAGTCGAATTCTGTTGTATAGTACTCATTTTGTATTCCGTAGGCTATTGGTTCTGTATAGCTGCGTAACAACATTGTCAAGATGATTTAGAGTTTTGATATCATTATGATTGTTGAATGGAACCATAGATATTACTGCAAATGACCACCATTTAACTGTCTTTCAAGTGTTTTGTGACTGAACGTAACTCAAAAAGGTTTTGGACATCTATTCAGTAGAAGGCAAATATCAGTTTCCTGCTTTCAAACTACGAGGAGTCACTTTTGGTGGCTGCATTGATGAGGAAAAAATCGATTATGATGGAGTGCATTTTTGTCATATTTTACTTTTCTAAATCGTATAATAAACACAGCAGTGATGAATGGCTGAGGTGTGAACAGCTAAAACAGACATATCTGACCTAAAACTAAGCATGCAAAGAACGTCTGACAGCTGATCCAGCCATGCTCTGTTGCTTAGTATCATTAGATATTTTTAGAGAATATTGTGTTGAGTGGGCACAAGGCGATCCTACGAGGTTTCCACTGTTAATATATGTTAAAAACATCCATTATTCAAAGGTAGACTCTGTCACAACATTATGCATCAAAAGAAAACGCTGTCCATGTGTTCATTCCTTCTTGAAGTGTATCTGTATAACAGAGAAAAATGAACAAGCAACTCAGAAAGTGTACACTTTTATCAAGTTCATACTTGAAAGCTGTTTAATTGAATTTTCATACATAAGTAAGCATCTTTTGTTGCATTTCAACTGGCCGATCATTGAGAGTGATTTACAAAGTGAAGGAACTTCTCTCAAGGTGTACAATGAACGTAAAGTTCCTGTTCAATACAGAAATGTATAGACAATCAGATGGTATTGACATGGGATCACCATTAGACTTGATCCCAGTAGGTGTTTTCCTGGCAAAAATAAAGAATGGTTGAGTTAAAGATGTAATATATAGTCTTGATTTCTATTGCCGATATGTTGATGCTACATTTATAGTTAGTTGTTAAGAAAGAAAGTGCGAATAGGGACAAATTGGATAAGTTCAATAGAGCAAATCTGAGCATAAGCTTTACTAAGGAAGAAGAAGAAAATGACTTTATCCCTTTTTGGGATGTCCTAATGACTAAACTAACAGATGGAACAATATGTAGACGTTTGTGTAGAAAATCGAATTCCACTGGACAATATGCTCACTTTCTGAGCTTCATATCTCTACAATGTAAACGTTATCTGCCTAGATGTCTGCTTCACTAGGCTGGAGTTATCTGTTCAAACGGGACACTTAACGAAGAACTCAATAATATTCACGATCTACTAAGTAGAAACGGATTTCCAACCGAATTCGTAAACAAACACATGAACTCAGAAAGTAAAGAGTCAAAGTTACCGAGTGTCTCCAAAAAGTCAATCATCCTAAGGCTACAATTCACGTGTGATGTCACTAGTGAGATCTTATCATAGCGTCTGAGAAGGGCCTTCAGAAGGACTTTCTATGCAGCTACGTTAATCTGTATATTCACTAACCAAGCAATACTTTGTTCAGGAAATAAAGACAGACTGCCGTATTTCGCCTCTTCCATGTTTATTTACCAGTTTAACTGCCCGTGTGGAGCTAGTTACATAGGGCGTACGATCGGTCAAGTTCATCGTCGAATTTCTGAACACCTCCCAACTTGGTTTGGCAAAGGTCCGAATAAAGCAGCTGTACGCAGCTCAATACTAGCTCATCTCGTCGACATTGGACATCCAGTCAAATCTAAAAAAACTTTTATTTATCGTGTATATCGCAACTTTTCGCATGGTGTACGAGTACGAATTTTATGTATGCAGCAGAGGCAATGGATATTCCTCTGAACAAGCCAAATCTGTGTGTGCATTCGAAAGGAATTTGTACAGCCCCTTTCTTATCCGTGGTCAACACACAATACATAAAATGTATTAAGTTTTTGAAAGCGATTTTTTCTCCTCCCCTTGCAACTATCTTTTGACTGTGTTAATTTTTAGAGTTTTTACAACTCCAGCTAATCCTATTAACTTGTTTGTATTTTACTCAATTGTTCTGAGTAATTCTATTCTTCTTAGTCATCACTGCTATTTTTAAAATTTCTTGATTATGTAATAACTTCTTGCTAACGCCTAAGAATCACATTATCTTGAATTCTGTAATTAAGTTTCACTCCTCCTTCAAAACTTAAATATCTTGTTACTAACATCAATTAGTTATTTATTTTGATGACCTTTAACCCCTTGATTTAACCCCCGCCTATACCTAAAGCTGGTTAGCAAAAATAACCGCTTGATTGGTAAAAAAAGATTTTGACGTAAAAAATCACATATTAGTGGAGACCAGCTGATGACGATGAACTAATTGAAAAGAAATACATTTCTTCGCTCAATCTGCTGTTTTTTTCTAAATACGTAAATTGGGATTTGGAAATTACTTAACAGAAATCCACCAGAAGTAATGTATTTTTTGGACTTCTTTGTACTGTAGAAGTCCTCAGCGTGTGGACAGAGATACCGGAGTTGTTTAACTGCCTAATCATATCAACTTGATATGAATATGAGCAATAGTTTGTGCTCGAAACGTCATCAGTTAATATAACTGTACAACACTGTGTGATTTATCAAAATAAAATCTTAACCATTATGCAGTTATACTCTACTACACTGCCCAAGTTTTATACCAGAGTTGTTTGTTGAAAAGAATCTAGTCCAGTCTTCAAATATACGATGGATATTGTTCTAGTTCAATTGTAAAAAGAAACTATTGATTCAATTTGTTTCAGTGCGTCTGCCGTTACCAGCCACCGACTGAACTATTTTCTATGCCCTTTGTGACTTATAATTACACTTTCACAAGTTCATATCAACTTGAAAATTACTATCACCAATAATTTCCCATCGGTACTTTGTTAAATTAAATATTATTTATAACTATTTGAACTAATGTAAAGAAATGAGATTATTTAGTTATTGAGGGTGAAATCGCAGGAAATATGTATCACCTGAATTACTACGGTCTCTGTTGTCTAACGTCCTGATAGGATTTTTTCCGCGATCATAATAATAAACAAAATGACTTAGTATTCTCAAAGAAGGTCAATTTAAGCCTCTGCAAGAACTGACATTGAATCATCCTCTTACGCATGTCAAGCAAAATGCTAAGTTGCGTAATCCTAGAGAGAGTAAGACATACACTGAATACAGAAGTACGCCCGAAACAGTTTGGATTTATGAAAAGTAAATAACGTAGGGATCGAATTGCAACTTTACAAATTATTAATGAACAGAAAATAGGATTGAAGTCAAACATATGCCTCAGTATCATCAATTAAGAAAAGGCCTTCTACAAAGTGGACGACGAAGTGATTTAGAAACTACTTCAACACTATGGAGTACACCTCCCAAATATTTATCAACCTCACTCAGCAATTATTTGAAAATGTCACATGTCAAGTGATCCATAGCGGAAAACTCAGTAAAGCCCATGAAGTGAAGACCTAGAGTATGACAAAGATTATTCAATTGAATTTTAGATTTTCCCGTCGATTGATTGGACCTAAGTCCTCGGTCTCAGGTTGACATGTCGGCTTCTTGTGCAGTTGCTTCGGCGATGTCTGGGCATTTAATTAGAGAGGTGGCTCTCGTGGCCCAAGTGGTCTACTGGATAACGCTTTGCCGTCTGAAACTATGGGCACTGGGTTCGAGCCTCGGTGGGAACATCATCACTAACTGCTTGGGGAATGCAGGCACATCCAGTGACGAGTCCCAAATAGGACGAAATGCGCACCCTTGATTCCACTGCTAGTCACCATCCACAAATTAAATATGACAAAGATGCCTACTACCACCAACACTGATATTCCTAATTCTGGTGGGCTGGATTATGCTTCAGTCAACGGGGAGCGAGAAGAAGGGAATAAGTTGGACTGATAATAAGACTCTAGAAGACCTGGAATTTATGGATGATTTATGCCTGACGTCACATACACTCAAAGGATTACACGAGAAAACCAACAAGCTAGCAGAAGAAGTAGGTAGTGAAGATAAGACATGAAGTACACATAGAGAAAACAGATTTCCAAGACTGATGTGAAATAAGTGCTTCCAGATGGTTCAGAGATTTGGCGCGCGCGTCACCGAAAGCATTTAAAACAGACCAAAGATGACTTTCATCACCAGCTGTCTTAGCTGGCTTCACACTAGAGGTGAGATAATCAGAAAGAGTTAGTAACAAGGAAATCTGATAATGAATCCCCTGAGAACCTACCAAGCAACAAACAAACAGTGGGAAATTGTTAAGACGAATAATCTATCGTTGTTAGCTGTAAAGTTAAGGTCGATACATGCACTGATATGATAATCAGATTGGACAACTTTTGATTGGTTTATTTGTAGAAGATTTTCAAGGTCATACAGTCAATCAGATATTTAGAAAGCAATAGGATGGAGCGAAGAAATATTTACTTTTCAATTAGATCCTCATCTCTGGCTCTGCTCTAATACATGTATAGCATTTTTATTACAATACACAACAATTTACCAATCAAGTGGCACTGATATGTTTGTTTACAATAATTAATCAATATCAGCATGTCACGAGGCTTGAAAATAACCAGGATAGATAATTCAAACAGTTAAAGGGAAGAACTGATTACAACAATGATAACGTAAATAAAGATGAAGTAGGTAGAAAGATAATGCAATGATTTAGACAGTCATAATTTTTAAAGGTTCAGAGTCAAAGTAGTCCGGTTTATACACTCATGTAACGATGGCCAAGGTAGGGAAGATGGCTGTACGAATTTCTTTTTGAACACGCACAGGTTTGGCTTCTTCAGGTGGATTCCTATTACTTCAGCTGTATGTAGAAGACTAACTCATAAAGCGAAATTAAGATTAGTAGGAATGCGATAAATAATTTTAAATGATATTTTAACATCAGCTTTGTGCTCACTATCTATAAGGTGTGCTTCGCCTTACCGGATAATGTTTGGAAATACGACGATGAACCTCCCTAATTGTGCGCCAATTGTATCTGGCTCTGCAGCTGCAGTCAGATTAATAGATACACACAGAGGGCGCGAAAATTAGGTAGTTTTTCCTTATTTCTTGAATCAAAAACAGGGGTGGTAGTGAAGAGACAACGTACCTCTGCATCCTTCAGGCACTGTGTTACTATTTCGCTGATTTTGTCACCGAGTAGCTGCAGTTTTAGAGGCAATAGTTTTTTCTGTTGCTATGCTAACTCTCTTTGGTATTAAATTCATATTTTTCTCAATGAATTTATCTGGATAACTATGTTTTCCGAAGTAATTCTATAATAATCTTAAGTTCCTCATTGAGGCAGTCGTCTGAACAAATTAACCTATCTTTATGAACCAGACACTTAACTGAGTGTGGAAAACTCAAAACATAAGTGTACTGACCCGTTGTTGTAGGTTTGCTATACACACTTCTTAGCGTACCATCTTCTTTCCTGGTTAGGAAGACATCTAGGAATGAGATAGTGTCATTAATTTCTTTCTCTATGGTGAAGTTTATTGCTGAATTCGCGTCATTGAACTTGTCGAGGATGTTCATTGCTTCATTCTCGTTTTACTCAACCAGAAATGTACTATCTATATATCTACAATAGAAATCCAACTTTTTAATTTCTCGATGTAAGTATAAAACTTGGGCACTGTGGTAAATCATAACTTTATTATGGACAAGATTTTATTTTGATAAATCACACGGTGTTGTACAGTTATATTAACTGATGACGTTTTGAGCATAAACTATTGCTCATAATCATATCAAGTTGATATGATTATGATATGATATTCTCTAACTTAGCGAGGAAAAAATCAGCTAGGACTGGACATAATGGGGAACCCATAGTAACACCGTCTGTTTGTCTATAACATTCTTTACTGAATAAGAAATGGACATTCATTGTACATCTTAAAATAGGTTGTTTCAAGGAGGATACAGAAGTGTGGATATCTTTGTTTTGCATAGTAGTCTCATCACATATAAAATCCATTGCCTCCATCAACGGTATATTGCTGAACAAGGAGTACACTCCAGAAGATTTCATAAGCTTGTCACTCACATTACGATCTCTTATTGACTATTTGTTCACGCTTAAATTCCTGTGAATGATAAAATGTCACTTTTGTCGTGTTTGACTCAATTTAATCTGACTTTTGTATATATTGCATGGAGGATTTCATCATGAGCTGACATCAGTAAGGGAACAACTGGAAAACCTGAGAGTACTGGGCAGCTGTTTCGTCCCAGTTTAGGATGCCTCAGCAGTGCACACCCACCGGGGTTCGAACCCAGGACCTCATGGTTACAAGGCGAGCTCATAGACCATTGAGTCACTGGGACCCGATCCAATGGCCAATGAATGAGTTCCAACTTCTGCCAATTCACGACATAGTGCGACCATTTCGCAATGTCTTCTTCGATGAGTTACTGCCTCATCTTCAACCTGCTGTACCCTACTGGTCATGGCTTCCCACTAGAATCCCAGGTAACTGCCTGAATAGGGCCATTCACTAGTGAGCATCAGAATAATTTTCAAGTATTGTGTATATCTCAGTGTGGGGAATATTTAAAAATGTTCATTTGGTTATAGTGTCGTATCTAGAGGGGAATTATAGTCAAGTCGTACGGCAACCACAATTCATTAACACTCTGTTAGGACATATTTGGCGACAGGGTTATAACAAACATTGAGACAGACTGAATATACTTTAAGGGAACCGTAGAGTAACAATTCACTTCAGGGAGGCTATCTAGTGGAACTTGAATGGCATACGATGATTTAAGCGTTAGTCATAGAGTGACATGTAGGCGATCTTGTCGGGACTCGATGAAAGCTAACCGAAGACGATTGAGAAGAACAAGTTAAATTGGACACTTTCTGCTTAAGCCATTTTACTCGGAATCTAAGAGAATATTTATTAATAATTATTATATTAATCGATAGTTAATTCCATATTAGTTTGTTTATTATATGTATCACACAGTGAAACAGTATTATTATTTACTGGATGACACAGTTTCGAACAGTGTTTGTTGTTCATAATCATAACATCAATTATAATCACACTAATTCGAAACTTGAGTTTTATAGTTTTCTTTGTCCTCTCCTATTTGTCGTAGGGGTAGTAGAATTTTCCAGATATTTGGGACAGGTGTTGAATCATTCCTGTTACACGCATTTGCAGTTGATTCGATAAAGAAAGCTTCTGTTATCAATCTCTCCTTCCACCCAGTTACATTATATTTTAAACTTTCATCTTATCCCATCCTATTGTACAGCTGGTTGTGTGTAATTGCATGTAGTGAGTAGTATAGCTGAGCAATTCTCTAGATTTTTTAACTTATTCGGGTCAACCAGTCTAGATTTTTCTAGGTTTTTATGTTCAGCTAGTCTGACTGCCCCTGTTCTACTACTGTGACCTGACAATCATTGCAGAGCATTATATAAATTGAACTGTTTTG